>CM033476.1:92245102-92960999 GCA_019447015.1 Hymenochirus boettgeri
ATCTGATGAAGGGTAGTAAAGAGCAGGCCGGCAGCAACACGGGTGTTTGACTAGGGTCATCCAGGGAGAAGCGGGGCGAGCGATGTCTCAGGGAGAAGCGGGGGCGGAGCGAGGGCGCAGGGAGAGCGGGGCTTCGCTATGGCAGCAGGGAGAAGGTGGGACGAGGGCATCAGTTAGAAGCGGGGGAAGCGGCAGCCGGGAGAAGCGTGGTTTAGCTAGGGCAGCAGGAGAAGCGGGGGGGGGGGAGGCGAGGGCAGCAGGGAGGAAGCGGTGCTGAGCTATGTCAGCCAGGGCGAAGCGGGTGGCTGAGCGATGTCATCAGTATAATCGGTGGCTTCGGGCTATGTCATAGTTAATCATCGAGATGCTTAGCTATGTCATCAGTTATAATTGGTGGTTAGCGATGTCAGTGTCCCATGATTTTAAACTAGACCTGTTACATAATGTATGTAATGTGATGTATATGGGAATGGCCTGTTCATGTTCTTTGGGTTTTACAACTTGATCCAAGGGGATATTTGATCTGGACAGGATGACATTTTCCCTAAATTCTTTTGACACTTAAAGAATTTTGTGCTTAACCTCCATAGTGGAATTTCTGGCAGCGATCATGCTTGGAGACGGTCACAAAGCAACTGCAATGGATGTCTGATGGCTCGGACTTGACGTTAATGGCATTCTTGTGATATTTGAGGCCAAAGCGAAGTTTCCTTTTTACCACACTCGGCTTTATCCAAACCTAAAAAGAAAAAACTTTAAAGCTCTTCAGCTTGAAAGAAAGACTTGTGAGTTAAATTATAAGGTGCTTGACTGTCGGCATCTCTCTGTAGGAATGCAAACACTGGGAGATAACAGCAGATATTTTCATTTAACCCTTCAGGGATATCTGTGAAATATTACATTAAACCTTAACAATGCTAAATGTAGTAGCTGAGGCTGAGTAATTCTCTATATTATATAGTATCCCTGTACCAACCAGAACTACAGTATATGTATTAATACCAGTAATTCTCAATATTATACAGTATCCCTGTACCAACCAGAACTACAGTATATGTATTAATACCAGTAATTCTCAATATTATATAGTATCCCCGTACCAACCAGAACTACAGTATATGTATTAATACCAATAATTCTCAATATTATATAGTATCCCCGTACCAACCAGAACTACAGTATATGTATTAATACCAGTAATTCTCAATATTATATAGTATCCCTGTACCAACCAGAACTACAGTATATGTATTATTACCTGTTGTAAATTCTCAATATTATAGTACGTATCCCCTGTTACCTCCCGAACCGAAGCTACCAGTATCTGTATTAATACCGCGACTAATTCTCAATATTTATTATAGTCTCCCTGTACCCAACTTCAGAACTACAGTAGATTTTATTTAAATACCAATAATCTCAATATTATTAGTCATCCCTGTACCACCAAGAACTACAGTAATAGATGTATTAATATCGAGTATTCTCAATATTCTATCAGTATCCCTGTACCAACCAGAACCTACAGTATATGTTTAATCTCAATAATTCTCATATTATATACTATCCCGTAACCACCAGAACTACCAAAAGTTAGTCATTAAATACCATTAATTCCAATATTATATTGTGGTCCTGTACCAACCAATAAGTACAGTATAATGTATAATACCTAGTATCTCATATTATAATAGTATCCCTGTACCAACCACATAACTACAGTATATGTTATAATACCCAGATCATTCTCATATTATATATTATCCCTGTACCAACCAGACTACATAGTATAGGTAGTTAATTCAGTCATTCTCAATATTATAGAGTGTAATCCCTGTACCACCAGAACTACATATATGTATTCTCTCATCGATAAAAGGGTTTCTGAAATTCAGTTTTTTGATAACGTAGGTTAAAGAAGCTGCTCTCGTCTTACAGCAGTTCTTCATAAAACAATCGGGAGCCAGGAGGGAGATAGTGGGAAATAAAAAAAAAAAAAAAAAAGAGGACACCACTAGACGCAATCACCCAACAATCCACCCAGTTCAGCGTAGTCTTTACACCCCATGGGGCCCACGTATGGAACTCGGACGCCCCCCCTATGCGCACCATGGCCCGATCACCCAACCTTGAGATCCAAGGCCTAAAACAATGGGGGGAAACATGTTTGCAATAACAAGGGGTTTTCACCCCCCCCACACTTAATGGATTTGCCATCTTGAGCAGAAAAAAAGCGGGCACAGGTTAGACCCAATAAAGTTATCCTTTAAACTGTCTCTAACGCTCGTTCTTGAAACTGTGAAAAGTTAGTTTGTGGTGCCCCCGCGGTGCCGTTTTTGGTGCCTCGTTTTTTTGCCCCCTGGAAAAGAATCCATGGTCCTAAGACGTCTTCGATCGACTATATATCTATCTACTGTCTATCTTATATCTTTCTTTGTGGTGTATATTTATATACATATATAGCAGGTGTAAGAAGACCTTTATTAGAGTTATATTCGCTAACAAACTCTTTGAAGACCTGGAATCCTTTAGTGTGTATATTTTTGTTTTTTATGGCCCTTTTGGTTCACCACCCACTCTAAACCCATCAATCTGGGATCAGCTCACTGGGAAGTACATAGATGTTGCTCAGTTGCCAGAACACTGACCTCAGGCAGCGTGTATACAGGTACGATTCCATCTAGTCAAAGTGTATATTAACATATTAAAGCCTATCCCAGCTCTGGGGGGTTTCGCTAGAACAAGGAGGCATGGGTCTCACACACACATTGTGAGCCTGCTTTAAGGTGGCATCTCATTATAAAAGTTCATTACTTGGACTTTGAACCTTAAAGGAGAACTGTCACCTAATACCAGGCTAATGACCATGCCTTGGAATCGGCTGCTTTTGGTAGAGGGGAAGTTGGACATTCTAACATTGTAACGTTTGAGTTCTGGTTCTTTCCTCTATTGCTGTTAATGCAACTGGCAATCATACCATTTGGTCCTAATTTTTGCTGTATCTGTGTGTGGGCCCGTTGGCCAAGTTTCTTCCTCTGTCCTCTGCCTTCCTTTCAAGTCACGTAAGCTCCACACATCTTTTGTAAGCCTGCCTCCAAAATATCATCATTAACTTAATCTTATGTAATTCCTTAATAAGGGTAGCCTGCACACTGCTGGGGGTTTTTTGTGCGTTCGCGCTTGCGTTTTTTCATATCATTGAAATGCGTCAACGGCACCGAAAATACCTTTTTCGGGTGCGTTGCGATTTGCGTTCCGCATTTTAAATCGTCAATCCGGGGGGGAAGCGTTGTCAATAGTTAATGAAAAAATTCGCAAACCCAACGAAATCCACATTGAAGTGCTGCCTTATTCTGCAAGGTTTGTGCTATTGCCTCATTTCCACCGCCCTACTTCTATCACAGTTTGGGTTTTCTGACTCTTCATTTTGGTTAGCGAGATGTCAGGGGTGAGTCCATCCAGTAGCAATGTTCGTTGGTACGCAAGTAAAGAGCGAGGGGAGATGAAATAAAGGAACATTGGCCCAAACGAGAGATAGAAATCTTTCCACCTTGTGTGTGGGGCTGCCGTTTCCAAAACCTTTTGCCCTTCATCTGTGGTATATAGTGTGATCATCTGGACTTGAATTGTTTCTTGAGCATTTTGCTTCTAAAATTCAAAAAGATCTGTTGGGAACAGATACCCTAGTACCAACCAGAACTACAGTATATGTATTAATACCAGTAATTCTCAATATTATATTGTGTCCCTGTACCAACCAGAAGTACAGTATATGTATTAATACCAGTAATTCTCAATATTATATAGTATCCCTGTACCAACCAGAACTACAGTATATGTATTAATACCAGTCATTCTCAATATTATATAGTATCCCTGTACCAACCAGAACTACAGTATATGTATTAATATCAGTCATTCTCAATATTATATAGTATCCCTGTACCAACCAGAACTACAGTATATGTATTCGTTAATCGATAAAAGGGTTTCTGGAATTCAGTTTTATTGAAGAACGTAGGTTAAAGAAGCCTCGTCTTACCGCTAGTTCTTCAATAAAACAATCGGGAGCCAGGAGAGAAGGTAATAAACGTATCCGATCGCTCACTCCCCCAGCACGTAGTCTTACAGGTCCCGATGGACTCTGTCTTCTATGCGCAACGTGCGATCCACCCACCTTGAGATCCAAGGCCTAAACAATGGGAAGACATGTTTTGCAAGAAAGGTTTTTTCCTATTGGATTATTCCTAGATTGAGCTAGGGGCACAGGTTAGACAATAAAGTTATCCTTTAACCTGTCTCTAACGCTCTTCCTTAACTTGGGAATTATTTTCCTCTTTCTCTTTGCCAGGAAAGATCTGTCTAGACTGTCTGTCTATCGACTATATATCTATCTACTGTCTATCTTATATCTTTCTTTGTGTGTATATGTATATATATATACATTTTATATAGACCTTTATTATAGTTATAATTCGCAACAAACTCTTTGAAGACCTTGGAATCCTTTAATGTGTATAGTTTGTTTTTTATGGACCTTTTGGTACCACCCAAGCTATAAACCCATCAATCTGGGAGTCTAGCTCACTGGGAAGTACATAGATTTTGATCATTTGCCAGAACACTGACTCTCAGGCATCTTGTATACAGTACATTCCATCTAGCACAGTGTTATGTAACATATTAAAGCCTATCCCAGCTCTGGGGGTTTCCTTATAACAAGGCATGGTCTCACAGCACACATTGTGAGCAGGCTTTAAGGTGGCAATCTCATTATAAAAGTTCATTACTGGACTTTGAAACCTTAAAGGAGAACTGTCACATAATACCAGGCTAATGGACCATGCCTTGGATCGGCTGCTTTGGTAGAGAGGGAAGTTTGGACATTCTAACATTGTAACGTTGAGTTCTGGTTCTTTCCTCTTTGCTGTATGAAATGCAATCAAACCATTTGGTCCCTAATTTTTGCTGTATCTTTGTGTGGGGCCCCTTGCAAGTTTCTTCTCTGTCCTCTGCCTTTCAATTCACGTTAAGGCTCCAACACATTCTTTGAAGCCTGCATCCAAAATATCATCATTAACTTAATCTATATGTAAATCATTAATAAGGGCTAGGGCACACTGCTGGGGGTTTTTTGCGTTTGCGCTTGCGTTTTTTCATATCATTGAAAATGCGTCAACGCACCGAAAATACGCGTTTTCGGGTGCGTTGCGATTTGCGTTCCGCATTTTAAATCGCAATCGCATGCGTTTGTCAATAGTTAATGAAAAAAAATGCGCAAACGCAACGAAATCGCACATGAAATTGCGTGCCCTTATTCTGCAGGTTTGTGCTATTGCCTCATTTCCACAGCCCTACTTCCTATACAGTTGGTTTTCTGACTGCTCATTTTGGTTAGCGAGAGGTCAGGGGTGAGTCATCCAGTAGCAATGTGTCTTTGTCAAGTAAAGATAGAGAGGGGAGATGAAATAAAAGGAACTATTGGCCCAAACGAGAGAGAAAATCTTTCCACCTTGTGTGGTGGCTTCCGTTTCCAAAACCTTTTGCACTTCTATCTGTGGTATATAGTGTGATCATCTGGACTTGAATTTAGTTCTTGAAGACATTTTGCTTTCTAAATTCAAAAAGAATCTGTTGGAAACAGATACCCTGAAATGTATCTCAATTAGCATATAACCGCAAAGTGCCTGGGACCTCCTGAATTCAAGGTGTTGATTGCATTGTAGCTAATAAGTGTTATAAAAAAAACTGCCCAGGGTAAGGTGTTAAAACCCTGCCACCTCTATTCAGACTTGGTTCCATTATTTTGATATAAGTTGCCTCCTTAACGTCTCTTTTATACCAGTCTTGTTCTTTGTGTGCTGGGCTTGTGTGCGTGTGTTTAGGTCGTGGGTCATTTGGATGCACCAGTTGCTGCCTTAGTGTGTTCCTGGGTTTAAAGCAGACAGGGATACAGTGTCTCTTACGCTGGTTGTATTTGTGGTGTTTTGTTTTAGTGAAATACTGTAATTTTTTTTTTAGTAAATACAGAGCCCTGGATAAATGAGAAAATTCATAAACATTTTCAGGCTCATTTACCCAGAACCACCATCTCTCCTAAAACTAGCGCAAATGCAATATTAAATCGCGAGCACCAGATGCGCGGGGGATTTTTGCATAACCCTGATGCTAATATGGAGTTATAGTCGTGCGAACCGGTAGCGACTTTACCTGTTTTGTTGCATCTATTTTCATCGGAAGGTAAAACCATTTTGACAAACCCACTGTACATTTCCCTGCCCCATTACGCAGTAAGGGTTAGATCCCACTATGCACGTCGCATTCCAATTGCATGCGTATCGCATTCCAATGTGCGTATCGCAATGTTATTTAAAATATAATAGAAAACACAAGAATCAGTTCCCACTGTATAATTTGCATTCCCAATCTACTTTATATCAGGATGTGTGCACGACGTTAGGTCCATGTGTGGCAGAATTGCACTTTACTAACAGTCTATGGGAACACAAAAAAAAAACATGGACACACACGGACAAACTTGTGTTTTGAGGTTTTTTTTGTGTTTTCTCCAGTGTATGTCCGCTTTCAACCTATTGTAGTTTTGGGGGGTAATTTAATTTACCTATTTATCATTTTTCATTTGAGGGGTGAACATGCCCTTTAAACTTTCCTAAAATTAATATTTCAAAAGCTTTTAACCTCTGTTTCCTTGGTGACAGTGGATCTGTACCACCCTTTCCCTGTACCACCCCTTAAATATCTCCACCCCCATGCAGTACACCTTCCCTCTACCACCTCTAAAATATCTCCACCCCCATACAGTACACCTTCCCTCTACCATTCCCTAAAATATCCCTACCACCCCCATACAGTACACCTTCCCTCTACCACCTCTAAAATATCTCCAGCCCCCATACAGTACACCTTCCCTCTAAACCACCTCTAAACTATCTCCAGCCCCCATACAGTCACCTTCCCTCTATCATCACCCCCTTAAATATCTCCAGCCCCCACAGTACACCTTTCCTCTACCATCCCTAAAATATCCCCACCACCCCCATGCAGTACACCTTCCTCTACTATCTCTTAAATATATCCACCCCCCATGCAGTACACGTTCCCTCTACCACCCCTTAATTCTATAACCCCCATACAGTACACCTTCGCTCTACCACCTCTAAAATATCTCCACCCCCATACAGTGACACCTTCTCCCTCTACACCATTTCAAATATCCCCACCACCCCCATACAGTACACCTTCCCTTCTACCACCTCTAAAAATATCCTCAGCCCCCATACACTCCTGTCTACCCTTACCCTCAGCCCTAATAAACACCTCTCCTAACATATCCCCAACCCACCCCCATACAGTACAACCTTCCCTCTACCACCTCTAAAATATCTCCACCCCCATATAGTACACCTTCCCTCTACCACCTCTAAAATATCTCCACCCCCATATAGTACACCTTCCCTCTACCACCTCTAAAATATCTCCTCCGCCCCCATACAGTACACCTTCCCCTCCCTTACCACTCTAAAATATCCCGCCCCCATAACATTACACCTTCCTCTACCACCTCTAAAATTCTCCCAGCCCCCCCATAACAGTACACGTTCCCTCTCCATCCCTAAAATCCCACCCCCCCCATACAGTACACACCTTCCCTTCTACCACCTCTAAATATTCCACTCCAGCCCCCATACAGTACACCTTCCCTCTACCACCCCCTTAAATATCTCCAGCCCCCCATACAGTACACCTTCCTCTACCACCCTAATATCCCACCCCATCAGTACACCTCCTCTACTAATCTTAAATATATCCACCCCCCATGCAGTACGTTGTCCCTCTACCACCACCCGTTAATATCTAACCCCCAGCAGAACTTCCCTCTACCACCCCATAACTAAATGCTGTTCAACCCCCATGTTCACACCGTGTCCTCTACCACACTACGCCCCATATATATCTCACCCCCCATGCAGTCGAACACCTTCCCGTACCATCCCCTTAAAATGCGCCAGGCCGCATCGACGACCTTACCCGTAACCCTCCCCTAAGCATCCTAAAATCCCCACAAGCTCCCACCTACCTTCTTACCACCTCATGCAGCCCAACGTACACTTCCCTGCTGACCATCCTCTAAAATTCTCCACCCCCAACAAGTGCACTAGTCACCGGCCTCTTCAACCATTCCGCGAAATAGATCCCAGCCCCCATACAGTACACTCCCTCTTACAGTCCTCTGTAAAGTGCTCCAGCCCCCATTAAAACACAACTGCGATCACCAAAAGTCCACCTTCCTCAGAAGTACCCAGTCCCTACAGGAATATGCCCCACTCACCCCCATGTGCGTAACACCTTCCTCTAATCTCTTAAAAGATCCACCCGCCACTTCCGCCCTCATCTGGACTCACGGCGCCTTTCTAAAAATAGAAATGGCTCCACCCCCCGGGGTAACAGGTACACCTCCCTCTAGGACCACCTCTAAATATCTCGCAGCCCCCATACAGTACCACCTGCTCCCGCTGATCCACCTACACTTGAAATGATCCCCCCCCACCCCATACAGTAACATCACTTCCCTAGCTACCATCCTCTAAAATATCCAGCCCCCATACAGTACACACAAGCCCTCTGTACCAGTCACCTAAAATATCCCCCCACCCTCTCCTCCACAACAGTAGATAACCTTCCCTGCTACCACCTCTATAAAAATCACCTCCTCCACCCCCATATAGTACACATCCTTCCCTCTACCTCTACCTCTCAAATATTCTCCACCTCCCCCATATAGTCACCTCTCTCTCTACCCATCCTCTAAAATATGCTCCACCAGCCTCCCATATTCAGTAACATACAACCTTCCCTCTTACCACCTCTAAAATATCTCCAGCCCCCATACAGTACTACACCTTCCCTCTCCACCCTTCTAAAACTCAAATTATTCTCTCAGCCCCATCACAGTAACACACCTTTCCCTCTATCAACCCTCTTAAAAATTCTCAGCCCCCATATCAGTACACTCTCTTTCCCTCTAACCTCCCTAAAATATCTTATCCCACCACCCCCATGCAGTACTACTTCCTCTACTATCTCTTTACATATATTCCACTCCCTCCATTCAGTCTACGTTTACCCCTATCTAACTCCCTCTAAAATATCTCCCGCCCCCCACAGTACACTCTTCCACTCTATCACCCCTTAATATCTCCAGCCCCCATACAGTAACCTTCCCTCTTCTCACCCCTTAAATACTTCCATCCCCCAGTTTAATTTGTCATACCTGTCTCAACTTTCCATTCTACCACCTTCTCAAACTATCTCTAGCCCCCCATACAGTACACACCTTCCCTCTACCAGTCCCCTAAAATATTCAACACCACCCTCATACATACACTCCTTCCCCTCTACCTACCTTCTCAAAATATCTCCACCCCATACAGATACACCTCCTCTACCTCCCCTTAAATACTCCAGCCCCCACATACGTAACAACACCCTGCCCCTACCACCCCTCTAAAAGATCTCCACTCCCAGATCAGTTAAATCATAGACCTTCCCTTCTATCACTCTCCTTAATAATATCTTCCGCCCCCATACAGTACCTCCCATCCTCTATCACCCCTTTAAATTAGTCTCCACCCCTACAGTTACAGCCTTTCCTCGCTACATCCCTAAAAATCCCCCACCACCCCCCATGCAAGTGACACCTTCCTCTACTGATTCTCTAATAATTCCACCGCTCCCCTCCAATTGAGTCATTCCGTTCCCCTCTCCACACCCCTTAAATTCTCTCCCAGTCCTCCCATTCCGTCCACCTTCTCCTCTATTCACCCTAAATATCTCCAGCCTCCCATACATGTACACCTTTGCCTCTCTCTACCACCCTAAAATATCACCACCATATCCCCCCATGCTAGTACCAACCTTCCTCTATCTATCTCTTATACATATAGTTCCACCATCCCTAGCAGTACCACTCTTCTCCGTTACTCTACCCCTAAAATATCTCCACCCTCCCTCCAATGCTGTACAGATTTAACAACACGATCCCTCCACTACCTACCCTCCTAAAATATTCTCCACCCATTCCCCGTGTTGCAGTACAAATATATCTCACACAATAGAAGTCCTCTCTACCACCATCTAAACTATTCTCACCCTCCCCAATGGCAGTACAAACACTTACATCCCGTCTTACACCCCTACGATAATAGCTCCACCCTCCACTCCATTAAAGTATACCTTCCTCTCTAACACCATCCTAAAGATCTCCACTCTCCCCCCATGCATATAATCCTTCTCTTTACCACTACCCCTAAAATACTTTAATCTCAACCACCCATACAGAACACCCTGCCCTCCACACTCACTAAAAATATACTCCACCCCCATACAGTCAAACACCTACCTCACCTCCTTCCTAAAATATACCCCCCCCATACAGTACCACATTACCTTCCCTCCTTACTCACCACCCCGTTAAATATCTCTGAGCCCCCATCATATCAGTACAAATCCTTCCCTGCTACCACTCATCCTCCCTAAAATATATCCACCCCATACAGTATTCACTCCTTCCCTGCTAACCATCCCTATAATATCATCCACCTCCCATTACAGTACAACCTTCCCTCTACCATCCCTAAAATGAGATCCACCCCTCATACAGTACATCCTTTCCCTCTACCAACCCGCATACTATCAATCACTCAACCCCCATGCATGTTCCCTTTCCTCGCTAACCATCTAAAATTATCCAACCCCCCCATACAGTATCACCTTCCCTCTAACCTACCACCTAAATATCTACCCCCTCCATAAAGTACAAACACAATTAACCCTTCACCGCTACCACTTCTAAAAATAATTCCATCCATCCTCCATCAGCACCTCTCCCTCTACTCACCCCTTAATATCTCCTAGCCGCCATACAGTCAATCTTTCCTTCCCTCTACGCACCACTATCAATGTCTACATGCCCATGCAGTATATTACCTTCCCTCTCACACCTTCAATAATACTCTACCTTACTCTGACCCCCATATATACACAGTACACCTTCCCCTCTACACCCCAAAATATCTCCACCCCCCATTCAGTACCCCATCCCTCTAACCAGCCCCTAAATAATCTCCACCCCCACTGCAGTATACCTTCCCTCCACCACCTCTAAAATATATCCACCCCCACTGCAGTATACCTTCCCTCCACCACCTCTAAAATATATCTACCCCCATACAGTACACCTACCCTCTACCACCTCTAAAATATATCCACCCCCTACAGTAACATTCCCTCTACGACCACCCTTAATTCTCCCAGCCGCCCCCATACAGTACCCTTCCCCCTACCGCCTCCTAAAATATACCACCCCATACCGTAACAACAGCACCTTCCATCCCAACCCATAACTATCTCAACCCCCATGCAGTACAACACCTTCCCTCTACCACCTCTAAAATATATCCCCCCCCATACAGTAACACCTTCCCTCTACCACCCGCTTAAATATCTCCAGCCCCCATACAGTATACCTTCCCTCTACCATTCCCTAAAATATCCCCACCACACCACCCCATACGTACACCTTTCCCCTACCATTCCTAAAATCCCCCCACCAACCCGCCAGACCGTCCAACCTTCCCGCGACCACCCCTTAAATATCCCAGCCCCCATACAGTACTGCCTTGCCCTCTACTACCACCCTTATATCTCCACCCCCATACTACACCTTCCCCTCTACTATCTCTTAAATATATCCACCCCCATGCAGTACATGTTCCCTCTACCACCCTTAAATGTCTACCCCCATGCAGTACCCTTCCTCTACCACCCCATAGCCATCACTATCGGGGGGGGTGCGAACCCCCATGTCAGTACAGGGACCGTTGGTCCTCGGGAGGTACGCACCCCCTAACTATCTCACAACCCCCATGCAGTACCCCTTCCCTCTACTACCACCCCTTAATAAATATCTCCATGGGCCAGGCCCATACAGTACACCTTCCCTCTACCATCCCTAAAATATCCCCACCACCCCCAATGCATTAACACCCCCTTCCCTCTACCACCTCTAAATATCTCCAAGCCCCCCTACAGTACACTTCCCTCTATCAACACCCCTTAAATATCTCCAGCCCCCATACAGTACAGAGCCTTTCCCCGATCTTCCCTCTACCACCCCTTAAATGTCTACCCCCATGCAGTATACCTTCCCCTCTAATCTATACCACCCCTTAAATATCTCTACCCCATACAGTACACCTTCCCTCTACCACCCCTAAAATATCTCCACCCCCCATGCATTACAACCTTCCCTCTAACACTCCTAAAAATCTCCACCCCCATACAGTCACACCTTTCCTCTACCACCCCTAAAATATCTCCCACCCTCACAATGCAGTACACCGTCCCTCTACCACCCCTAAAATTATCTCCACGCTCCCCATGCAGTACACCGTCTCTCTACCACCCCTAAAATATTTCAACCCCTCCCCATGCATTTACACACCATCCCTCTACCACCCCTAAATATCTCGCACCCTCCCCTGCCGTATCCTTCTCTCTCCCACCCCCTAAAATATGGTTATGCCACCGGGTTGCCAATGCAGTATAGCCTGTCCCCTCCACAACCTCGAAAATATATCCACCCCCAGACAGTACACCTACCCTCTACCACCTCTAAAAATATATCCACCCCATACAGTACACCTTCCCTCTACCACCCCTTAAATATCTCCGAGCCCCCATACAGTACACCTTCCCTCTACCCGACCTGGCTAGAGGAATATTCCACGGGCCCCAACAGTACAAGGGGGGGGACCTTCCCTCTACCAACCCATGGAACTATCGTCAGGGCTCTCAACCCCCATGCAGTACACTCGCTCTCTACCACCTCTAAAATATATCCCCCCCATACGTACAACCTTCCCTCTACCCCCTTAAATATCTCCAGCCCCATACAGTAACCACACCTTCCTCTACCCTTCCTACATATCCCCACCACCCCCATGACAGTACAACCTCCCTCTACTACCTCCCTAAAATATCCCCACCACCCATGACAGTACACCTTCCCTCTACAATCCCGTAAATATCCCCGCTCCCCCATACAGTAACACCCTCCCTCTACACCACCACTGTAAATATCTCCAGCCCCATACAGTACACCTTCCCTCTACACCCTTAAATATTCCAGCCCCCATATGCAGTACACTTCCCTCTTACCAACCACCTTAAATAGTCTCCCGCCCAGCAGTACTACCTTCCCTCAACCACTCAATAATATCTCAACCCCTCATGAGTACACCCTTCCGTCTACCACCTCATAGGCATCTCCACCCAATCCCCATGAGTCACACCTTCCCTCTACCACCTTAAATATCTCCCCCTCATACAGTACACCCTTCCCTCTACCATTCCCTAAAATATCACCTACCTCTTCCCCTACCACCTCGAATATCGCAGCCTACAGACACTCCCTACCCTTAATACTTCCCCATCTAACCTCTTACACCTCTAAACAATCTCCAGCCCCATACAGTACACTTCCCTCTACCATCCTAAAATTTTCCTCTCCAGCCCCATAATCACCTTTACCTACCTCCCTAAAATATCCCACCACCCCATACAGTACACACTCCTACACCTCTGACCATTAAATATATCCACCCCCTGGTCCAGTAGCACGTTCCCTCTACACACCCTAAATCTCCAGGCCCCCATAAGTACATACCTTCCTCTACCATCCCTAAAAAATCCACACCCTCCAATACGTACACCGTCCCTCTACCACCCAAATTCTACCTCCCCGCAGTAACCTCTCCTATCCCACACAAACAGTCACCCTCCATGCCAGTCACCACTCACACCCCTAAAATACTTCCCACCCTCCCCTAACAGTACTCCTTCACCCCTAACTATCTCCACCCCATTAGTATACCTTTACAACATACTCCACCCCCCATACAGATACACCTCCTCCGCCACCCTTAAATATCCAGCCACCGATACAGTACCACCTTCCCTCTACATCCTCTAAAATTCCACAACCATTAAAGTAAATTCTCAACACCCCTAAATCCGGCCCCATACAGTACACACCTTCCCATCCTACACCTCTAAAATAATCTCCAGCCCCATACAGTACACCTTCCCTGCTACCATCCCTAAATTTCTCACCCCATACAGTACACCTTCCTCTCCATTCCCTACCATCCCTAAATAGTATCACCCCATACAGTACACCCTTCCCTCTACACACCAATAATATCTCAGCCCCCAGCAGTACACCTTCCTCCTCACCTCGAAAATATACTACAAGCCCCTCATACAGTACACTTCCCTACCACCCTAAAATATCTCCACCCCCATACGTACCGCTTCACTTACCACCCTAAAATACTCCAGCCCCAT
The DNA here is from genome assembly GCA_019447015.1 of Hymenochirus boettgeri. Lineage (NCBI taxonomy): Eukaryota > Metazoa > Chordata > Amphibia > Anura > Pipidae > Hymenochirus > Hymenochirus boettgeri. Next base: position 92,259,530 of record CM033476.1, read on the forward strand.
ACAGTACACCTCCCTCTACCAATCCCTAAAATATCCCCCCCATCACATACCTTCCCTCTAACCACCTCAAATATCTCTCACCCCCATACAGTACACCTTCACCTTTAACCATCCCTTAAAATATCTCCACCCCCATGCAGTACACTTCCCTCTAACCATCCCTAAAATAGCTCCACCTCACCAGTCAGTACACCTTCTCCTCTACCCACCCCTAAATATCTCCACCCCATGCAGTAACCTTCCCTCCACTACCTTCAAAATATACTCAGCCCCCAGGCAGTTACGACCTTCCCTCTACCATCCCTTAAATATAGCTCCACCCCCAGTACAGTACACCTTCCCTCTACCATCCCTAAAATATATCCACCCCCATACAGTACACCTTCCTCTACCACCCTTAAATCTCACAGCCTCCCATACCGTACACTTCCCTCTACCACCGCTAAAAATATTCCCACCCACCCATGCAGTAACAACCTTCCCTCTACAACCCTAATATCTCAACCCCCCCATACAGTACACACCTTCCTCTACCACCTCTAAAATATCCCCACCCCCATGCAGTACACCTCCCTCTCAGCTACCTTAATATTCCAGCCCCCATACAGTACACTTCCTCTACCCCCCTAAAGCCTACCCCAGAAGATACCTTCCTTACCACCCCTTAATATCTCTACCCCCATACAGTACACCTTCCATCTACCATCGCTAAAATGTCTCCACCACCACCCATCGCAGGTACACTTTACAACTCCTTAATCCCACCATGCCACTATTACCCCCCTAAAATATCTCCACCCTCCCAATTTCAGTACAACCGTCCTCTAACCACCCCTAACAATATTCACCCTCCTCATTCAGGACAAATCCCTCTACCCCCCCTAAATATCTCCACCCTCCCAATTGCAGTACACCTATCCCTCTACCGCCCCTAAAATTCTATCTCCACCCTCCATGCAGTATTACCTTCTCTAACTCTCCCTAAAATATACTCCCACCCCCAATGCATATACCTCCTCTTTACCACCCTAAATATCTCCACCCCCAACTGCAGTACAACCTCCCTTACCACCCCACCCTTAAATATCTCCACCCCCCATCGTGCAGTAACACCACTTCCATCCTTACAAAAACCCATATTTCCTCAACCCCCATGCATTATACCTTCCGTCTACGTACCACCCTAAATATATCCACCACCCCCATTATACACCTTCCCTCACACCACACCAAACTATCTCAACCCCCCTGCAGTACAGCCTTCCCCCACCACCCCATAACTATCTCAAACACCCCAGTGCAATACACTTCCCTCTACAAACCCTTCACTATCTCAACCCCATGCAGTACACCTTCCTCCACCACTCCAAACTATGCATCAACCCCCATCAGTAACATCACCTTCGACTCTACAACCCCATATTATCTCAACCCCCATGCAGTATACCTTCCGTCTACTACCACCCCTAAAATATCTCCACCCTCCCCATGCAGTATACCTTCTCTCTACCTCCCCTAAAATATCTCCACCCCCAATGCAGTATACCTTCTCGGCTTTACCACCCCTAAAATATCTCCACCCCCCCAATGCAGTACAACCTTCTATCGCCACCGTCTAAAATCTCTCAACCCCCATGCATTCACCTTCCCTCTCCCACCCCTTAAATAATCCCTCCACCCCCCATGCAGTACACCTTCCCTCTAACTATCCTAATATATCCACCACCCCTGTAAGTACACCTTCCCTTCTACAACCCCATAATTATCCTTCACCCCCATGCCGTATACCTCAGTCTACTACCTCCTAAATATATCCACCTACCCCCCCCTGTAGTACAAAACTTCCCTCCACCACGCCCATAACTATCTCAACCACCCCCATGCAGTAGCCCTTCCCTCCACCACCCCATGAAACTACTCAACCCCCATGCAGTACAACCTTCCCTTCTACAACCACCTTCATTATCCACCCCCCATGCTACACCTTCCCTCCACCACTCCATAATAATCTCAACCCCATCATGTAAACCTTCCTCTACAACGTCCCCTTCATTACATCACCCCACATCAGTAAAACCCTTCCCATCCACCACTTCCCATACTATCTCAGCCCCCATGCAGTACAACACCTTCCCTCCACCACCCCATAACTATCCTCAACCCCCATGCAGTTACACCTTCCCTCCACCGACTCCATAACTATCTCAAATGTCAACCCCCATGCAGTACACCTCCCCTCTACACCCCTTCATTATCCAACCCCCATTCAGTACAAAAATACAACCTTCCCTCTTCCCCCTCTTAAATATTTACCCAAAAACCAATGTTTGAAAGCTCCATGTTTGTGTTGACCTACCTCATCTTTTAATAAATCTCCACCCATTTTATTGTTGCTAAATCTTTCTCTGATTTATTCCATCAATACCTTCCTTCTTATCTATCATCTTTTTGCATAAATAACCAGCTTCTCCCAGTCTCACCCAGACTGTTGAAACGCCCTTCCAGCTGCCTCTCCCTCTTCCTTGGCTGTCTCTCAGCCTCTATTGTGCCCTACAGGCATGAGAAACAGACACTGAGATCAATCCTTCTTACAATAGCTCTAGACCACCATTGTCATCTCTAGAAAACTACCTCTACTAGTTGCCCCCTTCCCATGTTTACTACTTTAATGGAGGCTTATAATACAAAATCCTTCCACAAAGCAAATTCTTCTCACCCTTTGGATAGTCACATTGGCTACTGTGGGAAAGACCTTGCGAGGCCACATTGCTACCTGTTAGTGAGGACCGTTCTTTGTAGCCAAGCACCTGCTTCTGTTCCTACAGTCCATCATTGACGTCGCCCTAATGAGGTTTCAAGCACATTGTGATGTTCCTTTCACTGTGACATAGTGGTGACACCCGGCAATGACTCACTACGCTATGGGGAAGGGACCCAGAGGTTAATAAAAAGGCAGAATCGTCACAAGGGGGGGGCAGGCGCCATTTTGGATTTTGCTGCTAGAAGCAAGGTTTCCATTCGCCAGCACGGCTTCCCTTTTCTGAAGGATTGAAACTTTTTGGGTTAATTTGTCACAAGCATGGCGGGTACGTCCTTGCAAGGGTTGAAATTCCAATAGGCCGTTACATGCCCATTATAATACAGAGTATATAGATCATGCCATAACTCATGAATCACTGGACCCCTCCATGCAAAACTACGATGGTCCCCAATCCGGTGTTTCATCACATATGGTTTTTCTGGAGGTGGGCTATACTGTCATAGGACCGCCTTGGCTGCCTGTGGCCCCCCATCTCCCTGGTCGGCCTTGAAGTTCAATCTACGGAGGGAAATGTTCTGTTATTGTATGGTCCAAAATACCCAGGGATTGGGCCAGGCACCTCCTTGTTGCAATGTGACACAAATGGTTGGAGGTGCATGCCCCAGTTCGTCCTCTACCTGTCGGACTCCCAGCTATAGCACAAGCATTTGAAATGAAGCGCACACTCCTCAGTTTAAACTGTTTTTATTATATCACACAGAACGAACAACGTTGTCGGAGCGCACTATGTCTCCTTCATCAGGTGTACAAAACAGAAAGCGCTACAGCGATGTTGGTGCTCTAGAAATCCATAATAATAATATAATTAACTAGATTGTAAGCTCTTCGTGGCAGGCCTGATGTGAATGTAATCTCATCCATGTAATTGTAAAAGCCCCCGGCCATACGGAATAATGTTGGTGCGATATAAATCCACAATAATAATAATTATTATTAACTAGATTGTAAAACTCTCGGGTCAGGGCCTGATGTGAATGTAGACATGTAATTGTACAGTGCTACGGAAGATGCTTGGCGCTATATAATCCACCACATAATAATAATTATTAACTAGATTGTAAGCTCTTCCGGGGCGGGAGGAAAAGAGGGCCTGATGTGGAATGTATACATGTAATGTCATTTCTACGGCAGATGTTGGTGCTATATAAATCCACAATAATAATATTTATACTAGATTGTTAAGCTCTTCGGGGCAGGGCTGATGTAATGTATACATGTAATTGTAAAGCGCTATGGAAGATGTTGGCGCTATATAAATCCACAATAATATAATTATTAACTAGATTGTAAGCTCTTCGTGGCAGGGCCTGATGTGAATGTATACTGTACTTGTAAAAAGTGTCACGGAGATGTTGTTGCTATATAAATCCCACCATAATACTAATTAATTAACTAGATGTAAGCTCTTCTTCGGGCAGGGCCTGATGTGAATGTATCATGTAATTGTAAAGACGCTAGGATACGGAAGATGTTGCGCTATATAAATCCACAATAATAATAATTATTAACTAATTTGTATGCGCTTTGGGGCAGGGCCTGATGTGATGTTACATGTAATTGTACAAAGCGCTACGGAAGATTGTTGCGCTATATAAATCCACAATAATAATAATTATTAACTAGATTGTAAGCTCTTCGGGCAGGGCCTGATGTGAATGTATACATTTAATTGTAGGCGGCTATGGAAGATGTGGTGCTATATACATCCCAATAATAATAATTATTACTCGATTGTAAGCTCTTCAGGGCAGGGCCTGATGTGATGTATACATGTATTGTAAAGCGCTACGGAGATGTCGGCGCTATATAATCCACAATAAATAATTATTAACTAGATTGTATAAGCTCTTCGGGCAGGGCCTGATGTTAATGTATCCATGTAATTGTAAACGCTCTCGGAAGATGTCGTGCGCTATATAAATCCCCGCACCAAAAAATAAATAAAAAAAAAAATTATTACTAGATTGTAAGCTCTTCGGGGGCAGGGTCGTATGTAATGTATACATGGAATTGTAAAGCGCATATTGAAGATGTCGTCGCTATAATAAATCCACAATAATAATAATTATTGAATTATATGTAACTCTCGTCGCAGGGCTGATGGAATGTATACATGTAATGGTAACGAAGCGCTATGGAATATGTTTGGCGCTATATAAATCCACATAATAATAATTATTAACTAGATTTACGTCTTCTGGGCAGGCCTGATTGAATGTATCCATGTAATTGTAAAGCGCTATGGAAGATGTTGGCGCTATATAAATCCACAATAATATAATTATTAATTAGATTGTGAAGCTCTTCGGGGCCGGTCCTGATAGTGAATGTATGCATGTATTGGTAAGCGCTACGGAAGTGTTGGCGGTATATACAATCCACAATAATAATAATTAATTAACTAGATTGTAAGCTCTTCGGGGCAGGACCTGAATGTGAATGTATACATGTAATTGTAAGAGATACGGAAGATGTTGGCGCTATATAAATCTCACAATAAATTATATTAACTAGATTGTAAGCTCTTCGTGTCCATGGCCTGATTGAATGTATAACATGTAATTGTAAGCACTACGGAAGATGTTGGCGCTATATATCCCACAATCATAAGTAATTATTAACTATTGTAACTCTTCCTTCAGGGCATGGCATGAGTGAATGTATACTGTCATTGTAAGCGCTACGTAAGATGTTGTGGGTCTATATAATCCGACAATCAATCATAATTATTAACTAATTGTAATCTCTTCGTGGCATGGACCATGATGTGAATGTATACATGTATTGTACAAGCGCTACGAAGATGTTGGCGCTATATCAATCCCCACAATAATAATAATAATAAGAAATAATTTAGCTACACATGTCTAAAGTTTAATTTGAAAAAAAACTGCTGTTCACTTTACAAAAAAACAAAAAACAAAAAAAACGGCTATAAAAAGTCTCACGGTTATAGTATCATGATGACATCTTGGCCCATCATTCATACTGGATTTATATTACAGGAATATATGTGATGGTCAGTCAGTTACCCCACAAACCGGCTATTTTTTGGTCTGGGGAAAAATACAAAACCTGGTCAGGCTATTTTTTTTTAAACATACCAAGTCTTTGGGTGTAACTTTTTTCCATAAATAATGCACTTGTTTTGGCTGGGCAGGTTACGACAACTGTGTTAAAAATCGATTTGATCAGATCAATTGGGGGTTCACCCCCTCCACGAGGCTCCCCTCTGGGCTTTATTTGCCTGCTTATAAACAAGGGTCTATCACACATTCACCAAGAGGACAGAGCTTTAGGAACTATTTCCTTTAGTAGTATTATAAGGAACTAGAAAATGAAAGTTTACTTGAAACTTTTGAATTGGGGCTTGAATGGCGACTCAACGTGTCGATAGTCAAGGGGCAATGTCATTTTATTATTTTTAAAATAAAAGTTTTTTAAAATTTTTATTTTCTACTTTAAGGTCTTTTTGTGTGGGACCATCCAATCAGGTGTACTTATCAAGAAGGGGCCATAAAGCATGGTTCTACCTTCCCCAAACCCCAAGTGAATTTAAATCGAGAGTCAGTGGCAGGTTTAATTGCACGTCTATAGGAAAAATGTTGGCAATAATGTTTCACTGATAACTTGGGACAATATCATAGATCCCTAACTAAAAGATAGCGTTCTCCTATATTTCCCAGCCATGTCTATAGCAAGCTTATAGAAAAATAGCCCCGTGTCATTATTTTATTTATTTTTTCATAGCCAACGAATTAAATGGTATTGGTCCTTTATTTCGTTTATATGTTTATTTTAATGTGACTAAAGTGTGTAACTGTGGTCGTCCATAACCTTTTAACAAGACTAGGATAATGTCTCTAGCTTGTCAGGAACTTAGTATGGCTTGTAAGCTAACGCCTTTCTCTGTCCCCAGGCATGTGTTGTAAGCAATGTCCTCACCCCATCCATATTTTCTGAAGCTAGCGATCAGTTAGAACCCTTTACCTTTCCCCCCGGCTGGAGGTAAGACTGCTCGCCTCCTTTACCTCCTGTTCTTCAATAAAACTCAAATCGTAAAACCTTTTTACACAGTGGAGATACCCTTTAAAAAGATAACGCGAGGACCAGTGTTCACTCTAAGCTGTGCGCACACAACATCTTCTGGAATGTAAGGGCAAATGGACTTTTGCATGCGTACAGAAATATATTTGCACCCACAGCCAATTTGAGGATAGAGGGAACATGGGCGAGTGACCCCAAGTGGGTGGAAACACTATAATCTATACTGGCAGGTGTAAGGAGGGAAGTAAAGCTTTAAACCTTGACCTAGAATCTATGTTCCATTGTTCCTGATCGTTTCCCGGCAATTGAGATTAGTCTGGTTGGCTATTGACTGTGGCATAAGATTGATTGCTTTGAGCTCCCCATGGATTAATTCTGGATTAGATGGAACATATTGGACAAGGTATTACATATTACAGTAAAATATATAATGGTATGAACTAGCGGATTGCTCTTGGTTCCGATGGTTCCCACCTGCGCAGTCAGCCCAGGTTCCTGCGTCCTTATTTACATAAAACAAGAAAATAAAAAATTAAACAATAAAAACAATTAAAAAAAAAAAAAACAAAAAAAAAAAAAAAACAAAAAAAAAAATTAAACCAAAAACCTTTTTAAAAAAAAACCCCCGCCCACCATTTACCCTCCCCGCCCCCTCTCGCCTTTTTCACCCCCCCCCCCCCCCCCCCCCCTTCTTTCCCCCCCCTCCCCTCAGTTCCCCCCCTCACCCCCTACCGTCTCACTCTCCCGCCCCTTTTCCCCCCCCCCCCCCCCCCCCCCCCCCCTCACCACCCCCGCTTTTCCCCCCTCCCCCCCTCCTTTGCCTCTTGGTACCCCACCTCCCCCCCCCCCTCCTCTCCCCCCCCCCCTCCCCCCTCCCCCCCACTTCCCCGCCCCCCCCTTTCCCCCCCCCCCCCCCCCCCCCCCACCCCCCCCCCCCCCGACCCCCCCCCCGCCCCCCCCCCCCCCTTCCCCCCCGCACACACCCCCCCCCCCACCCCGGGCTCCTCCCACCAGTCGTCCCCACCATCAGCCACTGTACAAGACACAGGAAGGGCCCCTTTCTTTCTAGTTTCATCTTGTGATCGTGTGCGTTATTCCACCCTGTGTGATAATGCAGTTAAATGCTATTACAGGGCATTCCACCCCAAAACTATAATCCCCCAACTACTGGCCCCACCATGTAGTGTAGGTTTATCCTTACCCTCACATCCCAGCTCCATAGGGTTCTCCGGTAGTGCCTACCCCAAAGTCCCAAAAACTGCCCACCGATGAGGCTAGCAGGCCATATAGGACACTGCCTGCGTCCATGGCCTCACTGTAGATTTTTGCCATGCGTACTGCAACTCTTCTCCCCCCTCCCTCTCTCTCCCTCTCCCACCCTCTCTTCGATTCCCTCCCGCCAGCCCCTCATCCCCTAGGTAAAATGCTTTATATATGTATTCCCCAAAAAAAAGGGCTCCCGAGCCCCAACCCGCGCAATATTTGTACCTTTAGAAAGCTCACCCAAACTTTACTTACCTCTCCTCTTTCCTCCGTCGAAGTGAGCTGCCGGCCTGCCGGCGCCGTGATTGCTGCCGCTCAGCCATCACAGACGCGGCTGCCGGTCCCGGCCCCTCTGCTTGCATTTTCTAGCAGCAGAGGGCCGGGGCGCGGCTGGAGGAAAGAGGGAGGTAAGTAAGTTGTTGGGGGGCTTTTTAAAAAAATAAATTATGGGGTTGGGGCTGGAGCCCATGGGGAATACCATATAAAAAAAAAAATTCGGGTGGCCATGCTCTTTAAAGGGACTATTCTGTTGAGCTTTAAAAAACTCGGCAAACAATACTAGACTTATTGCATCAACGTTTCCAAGCTCAACAAGGGCACCGTCACTACTAGGGTGGGGTGGGAAGTAAAAGGTCAGTCCCACGCGTAAATCAGAATATAAGCCATCTCACGGGCAGAGATGCTAAACCTGTATCAGGCAAAGACGGTGGGTGTATAAAGAAACATACCAATAGGAAACAAGAATCCACACAAGACTCAAGCCATAGGGTAAATAACAGTCAAACAAACATACCTATCATTATTGGTCAGAGATCAATTCAACTTTTTGCTGATAATCTCGCTTTGCTGTGCTCCTTGGCAGCACCTCCAAAGGGTTTGCAGGGTATTGGGGCATGGGATGTGAACTGTATTGGGGAGTTGTGCAGTGTAATGAGAGTGTTGCGATTGTACAATATACTGGAGTGTTTAAGTATCATTACTACGGCAATGTGTTGTTTTTATATATATTAGTTTGGAGGTGTAAGGTAGTAGCAAGCTGTGCCAGGCCAATACATTGTCTGTGTAAAGAGAGGTATTGATTCAAGGAGGAAAATGTAATTCTCCCTCTTTACAAGCATTGGTAAGGCCACCTCATTTGGAATATGCAGTGTAATTTGGAATCCTGTGTACAAAAAGGACCTCTTTGAAATGGAAAGGGTTCAGAGAAGGGCAACTAAATTAATAAGGGGATGGGGGGGCTTGAATATGAATATGCTTAGAAAAAGTTACAATATTAAGCTGGAGAAAAGGCGTTTGCGTGGGGATATGATTAACTGTGTAGAATACATTTCACGGACCATGGGGTGAACAATAAACTATCTGGGTGCTAGTTCACCACTAGAACATGTCAGAGGACACGAGGACATCCCTTAGACTTGAAGAAAAAGGTTTAGGCGTAAAGCTGGGAAGGGGTTTTTCACTGTGTAACGGTAAAGCTTGGAACTGTTTTCACATGTGGACGTTGTTTTATTGCGTTTCATGGATCAAGTTTACTAAAAAGCTGATGAGTTTCTTCTACACACAAGGCATGTTACAAGTTACTGGGATGATACATAATTTAGTTGTAAAGGGTTTGGTCACTGTGAGAACGTAAAGCTATGGAACTGTCCTTCCAGTGGACGTTGTTAGCATGTTCATGGTCCATTTAATAAAAAGCGGATGAGTTTCTACAAAACAGGAATGTTAAAGTTACTGGTATTGATACATAAAGTAGAGTTGGGAAAAGGGTTTTGTCACTGTGAGAAACGGTAAAGCTCATGGAAACTGTCTTCCAGTGGACTTGTTATGGCATGTTCATTGGTCAGTTTAATAAAAAGCTGGATGAGTTTCTACAAACAAGGAATTTACCAGTTACTGGGATTGATACATAAGTACAAGTTGGAAAGGGGTTTGTCACTGTGAGAACGTTAAGCTATGGAACTGTCTTCCAGTGGACGTTGTTATGGCAGGTTCCTTGTGGTCAGTTTTAATAAAAAGCTGATGCGTGTTCTACCAACACGGAATGTTACAGTGTCTGGTATTGATACATACAAGTAGATTTTGGGAAAGGGTTTGTCACTGTGAGAATTGTAAAGCTTGGACGGTCTTGTCCTTGGCCGTTGTTTATGGCAGGTTCATTGGTCAGTTTAATAAAAAGCTGATGATTTCTACAAACAAGGGAATTTTACACATTTACTGGTATTGATACTAAAGTAGAGTTGGTTCCAGGGAAATTTCCATTACTCACTTGAAGTCAGGAGGACTTTTTTTCCTCTTTATAATTCTATTTTGTTGTGCCTTATTTTGGATCAACTAGGCAGTTGATCCTAGGAAGTAAATGTGTATTGCTGAGTAGGGGTCGGATTGAATGGACGTAGGTCCTTTATTCACCGTCATACTGTACTACCTGGCCCAGGCGTTCCAATAATTTTGTTCTTCTTCAAACTGCCCATTCCACGGTTTGAATGGATTGCCCCAGCCTAGTCTTTCCTGGTTGTGCTCTTGTTCCTGTTTGGATTTTTTCGGGCTCCTGACTCCTTGTCCTCATACTGGACTCTGATTATTGCTGCCTGTCCTGACCTTCCCGTGGGGTGGGGGGGTTGTTTTTGTTTTTTGGTTTTTTTTTTTTTTTGGGGGGGGGGTGGGGGGGGGGGGGGGGGGGAGGTTTGGTTGGGGGGCGGGGGGGGGGGTTGGGGGTTTCTTTAGATTACCGTATTTTTTCATCACCTGCTTGCCTCTCTAGACCTTGGCTTGTTACGGGACTTTCTTATCTGCTCCTTGCCTGGACTCTTCCTGTTTATTCCGATTATGTCTTTATACTTAAGATTTGATGCGTGGTCCTGATCTCTACTTGGCCTGTACTCAGTTACCAATCCTGACAGGAGGGTGTTAATGTTACTTTGGAAATCCTCCGGTGTTGTGAGCCTCATTTACCATGTTTCCTCAACCTTTCCTTTTCCTACCCCTGGTTTAGAAACATTGTAATTTATCTGTAAATTCTCCAGTTGAATGTGTTTTGGCTTCATCATAAGTTACTCTAACTCTACCTTTTAATTAACACGTCAATGTTTGCCAAATTTCCACTTTTGGGCAAAAAGCATTCCACAAAGTAACAAAGCCAATGCCCAAAGCAGATGAGGACGTTTCCCTTCATTCCACAAAGGGGAATTTTGAAATCTGAGGCTGGTACTGTAAAGGTTAAACCAATCCATGAACATGGTGTCCATGGACAAAACCTTTGAGCCAATCAACTGAATCTGTGCACGGTGGGTTGATGATTTTAAATATTGTCCTATAGAGAAACATGATTACCGTCTATATATAGCCAAAATAAAAGGGCTGGCAAGATTGGGGAGGATTTCGGTGGTGAATCTTTATTATTGTTCAGTAACACCACAACAAGGAACCATTTACTTAAATAGAAAAACCCCATCAAAAACCTTCACAATTTCATGACAAGACTTGGTCTTAAGTCTGTTAGATTGTAGATGGCAGGAAAGCCGCTCATCAATGGTGGCTTGTCTTTAAACTTAAATCAGCCATGACAGTACCGAGTATGAACCCATGGAGCCATTTTACGGCCCGAACACAAAACTCAGTCCTTCTGAATACATCTTTTTCTTTCTTTAAACTGAGACTGGGGACCCGTCAGGGTTACAAGCATATAATAATATAATATATCATCATCTGTGCTACTTGTGCGTTAAACAAAAGACAATTGAAAACACTAATGAAATGTTTCATGGGCAGACTTTTCTAAAGGACAGAATAGCCGTTTTAATAACTTCTTGGGTTACAATTAATCCATAACGCTTACATAGTCCATGACCTCAATGACTTCTGTCATTGATCAGTGACTGGGAGGTGCTCATAGAACCCCACTAATGAGGTCATAGCAAGATAATTTTAATTGGCTGTTTGGTAATGATGGAGAGAGCTTATTTCTCTTCAGAGATGACCGGCAAATCCGCGTTATTCCATAAAGTTGCTAATGTGATGAATATTTGTGTTTCGGATTTTGTAAAATTGACCTGCTCTTTTTCCAATCATGATTAGTGAAGGACACAAAAATGAACTGGAGAATACCCCGAGTTTGGAAGCCGAACTTTGTGATTCGGGACGCAACTCGAACTAATAATCGTTTTTTTTCCGGACTCACGTCTGTATTTTCGATACTTAGCGTCAATTCGATATTATCACATTTACGGGCCGTTCGCTAACCCTATAAATCTATTGTTTTTGCTAACCCCGAATGTATGGATCATTTTGGCTAACCCAGAATGTCTCGTCGTTTTCGTAATCCTCCATGTATGGATGTTTTCACACTAACCTTAGAATGGTATCGTTCGCTAACGCCTCAAGGTATTCGTTCATTTCAGTATCCTCGAATGTACAGATCGTTTTTGCTACCCTTGAATGTATCGTTCGCTAACCCTTGATGTATCCTTCTCTAACCCTTGAATGTATCGTTCGCTCACACCCTTGATGTATCGTTCTCTAACCCTTGAATGTAGTGCGCTTAACCTTGAATGTATCGTTTCGCTAACCCTTTATGTATCGTTCGTCTAACCCTTGAATGTATCGTTCGCCTAACCCTTGAATGTATCGTTCGCTAACCCTTGAATGTATCGTTCGTAAACCCTATAATGTATCGTTCGATAACCCTTGTGTATCGTTCGAGTAACCCTTGAATGTTCGTCCGATAACTCCTTGAATGTCATCGTTCTTTTCTCTACCCAACCCTTGAATGTATCTTTCTCTAACCCTTAGAATGTATCGTTCTCTAACCCTTGAATGTATCGTTCTCTAAAGGGGACCCTTGAATGACGTTCGCTAAACGCCTTGAATGTATCGTTTGCTAACCTTGAAAGTATGTTCGGTTTCGGTAACCCTCAAAAGTATCGTGTTGAATTTCGGTAATCTCGATTTATGTTAATTTAATATTTGGAAATTAGTGATAATGTGAAAGTGGGGTTTTGGAGGGGTGAGAACTTTTTTTCTACCCAAAGTGATTTTTTGACTGGACATGCCTTTTAAAATATCATATGATCACATTAACATATTAACATTATCACATTAACATATCATAACCTGATAACATTTTATTCTTGTAGTAGCAACAGCCAGAGCCAGCATGGTATTGTCTTGGATAAAGAGAGGTATGGATTCAGGAGGAATGTAAATTCTCCCTCTTTACAAAGCATTAGGTAAGCCATTTGGAATATAGCAGTGTAATTTTGGAATCCTGGGTACAAAAAGGCATCTTTGAAATGGAAAGGGTTCAGAGAAGGGCAACTAAATTAATCACAGGGGGAAAAGGGGAGCGTGAATATGAATAACCATGTCAGATGCACACGCAACAACCCTTAAGACTTTTTCGCTGGAGAACGGTAAAGCTATGGCACTGTCTTCCAGTGGGACGTTGTTATGGCATGTTCATTGGTCAGTTTAATAAAAAGTGATGAAGTTTCTCTACAAACAAGGAATGGTTACAAGTTACTGGTATTGATACATAAAGTAGAGTTTGGGAAAGGGTTTTTCAACTTTGAGAAACAGGTAAAGCTATTGAACTGTCTTCCAGTGGACGTTGTTATGGCAGGTTCATTGGTCAGTTTAATAAAAAGCTGATGCGTTTTCTACAAACCAGGAATGTTACAATTACTGGTATTGAACATAAAGTATAGTTGGGAAAGGGTTTGTCACTGTGAGAACGGGTAAAGCTATGAACTGTCTGCAGTGGACGTTGTTATGGCAGGAGTCATTGTTCAGTTTTAATAAAAGACTGGGTGAGTTTCTACAAACAAGGAATGTTACCAGTTACTACTGGATTGATACATCAGTAGAGTTGGGAAGGGTTTTCACTGTTTAGAACTGGTAGAAGCTATGGAACGGGCTTCCAGTGGACGTTGCTATGGCGGTTCATTGTCCGTTTAATAAAAATCTGGATGAGTTTCTGCAAACAAGGAATTGTTTTCAAGTTTCTGGGATTGATACATAAATTAGAGTTTGGAAAGGGTTTTTCGCTGTGAGAACGGTAACGCTATGAACTGTCTTCGCGTGGACGTTGTTATGGCAGGTTCATTGGTCAGTTTAATAAAAATCTGGATGTTTCTGCAAACAAGGAATGTTACAGTTACTGGTATTTGATACATAAAGTAGAGTGATCCGAGGGAAAATTTCCCATTTTTTTATTCAACCTTAAATGCATTACTAAACTATATATTACTATACTATACATACTTAAATACTATACATTACTATTCTACTATTCATACCTTACTATACCACTATACATTACTGTACTAAACATTTCTGTACTCTATACACTATAGTATTACTGTAAACTAATACCAGTTGTTTTAGCTATAACTACATACTATATACTGTACATTCTATAGCTATTATTACCATAATATCGCATTACTGTAACTATATCCTATACCATACTATACTATAACTATCCCTTACTATAATTATATACTATACATTACTATACTATACATTGCTATACCCATTACTACTGTATACTATATACTATACATTCTATACTATACCATTACTATCTATATTTATAATACTATACATTACTATACTATAACATTGCTGATACCATTACTACTGTATACTTCTACTATACATTACTATACTGTAGACTATACTTACTCTAATATTACTATACTGTACCATACTATATATTACTATACTATATCATTACTATTATATCCATCAAACTATAACTATATTAACTATACATAATTTACTATACATTACTATACTTTACTTTACTATACTATACCTTGCTACTATATTCTATATACTATACATTATATACTGTACATTACTGTACATTACTATATATTACTATACATTACTATACTACTATATCCAGTAACTGTACATTACTATACTATATACTATACAGTCTACCACCACTAAAATATCTCAACCCTCCCAATGCAGTACACCATCCCTCTACTACCCCTAAAATAGCTCCACCCTCCCCATAAAGTATACCTTCTCTCTACCACCCCTAAAATATCTCCACCCCCAATGCAGTATACCTTCTCTTTACCACCCCTAAAATATATCCACCCCCATACAGAACACCTGCCCTCCACCACCTCTAAAATATATCCACCCCCATAGTACACCTACCCTCTAAAAAACCATCTCTAAAATATCCCCACCCACCCCCATACAGTATACCTTCCCTCTACCACCTCTAAAATATCTCCACCCCCATATAGTACACCTTCCCTCTACCACCTCTAAAATCTCTCCACCCCCATATATACAAACCTTCCCTCTACAACCCCCTCTAAAATATCTCCATCCCCCCCATACAGTACACCTTCCCCTTCCCTCTACCACTCTAAAATATCTCCGCCCCCATAACAGTACACCTTCCTCTACGACCTCTAAAATCTCCAGCCCCCCCATAACAGTACACTTCCCTCTCCATTCCCTAAAATTCCCCCCACCACCCCCCATACAGTACACACCTTCCTCTACCACCTCTAAATGATTCCCCCATGCCCCCATACAGTACACCTTCCCTCTACCACCCTTAAATATCTTATCTTCCAGCCCCCCATACAGTACACCTTCCCTCTACCACCCCTTAAATATCTCCACCCCCCATACAGTACACCTTCCCTCTACTATCTCTTAAATATATCCACCACCCCATGCAGTACTGTTCCCTCTACCACCCCTTAAATTCTACCCCCATGCAGTATACCTTCCCTCTACCACCCCATAACTATCTCAACCCCCATGCATACACTTTCCTCTGACCACACCCATAACTATCTCCACCCCCCATGCAGTCCACCTTCCTCTACCACCCTCTTAAATATCGTCCATCAGGCTCATACAGTACACCTTAACCGTACCCTTCACCATCCCTTAAAATATCCCCACCAACCCCATGCGCTACATTTCCCTCTACCACCTCTACAAAATATCTCCAGCCCCCATACAGTACACTTCCTCGTCCATCCCTAAAATTCTTCCAGCCCCCATACAAGTGCACTTCCTCCTCATTACCATCCCTAAAATATCTCCAAGCCCATACAGTACAACACCTTCCCTCTATACACCTCTTAAAGTCTCCAGCCCCATACAGGTACAACCTTACTCTAACCATCACCTAAATATACCCCACCACCCCCATGCAGTACACCTTCCTCTTATATCTACTTAAATATATATCCACCCCCCATGCATAACTTTCCTCCTCTAACACCCCTTTTAAAAATGTCTACCCCCGGATACATTGACACCTTCCTCTACCACCCTAAATATCTCAGCCCCCTACCAGTACACCTTCCCTCTTACCACCACCTTAAATATCCCCCACCCACCCCATACAGTACACCTTTCCCTATACCACCCCTTAAATATCTCCAGCCCCCAT
Source organism: Hymenochirus boettgeri (assembly GCA_019447015.1). Lineage (NCBI taxonomy): Eukaryota > Metazoa > Chordata > Amphibia > Anura > Pipidae > Hymenochirus > Hymenochirus boettgeri. The sequence continues at coordinate 92,276,098 of CM033476.1, forward strand.
ACAGTACACCTTTCCTCTACCATCCCTAAAATATCCCCACCACCCCCTCACGCCACCAGACAGTATAACCTTCCCTCTACCACCTCTTAAAATATTCCACCCATATAGCACCTCCCTCACCTATAATCTCCCCCTATATCACTTCCTCTCTACCACTCATAAATATCTCCACCCCCATTAAGTACAACCTTCTCTCGCTCCCCCTTAAATATCTCCAGCCCCCATACAGTACACCTTCCCTCTACCACCTCTAAAATATCTCCAGCCCCCATAGTAACCCCCACACTTTAAATCTCAAGCCACATAAAGTCAACCCCTTAACCAAATCTCTCAGCCCCCTACAGTACAACCCCTTTCTCTCTAACCATCCCTAAAATATCCCCACCCCCATGAGTAACGCTCTCCTCTACTATCTCTTAAATATATCCACCCCCCATGCTAGACGTTACCTTCTACCACCTCTTAAATATCTCAGCCCCATCACAGTACACCTTCCCTCTATCACCCTTAATATTCTCCAGCCCCCATACAGTACACCTTCCCTCTAAATCACCCTTTAAATACTCCATCCCCCATACAGTACAACCTTCCCTAGACTACACCTCTAAATATTCTAAGCCCCCATACACGTACACACTTCCCTCTACCATTCCCCTAACATATCACACCACCCTCATACATACACCCTTCCCTCTACCTACCTCTAAAATTCTCCAGCCCCCATACATCCTACACAAACTGTCAATACGGTACAACCTTCCCTCTACCACTTAAAAGTCTCCAGCCCCATACGAACTTCCACCTCTAAATATCCGCCCCAACAGACCTCCCTCTATCACCCCTTAAATATCTCAGCCCCCATACAGTACACCTTCCCTCTATCACCCCTAAATATCTCCAGCCCCCATACAGTACACCTTTCCTCTACCATCCCTAAAATATCCCCACCACCCCCATGCAGTACACCTTCCTCTACAGTCTCTAAATAATCTATCCACCCCCCATGCAGTACATACACGTTCCTCTTACCACCCCTTAAATTCTGATCGCCAGCCCCCATACAGTACACACCTTCCCTCATCACCCTAAATATCTCACAGCCCCATACAGTACACCTTTCCTCGTCTACCATTCCCTAAAATATCCCCCCACCCCCATGCAGTACCATTCCTCTACTATTCTTAAAATATGAACCACCCCCCCATGCAGTACACGTTCCTCTACCCACACTAAAATATTCCACCTCCCTCCCAATGCGACGTACACCGTCCCGCCCTACCACCCCTAAAATATCTCCACCCTCCCCGTGCAGTACACCGTCTCTCTACCACACTAAAATATCTCAACCCTCCCAATGCAGTGACAACACATCCCTCTTCCACCCCTAAAATAGCTCCACCCCCCCCAAAAGTTATACCTTCGCTTACTCAACCCCTCTAAATCTCCACCCCCAAGCGCAGTATATACCTTTCTTTACCACCCTAAAAATATATCCACCCCCATCAAACACCGCACTCACACACCACTAAAAAGATATCCACCCCATACAGTAACACCTACCTCTACCATCTCTAAAATATATCCACCCCCCATACAGTACACCACACTTCCTCTCACCATCCACTTAAATATCCCGAGCCCCCACTACAGTCACACCTTCCTCTACCACCTCTAAAATATATCCACCCCCATACGTGACACCTTCCCTCTACCAGTCCCTAAAATATATCCACCCCCATACAGTACACCTTCCCTCTACCATCCCTAAAATATATCCACCCCCATACAGTACACCTTCCCTCTACCACCCCATAACTGATCTCAACCCCCATGCAGTACACCTTTCCTTACCACCCTAAAATATATCCACCCCCATACAGTACACCTTCCCCTTACACCCCTTAAAATATCTCCAGCCCCCATAAGTACACCTTCCCTCACCCACCTTAAAATATATCCACCCCCATACAGTACACCTTCCCTCTACCACCCCTTAAATATCTCCACGCACGCCATGACAGTAAACCTTCCCTACTACCACCCCTTAAATGTCTACAACCCATGCCAGTATACCTTCCCCTCTCACCACCCTTCAAAATTACCTCTCTACCCCCATACAGACACACCTCCCCTCTACACCCTAAAAATCTCCACACCCCCATGCAGTACACCATCCCTCTACCACCCCTAAAATAATCTCCACCCCCAGCGCAGTATACCTTCCCTCCACCACCTCTAAAATATATCCACCCCCAATGCAGTATACCTTCCCTCCACCACGTTAAAATATATCTACTAACCATCTACAGTCCCGTAAGCCTTACCTATACCACCTCTAAAATATACCACCCCACTACAGTAACTTCCCTCTTACGACCACCTAATCTCCAGCCGCCCCCATACAGACACCTTCCCCTACGCCTCACTAAATATATACCTCCCATACCGTTACACACTCCCTTAACCAACCCATAACTATCTCAACCCCCATTGCAGTACAACCCTTCCTCTACACCCTAAAATCATATCCACCCCTACAGTACACCTTCCCTCTACCACCCGCTAAATATCTTCCAGCCCCCATACAGTATACATTCCCTCTACCATTTCCCAAAATATCCCACCACACCCCCATACGTACACCTGTCCCCTAACCATCCTTAAAATACCCCCCACACCCCAACGTCCAACCTTCCCTGCACCACCCTTAAATATCCCAGCCCCCATACAGTACACCTTGCCCTCTACTCCACCCTAATATTCTCCACCCCCATACTACACCTTCCCTTCTACTATCTCCTTAATTATCCACCCCCATGCAGTAATGTTCCCTACTACCACCCGTAATGAAATGTACCACCCATGCAGTAGACCTTCCATTACCACCCCATAGCAACTATCGGGGTGCAACCCCCATGTCATTACAACCGTTGGCCTCGGAGTACGCAACCACCTAACCTATCTCACACCCCCATGCAGTACACCTTCCCGTCTACACCCCCTTAAAAATATCTCCAGGGCCCCATACCGTACACCTTCCTCTACCATCCCGAAAGATTCCCCAACCCCATGCATATAAACCCGCACATTCCGCTCAATACGACACTAAATATCTCCAGCCCCCTACAGTACACGTTCCTCGATCAACCCCCAATATATACCAGCCTCCATACAGTACAGAGCCTCCCATTTCCTACCACCCTTAAATGTCTACTCTACCCCATGCAGTATTACGCTCCCTCTACTAACCACCCCTTAAATATCTCGACCCCATACAGTACACCTTCCCCTCTAACACCCTTAAAATATCTCCACCACTCCCATGCTTACAACCTGCCCATGCTGAACACGTCCTAAAAAGTCTCCACCACCCATACAGTCACACGTCCCACCACCCCTAAAAGATTCTTCCACCATCTCACAATGCAGTACATACAAACACACGTCCCTGCTACCCCCCTAAAATTATCTCCACGCTCCCCATGCAGTACACCGTCTCTCTACCACCCCTAAAATATTTCAACCCTCCCAATGCAGTACACCATCCCTCTACCACCCCTAAAATATCTCCACCCTCCCCATGCCGTATACCTTCTTCTCCCACCCCTCTAAAATAGGTTATGCCACCGTTCGCCAATGCAGGTATAGCCTGTCCCCTCCACAACCTAAAATATTATCCACCCCCATGACAGTACACCTACCCTCTACCACTCTTAAAATATAATCCACCAACCATACAGTACACTTACCTCTACACCCCTCTAAATATCTCAGCCCCCATACAGTACACCTTCCCTCTACACCGACTGCTAAGAGAATTCCACGGCCCCAACAGTACAAGGGGGCCTTCCCTCTACCAACCCATGGAACTACGTAGGTCTCAACCCCCATGCAGACACCTTCCTCTCACCACCTCTAAAATTAATAATCCCCCCATACAGTACACCTTCCCTCTACCACCCCTTAAATATCTCCAGCCCCCATATACAGTAACCACCTTCCCTTACCATTCCGTAACAATCCCCACCACCCCCATACAGTACACACTTCCCTCTACCTTCCAAGACTAATATCCCCACCAACCCCATACAGTACACCTTCCTCTACCACCCGTAAATATATCCCGCCCCCTACAGTACAACATCCCTCTACACACCACTTAACTATCTCCAGCCCCCATACAGTACACTTCCCCTCTACTCTCTAAATATATCCACCACCCAATGCAGTACATTTCCCTCTACCAACCACCCCTTAAGTCTACCCCATGCAGTTATTACCTTCCTCTACCACCCCATAACTATCTCAACCCCCATGCAGTACACCTTTCCTCTACACCCCATACATCTCACCAACCCCCAGCGAGTACACCTTCCCTCTACCACCCTTAAATATTCCCGGCCTCATACATCCCTTCCCTCTTACCACTCCCTAAAATCTCCCCACCACCCCATGCAGTACAAACACTTTCACTCTCACCAACCTAAACATATCTTCCAGCCCCCATGACAGTCACTGCCCTCTACCATCCCTAAAATCTCCACTCCCCCATAACAAGCCTTCCCCTTACTCCCTAAATTCTCCATCTTCCCCCTACAGTACCATTACACCTTCCCTTCACCATTCCCTAAATATATCCAACCCCCGTACCAGTAGCACCTCCCTCTACCACTCTAAAATATCTCCAGCCCCATACAGTACAAACCTTCCTTACCATTCCCTAAAATAAATCCACACCCCAGTACGTAACAACTTCCCTCTACCACCATCTAGATATCTCCATCCCCATACAGTACCCTCCTCCTACAACCCCTAAAATATCTCCAGCCCCCACAGTACCCTTCCCTCTAACCCCCGTAAATATCTCCAGCCCACCATAACAGTACACCTTCCCTCTACGCCACCCTTAAATTATCAGCCACCATACAGTACACCTTCCCTCTACTCTACCATTCCCTAAATATATCAACCCCACCCCATACAGTACAACACCTTCCCTTCTACCACCTCTAAAAATCTCCAGCCCCATACGTACACCTTCCTCCTACCATCCCGTAAATTTCTCCAGCCCCCATACACGTACACCTTCCCTCCATCACCATTCCCCTAAAATATATCCACCCCCATACAGTACACCCTTCCCTCTACACCTCTAAAATATCTCCAGCCCCCACTACAGTACACCTTCCCCTCTACCATTCCTGAAAATATCCCAGCCCCCATTAAGACAACTCCCTCTACCAGTCCCCTAAAGATACTCCAACCCCGCCAGTACTACCCTTCCCTCTACCACCCTTAAAATCGCCAGCCACCAGTACAGGATGCACTCCTCTACACATAGCCCTAAAAAGACCACCCCCAGACGTACACCGGCCCGCTAACACCGCAAAAGATATCTCCAGCCCCATACAGTACACTCTCCTCTGCAACCATCCCTAAAAATCTCCAGCCACACCATCAGTACACCTTCCCTCTAACCCTTCCCAAAAATATATCCGACCCCCATCCAGGGGAACAAGCCTCCCTCACCTCACCCGATCTAAAATATTCTTCCACCCCCATACAACATTTCCCTCTACCATTCCAAAATATGCCCAGCCCACATCAGTACACCTCCCTCTACATCCCTAAATATCTCCGCCCCCTAACGTACAACTTCCCTCCACCAGTTCCCTAAAAAGATCCACCCCCATAAGTACACCTTTCCCTCTACCACCCCTTAAATTCATCTCCAGCCTCCAGCCCTCAGTAACACTTCCCTCCACCACCTCTAAAAATCCCACCACCCCATGCAGTAACACCTTCCCCTTACCATCCCTAAAAATATTCCACCCCCCCATACAGTACATCCCTTCTTCTACCACCTCTAAATATGCCCCACCAATCCCAGGCGATTACACCTTACCCTCTACTATCTCTTAAATATATCACCCCCATGCAGTACACATTCCCTCTCCCCCACCCCTAAAATGATCTCCAACCTCCACCCATGCAGTACACCTTCCATCTACCATCGCTAAAATGTCTCCACCATCCACCACATACAGTACACCTTTCCTCTACCACCCCTAAAAATATCTCCACCCTCCCAATTCAGTACACCGTCCCTCTACCACCCCTAAAATATTTCCAACCCTCCTCATTCAGTACACCATCCCTCTACCCTCCTAAAATATCTCCACCCCACAATGCAGTACACCATCCCTCTACCACCCCTAAAATTCTCCTCCACCCTCCCCATGCAGTTACCTTCTCTTACTCTCCCCTAAAATATTCTCTCACCCCCCAATGCAGTATACCTTCTCTTTTACCACCCTACAATATCTCCACCCCCAACTTCAGTACACCGTCCTCTACCACACCCCTAATATCTACCACCCCCATCGGCAGTACACAACCTTCCCTCTACAACCCATAATTATCTCAACCCCCATGCAGTATACCTTCCGTCTACTACCTACCTAAATATATCCACCACCCCCATGTAGTAACACCTTCCTCCACAACCCCATAAACTATCTCAACCCCCATGCAGTACCACCTTCCCGCCACCACCCCATAACTATCTCAACCCCCCCATGCAATACACCTTCCCTCTACAACCCCTTCACTATCTCAACCCCCATGCAGTACACCTTCCTCCACCACTCCATAACTATCTCAACCCCCATGCAGTACACCTTCCCTCTACAACCCCATAATTATCTCAACCCCCATGCAGTATACCTTCCGTCTACTACCACCCCTAAAATATCTCACCCCTCCCCATGCAGTATACCTTCTCTCTATACCCTCCCCTAAAATATCTCCACCCCCAATGCAGTATACCTTCTCTTTACCACCCCTAAAATATCTCCACCCCCCAATGCAGTACACCTTCTCATCTACACCGCTAAAATCTACAACCACCATGCATTCACCTCACCCATCTCCAACCCCTTAAATATATCCCCACCCCCAGCAGTACACCTTCCCTCTACTATCTCTTAAATATATCCACCACCCCCATGTAGTACACCTTCCCTCTACAACCCCATATTATCCTTCACCCCCATGCACGTATACCTCCAGTCTACTACCTCCAAATATATCACCTACCCCCCCTGTATAACACTAACTTCCCTCCACCACGCCCATAACTATCTCAGCCCCCATGCAGTACACCTTCCCTCCACCACCCCATAACTATCTCAACCCCCATGCAGTACACCTTAACCCTTCTACAACCACCTTCATTATCTCACCCATGCAGTACACTTCCCTCCACACTCCAAACTATTCAACCCCATGACATGTAACCTTCCTCTACAGTCCCCTTCATTATCATCACCCCAGAATCAGTACACCCTTCCATCCACCACTTCCATACTATCTCAGCCCCCATGCAGTACAATCCACCTAATTCTCCCCACATCACACCTTCCCACCCAACCATAACTATCTCAACCCCCATGCAGTTACACCTTCCCTCCACCGACTCCATAACTATCTCAACCCCCATGCAGTACACCTTCCCTCTACAACCCCTTCATTATCTCAACCCCCATGCAGTACACCTTCCCTCTTCCACCTCTTAAATATTTACACAAAAACAAATGTTTGAAAGCTCCAGTTGTTGTTGAACTACCTACATCTTATTAATAATCTCCACCTATTTATTGTGCTAAATATTTCTCTGATTTATCCATCAATTACCTTCCTTCTTATCTATCATCTTTTTGCATAAATAACCAGCTTCTCCCATGTCTCACCCAGACTGTGAAACGCCCTTCCTAGCTGCCTCTCCCTCTCCTTGGCTGTCTCTCAGCCTCTATTTAGCCCTACAGGCATGAGAACAGACACTGGAGATCAATCTTCTTACAATAAGCTCTAGACCACCATTGTCATCTCTAGAAAACTACATCTACTAGTTGCCCCATTCCCAGGTTTACTTTAGTAGGGAGGCTGTAATAATACAAATCCTTCCCACAAAGCAAATTCTTCTCACCCTTTGGATAAGATCACATTAGGCTACTGTGGGGAAAGACATTGCTAGGCCACAGTTGCTACCTGTTAGTGAGGAACGTTCTTTGTAGCCAACCGGCTTCTGTTCCTACATGTCCATATGACAGTCGCCCTAATGAGGTTTCACCATTGTGAGGTTCCTTTCACTGTGACATAGTGGTGACACCGCAATGACATCACTACGCTATGGGGAGGGACCAGAGGTTATAAAAGGCAGATCGTCACAAGGTGCGAGCGCCATTTTGGATTTTGCTGCTAGGAAGCAAGGTTTCCATTCCCACGCTTCCCGTTTTCTGAAGGATTGAAAACTTTTTGGGTTAATTTGTCACAGCATGGCGGGTACGTCCTTGCAAGGGTTGAAATTCAATAGCCGTTACATGCCCTATGATAATACAGAGATCAAGAGATCAATGCCATAACTAGGAATCACTGGACCCCACAGCAAAACTACGATGGGCCCCAATCCGTGTTTCAATCACAGTGGTTTTCTGGGAGGTGGCTATATCTGTCATAGGACCCTTGGCTCCTGTGGCCCCCCATCTCCCATGGTTGGCCTTGAAGTTCAATCTACGGAGGGAAATGTTATGTTATTTGTATTGGTCTAAATACCACAGGATTGGGCCTAGGCACTCCTTGTTGGAGGTGCAGCTCCCGTTCGTCCTCTACCTGTAGGACTCCCAGCTATAGCACAAGCATTTGAAATGGAAGCGCACACTCCTCAGTTTAAACTGTTTATTATATCACACAAACGAACAACGTTTCGGAGCTCACTATGTCTCCTTCATCAGGTGTACAAAACAGAAAGCGCTACAGAAGATGTTGGTGCTATAGAAATCCATAATAATAATAATAATTAACTAGATTGTAAGCTCTTCGTGGCAGGGCCTGATGTGAATGTATCCATGTAATTGTAAAGCGCTACGGAAGATGTTGGTGCTATATAAATCCACAATAATAATAATTATTATTAACTAGATTGTAAGCTCTTCGGGGCAGGGCTGAAAGGTTAATGTATACAAGGAATGTGAAGGGGCTACGGAAGATGTTGGCGCTATATAAATCCCCAATAATAATAATTATAACTAGATTGTAATCTCTTCGGGGCAGTGGGCCTGATGTGAATGTATACATGTAATTGTACAGCACTATGGAAGATGTTGGTGCTATTCAATCCACATAATAATAATTATTAACTAGATTGACGCTCTTCGGGGCAGTGCCTGATGTAATGAATAACATGTAATTGTAAAGCGCTACGGAAGATGTTGCCCTATATAAATCCATAATAATAATAATTATTAACTAGATTGTAAGCTCTTCGAGCAGGGCCCTGATGTGAATGTATCATGAATTGTAAAGCGCTACGGAAGTGTTGGTGCTATATAAATCCACATAAATATAATTATTAACTAGATTGTAAGCTCTTCGGGCAGGCCTGATGTGAATGTATACATGTAATGTGTAAAGTGCTACGGAAGATGTTGGCGCTAATAAATCCACAATAATAATACTATTAACTAGATTGAAAGCTCTTCGGGGCAGGGCCTGATGTGAATGTATACATGTAAGTTGTACACACTATGGAAATGTTGGTGCTATATAAATCCACAATAATAATAATTATTAACTATTGTAAGCTCTCGTGGGCAGGGCCTGATGTGAATGGTATACATGGAATTGTAAAGCGCTACGGAAGATGTTGGCGCTATATAATCCACAATAATAATAATAATAATAATAATTAAGAATATTTATCTACCACATGTCTAAAATTTAATTGAAACAAAACTGCCTGTCCTTTAAAAAACAAAAAAAAACGGCTATAAGAAAAGTCTCACGGTTATCGTATCATGATGACATCTTTGCCCATCATTAATATGGATTTATATTACAGTAATATATGTGATGTCAGTCAGTTACCCAACAAACTGGCTAGTTTTGTTCTGGGGAAAAATACAAACCTGGTCAGGTCTATTTTTTTTAACATACCAAAGTATTTGGGTGTAACTTTTTTCCAGAAATAATGCCCTTGTTTTGGCTGGCAGGTTACGACAACTGTGTTAAAAAGCGATTGTATCAGATCAATGTGGGGGTTCAGCCCCCTCCAATCGAGCTCCCCTCTGGGCTTTATTTCCTGCTTATAAAACAAGGGTCTATCCACATTCAAACCAAGAGGACAGAGCTTAGGAATCTATTTCCTTTAGTAGTATTATAAGGAACTAGAAAATGAAAGTTTACTTAGAAACTTTGAATTGGGCTTGAATGGCGACTCAACGTGTCTATAGTAAAGGGGCATGTCAATTTAATTATTTTAAAATAAAAGTTTTTTAAAATTTTATTTTCTACTTTAAGGTCTTTTGTGTGGGACCATCCAATCAGGTGTATCTAATCAAGAAAGGGGCCATAAAGCATGGTTATACCTTCAACCCAAGTGAATTTAATCGAGAGTCAGTGGCAGGTTTAATTGCACGTCTATAGTGAAAAATGTTGGAATAATGTTCACTGATAACTTGGGACAATTCCATAGATCCCTTAACTAAAAGATAGCGTTCTCCTATATTTCCCACATGTCTATAGCAAGCTTATAGAAAGAACAGCCACGTGTCATTATTTTATTTATTTTTTTCATAGCCAAACGAATTAAAATGGATATTGGTCCTTTATTCGTTTATATGTTTATTTTAATGATGACTAAAGTGTAACTGTGGTCTCCATACCTTTTAAACAAGACTAGGATAATGTCTCTAGCTTTTCAGGATCTTAAGTTATAGGCTTGTAAGCTAACACTTTCTCTGTCCCAGGCATGTGTTGTAAGCAATGTCCTAAGCCCCATCCCAGATTTTCTGAAGCTAGCGATCAGTTAAGAACCTTACCTTTCCCCCGGCTGGAGGTAAGACATCGCTCCTTTACCTCCTGTTCTTCAATAAAACTCAATAGTAAAAACATTTTTAAACAGTGTAGATACCCTTTAAAGATAACAGAGAGGACCAGTGTTCCCTCTAAGCTGTGCGCACACAAAAATCTTCTGGAATGTAAGGGCAAAATGTACTTTTCCATGCGTACAGAAAATATATTTTTGCACACACAGCCAATTTGAGGTTAGAGGGAACATGGGCGAGGACCCCAAGTGGGTGAAACACTATAATCTATAATGGCAGGGTGTAAGGAGGGTAAGTAGCTTTAAACCTTGACAGCTAGATCTATGTTCCATTGTTCCTGATCGTTCCCAGTTGAGATTAGTCTGGTTGGCTATTGACTGTGGCATAAGATTGAGTGATTTGAGCTCCCATGGATGAATTCTGGGATGAGATGGAACATATTGGACAAGGTATTACAGTATATACAGTAAATTATATAAATGGTATGAACTAGCTGATTGCTATTGGGTTCCGATGGTTCCCACCTGCTGCAGTCAGCCCAGGGTTCCTGCGATCCTTATTTAAACCCTCCCACCAGGCGCCACCATCAGCCACTGTACAAGACACAGGAAGGGCCCTTTCTTTCTAGTTTCATCTGTGATCAGTGCGTTATTCCACCCTGTGTGATAATGCAGTAAATGCTATTAAAGGGACTATTCTTTGAAGCTTTAACTCGGCAAACAATACTATACTTATTGCATCAACGTTTCAAGCTGAACAGGGCACCGTCAATAATAGGGGTGGGGGGGAATAAAAGGTCAGTCCACGCCGTAAATCAGAATATAAGGACACATCACAGAGCAGAGATGCTAACCTGTATCAGGCAAAGACGGTGGGTGTAATAAAGGAATGCAGACCAATAGGAAAACAAGAATCACACAAGACTCAAGCCCATAGGAGTAAATAAAAGTCAAACAAAAAAGACCTTCATTATTGGTCAGAGATCAAATTCAAACTTTGGCTGATAATCTCCTTTGGCTGTGCTCCTGTGGGCAGCACCTCCAAAGGGTTTGCAGGGTATTGGGGCATGGGATGTGAAATGTATTGGGGAGTTGTGCAGTGTAATGAAGAGTGTTGCGATTGTACAATATACTGGAGTGTTTAGTATCATTACTACGGCAATGTGTTGTTTTTATTATTATTAGTTTGGAGGTGTAAGGTATGTAGCAAGCTGTGCCAGGCCAATACATTGTCTTGTGTAAAGAGAGGTATGGATTCAAGGGAGGAAAATGTAATTCTCCCTCTTTACAAAGCATTGGTAAGGCCTCATTTGGAATATGCAGTGTAATTTTGGAATCCTGTGTACAAAAAGGACATCTTTGAAATGGAAAGGGTTCAGAGAAGGGCAACTAAATTAATAAGGGGATTGGGGGAGCTTGAATATGAAGATAGATTAGAAAAGTTACAATTATGTAAGCTGGAGAAAAGGCGTTTGCGTGGGGATATGATTACTGTGTATAAATACATTAACGGCCATACAATAAACTATCTGGGGCATAGTTCACCAATAGAACATGTCAGAGGACACGAGGACATCCCTTAAGACTTGAAGGAAAAAAGGTTTAAGGCTTAAAGCTGGGAAGGGTTTTTCACTGTGAGAACGGTAAAGCTATGGAATGTCCTTCCGTGGACGTTGTTAGGCAGTTCATTGGTCACTTTAATAAAAAGCTGGATTGAGTTTCTACAAACAAGGATGTTACCAGTTTACTGGTATTGAATACATAACGTAGAGTTTGGAAAGGTTTTTACTGTGAGAACGGTAAGCTATGGAACTGTCTTCCAGTGGAACGTTGTTATGGCAGGTTCATTGGGTCAGTTTAATAAAAAGCTGGATGAGTTTCTACAAACAGAATGTTACAAAGTTACTGGGATTGATACATAATAGAGTTGGGAAGGGTTTTTCACTGGTGAGACGTTAAGCTATGGAACTGTCTTCCAGTGGACGTTGTTTGGCAGGTTCATTGGTCAGTTTAATAAAAAGCTGGAGAGTTTCTACAAACAAGGAATGTTACAAGTTACTGGTATTGATACATAAAGAGAGTTGGGAAAGGGTTTTTTACTGTGAGAACGGTAAAGCTATGGAACTGTCTTCCATGGACGTTGTTATGGCATGTTCTTGGTCAGTTAATAAAAGCTGGATGAGTTTCTACAAAAGGAATGTTCAAGTTACTGGGATTGATACATAAAGTAGAGTTGGGAAAGGGTTTTGTCACTGTGAGAACGTTAAAGCTATGGAAACTGTCTTCCAGTGGACGTTGTTATGGCAGGTTCATTGTCAGTTTAATATAAATCTGGGTGAGTTTCTCAAACAAGGATGTTACAAGTTACTGGGATTGATACATAAAGTAGAGTTGGGAAAGGGTTTGTCATGTGAGAACGGTAAAAGCATGGGAACTGTCTTCCGTGGACGTTGTTATGGCAGGTTCATTGGTCAGTTTAATAAAAAGCTGGATGAGTTTCTACAAACAAGGAATGTTACAAGTTACTGGATTGATACATAAGTATAGTTGGGAAGGTGTTTCCACTGTGAGAACGGTAAAGCCTATGGAACTGTCCTTCCAGTGGACGTTGTTTATGGCAGGGTTCATTGGTCAGTTTTAAATAAAAGCTGGATGATTTTCTACAAACAAGAATGTTACAAGTTACTGGTATTGATACATAAAGTAGAGTTGGGAAAGGTTTGTCACTGTGAGAAACGTAAAGCTATGGAACTGTCTTCCAGTGGACGTTGTTATGGCAGGTTCTTGGTTCGTTTAATAAAAAGCTGGATGAGTTTCTACAAACAAGGAATGTTACAAGTTACTGGTATTGATACATAAAGTAGAGTTGGGACAGGGTTTGTCACTGTGAGAACGGTAAAGCTATGGAACTGTCTTCCAGTGGACGTTGTTATGGCAGGTTCATTGGTCAGTTTAATAAAAAGCTGGATGAGTTTCTACAAACAAGGAATGTTACAAGTTACTGATATTGATACATAAAGTAGAGTTGGTCCAGGGAAATTTCCAATTGTCACTTGAAGTCAGGAAGGAATTTTTTTCCTCTTTATAATTCTGTTTTTGTTTTGCCTTATTTTGGATCAACTAGGCAGTTGATCCAGAGGAAGGAAATGTGGGTATTGCTGAGTAGGTCTGATTGAATGGACGTATGTCTTTATTCAACCTCATACTGTACTTACCTGGCCCAGCGTTCCACATAAATTTGTTCTTCTTACACTGCCCAGTCCACGGTTGATGGATTGCCCAGCCTAGTCTTTCCTGGTTGTACTCTTGTTCCTGTTTGGATTTTTTCGGCTCCTGACTCCTTGTCCTCATACTGGACTCTGATTATTGCTGCCTGTCCTGACCTTTCCGCTTTAGATTACCGTATTTTCATACCTGCTGCCTCTCTAGACCTTGTGCTTGTTTCTGGACGTTCCTTATCTGCTCCTTGCCTGGACATCTGCCTGTTATTCCGATTATGTCTTTACTTTAGGATTTGATGCTTGGTCCTGATCTCTACTTGGCCTGTAATCAGGTACCAATCCTTACAGGAGGGTGTTAATGTTACTTTGGAAATCCTCCGGTGTTGTTACCTCATTTACCAATGTTTCTCAACCTTTCCTTTTCCTACCCCTGGTTGAGAAACATTGTAATTTACTGTAAAATGCTCCGTTGAATGTGTTTTGGCTTCATTCATAAGTTACTCTAGCATTTAAAAGTAATTACAATGTTTCTCAACCAGGGGTAGGAAAAGGAACAGGTTGAGCAAACTGGTAAATGAGGTACAACACCGAAGGATTTCCAAAGTAACATTTAACACACCGTCTGGAAGGATTGGTCCTGATTACAGGCCAAGTGAGATCAGGACCAAGCATCAAATCCTAAAGTAAAGACATAATCGGAAATAACAGGCAGATTTGTCAGGCAAGGAGCCAGCTAAGGAACGTCCCGAAACAAGCACAGGTCTAGAGAGGCAGCAGGTATGAAAAATACGGGTAATCTAGCGGAAAAGGTCAGGGACAGGCAGCAATAATCAGAGTCCAGTATGGGACAGGAGTCAGGAGCCGCAAAAATCCAACAGGAACAAGAGTACACCAGGAAAGACTAGGCATGGGCAATCCATCAAACGTGGACTGGGCAGTGGTAAGAAGAACAATTTATGTGGAACGCTGGGAAGGTAAGTACAGTATGAGTTGAATAAAAGACAACGTCCATTCAATCAGACCTACTCAGCAATACACCACATTTCCTTCCTTCTGGAAATAAACTGCTAGGTTGATCCAAAATAAGGTGCAAAACCAAAAACAGAATTATAAAGAGGAAAAAAATTCCTTCCTGACTTCAAGTGACATTTGGAAATTTCCTGGACCAACCTACTTGATGTGATCAATATCAGTAATTGTAACATTCCTTGTTGTAGAAACATCAGCCAGCTTTTTATTAAACGGACCAATGAACCTGACCAAACAAAGTCCACTGGAAGACATTGCCAATAGATTACGTTCTCACAGTGACAACCCTTTCCCAACTTACTTTACTGTATCAATACCAGTAACTTGTAAACATTACTGTTTTGTAGAAACTCATCCAGCTTTTTATTAAACTGACCAATGAACATGCCATAAAAACGTCCACTGGAAAGACAGTTACCCATAGCTTCCGTTCTCACAGTGAAAACCTTACCAACTCGACGTTATATCATATCAATACCAGTAAACTTGTAACATTCCTTGTTGTAGAACTCATCCAGCTTTTTATTAAACTGACCAATGAACCGCAATAACAACGTCAACTGTGAAGGACGAGTTCCATAGCTTTACCGTTCTTCACAGTGAAAACCTTTCCCAACTCTTACTTTATGTATCAATCCCAGTAAATTGATAACATTCCTTTTGTAGGAATCATCCAGCTTTTTATAAACGGACAATGAACCTGCCATAACAAAGTACACCTGAAACAGTTCATAGTTACCGTTCTCACAGTGAAAAACCCTTTCCCAACCTCTACTTTATGTATCAATAATCCCAGTAAATTGTAACATTCCTTGTTTGTAGAAAACTCACCCAAGCTTTATATTAAAATGACCAATTGAAACTGCCAAACAAACGGTCATCACTGGAAGACAGTTCCATAGCTTTACCGTTTCACAGTGACAAACCATTCCAACTCTACTTTATGTATCAATCCCAGTAAACTTGTAAAATTCCTATGTTGTAGGAAAACTCATCAGTTTTTATAAACTGACAATGAAACCTGCCATAACAACGTCCACTGGAGAACAGTTCCATAGCTTACCGTTCTCACAGTTTAAAAACCCTTTCCAAACTCTCAATTTATGATCAATACCAGTAACTTGTAACATTCCTGGTTGTAGAAACTAATCCAGCTTTTTAGTAAACTGACCAAGAACCTGCCATAAACACAGTCCACTGGAGACAGTTCCATGAGCTTTTACCGTTTTCTCACAGGTGAAAAAAACCCTTTCCCAACTCTAAATTTAGTATCATTACCAGTTAACTTGTAACATCCTTGTTTCGTAGAAACTCATCCAGGATTTTTATTTAAAACTGACAATGAACCTGACCATAACAAACGTCCACTGAAGACAGTTCCATAGCTTTTACAGTTTACAGTAAAAACCTTTCCCACTCTACTTTATGTATCAATACAGGAACTTGTAAACATCTTGTTTTGTAGAAACTCATCCAGCTTTTTATAAAGTGACCAATTGAACCTGCCATAACAACGTCCACTGGAAGACAGTTCCATTAGCTTTACCGTTCTCACAGTGGAAAAAACCCTTCCCAGCTTTAAAGCCCTAAACCTTTTTTCTTAAAAGTCTTAAGGATGTCCTCGTGTCCTCGGACCTGTTCTATTGGTGAACCCAATGCCCAGTAGGTTTATTTATGGCCCGTTAATGTAATTATACACCCGTATCATATCCCACGCAAACGCCTTTTCTCAAGCGTACGTAATTGTAACTTTTCTAATCGTCTTCATATTCAGCTCACACCCAATCCCCTATTAATTTAGTTGCCTTCTCTGACCCTTTCCATTTCAAAGATGTCCTTTTTGTACACAGATTCCAAAATTACACTGCATATTCCAAATGAGGCCTTACCAATGCTTTGTAAAGAGCGGAGAATTACATTTCCTCCCTTGATAATACCTCTCTTTACACGAGACAATGTATTGGCCCTGGCACAGCCTTGCTATAAAGACCTTACACCTCCCAAACTAAAATAATAAAAAACAACACAGTGCCGTAGTAATGGATTACTAACACTCCAGTATATTGTACAATCGCAACATCTCTCTACACTCACAACTCCCCAATACACATTCACATCCCATCCCCCAAAACCTGCAAACCCTTTGGAGGATGCTGCCCACAGGAAGTACAGCAAAGGAGATTATCAGCCACAGTTTTGGAATTTGATCTATGACCAATAATGAAGGTATTTTTGTTTGACTTGTATTTACCTCCTATTGGGCTTGAGTCTTGTGTGATTTGTTTTCCTATGTCTGCCATTCCTTTATTACACACACCGTCTTTCGCGCTGAAACAGGTTAGGCATTCTATGCTCTGTGATGTGTCCGTTTTATATTCTGATTACGGCGTGGACTTGGACCTTTTATTCCCCCCCCACCCCTATTATTGACGGTGCCATGTTCAGCTTGAAACTGATGCAATAAGTATAGTATGGTTTGCCGAGTTAAAGCTTTCAAAGAATAAGTCCCTTAATAGCAATTTTACTGCTTATCACCACAGGGTGGAATACGCACTGATAACAGATGACGAAAATGAAAGAAAGGGGCCCTGCCTGTGTCTGTACAGTGGCTGATGGTGGCGCCTGGTGGGGAGGGTTTAAATAGGATCGAAGGGAACCATCTACACACACGCTGATACAGCAGGTGGGAACCATCGGAACCCAATAGCAATCAAGCTATTCATACCAGTTATATAATGTACGTATATACTGGAAACCTTGTCCAATGTTCCATCTCATCCCGAATTCATCCATGGAGCCAAATCACTCATCTTATGCCACAGTTCAATAGCCAACCAGACTAATCTCAACTGGGAACGATCAGGAACAATGGAACATAGACTAGCTGTCAAGGTTTAAAGTACTTACCATCCTTACAACCCTGCCATTATAGATATAGTGTTTTCACCCACTTGGGGTCTCGCCCATGTTCCCTCTAACCTCAAATTGGCTGTGTGTGCAAAAATATATTTTCTTTACGCATGAGAAAAGTACAGGTTTGCCCTTACATTCCAGGAAGATTTTTGTGTGTGCGCCGCTTAGCGGGAACACTGGTCCTCTCTGTTATCTTAAAGGGTATATACACTGTTTAAAAATGTTTTTTACTATGAGTTTATTGAAGAACAGGAGGTAAAGGAGCGATGTCTTACCTCCAGACGGGGGGAAAGGTAGGTTCTTAACTGATCGCTAGCTCAGAAAAATCTGGATGGGGGTTAGGACAGTGCTTACAACACAGCATGGACAGAGAAAGTGTAGGATTACAAGCATATAACTTAAGATCCTGAAAAGCTGAGACATAGCCTAGTCTTGTTTAAAAGGTATGGAGGACCCACAGTTTACACCTTTAGTATATTAAAATAAACATATAACCGAAATAAAGGACCAATATCCATTTTATTCGTTTGGCCTATGAAAAAAAATAAATAAAATAATGACACATGGCTGTTCTTTCTTAAGCTTGCTATAGACATGTGGGAAATATAGGAGAACGCTATCTTTTAGTTAGGGATCTATGGAATTGTCCCAAGTATCAGTGAACATTATTCCAACATTTTTCACTCTATAGACGGCAATTTTAAACCTTGCACTGACTCTCGATTAAATTCACTGGGGTTGAATGTATACAGCTTATGGCCCATTTCTGATTAGATACACCTGATTGGATGGTCCCCACACAAAAGACCTTAAAGTAGAAAATAAAAAAAATTTTAAAAAAACTTTTATTTTAAAATAATTAAATTGACATGCCCCTTTACTATGACACGTTGAGTCGCAATTAAGCCAATTCAAAGTTACTAAGTAAAACTTTCATTCTATTCCTCTAATACTACTAAGACACTAGATTACTAAGCTTGTCCTTTGGTTGAATGTGGATGACCCGTGTTTTATAAGCAGAAATAAAGCCCAGAGGGGAGCTCGATTGGAGGGAGGTGAACCCCCACATTGATCTGATACAATTCGCGTTTTAAACACAGTTGTCGTAACCTGCCAGCCAAAACAAGGCATTATTTTGGAAAAAAGTTACACCCAAATACTTTTGGATGTTTTTAAAAAAATAGAACTGACCAGGGTTTTCTATTTTTCCCCGAACAAAACCAGCCAGTTGGTGGGTAATGACTGAAATCACATATATTTACTGTAATATAATCCATATTATGATGGGAAAGATGTATCATGATAAGATAACAGTGAGACTTTTCTTATAGCCGTTTTTTTTTGTTAAGTGACAGGGAGTGTTTTTCACATTAAATTTTAGACATGTGTAGATAAATCTCTTTATTATTATTATTATTTTATTATTATTGTGGATTGATATAGCGCCAACATCTTCCGTAGCGCTTTACAATTCCCATGTATCCATTTCACATCAGGCCCTGCCCAGAAGAGCTTACAAGCTGTTAATATTATTTATTAGTCGTGGATTTATATAGACCAACATCTTCCATAGTGCTGTACAATTACTGTATACCTTCACATCAGGGCCCTGCCCCGAAGAGCTTACATTCTAGTGAATATGAGTATTTTTTTTTTTTTTAAAATTTGTGGATTTATTAGCGGGCCACATCTTCCGAGCACTTTACAATTACATGTATACATTCACATCAGGCCCTGCCCGAAGAGCTTACAATCTAGTTAATAATTATATATTGTTGGGATTTATATAGCAGCCAAACATCTTCCGTAGCGATTACAATTCTGTAACATTCAATCAGGCCCTGCTCGACGAGCTTCCAATATAGTTAAAATTATTATTATTAGGATTTATTATAGCGCAACATCTTCCGTAGCGCTTACAAGTTACATGTATAAATTCACATCAGGCACTGCCCCGAAGAGGGCGATTACAATCTAGTTAATAATTATTATGATTGTGGATTGATATCAGCACCCAACATCTTCCATAGTGCGTAACATTACATGTATACATTCACATTCAGGCCCTTTGCCCCGAAGACGATTACCAATATAGTTATCATTATTATTATTGTGAATTTATATAGCGCCAAATCTTGACCGTAGCCATTACAATTCTTGTAACATTCACATCAGGCCCTTGCCCGGAAGAGCTTACAATTCTAGGTAATAATATTATTATTGTGGCATTTATTATTAAAATGCTCCGTTGAATGTGTTTTGGCTTCATTCATAAGTTACTCTACCTTTTAACGCAATGTATTGCCAAATTGCCACTTTTGGCAAAAAGCATGCCACAAAGGTAAACAAGAGCCATGCCCAAAGTAGACGTTTCCTTCATTCACAAAGGGGAACTTGATCTGAGGCTGGTACTGTAAAGGTTAAACCAATCCATTGAAAATGGTGTCCATGGACAAAACCTTTGAGCCAATCAACTGAAATCTGTGCCACGGTGGTTGAATGAGGTGAAATATGGTCCTATAGAGAAACATGAGTTAACCGTCTATATATAGCCAAGAATAAAAGGGCTGGCAAGATTGGGGAGGAATTTCGGTGTGTGAATTCTTTATTTATTGTTCAGTAAACCACAACAAGGAACAATTTAACTTAAATAGAAAAACCCCACAAAAAACCTTCACAATTTCAGGACAAGACTTGGCTTAATGTCTGTTATATTGTAGATGGCAGGAAAGCCGCTCTGAATGGTGGCTTTGTCTTTAAACTTAAATCAGCCATGACAGTAACCGAGATGAACAATGGAGCCATTTTTACGGCCGAACACAAACTCATTCCTTCTGAATACATATTTTCTTTCTTTAAACTGACTGTGGACCCTCAGGGTTACAAGCATATAATAATAATAATATAATAATCATCTGTGCTACTTGTGCGTTAAAACAAAAGACAATTGAAAACAATAATGAAATGTTTCTCTGGGAAGACTTTTCTAAAGGACAGAATAGCCGTTTTACTTCTTGGGTACAAGTAATTAACGCTTACATAGTCCATGACATCAATGACTTCTGTCAATTGATCAGTGACTGGGGAGGTGCTCGTAGAACCCAACTAATGAGGTCATAGCAAGATAATTTTAATTGGCTGTTTGGTAATGGATGGAGAGAGCTTATTTCTCTTCAGGGAGATGACAGGCAATCCGAGTTATGCCATAAAGTTGCTAATGTGATGAATATTTGTGTTTCGGGATTTTGTAAAATTGACCTGCTCTTTTTCCAATCATGATTAGAGAAGGACCCAAAAAGGAACTGGAACCCGAGTTTGAGCCGAACTTTGTGAGTTCGGACGAACTCGAACTAATCGTTTTTCCGGACTCACGTCTGTATTTTCGATAATTAGCGTAAATTCGATAATTATCAAATTTACGGGCCGTTCGCTAACCCTATAATCTATGGTTTGCTAACCCTCGAATGTATGGATCATTTTGGCTAACCCTAGAATGTCAGAGGGGAAATTGATTTTTGGGGGTGAAAATGCTTTTAAAAGTGTCGGCTATCACAACATAGACATACTGTTTGCCTTTATAAATTATGACCCGTGTTCAGTATATAAATAACCAATTATACATACACACACCAATTGCCATGAGTATAGTTCATTGATCAGTTAATTGGGGACGTGCGGTTAAATTTACTGAAAACACAGCCCGGGCTGCAGAGTCAAGCACGAAGTAGGTTCCAACTCCGGTGAGGCTGGATGTTTTTACATTCAATGTGGCCGATGAAGGGTGCGAGGTCACGGAGAGTGACAAGGAGATTGAAGATGGAATGATGAAGAGGTGGGCATGGCGAAAGGTCTCGGAAATCCGATCGAAGCAAAGGACGCCGTGAGGAAGAAGGGAAAAAGAGTGAAGAAAAGGACATTTAAAAACAACTTGTTAAAAAAATAACAAAATGTTTGAAACCCATTAAACCCCAAACCCGAATTAAACCCATTTAAACTTATTAATACAAAAAATTGAGTTTATATTGTTGGGCTTTTCGTGAACCATGTTGGATTCCGTCTTCCTGGCATAAGTGGTCAGCTGGTTTCATTAAAAACCAGTAGGAGACCAAGCAACACAAGCCTCGCGTCCAGCCTTCTGACATGCTTACTTCTCGCTCCCTCTTCTCCTCTGAGCTTGCATTAGCGTTCACGTCCGAGAGTCTGACCGTCCTGCCCTGCACACTCACACAGCGGTCCCCCCAGTGCTGTCAGCACAGGTTATTCATAAAGTTCTTATTGTTAAAAATGGTGCTAATTTTGCCCCAACCAATCAGATGTTAGCTTTCAAATCTTTACATAAGTTCTGATTGGTGGGGCAAAATTAGCACCATTTTTAACGGGTTAAGAACTCTTATTATCTCTCTGCATCCTAGGCTTGGTAGGAGGTGTAGATAGATGTGGGAATGGGGTCCTTTGTGTAACTATAGTGAAGGTAAAAACCCCGTTTTAGATAATAACCTAAAATGGAAAGAAACAAAAACTTGCAGGCTCAGTTGGGTAACTACTATAATGGTCTTTTTTTCCCCCCCCAGCAACGGAAGTAAGTCTAGCAGTGGGCTCAGCGCCTGGTGGTGTTTGGGTTCATTGTAATGTGCGGGTCGTGGGTTCTATTCCCTTGGGTAATACTTTATTCTTTGTGCTTCATTAAAGAAAACTCAAATATCCTAGTGACTTCCCTGATTCCCAAGCAGTGCCGTGGCGGCGGGGTTCTTAGTGCTGTTGTTCTACTAAACAAAGTTCATGGGTTTGAATCCCTTCTTTACTAGTGGTTAGTAAGTGAAGATAGATGAAAGCTTTCAAATACTCTAATATCACCAGGTTACCACAAGTAGCCCTGTGGCCGGTGGCTTAGCACTGTTGCCTCCCAGCCCAGTACTCATGGGTTCTCGAATTCCCCTGATGAATTTTATTTACTTTAATAAGGATGAGAAGAAACAGGCCAAACTATAATAGTGATTCCACCATCTCTCGGGCGACGGGCAGTGTGGCTCAGAGCCTGGGTCAATGAGCTTGAACAGAAGGCTGTGGGTTTTCAAAAAACCACTAGCCAGACGGTTCGAGTGAGTGCAAAGATGGTTCCCGATTGAGCGTAAAGAGGTTCCAAGTGAGCGCAAAGATGTTTCACCCTGTGCCAAATGGCGGCATTGTAGGTAGAGTTGCCTCGAAGTTGGGCCCATTGAGGGCATGGTAACTAGCACACAGGGCCAAGGATGCAAACACATCAAAGTAAGGATGGAGCAGACGACGTGCATGCCGTCCCCCCCATGGCCAGAACCCAGTTCATACCTCCGGATGCCTCTGAAAAGTTTGTTACTTAAACGAAATTTCTTCAAAGGAGGTGGTGAACTAAAAAATACTGCCCACTCCATCTTTCCTAACTTACTTTTCGATTCTACTCACATTTCTACTAAATTCCTCTTGGGTTACTTGGACTTCAACACTTACATTCTTCTGAGAACCAGAGTACCTGCTACTGACTGGAATTGAACCCACATGACCTGTTGCATTACCAGTACACAGCACAATTACTCTGAGTCCCACGTGGAGCATGCCCGTCACATCTGGGACAGATCGTGATGTAGAAGTACTTGACAATCAGTTTCCCTGTGTGATTAAATACCCAAACAGCCAAATTAACAAATGTTCGAATGGACACAGTCGCAATTCCCAGCTAGCCCCGGTGCAGGTGGATAGCACCAGCATGGACATTGCACTTCTGTTCATGAAGTTCAAATCCCCTCTGGTACGGCTTCTTTTATGCGTAAGTGGATCTGCCCCCTAGACTACTGATCTTTTTATTTTAGTATTCTCCTTCAATTATTTTATAAAATCTACATGAATTAGATTATTAAATGCCACCCAGCCAAAACATGCACAATAAATCCCATCATTCATCGTTCCACACATAGCCTTTCTCCGGGGATCTCCAACCATCTTACCCCATTTAACAGTCCCACATTTCTGTCCTCTTTTTACATTCGATGATACTTTGTACTTGTGGGGCATTTGCTTTGTTCAGCGATCCTGACTTCAGTTCGGTATTAACTAGCTTAATTAATCATTTAAAGCCTACAATATACCTCCCCCAGGTCCACATGTCCTGCCCGGATCTCCCAGCAGCCAGGGATTGCTTGAAGGCAGACCCAGGCTACATCCGGACAGGGTCACAGGAGCCAAGCCCCAGCCGAACCTGGGACCACTGAGCCATGTAGAGTACGTTCTCATGAGCGGCCAACTGTAAGTAGAGGGATAGGCAGGAGATGATATTTATCTGTAAGAAATGGTTATAAAGTTTGGCTGTGCAGAGCTACAAGAGCAGGCTGCTAAATCCTTTCATATTACCCATAAACCATTCCTGGCGTCTCCACAGGATTGGGGATTGCGTATCTGAAAGCGTGAAAGCAGAGAGGCGAGTAGTGTCATCTACAATTTGTTGTGAAAGGTAGTGGGGGACCTTTAATGAATTCCTTGAACCCGAGAAATGGTAGAGGCCTGAGCTCTTATGCACAACCTGGAAACAGAATGAACCAACACATAATAACAGAGTAACATTGAGGCTGAATAAAGACATACATCCATCTAGTCCAACCCTTATACTCAATCCATAATGTTGTATAATAGCTTACATGTAACATGCGTATTGGCGGTTGTATAAAGCCTACGGTCCATCCTAGTTCCCAAACCTTTAGAACGACCTACTCACATAAGGTCTGTCTAACCATATTAATAAGTGAAGCTAGTATTGGGGGGTTGTATAAAGACATACGTCACATCTAGTCTAACCTGTTTATTCACCTACCCATAATGTCTGTCTAACGTTACAATAGTATACATAGTATTGGAGTGCGAGACAGACATTTGTCCAGCTAGTCCAACTTTATACACCTACCCATACATGTACTGAGTATAAGCAGTTACATAGTAAACATAGTATTGTGAGGTTGTATAAAGATCCCCCACCCAAAATTTGCTTTACGGCCCAGTCGTAGTACAAGCATTGTTATACCCTACCCCATAATGTGCTGACTATACACGTTACATGGTAACATAGTAATTGGATGGTCCTGTAGAAAGACATACGTCATCCTAGTCCTGTTATACTATTATTGACATTTATGAAAACATGCTAACGGCAATAGGTAAACATACATCAGTTCAACATATAAACAAATAAATAAAAGAATCCAATTTAAATAAACTTATGCATACATTTGTTTACAATATACACAAGAGTGTTAACTATCTCTCAGGAAATACAGTAAACTGTAATAATTACGTCAGAGTCATCTATGTCTAAGATTATACTAGTATCCCCGTACCAACCAGAACCATTACGTATATGTATTAATACCAGTGAATTCTTAATGATGTATATAGTTATATACCGCTGTTACCAACCAGATACAACAGTATAGTGTATTAATACCAGTAATATCAATCATGTATAGTATCACTGTACCAACAGAAAGACTACAGGTATACTATTTAATACCAGGTAATACTCAATATTCTATAGTTGCCCGTGTTACCAAGACCAGAACTACCAGTATACGTACACCATTAATGTACCAGTAATTCTCAATATTAATAGATATCCCAGGTACCACATACCAGAACAACAGTCAGATATGGTCTTAATGACGCAGTGCTTGCATGAAAGGTTCTCATTCATACAGGTCATGGATATATCTGCTCGGTATTAAATTCAGATCTCACGACTGGACTGAAGTTTAGTTACTTGAAGACGTTTCGCTAGTCATAGTTGGATCACTCTCAATTCAGAAGTGGACGTGTCAAAGATCTGTGGCGAACTTATGTACCCTGGGAAAATTCAGCCAATTATACATATGCACAGCAAGTGTAAGGACTTCGACTGGATTAGTGGGGCAAAGAAGGTGTTATTACGGAACGCCCAGCGTAAGTGTGTCCAAAACAGCATTTACATAGAGCCAGACAGTGGTGTCGAACCCCCACCTCTCATTTAGGCTCTCTTGGACTGTTGGGTAGATAGTCAGGGAGAATGGGTAACACTGGAAGTAGCCGGTTTACAGAGAAACCAACACACACACCAGATCAGTATTTGATCGTTGACTCCTCACCACCCTTTAGAATCACAAGTGGGGGTCATCAGAACCCTGGCAACACAGAGCTGGAGAAACGCATCCCGACCTAGCACAGAGCGCGAAGGCTTCTCAAAGAAATGAAAACATCTCAGACGGAGCCCTTAAAACTGTGGTATCCAGAACCTGGGCCTTTGTCAACAAGAGAGTAGAAAGAAGGAAAAAAAGACACAATACCCAACATGAAGGAGGGAAAAAGCAAGACAGGAGCACGGATGACATGAGTCATCCCATATGGAGCAGGGGCCTATCAGGAGAATTAAAGACAGAATTCTTCAATAAACCACCGCTGTATCCCTGTCTGCTTTTATCAAACCAATACACAACTACGCTGAGGCCGCAATTGGTACATCTGAAGAGACCCCAATACCGAAACACAAGAAAGCGACATATATACGCACGTGCAGTGAAGAATGACCTCCAGTAATACGCAGCTGCAGTGAAGAATGCTCTGATTTGTATGTGGCGGGGAGACCAAAACAGGCCACTGCATCAACCATTCCATGCCCAGCCACCAGAAGAGCCAATTCCTCGGTTCAGGACTCAGCCGCACTGTACATGCATCTTAAGGATAAAGGACATTACCTGGTGAAGCTTGTAATGTTTCAACATATGGCAAAGGACGTGACTGGTTTCAAGAGCCGGTCTGTTAAGGAGGCCATTTATGTGAAATAAAGAAACCAAGCCCTCAATAAGGATGTGGTGGGGGGTTCGACACAACACTGTTCTGCCATCGTACAATGCTGTTTTCACCTTACTCTGGTCGCGTTGCGGTTCAGTAGAACACCTCTTAGCCCACTATCCAATCGCCCCTTAAACACTTTGGCTTGTGTTTGATATGCTAACTGGGATTTTCCAGGGGTACCATAATTGCCACAGATGATGTCAAGTCATTCTGAATTGAGAAAGCCAGTCGGATGCTCGCGAAAAGTCTCAAGAATAAACTTCACGTCCCGTTGATCTCATTGAAGACAACAAGATATTAATACGTACAATTTCTATTTATATAGTATCCCGTCCCAACCCCAGCACTACAGTTGATGCTATTTTTTGTTAATACGGTAATTGCTATATTATCTAGTACATGTGTGTTTGTCCTGCCTCATGAACTACAGCCTTTGTATTTACATACTTGTCATGTCCAATATGTCTGTAAAAGTGTATCCGTCTGCCTTTTCAACAAGAATATAGTTACAATGTGCCGCCATCACTACAACACATGGTGTATTTTCTTTCTATATCCTTTATGTAGTCCAACACCAGGTCACCAATTTTTTGTTATTTTTCATCCATCCTCTTTCCTTATTTTATTTATTATTTTTTGTATATTTGTCCTACCAAAACCTTGTTTGTGTTGCATTTATTTTGTAACGGCCCTTCACTATTATAGTTCGCATTTCACTTCCCTCCCCGTTTGTACCACCTCGAAATTTCTGACCTAGTTTTGGCACACAGCGTTCCCCCAGCCCAATACTACCTCGTGCACATTTTACCCCCTCTGTGTATGTGTATTATAGCTCTCATGTTGTTGTCACACCTCAACCTCGAACTTTAGCCAGCACTATGGTTTTCACCCATTGTGGGATTTACAGGTGTTGTGATCTTACTTCATTCTTAGAACCTTGTGTCCTGTTAGATCCCTTGTGTACTCCCCAAAAACTACGAATATGATTAATACCGTAAACTTTGTCGAAATATTATATACGTATTATGACCGAGTATAAACCGTTTTTTGTGTCCCGCATTTTTTTGGTAGTGAAACGAGGCCCCCCCCCCTTGTGAACCCTGAGTGTGTACGGCCACAACAAAGGCAAGAAAAATGAAATGACTCCGAGTTATAAACGTTTTTTTTTTTTTTTTTTTTTCCTTTTTGTAAATTTGGTGGGCAGCATTGCCACTTT
Organism: Hymenochirus boettgeri; assembly: GCA_019447015.1. Lineage (NCBI taxonomy): Eukaryota > Metazoa > Chordata > Amphibia > Anura > Pipidae > Hymenochirus > Hymenochirus boettgeri. The sequence goes on from CM033476.1 coordinate 92,304,203, forward strand.
TTTTTCTTGTCTTGTCTTATATTGATGCTCAGCCTCGCGCAATTACTACCAATCGTCACCGCATGCTTTATATGCTGGGGAGTTGTAGGGTTTCCTCAAACACATTTCCAGTTGGCAATACTTACACCGATAAGAGTAAAAACCTCCCTTTATTTGTGCAATATTGTATGATCACAAATAACAAAGGTTTTGACTCTGTTATTGGTATTTGCACTGGTGTATGTCTCAATACCTTGTCCGCCTTGCGCATCGCCACCCACCGCTTTTCGCTACTCGCTGATCGCTCCTCGGCTGCCGCCATCACCCCCAACCGGATGATGTTTCTTACTACTTCTCGGACCGACACTTTGATTTAGCACTGTGTGTTATTGTAGTACGCCCCCACCGCCCCGGGGTAGTGACATCATTACCGGATCGCCGGAACCGACGGATGCGGAGGCACATTTCCAGAATCTGATTGGTCTAATGATAACGCATTGATAACCTGGTTTAGCATTAAACAACCCCACCTCCCCCGACCCACAATAGAAAGGGTAGGGTTTTCTGCAAAAGCAAGTATCAAGAGGTGCACACTACCAGCGTGGAACTCAGATGCCTTTTTTTTCAATAGCAGTAGATGCTGAAGAGAAGTGTTACGAAAAACGCAGACCCGTTTTATTTTTTGGCAACTACTCTCCACGCGAACCCCCAGCTGAAAGCAGACCCCGCACCCTCCCCCCCACCCCGCTGTGGTTGAACCAGCGGGGCTCAACTGGCGGCCGCAGAGAGTAGTTCTGCATGGCAGTGGCATAAACCTCGAGTGAGGTTGTAGGAGGTTTTTTTTTCTTCCCCCCCCTTTTGTTTTTTTTTTTTTTATGGGTTGTTTGGTCGCCAGCCGAAGACGTGGGTCCCCGATTCAGAAGCCGGCAAACCCCCCGCACGGCCCTCGTTGAGGCGGGTCGCCGGCGCTATCGGCCGGGAGGAACCCCTGGCGGGCCGCAGGGGGTACTCTTGGGGGGCGGCAGGCCTCAGCGGAGTGGTGTCGTCGTTTGGGGACTGGATAGAAAGAAGATGTCCGTTTTACAGAGGTCTCTTTTTAAGTAGCCGCACACTGGGGGGTTGAACCTGCCAAAGGGCACTGTCCGTGCCGTCAAATGGCCCTTTACACTATTTATGTTGGCCGGTTGTTGAGATTGCGCTAGGGAACCATTAAAGCGCCCTTTTTTTACAAAAGGACCGATACCCCACTCCAGGGCCACTGCCGGACCGGGTGTGCCCATCACCCCCCCCCAACGGCGGGCAACTTCCCACATTGCCTGGCACAGGCGGCGGGGCATTGGAGCCGGGGCTGCCGAGGGACGGCGGGGATTGGTGCGGCCAGGGTGTAGTATGCGGACCCACAGGTTGCGGCACCCTTTCCCGGTCAAGACCGCCTATAGCCTTCTGTTCCGAGATATGCCGCAAGCGGTGGGAGGGGCGGTGCCTGGGGAAGCGATAGTGGGTGGGTCCGACAGGCCCGCAACTTGGTGGTTGCTGGGTGGTGTTGAGGCGGGTGGGTGTGGGCATATGCTCTGTCCTTAGCTGCGCGCGAAGGGAACTTAAAATTACCGACAACACATCGCTGGAAATGGCTCCTGCTCCCATCATAAATACAGGTTGGATAGCGCTTGCTAGAGCTTAGTGGTAAAATTTTTTGTCGCTAATTAGTCTTTTCTATAAATATGCACGTAGTAAGTCCCCAATATGGGGAAACCAATGAAAATTCCCATTACACGCATGAGGTTAAGTATGTATAAGTCCACACAAATATATATTATATACGTAATTGCTGGGTGTGTGGGAGGTAAGGAATTGGTGGCTGAGCGTTCGTCCGAAACGGGAACGCAGCCATACTATCGGCGGTTCTCCAGGTCGGTGGGCTCCGTAGACGGTGGGACAAAAAACTATCCTCCACCCCCGGTGTTGTCCCAGCCTTATATAAAGCATGGCCTCATGCGGTCATCCGCTGCCACAAGTCATGATTACAGGCTGTTGCTTTTTAGCTAGGGGACCTAGACCACAGCTGGGTAGGGTTTGGGTCCAAACACATTATTTTTGGGAGTGTTCAGTACAGCATGACACCGTCCCAGATCGCCCGCATTACGGGCACACCTGTGAATACGGTAGCCCCAACGTAAACTTCGCTCAAAAGGCCGCCCTTCGTGGGTCGAATTTGGACAGGTAGATTGCAGAGGAGGATCATGCGTTCTACTACACCCAAACCCCGACATTAGAATTCGGTTTCTTCCTAGGAATTGATTAGATTCCTTGCCCGACCCCCCCTGTAATAATACGATAGGTTCCTACAGCACCACGGGCCAATGGGACATCTACGTCAAGCGACAGTACAAAGCCTTTATTGCTTATAAAGCAGAACATTTACGGTCTGAGTGGAAAACACCTTTTACATCGCAAAAAAAACACAAACTAACTTGGGTTCTGCATGAAGCAGTAGGGCACAACGTCACGGTCCCTGGTAGACTAGCACCACGTTAAATGCAGCCAATCAACATAGTCAACCACACGTTTATGGACTCTGATGCCAATCACGCTTATGCCATGTTAGGAAGATACCAGTTGGCTTCGCGGTTTGCGCAAGGATGTTGAGATTGAGGAGAGAAGGAAGTTCAGAGGTTATGCCCCCGCTCTCTAGAAAACGAAATCTCTGTGAGCCAACATCGGTTATGTGATGACCCGCACACTTTTAATTACTCTCTTATCGTCCAAATGCCTAGGATGGCTGTGGCCGACGTGCTTGGTTTTCGCAGTTTAAAACATTTATAATTTTCTGTCAACTAAACTTTCTCAGATAGGAAGAAAAGTTGTTTAAAAGATGAGCGAATAACGTTAATTTTAATGGGTAAAATCTGGAAATCTCGCTCATAAGTGACCGAAGAAGTAAAGTGAAATGTTGTTTTGTTTACCTTAGTTGAGGTGCCACCTTAGCTTCGAAGGAATGTTACGCCATTACGCCAATTGTTGCGGAAAGAGTATTTTGTGTAAAAAAGATGACAATCGGTGCGTATTAGAAAACCAATGACAAAAGCAAATTCAATAGGCGCAGAGCTTAATGAAAGGGAACAGTGTAATGGTTTCAAAAAAAAAGTACAGTACGAGGCAGGAACGATTTCTCCCCTTCTGGTAGGGAGTGGCGTGTTTGTGTCATGTTTACACCCCAAAAGTCCCATTTTTATATAGAGTCCAGCCCTTCTAGGCGCACTCCCATGTGCCTTTTGGTTTTGCCCAACAGTGGTTTTTTTAGTTTCTTGCTTTAGCACGGTTCCAATGACTAATGATTTGTCTAGAAGCTTTCTCAGCGCGGCAGTAACCCCTGTACGGGGCCTACCGGACATCCTTATGTCCTGCAGCCTACTGACACCCACAATTTGGGAGTTGGTACAGCCCACTATAACTTCAATGTACGTTTCACTCCCTGTTTGCTTTGGTCACCCTCCTGCTTCCCGCTTTCTTAGACGTGCCGTCCACCCCTGGTTTACCTCGACCTTTTAACACCACGCTGATGATTTGACAAGTTCATTGTCCTTGGAATGTGTTTACACGATTTTGCGTGGCATAACCGTGTTTAAATGTTGACCTATGTATCCAAACCACGATATGTCGCTCCTTGACTATTCATATTCCCCCTCCCCTCTCCCCCCTTTTTTTTTTTTCCTTTCAGTACATACTTGAGCACCAAAGATCACAATGCGCCATGGTAGCTCTATCACTAAGACCAAAAAAATACCTACCATTTGCTAGCTTTAACCCATAGGTGGCACTGGTTACTGTCACTTAATGTGTCAAGATTCACGCCCTGGATAACAGAGAGGGGCAATTGTCAGGTTGAGTTTTATATTGACGCTTCGTTTGTAGTGTGTCAATATATTCCCCCAACAATAAATATTTTCGTCACCCAGGCACCTTGTTACCAACCTTTGTCTACCCCCCCCCCTTTTAACATCTGTGCAGTGTTCCCTCCCTGTAGCACACAGTCACCTTCTAACACCAGAAGGCATTCCGTCTATTAGCCCCAGCACCACACTACCTTACCCCTTGGTTTATACGCACCGCCGCCCCGACTTCAGAACATGAATGTTGCGTTTCATTTGGTATTTTGTATGAGCGGTAGCTAGTAAGTGTTTGTGTTCCAGGTGAGACAAGGCGAGTAAAGGAGAAAGTGATTATGTTGAATATTAGTTAATTACCGTGCATTGATCATTCACTGTGTCCCCTGTCACTTACCCACACATTTAACCATCCCCCCTCCGATAACCACACTAAATTGTAAACAACACTGTAACACTGAGTTCTGTTGCAGTCGTTTGTGTTTGTTGTTCACCTTGTCTTGTTTGCTGATCAGTGGGCTATTGTATCCCAGCTGTCCCTCTTGTCATCTTGTCCCGTGGGCGATTCTCAGTCTCCTCTTTCTGTCCCTGCAGGGATAGACCGGCTTTCCCAGCTCTCACGTTGCGTGAACCCGTTGTGTTGTTGCCTCTTGTTGTCTGCATCTTCAAGTGTACTGATGTAATGTGTGGGCCTATGTATCCCCACTATTTGGTTCATCCCTCGGTCAGCGAGGTCGGGGTGGCCTCTTTTACTCCCTTGGGCCCGCTGCGGAGCCCCTCTCGCTCATATTGTCCCCTTCACATGCCTCTTCACCCACCTCACTCACTCTCCGTCCTTTCCTGTCAAATTAATCCCGACCCTCCCCATTGTTCATGCGCCCACCGTGCCATTGTTGACTGTCCCTCCTCCACTCTCTAGGGCTCGCTACATGTGTTTGTGTGACCCCCCCCTTCTATCATCTGTGTTTGTGAAACCTCAAGACCTATTGTGTTTTGTCGACAGCATGTCGGTACCATATTCGCGTGTTACCGACGTCACCTCCCGATTGCTGTATCGCACCAAACTGTATTACTTTTTCGCCCACCGTCCGTATGAGGCCCGGCGCAGCGTCTTTGCGTGTGTGGTGTTCGAGCGCGAGTCGTCGGTGTGTTGATATTGTAGATTTTTTGACGCCTCCTGGTGTGTGCTGACACCACAAGTAAGCCCACCACGTACTGATCGGTTTCCTGTATTGGCATGTTACGAGCCGAGTCACGCGACCGACGGTCTATGTGTAGAGGAGTGAGCACGTATGGTCGAGCGGACCGATGTTCTTGTCGCGCGCCCGCGGGTTATTGTATTTGAGGGCCCAACACCTTTTGCGAGGATGTTATTGTAGTAGCAGTATTGGAGACGCCCATGGGTAGAGAGAGAGGACAGTCTCCTGTATTGTACGACGAGCGGGCAGCCTATATCGTAGAGAAGAGACAGGTCTCGTAGAGAGATGTGACAGTGTATTGTAGAGAGAGATCAGTTTGTACCAGACAGCTCGCGCCAGTTATTTTGTCGATTTAGATAGAGACCAGTTACTGCAGAGATAGAAGGCTAGCTATGGCACCTTGTACCACGAGTAGTTTTTTTCGGCCAGTAGGTGTTTTTGTTCCACCAGAGAAACCCAGACGGTTATTGCATATCGAGATACAGGACTTGTGTTTCACACGTTGTTATGATCGAGTAGTATTGAGGTATTTCGCTAGCCACCCCTATCCCCTCGCATAGAGACAGCTGTTCATTGTAGAGGATAGAGACGGTATTGTAGACCCGTTGAGACTGGTTCTTTTGTTAGACATTTAGGAGCCCTTTCGGTTTTTCGTCGCTGCTCGAGCTGGTATATTGTCGCAGGTCGCGACGGTTCGTCGAGATAGCGCACGATGAGTGGTTTTTTGTCGATGGGAGTTTGACAGTCGAAATGTCGCGAGCCCGGCCGCTTATTGTCGCGATACGCTCCGGATAGGACTGCCCACCCCGCCCGGTATCTTGTAGGTTCGATTCCGCTATGGTTAGTAGCGCTACGAGACAGTATTGTCCACCCGCACGAGTCGCGACCGGCTCTGTCGGAGATAGAGTTTACGGTATATTGTAGACGCGCGCGACGGCTTGTAGGCTCTGGGCCCACCCGTTCCCCACCAGCGGTCGCGCCGGCTATGTTTCCGGTACCCGCTCTATTAGAGTACCAGGGTAGCGCTATCACTGTATGGAGACCCCGGCGCCATTGGGTCTTGTTAGATGTCTGGATGTACAGTGATGTAGCGCTAGAGTACAGTTTTATTGTCCAGAGTAGCGCCCATGTTGTTTTCTGTAGATTGCTCGCGCGTTTAGCCGTCGAGAGCTCCTCCTTTTGTCGTGGTGGCAGCCCCCCTACTGCTTTTTCGCCACCCGAGCGTTAGAGACGTTATTGTAGACGTCTCGCGGCATCCGTGCTTATTTGTAGAGATCGAGCCGTTCTCCCCCCGCACGAGAACACGATAGGGAAAGTGGGGGCCCGTGGCTTGTAGTAGATAGAATGCCGTTATTGTAGAGAGAGGCAGTTGTTATTGTAGGCGAGAGGAACAGTTATTGTAGGAGATGTATGCAGACCCCCACGGGTTTCTGGGTAGAGATAGAGCCCCGTTAGTGTCGCGAGAGGCAGTTATGTATGCGATAGCCGGATAGAGGACAGTTCAATTGTAGAGATAGAGACCGTTATTGTAGAGAGAGAGGATGGTTATCGTGTGTATATTGGAAAATTTCCACCAGGGAACAAGACAGCCAAGACCAAGAACCAAATGTTGAAATTAACCAGACTCCTGCGTGAACTGTCTCGCGCTCTCCCACATTTTACAGCCACCACAGTTTGGGTGCCAAGAAAACACAGATGTGTTCAACCGTCAACATGATTTGCATGTTTGCGGGAAGCCTTCTTTTAGTATTCTGTCTGCGTGATGATAAGGATAAAATAGGATGATACTCGAGTGTGTACACGCAGACTTTTGTAAACTTTCCGCACTCCGTATATAGAGTACCTGTCCATATTCTTTTTTTCACCCACCTATAGTGATACCCTGTGCGTGTTTGGCAGGCTTATATTTATTATACCTTTCTGTCCTTACCCACCACACACCCTATAACGTGTTCCGAGCTTATATGTATGCCCTTCTAACCGGCACGTCCGTAGAGTATTGCCATTGATATTGGTCGTCCTATATGACTATCTTTATGTTTCGTCCTTTATATATATACCTTTATCGTCTGTTTTTTTCCTTGCTTCCCCCTGTATTTGCAGCATTTACCACACATGGTGAAACTACACCTTATATATTCCCTTTTTTCTTTTGTTATACCGTCACGTTCCTTTGATAAATTAGCACACGTTACGTCCCTATATGTTCCCCGTATACCCTGTTCCGTACATTTTATACCCTTATGTTAGAGCTGTCCGTCAATGTAAATATTATACCTGTACCAGTCCTTATATGATAGCTAAGACCTGTTCCGTCCCCTATAAATTAACCGGTCCGTCTCTTAATATGTACTACTGTCCGATCCTTTCAACTATTGTCATCTCTGTCCGTTCCTTATATATTATACCGTCCGTCCCTCGTATGTAACCTATAACAGTCGTCCATGAATATGATCCTAACCCTAGTCCGCTCCTTATTATATATACCTGTCAGCGTTCTATAATAATATGCCCTAATACGCTGTCCGTGCCTATTATAGTTATACCTGGTTTCCGTCCTTAGATATATGTATACCTGTATGTATCATATACTGGTCCGTCCTTATAGTATATACGCTGTCCGTCCTTATATATACATATACACTGTGCGTGCGACTTATAAACCTTATACCGTTTCCCTCTGTCTAGTAATTTAGACCTGTTCACGTTCCCGGGATATATACTATTACCTGTCCGCGCCTCTATAATATTCCCTATATCATGTCGCCTCCCCCCCCCTATATATTATACCTGTACGTCTTATATATGTATACTGTATATTTACCTGTCCGTCCTTATAAGATTCTACCTGTCATCCTTATATTAGTTATTTTACACTTTGGGGTTGGCGTCCTTTATATATGTATACCCTCCTGGTCCGTCCTTCTGATAATTATAATCCGTCCGTCATTTATATATGTATACCTGTCCGTCCCTATCACACCAACTCCCTTCTACTTTGTTCTCTTACAAGTCCAGCTCAGTGCAGCCCCCCTTTTCTTCCCTCTAACCTTCTTTTTCCCCATTCCCCTTCTATCTTTTGACTTTCCATATTCTACCTTTCGGTCCTCTCTATTACAACCACTATCTCAACCACGTGTGTGTTTCTCACGACACATTCCTGCCCCTATATCCACCTTATCTATATAATTTAACTCTGTCCGTCCTTTTATTATAACAATGTCGCCTTATATTCCCTTCCCCAATCCCTTGTCCTGTGACTCCCACCACTTATATACTGATCTGTTCTGTGGCCCACCCATGAGTCTTGCCTGTCCTACGACCTCACTATGATCCTCGCCGCCCCCCCCCAAAGGGAAGCAGCATTTGGGTTCCCGCGTTTTCGCCCCCGCCCGCCCCCTCCGGGACAGAAGGACCGCTCCCTCTCTCTTTCTCCCCTTCTTCCTCCTCTCCTAATGTTTTTTTGCGTTTTCCCCTCTGAGGATGGCCCGCCATCCCGCCTGTCTTGCCTTTTTTTTCCGGTTCTTTGCCCTTTTTTTTTTCCCCCTTTTTTTTTCCTTTTTAGTGTGTCTCCCTTTCTCGGTCTCCCTTTTTCCCTCGTTTCTTTTTTTGCCCTTTTTTTTTTCTTCTCCCCTCCCCTCCTTTTTCCCCCCCCTTCCCCCCCCTCCCCCCTTATCTTTCCCCCCGCCCCTTTCTTTTTTTTTCTCCTCCCCCCTCCTCCCTTTCCTCCCCCCTTTTATCTACCCCTCGTTTTTTCTTTTTGTTCTCCTTGTTCCCGCTCTTTGGTTCTGTGGTCGTCCTTCTCTCTTTTTGCCCCCTATTGTTTACCTCCCCGCCCCCTTTGTTTTTTTTTTTTTTTCCTCCCCACTGCCCCCCCCCTCTAGCATATATTCCGTCTGGGGTCTCCACACACGACACACACTTTCCTGCGCTGAGAGTGTGCCCGTGTGTCAGGGCCTTCCCCACCTTGTCAAGAAATGGGGGGGCGAACTGGAAGGGATCAGGACCGATTTTCACCAAAAAGATGGACCATCCTTATGTCTTATGCAAGACTACACCCCGCAGTCGTATTGTAAGTTTACACCGACACATCCTTTTTTTTTCAGATGTTCACTGTTACCACACTTCAGAACAGATTGTTCGGCTCCCCCAGACCGTTTTTATTTTTTCCTCTTTTCTTTTCCTTCTTTTCACCCCCCCTTACCCGACCGCTTTCCCTCCTTTTCTTTGTGCTCTCCCCCCCCCGCCCATTTTTCCTTCCCCCAGTTTATACCTGGCCGATCCTCCCCCAACACCCCCCCCACCCCCCCCCACCCCAACCCCCAACCCCACACCCCCCCACACCCCATTATATATTAACCTTTGTCCGTCCTTATATATTATACCTTTCCCTCCTTATATATTATACCTGTCCGTCCCTTGTATATTATACCTGTCGTTCCTATCTATGTCCATGTCCGTCCTTAGAGATACACCCACCCCACACCACACACCACCCAACCACACTATACCTGTTTGTCTGTATAGATTAATACAGTATCCTTAAAATATTACACCACACCGTCCGCACACCCCATATATATACCTGACCCCCTTATAAAATTATACATCTTTGCCCTATATAACACCATACCTATTCGTCCTTAGATATTAAACCTTTCCATTCCTATATATTATACCTGTCAGGCCCCTATATTACATTAACCTGTCCTCCTATATATTTATACCGGTCTATCCTTATATATTACCTGTCCGTCCTATATATTATACCTGTCCGTCCCGTATATAGTAACCTTGTCGGTTCCTTTATATTATAACGTCCGTCCTTATATATTATACCTGTCCGTTCCTTATATATTATTTACCTGCCGCCTTACAAACAGCTTATACATGTCCCGTCCTTATATATTTAGACCTGTCCCTCCTTTATATTATTATACCGGTCCGTCCTTGTATATTATACCTGTCTGTCTATATATGATAAATGTCCGTCCTTATATATTATACCTGTTTGTTCTGATTATAATTAATGTTTCATACACCACAACACCAACAGTAAACCACATTACACACCCTAGTCACACACACACCCATATATTATACCTGACCACTAGAGAGTAGACACACAACACCTGCCAGAACAACACCCTAGGCAACCCCCCTATATAAAATACCTATTCGTCCTTATATATTAAAACCTTTCCTTCCTATATATTATACCTGTCAGCCCTATATACAATACCTGTCCACTTATATATTAGACCTGTTGTCACTATATATTATACCTGTTGTCCCTATATATATACTGTCTGTCACTATATATAATACCTGTTCATCCTTAGATATAAACATGTCTCATCCATAATATTAAACCTTCCCATTCCTATTATATTATACTGTCCTCCCCTATCTACAAGACCTGTCTGCTAGACATAAACCTTTTCGTCCCTATATATTCAACCTTTCCCAGCCCATATAGTAAACATCTTCTGGCCCTATATATTAAACCTTTCCATCCCTTAGATATTAAACCTTCCATCCCTATAGATTAAACTTTTGTGTCCCTATATATAAACCTTTCCGGGCACTATATATTAAAACCTTTCGTCCCTATATATTAAACTTTTGTTGTCCCTTATATATTAAACCTTCCGGCCCTATTATAAACCTTTCGTCCCTATATATTAAAACCTTTCGTCCCTCTATATTAAACGTTTTGTGCCCAGATATTAACACCTTTCCGGCCCTATTATATTAATCCTTTCGTCCCTATATATTAAACCTTTAGTCCTTAGATATTAAACCTTTTCGTCCTTATTATTAAACCTTCGTCCCTATATATAAAAACCTTTCGGCCCTATATATTAAACCTTTCCGCCCTATATATTAAACCTTTCCTCCCTATATATTAACCTTCCATCCCTATAAATACACTTTTCGTCCCTGATATAATTAAACTTTTGTGTCCCTATATATTAAACTTTTGTTGTCCCTATATATTAAACCTTTCTGGCCTTATATTAAACATTTCGTCCCGGGATATATTAAACCTGTCCATCCCTATGTATTAAACCTTTATCCCTATATATTAAACTTTCGTGTCCCCTATATATTAAACCTTTTCGTCCCTCTATATTAAAACCTTTCATCCCTATACTATATTAATTCAAACCTTTCCGTCCCTATATATTATTAAACTTTCGTCCCTATATATTAACTCTTTTCGTCCTAATATAATCTTTCATCATATATATAATATTAAACCCTTTCTGTCCCTATATATTAAAACCTTTCCGGCCCTATAAATTACTAAGACTATAAACAATGTGTGGTGTCGATTAGATTTTTTTTATTAGGGATGAATGGAGCTTACCATATCTGAACCATAATTTTTTTAAATCTTTATAATCTATAAAACATAAAAACAGCTAGAGTTACAATGTGAAATAACCTCTCCTACTAAGCGTGACTAATCTCCCGGTGGGATGTCAATTTCTGCTGAATTGTTTTGACAGTTGCATCAGTAGAGGTCACACAGTTCTGTATCCAGGCATACTACCCAAGGCACCCAGAGTGCAAAACCAACGCATTCGCAACTATCAAGCCTACTGTGACATGTCTAGGTCACAGTAAAGACTGGATCCTTCTCTATGTAAGGTGGTGATACAACCAAATTCCTACGATACAATTCCAGATATTGCACAATCATTATGTTTTATCCCCAAAAAAATCATTTCCAGCAGAAAGAAAAATAAACGATAATATACACAATCCAATTGTCATATGATATTGGGATATCCTGCATATGTGTCCACCAATTTGCTGATGGCCATTGAGATTTCTAATGGTAAAGAGTAATTCTGTTACACACACTGTACTTCTCTGCTTATTGTACAAGTTAACATCATACAGTCCGCGAACTGTAGTGTTATTAAATAGCGTTTATACTACATTATATTATAATTTATTCTGGTCAGGAACCCATCTCTAAAATTCTATATTTTGACGGATCATAAAAACAACATACGGTGTTTAACTTATACTGAATTTTATTTATGGTGCTGCATACTGTTTCACTATATGAAAAAGAATAACCTGCTTTTAATATAATTTCTAGGCCATACCATGCTATCGATTGGCCAACATCTGCCCCAGCTTCCTGTTGTTGAATAAAGTGGGAGACCTACTGATTACTTCTAGTTTCTGGTCATAAGAACAGACAGATGTGCCTATCTGCCAACCAAAAAATACACAGATTGATTAACAATCCACCAGTCTCTTATTCCCAAGAAACTGGCGAGACATTTTAACCTGACAATCAAACGTATTGAATATCTCATGATGAGGCCTCATTTAATCTGCAACCAATCGGAATCCCGATCGGAAGAACCAATCAAAGTCTCCCACTGCTGAGGCTCTGAGTCTTTCCACAGATTTCTACGGAACTCCATGATGTTTGTTATGGGTAAGGAGATGGGAGGTCGACAGTATATTTACGCCTGGCCCGAATCTTTGATTTTCCAATTAAACCTTTCAATACTGTCTACGGCGTCGATGTGGAAAAGTGGTTTTCTGATATTTGAAGCGATCCGCTAAATTTGATCGGGCCGCCAAAATGTGGATCCAGAGGTTTTTTTTTTTTGGTTGGAAGGTAGGGCCAAGTCTGTCTGTGTGTGGTAGTTAGGTACTCACAAGCCAACATGTGGACCAGTACCGGATTTCCAACAAGCTTGAAAAAATAGTTGGAACATTCATATCATAAAACAAGGCCATTTCCATGTCCGTCTGCAACAGTTGATTGTGAAAAGATTGTATGTACCAGATCCTTATTCACAAGCTTCCAATCACCTTTAGACCCAACATTGAGAACAATGACTTACTATCAGGAGGAACTGTAGGTAAACACTCAGACTTTAACAATGATTAAAACAGGTTCCTGATCCATTATCCACCACAGATATGACATTGACATCAACGAAATTCTAGTGACATCCACTGAATCATCTTCAGAATGACTCAATTCACTCACCCCATCTTAAAACCTTAGTTCCATCCACAGTTAGAACATCGTGAAATTTGCTGCCCCAGCGAGTCCCTGATAACCCATACGTTAGGGTCTGTTTGGTTGACTATGTTTAAAAACAGTGATTACAAGTGTCCCAAACTGTAAACACATGGAGACCTTTATAGAGGGAAATATTAGATGCTGTCTCCTTTCATAGCTCTTGAAAATTCTCGATTTACATCATGTTTTTAAGTGGCCCTGTCCGGGAGGAATGATGATAAGTTGGCCCTAGTAGAAGATTGTGTAGAAGATGGGGGGAGGCATCTCCTGTTGGAGGAAAGTGGTTGGAAATGAGGTAGCCTACTAGTGAAGTTGTTCCCATGTAGAAGAAAAAGGGAAAGACTCTATCAAACCCAGTGAAAAGGTTAAAATATATCCCTCGGTTCTATGGGTAGGAGGAAATGATCCAGGGGAGAGAAAAGAGGAAAACTTGTGTCCTGGAAGAATGTAAGACTGAGTGTGATAGGTATGTACACGGTACCTTGGTGGACCAGTCCCCTCCGTTAAGAGAGGAGGTCAGTGATAAATTGCATTATTCCATTTTAAGGATATGTTTATGGCTATTAGCATCCTATGAGAACTAAGGGGTGAGGCTAAAGAGAAAATTAAGTGAAAAATATATATTTACAATTCTTAGTATGTTCACAAATAGATTTAGATTTATTCGCTCCATTTTGGAAAAATCAGTGTAATTTCTCACCCTGAACTGTGGTTAGTAGTTAGCTGCAATTTCAGGTCTTCTATTTCCCAGAATCAGAGGCACATTTCTTTGGGAATGTTCCTAACAGTAATTTCTATGATTGGATGTTGAATGGTCAAAGTGCCTCAGATGTCCTACATGAGCAAACTAAAATCACCACGGATTGAGACCGTAACGGTCTCGTTAGGGGTTCCTGCAAACAGTATTCGGAAGGATTTATTATACACAGACACTATGTAAATATTCTTAAAACTGTGATTGTGCTGAAATTTCCTTCAATAAAGTAAAAGTTCAAAAGTTCCTTTAGTGCATTCATCTAAGGCAACCAATCAATGTATCTAAAGGTTCTCACGCTGAATGTTCCGAGGAGGAAGGACCCGAGCGCTACATGTGATGACACTCTCAGGGAGATGTAATATAATCTATAGGCTATACTCTATGTGCCGTGCTGTCACCGTTATAGTGCTATACTCTATGTGCCGTACCCTATGGGCATACTCTGTGTGCCATACAGGCTATACTCTGTGTGCGACCCTTGGGCTATACTTGGCTCGTACCGTTAGGCTATACTCCTCGTACGTATGCTAGACTTGGCGTTGACGATAGGCCTATACTTGTGCGTCCGTACCGTCTAGGCTTATACTCTGTGCGTCGTACAGTCAGGGCTATATGGCGTCGTCCGTAGGCAACCTGGTCGTACCCGTACAAGGCTTACTCTGGCGTCGTTACACGTACAGGCTATACTCTGTGCGTCGTACCGTACAGGGCTATACTCGTGTGGTCGTACCGTACAGGCTCATACTTGTGCCGTACACGTTCATAGGCTATACTCTGTGCCGTACCGGATAGGGCTATACTCGTCCGTACAGTATAGCTATATCTGTGCAGTACCGTATAGGCTATACTCTCTGCCGTACGTATAGGCTATATCTGTGCCGTACTCTAGGTATACGGGGCGTATAGGCATACTTGTGCCGTACCGTATAGGCTATACTCTGTGCCGTACCGTATAGGCTATACTCTGTGCCGTACCGTTTGTTTTAGGCGGCTATACTCTGTGCTTTACGTGTGCTAACTCTGTGCGTACGTGTAGGCTATACTCTGTGCCGACCGTATAGGCTATACTCTGTGCGTACCGTGTTAGCTATAACTCTGTGCCGACCGTATAGGCTATTACTCTGGCCGTACCATAGCTACTTTGGAATATAGCTCTCTGTGACGTAACAATATAGGCTATACTCTGTGTCCGTACCGTAGGCTACTACTCTGTGCCGTACACATATAGGCTATACTCGTGTGCCGTACCATAGTTTACGTGCTCATATAGGCTATACTCTGTGCCGTACGTATAGGCTATCTCTTGTGCCGATACCATATTAGGCTATTCACTCTGTGCCGTATAATGGCGAACTCTGTGCCGACCGTATAGGCATACTACTGTGCCGTGACGTATAGGCTATACCTGTATGCCGTCCATTTTATAGGCTTACTATCTCTGGCGCGTACCATATTAGCGCATTACTCTGTGCCGTACCATATAGGCTATACTCTGTGCCGTACCATATAGGCTATACTCTGTGCCGTACCGTATAGGATATACTCTGTGCCGTACCATATAGGCTATACTCTGTGCCGTAACACCCCCCCTATAGGCATTACGTCTACTCATGTAGCGTACCTATACATACTCGTGCCTACCCATATAGGCTATACTTCTGTGTCGTACCGTATAGGGCTATATCTGTGCCGTACATATAGGCTATACTCTGTGCCGGAATACATAGGCTCTACTCTGTCAGTACCAGATAGGCTATCGATCTGACTCTACTAAGAGCTAGACCATAACATTTGTTCAGTTAGTAGATGATACAAAACTCTGAAGCACAATCTTATTTCTTGATATTTTAGTTCAATAAGTTTGGGGAGGCATTCCCCCTTCCTAAGAATTTAAGCAAGTGCACACACGGACCCTCCACGTTGGCATGCACATGGTCAACTACGCTCTTGGTGGTGGAAACAAAGACGGAAACACATCTAGACCAAAATCTGCCCATAGTTTAGACCTTATCCCAGATTAGGTCCTACATCATTTCAAGACTCTGTCGGGTTTTGTAGGATCACTCATTTAGGGATAGCCGAAAACATGGAATGCCAAACAGTGAACAGAATGGTACACATCAAGGGCTTCCTCTTTCTTAACCTAAAAGTTGTGCAACTTACGTAACTGAAAAGCAGTTTTTACTTTTATGGGACATAGGATCAATTATGGGGTCCCTTTGTACAAACCCCAGTTTCCAAAGAAATATTGAGCGATTTTTCAACACGGCTTCAGAAACTAAATCTGAAATTTGGATGAATTCCACTGGAACCTTCAGTAAAAGGAGAACACAAAGATTCTGTGTTTTCTCCCCCCGAACACCAACAAACCATTCTATTTGTTTTAAACAGAAACAAAAAGTTAGAAATTGTCGCCTGTACACACACCAACAAGTAGGGCCGATGAGGCAAACTTTCCCACCGGGTCACCATCCCCTTATGTTTACATTTAAAACTTCTGGTTTGGGATGGAACTGAGGAGACTTAAGCTGCTCGTCACACTAGGGTGTCACTATCGTCTTATATCCTCTTCATCATCCCAAGAGCTTAAACTTAGACTGGTCGTTCTATCCTCCATCACAATGACTCCATTGCCCATCGAAGCCTGCTTTAGTAATGTGTGCAAAATGAGGCCGTAGCAAAGTCCTGTGAATATAGATAGAGTTCTGGTAGAGGTGTAATGTGGGTTCGAATTTAATCTGAGGTTTGATAAGCCCAACAAAACTTCGGAACTACCGAATTCACGCGAACCGGACTTTTTTAAATTTTCCATTTTTAATTGAAAATCAAAAGAAGACCAATAATAAAATCGAAAGGTTGACGATTTCCCGAAAATCGAGACTTGAACTTCCGAAATTCAAAAACTGAAACAAAACGCTACAGTTCGAACATCTCTAGTTCCTGGTATTAAAAGACTGTGTTGACATATGATTTGGACATATACACATGGGGCCAAATGCATTTCCTCATCAGTGGCAATAATAGGAATCACTGGGCCCCCCAGACAAACAGTGATGGGAGCCCTATCCGGCTTCACCACAGGGTTACTGTGAGGAGGGTATAAAAAAATAAGAGGGGGTGGGCCCCCCTCTTGGCTCCCAGGCCCCCCTGTAGGTGCAGGTCTGGCCATTAGAACCAATGTCCAACAGAAGAAGTTTCCATTGTCAGAGCAGAGCTTGGGCGAGAAATCAAAACCATAATATTGACGTGAGGCATTCGCTTTATATAATCGGTTTAGGGAACAAATATGATTCCCCGAGTGGCTGTCCCAAAACGGCATATTCAACCAGTGGTCCCTCTCTTGGCCTTTATAGGTCAACGGTTACAAAATCCAGTAGACATGGATAGTTCCTCAGGCAGAGGACCATAAATGAGTCGTATGTTGGATGCACTCAGGTCTCTCTATCCCAGAAGTTAAGAACTCTCTACAGGACTATTTCATTTATAGGATATATTATTTAGCAATAAAATAAAGACTGACTTCAATTTCTATTACAAGCCGACAACATTTCTAAAGGAGAGGTCCCAGGGAAGCATGATTGAATTCATCCCTTCAGGGGCCTAGTTATACACCCTGAGCCTTGATCCCTTCAAACAAGATACTTGCCATCTATGAATATGACTATTCTGTGGGTTCATTTCCCGTTATTTCTACCCACACAAATATTTCTCATCTTACAACAGTATTCAGACAATGAACCAGGATTTAAACCCATGTTGTTAGCAGTTTTCTATCCATGAAACGATATCCATCAAGACTGATATCATGAATTAATAGGTAGACATCCAATGGGGAACAAATGTCCAGTTCAATAAAGGAAATATGCCTTTAAAAGCATTGAAAATTCCTTGTGAGCAAGGCTAGTTGGTATTATAGCATACGGAACCAGTGCAGTCAGAAAGTAGCCCATGAATGATCTCAACCAATTTGCTTGTTTGAGGCATGTCCGGATAAGAAAAAGTTATAAGATGTGCGTCCTCTAGCCTACATGGTTGTTAGGCGGAGGACTGATACCATTGGGTAGTGGACGAGTACGGTTAGATAAGTTGCCTCTTAAAAGTAGACTTAGGCCTGGAAGGTTGGAACGTGTGCTGTGAGAAAGTTGGTCTGCTGAATCAGAATTCCTTAATACCCAACTAATTTCACCCTTACTAAGCACAGTTATTTTCCCGATTATAACTTATATAGATATATATATATATATATATATATAATAATTAT
This sequence comes from Hymenochirus boettgeri, assembly GCA_019447015.1. Classification (NCBI taxonomy): domain Eukaryota; kingdom Metazoa; phylum Chordata; class Amphibia; order Anura; family Pipidae; genus Hymenochirus; species Hymenochirus boettgeri. The sequence continues at coordinate 92,322,348 of CM033476.1, forward strand.
ATATATATATATAAACCCGTTAAGGGTCACAACTATCAATGCAACATGATAAGCCATTTGGGAAGGATTTGTTAAATTTTACACAAAAGTAAACTCCCTTTAAACAGTTCCACAAGCACTGACTGTACCTATAGGAGTCTCTAGACGTTCTACAGAAACACTTTCCTAGAGTTATTCCCCAGAGCGGATAAATGGAAGTAATCCTCGTGGAAAAGACTTTCAGAACTTTACCCAACAACCGAGAGCAAAAATCTTCTTGCCGTGGGGTGTTCATGATGGCAGAAGCAGTGACAGACAGGACAGCTGACTGTTGATTTAGAAAAGTGTTACATATCCAATGGTAATGAGTGCTTGGGCCAGGAGAAAAAGAAAACTTCCGCGTTAGAAGCAGTTCATATCTCTTCTGCGGTCGTTTGATATGAAATGAAGCCCCTACATACTGCAAACGTCACCAAGGAAGTGAAAGAGACTGGTGGTGGATTACAGTCGGTCCCCACAGACGCAAATATTACAACAGGGACTTCCTTCAGCACTGTCGGGCCTTCTCGCTTGTTCAGAATGAGAGTGTATACCAATTGTGTAAACCCCAGGGGATGTCACACGCGACCCTGCACGATGTTGGGGAGTTGTAGTGTTCAAACATCTGGAGGGCCACAAGATTGACATCTCTGGTTTAACAGTCGCCAGCGAGAAGCTATTGCTTGTGAGGAAAACAATATTGCTATGGGGACAGTTTGGTCCTGATGATAAAACCTGAGGAGGTCAAGTTTAAGTCAAAGAGGGCAATAGTAGAAAAAAAATAAAAAAGGTAAACATGTTTTCCCTACCAATCATACTTCAGAAACTGCTGATGTAAAGAAAACCAGTGATTCCTCATACAAGATATAACCACTGCAGGCAATTTCTCCACCCCATCTCCCGTGTTGTAATAAACAACCTTGGTGTACTTGATATAGGGAGTGATTATGGGATAGTGCTCTGCACGAGTACTCGGAACTGTGTGGTTGGAAATGTCATGGCGGGCTGCCAGAGAGTCTTCACACGATATACTGTATTAAGGCAACGTGTGTTAGCCATAAGTACGAGAAGAGAAAGTTAAAGCGTTAGAACCTTTTATTAGCCTAACTAGATAAAAATATTGGAATTTATGGAATACTTTTCTGGAAGATTGTAGAATGCTCTGCCCGAGATTGAATCCCTAAAACACCTTAAAGGAGGCTTGGATTGCCTCTTAGAAGGCAGAAATCCATAGGGTTTTTAGTTGGACCTAGTGGTTTGTAGCTCATTGTATGAAGTCTGAAGGAAGGTGTAGAGGTGGGTTCAAGATGGCCGTCCTTTCAAAAACTGTTGGAGTTGGTGAGTTGTATCCACAGATTGCAGTGAACATTGTCTTTCTTCAGCAAAAATAATATTGATTCACTATTGATTCACAAGCATGTTTGCAAGCGTATGTCCGGCATAAGGGTCCAAACACTACAATTGATAGCCAGATTGTTCAAATCACATGACTTCTGACTTTACTGCAAGGAGGAATTGAGGATATTTCCTTACCGTTAGTAAAGAGAGGAACGAACTATAGCGTACACAACCACAGTGCTAGGACATATGTCAATACAATCTCGGTTCAGCGTATTGTTCTACAAATAAGTTAAAATAGGAAATAGCCGAGTGAATGGGATACAGATTTCTATTTTCTGGAAAAAGTATTCGTTAGATTTTTTCTTTTTCCAGAAAATAAAAACTGAAGTAATTATGGTTCTATGTTTTGTTTTTTGTATTATAAAATGTTCAAGTCGAAGAAATCATTTCAGATTTTTAAACCCAATACAAAGGGGTAAGTAGGGACCTCAATGGGGGCCGCTTGACCACCAAAGACTACACTGGCAGAAGCCCTGTACATAGTAGTTTAGGCTACACGTGGAGTGGCCAATACCGGATACCGTTATGAAAATTTAAAACTATAAGCATTACGGGGAAAGAATTTCCACGTCCCTAAAACAGTCTTAACCACAGAGGTTTTCACAACTGGTACCAAACAATTTATGCGCTTGGAATACATTGTACCAGAGTTAAATACAATAGGAAAAAAGAAATACTGAATAACAGTAAATGTTGCTTGTGTTTGAGCTTTCCACGCCAGTATTTTACTGATCAGTAACAGACTTAAGTCAAAGTGTCCAAAGAGAGGGATATGGTGAGTGGTGTGAATATGTGAGTACTTGTTTTAGAAAGTTAACATATGGTTGGGGGGTGGCCTGGGGACACTACACACAGATTTTTAAATGGTTAGGGGATGAAGCAGCCAGAAAAATGGGGAGGAGTGAGGAGAGCTCCCCATGCTCTAGGGGGGGGGCCAATGAGTTCAGGGGAGGACAAGTAAGCGCAGAGGACTGAGGCCGGACCGCCATGACTTGACAGACAAGCCTTTGACTGAACAGACATTGCAAAGAACCATAAGAGTCTCCCTCCTCACACCATTACATTGCAATCGAGGCAACACCAGAGGCATTTTGTTTAAGGTACTGTTCCCCTTGAAGCAACACTGGGGGGACTACGATGGGATGACCGTCAGCTTATTAAATTTAAAGGGCATGTCCACCTCCAAACTTAAAATTTAAGGACAATTATACTTACCTCCTCCCGCTCCTTCTTTATATCCACACGTTTCTACCAAGGATGAGGACACTAAGACGCCAGGTCCCACCACTGTGCGGTTTGCAATTAACTAATATAAATTACACAGCGCCTGCTCTGCTCCCTAGTCTGTCCGCGATGGGTCCAATAGGAAGACACCTCCTGTGAAAGAGCGTATCTCCTATTTGGCCTCATCGTGAGATGGAGACGGTGGGGGTGGAGTTAAGCGGAAGCTGAGCACTGTTGTTATTAGATCCATGTAAGTGCAAAAGCACAGGGGTGATGGAACCTTGTTGACCTGTCGTGTACACCTGGTCCTTTTCCAGCTTTGTTTTCTTTGCACTTTGACTTATTCTTTGCCTCTTTGCCTGGTGCAAGCGGTGTTAAATCTTACCTTAAAGGGCCAAGTCTTGATTAATCTAGCTAATTTCACTAGGATTCCCCTTGCAGAGAATTACCTGATACAGTTACCTCGCCACCTGGGTTGACACATTCCTGTTCGTTTTGACACAAAAAATAGAGCGAACGAAGGCTTCCCCTGCGCTACAGCCGCTGCTTGTACTCCCTGGTCGTGGCTATCAGGCGATGGTTATGTGAGTCACTCTTGCACCTTTACGGACCAGGGTCATGAAGAGGAACTTCAAGGGGTATCTTTGAAACATACAGAAATGTATAAAGGGGGGTTTGCTATGGGGTGTGGGCTGATAACCACCGTAGGACAATTGTCAGTTACCTGCCCCCAACCTCACTTTCATTACCTGTATTACAACCAGATCATTGAATAATAATTATGATCCCCATTCTGGCCGAGAGTAAGACTGGCCCTCCCTCCATGTGTCAAAAGGCGCTACAACTGACATCACAAACCAATGATGGACTGCGTTGTTCCCTGCCGCCCCTCTTCACATAGGCCAAGCATTAATAAAAGCTCAATGAAGCAGAGGGAGAGGCAGATACCTTTACCAGATAAGGAAATTAATTTAACATTATCTGATCACAAATTCAGTAATAAAACTGGTAGAATAGCAGTTGGGTGTGTGCAGGGCAGATAAAACTTTTTGTTTTTTTTTTTTTAGGTTTTAAGGTGGACATGCCCTCTTATGTTTAAAAACACCCAAGATACCACTTATTTCCCCAGCCTACACTATACTATACATACTACATATTAGGTCAATAACATACATTAAAGATCTGAAGCTCTCACATTTTTTTTAAAGACAAATGACTCTTAAAGGAGAATTACTACTCCTGACATTAACTGATCTTGCTGTTTCAGCAGTAAAGGACATAGTTCAAGCTCCTCCCCATCCCTGCATTAAATATGTATCTCAGGGTCTCATGGATTGCAAGAGAGAAGAATTAAGAGAGTGTCAGAGGAATTGTCATGACAATGGATTGGAGGATGGAGAAGAGCCAGACGAAGAGGCCGGGTTAATCGCATGAGGTATTCTCCTTTAATATGGCATAAACTCTACCTTAATTAATTAGACTGCTGCCATTCTCCTAGACACTCTCTCCTCTGGCTTAAATACAATAAACTCCCCATTAAGTTATTTTTGTGGCAAAGAGGAGAAGAGCCAAGACCAGGATTGGCAGTATAAATAGCCTGTGGTGTATTATTAAGAACAACACGAAACTGAATGGACAATCCATTTCAAAGCCAATATGTAAATTGCAATACGACCTGATATATTAAAATGTTTATTAAGGACAGGTGGATGACGATATTTGGCCAACGATCCCCACCTAATAGAACTGGGCTTCTCCATAACTGGGAATGGATCTAAGTATTCAGATTTCCAGTGGGTGTAGAGAATTACGGAATTGCTACCGTAATAATGTATGAATTTGGACCTATTAATGATCAAACTTCCCCAAACGCCAATCCCCCAAACACAATTGTCACTTGTCAGGGGGAAACAAGACACAAATAGGGATTTCACCAGAGTGTGGCATAATGGCATAATGATGACACTACTTTACTTGGCAAATCTGGTCACACAGCATGGATGTATGCGTACAGCATGCTTATGCTCCCGCCGTAGCCCGATGCAACCCCCACCACCACCCCCCCCCTGCACGGCCCAAATGATGTATCCGCTATCAAAATGGCGTATGCAAGCCACCCCCCCCCCCCGGCAGGTTGGGTTTTCCAAGGTATATTCAACAAATACACCCACATTTGTAGAAAAGAAATCTCTAAACCTAACACGTAACCAAAATCCCTTTTTTTGATTGCTTTTATTTCCCTTACATGTGAAAACTATATTTTATTGAATAGTAGGTAAAGAATGTGGAGAGAACTGCTACAACATTGAAAGGTGTTCCCCCTAGCAGTTTCTCCTTTATTTAATGATGAAAGGCTAAGAGTAAGGACAAGTTCTCTGCAGCGTGACTTCACTGAGGGCCCCGATACAAACATATTTTCACCCCTCCCCCCCCCCCATCAACCCCCCACATGGTGCAGATAATGTGAGGCCCCCAACCGGTAAAATAAATCTAAATGAAAAGAAGTCACGCTGGGCTAAGAAGCCCACAAACCACCACCCCGGCCATCTTCCCCTTCATTGTGTCACCCCCCAACCTCACTGCTTCCCCACCCCTACCAAAATAACCAAGGAGATAAAGAGTATAGTTACCCTAATGTATAGTAGTAATAGTAAGTCATTATATAGTACAGTAATATATAGTATATAGTATAGATGTTAGTACCACCAGTAATATAGTATAGTCAATAGTTTTTAATGTAGTACTACAGCTACATAGTAATATATAGACAGTAATATATAGATTATATAGTAAGGTTATTTCTAGTAAGGTAGTATATGTAGTATTACGTATGTAATGTATATATAAGTATAATGTATATGTAGTACATCGATATAAGTAAGTAATGATAGTTTTAGAAGTAAGTAATTGTAGTTTACAGTAATTCAGTTATAAGATTGATTATGATAGTTTAGTAATGTATTAGTAGAATTTAGTATAGTAGCAATGTATAAATAGTAAGTAGTAAAAGATGATAGTATAATGTTATCATGTAGTATATAATGTAAATTGTAATGTACATAGTACAATTAATGTAGTAGATAGTAATTGTATATATAGGAATGATATAGGGTATAGAATAATCATATGATGGTGTACAGTATAGTAATATTAGTGGTTAAGGATAGTATACTAGTATAGTAGAATGTATAGTATATTAGTATACAGTAGTAATGTATAGACATGGTATAGTATAGTATGTATATATATTAATATAGTATAGTATGTAAGTATAGTAATGTATAGTAGATGTATACAGTAGTAAGTGGTATAGCAATGTATGTATAGTAATGTGTGTATAGTATATAATATAGTAATGTATAGATATAGTAAGTACTGTATTAGTCTAATAGTACAGTAATGTATAGTATGGTAATATATAGTAAGTGAATGTACAGTTATAGTATGAGTGTAGTTAGTAATGTATGTACCCCCAGTAATATATAGTGTTAGAGTACAGGAAATGTTAGTTATACAGTAATGTATAAGTGATATTAGTAATGTATAGTAATATATAGATAGTAAGTGATAGTATAGTAATGTCAGTAGTATAGTAATATAGTATTAGTAATGCATTAAGGTTGAAATAAAACAGGAAATGGGAAATTTCCTGGATAACAAATCTACTTATGTCATCAATACAGTTAACGTTGTTTGAACATTGCTTGTTGCAGAAAACTCATACCAGCTTTTTATTAAACTGACCAAATGAACCGCACTAACAACGTCCACTGGAAGACAGTTCATAGCGTTTAACGGTTCACCGCAGCGGGAAAACACCTTTTCCCAACTCTACTTTATGTATCAATCCAGTAACTTGAACATTTTTTCCTTGGTTTTGCAGAAGAAACTACATCAGGATTTTTATTAAAACTGACAAATGAACCTGCCATGAACGCTACACTGAAGAAAGTTCCATAGTTTATTCCCAGTTCTCACAGTGAAAAAACCTTTCCCAACTCTACTTTATGTATCATCCAGTGAACCTTGTAATTCCTTGTTGTAGAAACTCACCCAGCTTTTTGTATTAGAACTGACCAATGAACCGCATACAACCAACGTCACGGGAGACAGTCCATAGCTTCTAACAGTCTCACAGTGCAAACCCGTTCCCCAACTCTACTTTATGTATCAATTACCAGTAGTTTGTAACATTACTTGTTTTAGATAGAAACTCATCCCGCTTTTTATTTAAATGACCAATGAAAACCTGCCATACACAACGTCCACTGAAGATACAGTCCATAGCTCAATGTACCGTTTCTCACAGTGAAAAAAACCCTTTCTCCCACATCTACTTATTTATCAATACCAGTACTTGTAACCATTCACTTGTTTGTAGAACTCACCAGCTTTTTATTAAACTGGACCAAATGAACCTGCCATAACAACGTCCACTGGAAGACCAGTTCATAGCTTTACCGTACCTCACAGCGAAAAAAGTCTTTTAAGGCGATGTCTGCGCCTGTTGTCCTCTGACATGGTATTCATATTCATCGCTCCCCTTTTCCCCCATATTATTTAGTTGCCCTTCTCTGAACCCTTTCCATTTCAAAGATTATCTTTTGTAACCGATTCCAAAAATTACACTGGCATATTCCAATGAGGCCGTTACCAATGCTTGTAAAGAGCGGGAAATTACTTGTTCCTTCAACCGTGAATCATACCTCTCTTTACAAAGACAATACCATGCGGGCTTGGCGGTTGCTATACAGAGACTAAAATGGTTATCAAGGTTATGATAGTGTTAATGTGATAATGTTAACTGTTAATGTGCGCTATCTGATATTTTAAACCAGGCACTGTCGTCCACCGCAACACTTTTGCTAGAAAAAAAAGTTGCCCACCCGGACAGAAACCCCACTTCACTAGTTATCAACTAATTTCCAAATATATGAAATACCCAGAAATTCGGAGCTGACGAAATTCAACGACTACTTTGGGGTACCGAAACCGAACAATACTTTCAAGGGTTAGACAACGATACATTCAAGGGTTACGCGAACGATACATTTCAAGGGTTGAGAGAATCGGAACATAAGTTAGGTTAGAGAACGATTACATCTCAAGGGTTAGAACGATACATTCAAGGGTTGAGAGAACGAAATTCAAGGGTTATCGAACTGATGCATTCAAGTTATACATCAGGGTTATCGAAACGTACATTCAAGGGTAGCGACACGATACATTTCAGGGTTACCTGCGAACGATACATTAAGAGTTAGACGAACGATACATTTCAAGGGTTAGACACACAAGGGTAAGCGAGTACATTCAAGGGTTATGGAAAGATACATTCAAGGGTAGCGAAAAAAGAAACGATACATTCAAGGGTTCAAAGTACTTCAAGGTGTTAAACGATACATTCACAGGGGTAGCGAAGGATACATTCAAAGGAGTTAGCGAACGATACATCAAGGGTAGCAAAAACGATGCTGTAATTCGAGGATTACTGGAAAAGAACGGGATACCCTTTGAGGGTTAGCGCAACGATACAATTGTCTAGGTTAGTTGAAAAACTATCCATACATGGAGGATTACCGAAAACGAACGAGATTGCTAACCCTCGAATGTATGGATCATTTTGGCTAACCCTAGAATGTCTCGTTCGTTTTTGGTAATCCTCCAATGTATGGATAGTTTTCACTAACCTTAGAATGTATCGTTCGCTAACCCTCAAAGGTATCGTTCGTTTTCAGTAATCCTCGAATGTACAGATCGTTTTTGCTAACCCTTGAATGTATCGTTCGCTAACCCTTGAATGTATCGTTCGCTAACCCTTGAATGTATCGTTCGCTAACCCTTGAATGTATCGTTCTCTAACCCTTGAATGTATCGTTCGCTAACCCTTGAATGTATCGTTCGCTAACCCTTGAATGTATCGTTCGCTAACCCTTGAATGTATCGTTCGCTAACCCTTGAATGTATCGTTCGCTAACCCTTGAATGTATCAGAGGGGAAATTGATTTTTGGGGGTGAAAATGCTTTTAAAAGTGTCGGCTATCACAACATAGACATACTGTTTGCCTTTATAAATTATGACCCGTGTTCAGTATATAAATAACCAATTATACATACACACACCAATTGCCATGAGTATAGTTCATTGATCAGTTAATTGGGGACGTGCGGTTAAATTTACTGAAAACACAGCCCGGGCTGCAGAGTCAAGCACGAAGTAGGTTCCAACTCCGGTGAGGCTGGATGTTTTTACATTCAATGTGGCCGATGAAGGGTGCGAGGTCACGGAGAGTGACAAGGAGATTGAAGATGGAATGATGAAGAGGTGGGCATGGCGAAAGGTCTCGGAAATCCGATCGAAGCAAAGGACGCCGTGAGGAAGAAGGGAAAAAGAGTGAAGAAAAGGACATTTAAAAACAACTTGTTAAAAAAATAACAAAATGTTTGAAACCCATTAAACCCCAAACCCGAATTAAACCCATTTAAACTTATTAATACAAAAAATTGAGTTTATATTGTTGGGCTTTTCGTGAACCATGTTGGATTCCGTCTTCCTGGCATAAGTGGTCAGCTGGTTTCATTAAAAACCAGTAGGAGACCAAGCAACACAAGCCTCGCGTCCAGCCTTCTGACATGCTTACTTCTCGCTCCCTCTTCTCCTCTGAGCTTGCATTAGCGTTCACGTCCGAGAGTCTGACCGTCCTGCCCTGCACACTCACACAGCGGTCCCCCCAGTGCTGTCAGCACAGGTTATTCATAAAGTTCTTATTGTTAAAAATGGTGCTAATTTTGCCCCAACCAATCAGATGTTAGCTTTCAAATCTTTACATAAGTTCTGATTGGTGGGGCAAAATTAGCACCATTTTTAACGGGTTAAGAACTCTTATTATCTCTCTGCATCCTAGGCTTGGTAGGAGGTGTAGATAGATGTGGGAATGGGGTCCTTTGTGTAACTATAGTGAAGGTAAAAACCCCGTTTTAGATAATAACCTAAAATGGAAAGAAACAAAAACTTGCAGGCTCAGTTGGGTAACTACTATAATGGTCTTTTTTTCCCCCCCCAGCAACGGAAGTAAGTCTAGCAGTGGGCTCAGCGCCTGGTGGTGTTTGGGTTCATTGTAATGTGCGGGTCGTGGGTTCTATTCCCTTGGGTAATACTTTATTCTTTGTGCTTCATTAAAGAAAACTCAAATATCCTAGTGACTTCCCTGATTCCCAAGCAGTGCCGTGGCGGCGGGGTTCTTAGTGCTGTTGTTCTACTAAACAAAGTTCATGGGTTTGAATCCCTTCTTTACTAGTGGTTAGTAAGTGAAGATAGATGAAAGCTTTCAAATACTCTAATATCACCAGGTTACCACAAGTAGCCCTGTGGCCGGTGGCTTAGCACTGTTGCCTCCCAGCCCAGTACTCATGGGTTCTCGAATTCCCCTGATGAATTTTATTTACTTTAATAAGGATGAGAAGAAACAGGCCAAACTATAATAGTGATTCCACCATCTCTCGGGCGACGGGCAGTGTGGCTCAGAGCCTGGGTCAATGAGCTTGAACAGAAGGCTGTGGGTTTTCAAAAAACCACTAGCCAGACGGTTCGAGTGAGTGCAAAGATGGTTCCCGATTGAGCGTAAAGAGGTTCCAAGTGAGCGCAAAGATGTTTCACCCTGTGCCAAATGGCGGCATTGTAGGTAGAGTTGCCTCGAAGTTGGGCCCATTGAGGGCATGGTAACTAGCACACAGGGCCAAGGATGCAAACACATCAAAGTAAGGATGGAGCAGACGACGTGCATGCCGTCCCCCCCATGGCCAGAACCCAGTTCATACCTCCGGATGCCTCTGAAAAGTTTGTTACTTAAACGAAATTTCTTCAAAGGAGGTGGTGAACTAAAAAATACTGCCCACTCCATCTTTCCTAACTTACTTTTCGATTCTACTCACATTTCTACTAAATTCCTCTTGGGTTACTTGGACTTCAACACTTACATTCTTCTGAGAACCAGAGTACCTGCTACTGACTGGAATTGAACCCACATGACCTGTTGCATTACCAGTACACAGCACAATTACTCTGAGTCCCACGTGGAGCATGCCCGTCACATCTGGGACAGATCGTGATGTAGAAGTACTTGACAATCAGTTTCCCTGTGTGATTAAATACCCAAACAGCCAAATTAACAAATGTTCGAATGGACACAGTCGCAATTCCCAGCTAGCCCCGGTGCAGGTGGATAGCACCAGCATGGACATTGCACTTCTGTTCATGAAGTTCAAATCCCCTCTGGTACGGCTTCTTTTATGCGTAAGTGGATCTGCCCCCTAGACTACTGATCTTTTTATTTTAGTATTCTCCTTCAATTATTTTATAAAATCTACATGAATTAGATTATTAAATGCCACCCAGCCAAAACATGCACAATAAATCCCATCATTCATCGTTCCACACATAGCCTTTCTCCGGGGATCTCCAACCATCTTACCCCATTTAACAGTCCCACATTTCTGTCCTCTTTTTACATTCGATGATACTTTGTACTTGTGGGGCATTTGCTTTGTTCAGCGATCCTGACTTCAGTTCGGTATTAACTAGCTTAATTAATCATTTAAAGCCTACAATATACCTCCCCCAGGTCCACATGTCCTGCCCGGATCTCCCAGCAGCCAGGGATTGCTTGAAGGCAGACCCAGGCTACATCCGGACAGGGTCACAGGAGCCAAGCCCCAGCCGAACCTGGGACCACTGAGCCATGTAGAGTACGTTCTCATGAGCGGCCAACTGTAAGTAGAGGGATAGGCAGGAGATGATATTTATCTGTAAGAAATGGTTATAAAGTTTGGCTGTGCAGAGCTACAAGAGCAGGCTGCTAAATCCTTTCATATTACCCATAAACCATTCCTGGCGTCTCCACAGGATTGGGGATTGCGTATCTGAAAGCGTGAAAGCAGAGAGGCGAGTAGTGTCATCTACAATTTGTTGTGAAAGGTAGTGGGGGACCTTTAATGAATTCCTTGAACCCGAGAAATGGTAGAGGCCTGAGCTCTTATGCACAACCTGGAAACAGAATGAACCAACACATAATAACAGAGTAACATTGAGGCTGAATAAAGACATACATCCATCTAGTCCAACCCTTATACTCAATCCATAATGTTGTATAATAGCTTACATGTAACATGCGTATTGGCGGTTGTATAAAGCCTACGGTCCATCCTAGTTCCCAAACCTTTAGAACGACCTACTCACATAAGGTCTGTCTAACCATATTAATAAGTGAAGCTAGTATTGGGGGGTTGTATAAAGACATACGTCACATCTAGTCTAACCTGTTTATTCACCTACCCATAATGTCTGTCTAACGTTACAATAGTATACATAGTATTGGAGTGCGAGACAGACATTTGTCCAGCTAGTCCAACTTTATACACCTACCCATACATGTACTGAGTATAAGCAGTTACATAGTAAACATAGTATTGTGAGGTTGTATAAAGATCCCCCACCCAAAATTTGCTTTACGGCCCAGTCGTAGTACAAGCATTGTTATACCCTACCCCATAATGTGCTGACTATACACGTTACATGGTAACATAGTAATTGGATGGTCCTGTAGAAAGACATACGTCATCCTAGTCCTGTTATACTATTATTGACATTTATGAAAACATGCTAACGGCAATAGGTAAACATACATCAGTTCAACATATAAACAAATAAATAAAAGAATCCAATTTAAATAAACTTATGCATACATTTGTTTACAATATACACAAGAGTGTTAACTATCTCTCAGGAAATACAGTAAACTGTAATAATTACGTCAGAGTCATCTATGTCTAAGATTATACTAGTATCCCCGTACCAACCAGAACCATTACGTATATGTATTAATACCAGTGAATTCTTAATGATGTATATAGTTATATACCGCTGTTACCAACCAGATACAACAGTATAGTGTATTAATACCAGTAATATCAATCATGTATAGTATCACTGTACCAACAGAAAGACTACAGGTATACTATTTAATACCAGGTAATACTCAATATTCTATAGTTGCCCGTGTTACCAAGACCAGAACTACCAGTATACGTACACCATTAATGTACCAGTAATTCTCAATATTAATAGATATCCCAGGTACCACATACCAGAACAACAGTCAGATATGGTCTTAATGACGCAGTGCTTGCATGAAAGGTTCTCATTCATACAGGTCATGGATATATCTGCTCGGTATTAAATTCAGATCTCACGACTGGACTGAAGTTTAGTTACTTGAAGACGTTTCGCTAGTCATAGTTGGATCACTCTCAATTCAGAAGTGGACGTGTCAAAGATCTGTGGCGAACTTATGTACCCTGGGAAAATTCAGCCAATTATACATATGCACAGCAAGTGTAAGGACTTCGACTGGATTAGTGGGGCAAAGAAGGTGTTATTACGGAACGCCCAGCGTAAGTGTGTCCAAAACAGCATTTACATAGAGCCAGACAGTGGTGTCGAACCCCCACCTCTCATTTAGGCTCTCTTGGACTGTTGGGTAGATAGTCAGGGAGAATGGGTAACACTGGAAGTAGCCGGTTTACAGAGAAACCAACACACACACCAGATCAGTATTTGATCGTTGACTCCTCACCACCCTTTAGAATCACAAGTGGGGGTCATCAGAACCCTGGCAACACAGAGCTGGAGAAACGCATCCCGACCTAGCACAGAGCGCGAAGGCTTCTCAAAGAAATGAAAACATCTCAGACGGAGCCCTTAAAACTGTGGTATCCAGAACCTGGGCCTTTGTCAACAAGAGAGTAGAAAGAAGGAAAAAAAGACACAATACCCAACATGAAGGAGGGAAAAAGCAAGACAGGAGCACGGATGACATGAGTCATCCCATATGGAGCAGGGGCCTATCAGGAGAATTAAAGACAGAATTCTTCAATAAACCACCGCTGTATCCCTGTCTGCTTTTATCAAACCAATACACAACTACGCTGAGGCCGCAATTGGTACATCTGAAGAGACCCCAATACCGAAACACAAGAAAGCGACATATATACGCACGTGCAGTGAAGAATGACCTCCAGTAATACGCAGCTGCAGTGAAGAATGCTCTGATTTGTATGTGGCGGGGAGACCAAAACAGGCCACTGCATCAACCATTCCATGCCCAGCCACCAGAAGAGCCAATTCCTCGGTTCAGGACTCAGCCGCACTGTACATGCATCTTAAGGATAAAGGACATTACCTGGTGAAGCTTGTAATGTTTCAACATATGGCAAAGGACGTGACTGGTTTCAAGAGCCGGTCTGTTAAGGAGGCCATTTATGTGAAATAAAGAAACCAAGCCCTCAATAAGGATGTGGTGGGGGGTTCGACACAACACTGTTCTGCCATCGTACAATGCTGTTTTCACCTTACTCTGGTCGCGTTGCGGTTCAGTAGAACACCTCTTAGCCCACTATCCAATCGCCCCTTAAACACTTTGGCTTGTGTTTGATATGCTAACTGGGATTTTCCAGGGGTACCATAATTGCCACAGATGATGTCAAGTCATTCTGAATTGAGAAAGCCAGTCGGATGCTCGCGAAAAGTCTCAAGAATAAACTTCACGTCCCGTTGATCTCATTGAAGACAACAAGATATTAATACGTACAATTTCTATTTATATAGTATCCCGTCCCAACCCCAGCACTACAGTTGATGCTATTTTTTGTTAATACGGTAATTGCTATATTATCTAGTACATGTGTGTTTGTCCTGCCTCATGAACTACAGCCTTTGTATTTACATACTTGTCATGTCCAATATGTCTGTAAAAGTGTATCCGTCTGCCTTTTCAACAAGAATATAGTTACAATGTGCCGCCATCACTACAACACATGGTGTATTTTCTTTCTATATCCTTTATGTAGTCCAACACCAGGTCACCAATTTTTTGTTATTTTTCATCCATCCTCTTTCCTTATTTTATTTATTATTTTTTGTATATTTGTCCTACCAAAACCTTGTTTGTGTTGCATTTATTTTGTAACGGCCCTTCACTATTATAGTTCGCATTTCACTTCCCTCCCCGTTTGTACCACCTCGAAATTTCTGACCTAGTTTTGGCACACAGCGTTCCCCCAGCCCAATACTACCTCGTGCACATTTTACCCCCTCTGTGTATGTGTATTATAGCTCTCATGTTGTTGTCACACCTCAACCTCGAACTTTAGCCAGCACTATGGTTTTCACCCATTGTGGGATTTACAGGTGTTGTGATCTTACTTCATTCTTAGAACCTTGTGTCCTGTTAGATCCCTTGTGTACTCCCCAAAAACTACGAATATGATTAATACCGTAAACTTTGTCGAAATATTATATACGTATTATGACCGAGTATAAACCGTTTTTTGTGTCCCGCATTTTTTTGGTAGTGAAACGAGGCCCCCCCCCCTTGTGAACCCTGAGTGTGTACGGCCACAACAAAGGCAAGAAAAATGAAATGACTCCGAGTTATAAACGTTTTTTTTTTTTTTTTTTTTTCCTTTTTGTAAATTTGGTGGGCAGCATTGCCACTTTTTTTTCTTGTCTTGTCTTATATTGATGCTCAGCCTCGCGCAATTACTACCAATCGTCACCGCATGCTTTATATGCTGGGGAGTTGTAGGGTTTCCTCAAACACATTTCCAGTTGGCAATACTTACACCGATAAGAGTAAAAACCTCCCTTTATTTGTGCAATATTGTATGATCACAAATAACAAAGGTTTTGACTCTGTTATTGGTATTTGCACTGGTGTATGTCTCAATACCTTGTCCGCCTTGCGCATCGCCACCCACCGCTTTTCGCTACTCGCTGATCGCTCCTCGGCTGCCGCCATCACCCCCAACCGGATGATGTTTCTTACTACTTCTCGGACCGACACTTTGATTTAGCACTGTGTGTTATTGTAGTACGCCCCCACCGCCCCGGGGTAGTGACATCATTACCGGATCGCCGGAACCGACGGATGCGGAGGCACATTTCCAGAATCTGATTGGTCTAATGATAACGCATTGATAACCTGGTTTAGCATTAAACAACCCCACCTCCCCCGACCCACAATAGAAAGGGTAGGGTTTTCTGCAAAAGCAAGTATCAAGAGGTGCACACTACCAGCGTGGAACTCAGATGCCTTTTTTTTCAATAGCAGTAGATGCTGAAGAGAAGTGTTACGAAAAACGCAGACCCGTTTTATTTTTTGGCAACTACTCTCCACGCGAACCCCCAGCTGAAAGCAGACCCCGCACCCTCCCCCCCACCCCGCTGTGGTTGAACCAGCGGGGCTCAACTGGCGGCCGCAGAGAGTAGTTCTGCATGGCAGTGGCATAAACCTCGAGTGAGGTTGTAGGAGGTTTTTTTTTCTTCCCCCCCCTTTTGTTTTTTTTTTTTTTATGGGTTGTTTGGTCGCCAGCCGAAGACGTGGGTCCCCGATTCAGAAGCCGGCAAACCCCCCGCACGGCCCTCGTTGAGGCGGGTCGCCGGCGCTATCGGCCGGGAGGAACCCCTGGCGGGCCGCAGGGGGTACTCTTGGGGGGCGGCAGGCCTCAGCGGAGTGGTGTCGTCGTTTGGGGACTGGATAGAAAGAAGATGTCCGTTTTACAGAGGTCTCTTTTTAAGTAGCCGCACACTGGGGGGTTGAACCTGCCAAAGGGCACTGTCCGTGCCGTCAAATGGCCCTTTACACTATTTATGTTGGCCGGTTGTTGAGATTGCGCTAGGGAACCATTAAAGCGCCCTTTTTTTACAAAAGGACCGATACCCCACTCCAGGGCCACTGCCGGACCGGGTGTGCCCATCACCCCCCCCCAACGGCGGGCAACTTCCCACATTGCCTGGCACAGGCGGCGGGGCATTGGAGCCGGGGCTGCCGAGGGACGGCGGGGATTGGTGCGGCCAGGGTGTAGTATGCGGACCCACAGGTTGCGGCACCCTTTCCCGGTCAAGACCGCCTATAGCCTTCTGTTCCGAGATATGCCGCAAGCGGTGGGAGGGGCGGTGCCTGGGGAAGCGATAGTGGGTGGGTCCGACAGGCCCGCAACTTGGTGGTTGCTGGGTGGTGTTGAGGCGGGTGGGTGTGGGCATATGCTCTGTCCTTAGCTGCGCGCGAAGGGAACTTAAAATTACCGACAACACATCGCTGGAAATGGCTCCTGCTCCCATCATAAATACAGGTTGGATAGCGCTTGCTAGAGCTTAGTGGTAAAATTTTTTGTCGCTAATTAGTCTTTTCTATAAATATGCACGTAGTAAGTCCCCAATATGGGGAAACCAATGAAAATTCCCATTACACGCATGAGGTTAAGTATGTATAAGTCCACACAAATATATATTATATACGTAATTGCTGGGTGTGTGGGAGGTAAGGAATTGGTGGCTGAGCGTTCGTCCGAAACGGGAACGCAGCCATACTATCGGCGGTTCTCCAGGTCGGTGGGCTCCGTAGACGGTGGGACAAAAAACTATCCTCCACCCCCGGTGTTGTCCCAGCCTTATATAAAGCATGGCCTCATGCGGTCATCCGCTGCCACAAGTCATGATTACAGGCTGTTGCTTTTTAGCTAGGGGACCTAGACCACAGCTGGGTAGGGTTTGGGTCCAAACACATTATTTTTGGGAGTGTTCAGTACAGCATGACACCGTCCCAGATCGCCCGCATTACGGGCACACCTGTGAATACGGTAGCCCCAACGTAAACTTCGCTCAAAAGGCCGCCCTTCGTGGGTCGAATTTGGACAGGTAGATTGCAGAGGAGGATCATGCGTTCTACTACACCCAAACCCCGACATTAGAATTCGGTTTCTTCCTAGGAATTGATTAGATTCCTTGCCCGACCCCCCCTGTAATAATACGATAGGTTCCTACAGCACCACGGGCCAATGGGACATCTACGTCAAGCGACAGTACAAAGCCTTTATTGCTTATAAAGCAGAACATTTACGGTCTGAGTGGAAAACACCTTTTACATCGCAAAAAAAACACAAACTAACTTGGGTTCTGCATGAAGCAGTAGGGCACAACGTCACGGTCCCTGGTAGACTAGCACCACGTTAAATGCAGCCAATCAACATAGTCAACCACACGTTTATGGACTCTGATGCCAATCACGCTTATGCCATGTTAGGAAGATACCAGTTGGCTTCGCGGTTTGCGCAAGGATGTTGAGATTGAGGAGAGAAGGAAGTTCAGAGGTTATGCCCCCGCTCTCTAGAAAACGAAATCTCTGTGAGCCAACATCGGTTATGTGATGACCCGCACACTTTTAATTACTCTCTTATCGTCCAAATGCCTAGGATGGCTGTGGCCGACGTGCTTGGTTTTCGCAGTTTAAAACATTTATAATTTTCTGTCAACTAAACTTTCTCAGATAGGAAGAAAAGTTGTTTAAAAGATGAGCGAATAACGTTAATTTTAATGGGTAAAATCTGGAAATCTCGCTCATAAGTGACCGAAGAAGTAAAGTGAAATGTTGTTTTGTTTACCTTAGTTGAGGTGCCACCTTAGCTTCGAAGGAATGTTACGCCATTACGCCAATTGTTGCGGAAAGAGTATTTTGTGTAAAAAAGATGACAATCGGTGCGTATTAGAAAACCAATGACAAAAGCAAATTCAATAGGCGCAGAGCTTAATGAAAGGGAACAGTGTAATGGTTTCAAAAAAAAAGTACAGTACGAGGCAGGAACGATTTCTCCCCTTCTGGTAGGGAGTGGCGTGTTTGTGTCATGTTTACACCCCAAAAGTCCCATTTTTATATAGAGTCCAGCCCTTCTAGGCGCACTCCCATGTGCCTTTTGGTTTTGCCCAACAGTGGTTTTTTTAGTTTCTTGCTTTAGCACGGTTCCAATGACTAATGATTTGTCTAGAAGCTTTCTCAGCGCGGCAGTAACCCCTGTACGGGGCCTACCGGACATCCTTATGTCCTGCAGCCTACTGACACCCACAATTTGGGAGTTGGTACAGCCCACTATAACTTCAATGTACGTTTCACTCCCTGTTTGCTTTGGTCACCCTCCTGCTTCCCGCTTTCTTAGACGTGCCGTCCACCCCTGGTTTACCTCGACCTTTTAACACCACGCTGATGATTTGACAAGTTCATTGTCCTTGGAATGTGTTTACACGATTTTGCGTGGCATAACCGTGTTTAAATGTTGACCTATGTATCCAAACCACGATATGTCGCTCCTTGACTATTCATATTCCCCCTCCCCTCTCCCCCCTTTTTTTTTTTTCCTTTCAGTACATACTTGAGCACCAAAGATCACAATGCGCCATGGTAGCTCTATCACTAAGACCAAAAAAATACCTACCATTTGCTAGCTTTAACCCATAGGTGGCACTGGTTACTGTCACTTAATGTGTCAAGATTCACGCCCTGGATAACAGAGAGGGGCAATTGTCAGGTTGAGTTTTATATTGACGCTTCGTTTGTAGTGTGTCAATATATTCCCCCAACAATAAATATTTTCGTCACCCAGGCACCTTGTTACCAACCTTTGTCTACCCCCCCCCCTTTTAACATCTGTGCAGTGTTCCCTCCCTGTAGCACACAGTCACCTTCTAACACCAGAAGGCATTCCGTCTATTAGCCCCAGCACCACACTACCTTACCCCTTGGTTTATACGCACCGCCGCCCCGACTTCAGAACATGAATGTTGCGTTTCATTTGGTATTTTGTATGAGCGGTAGCTAGTAAGTGTTTGTGTTCCAGGTGAGACAAGGCGAGTAAAGGAGAAAGTGATTATGTTGAATATTAGTTAATTACCGTGCATTGATCATTCACTGTGTCCCCTGTCACTTACCCACACATTTAACCATCCCCCCTCCGATAACCACACTAAATTGTAAACAACACTGTAACACTGAGTTCTGTTGCAGTCGTTTGTGTTTGTTGTTCACCTTGTCTTGTTTGCTGATCAGTGGGCTATTGTATCCCAGCTGTCCCTCTTGTCATCTTGTCCCGTGGGCGATTCTCAGTCTCCTCTTTCTGTCCCTGCAGGGATAGACCGGCTTTCCCAGCTCTCACGTTGCGTGAACCCGTTGTGTTGTTGCCTCTTGTTGTCTGCATCTTCAAGTGTACTGATGTAATGTGTGGGCCTATGTATCCCCACTATTTGGTTCATCCCTCGGTCAGCGAGGTCGGGGTGGCCTCTTTTACTCCCTTGGGCCCGCTGCGGAGCCCCTCTCGCTCATATTGTCCCCTTCACATGCCTCTTCACCCACCTCACTCACTCTCCGTCCTTTCCTGTCAAATTAATCCCGACCCTCCCCATTGTTCATGCGCCCACCGTGCCATTGTTGACTGTCCCTCCTCCACTCTCTAGGGCTCGCTACATGTGTTTGTGTGACCCCCCCCTTCTATCATCTGTGTTTGTGAAACCTCAAGACCTATTGTGTTTTGTCGACAGCATGTCGGTACCATATTCGCGTGTTACCGACGTCACCTCCCGATTGCTGTATCGCACCAAACTGTATTACTTTTTCGCCCACCGTCCGTATGAGGCCCGGCGCAGCGTCTTTGCGTGTGTGGTGTTCGAGCGCGAGTCGTCGGTGTGTTGATATTGTAGATTTTTTGACGCCTCCTGGTGTGTGCTGACACCACAAGTAAGCCCACCACGTACTGATCGGTTTCCTGTATTGGCATGTTACGAGCCGAGTCACGCGACCGACGGTCTATGTGTAGAGGAGTGAGCACGTATGGTCGAGCGGACCGATGTTCTTGTCGCGCGCCCGCGGGTTATTGTATTTGAGGGCCCAACACCTTTTGCGAGGATGTTATTGTAGTAGCAGTATTGGAGACGCCCATGGGTAGAGAGAGAGGACAGTCTCCTGTATTGTACGACGAGCGGGCAGCCTATATCGTAGAGAAGAGACAGGTCTCGTAGAGAGATGTGACAGTGTATTGTAGAGAGAGATCAGTTTGTACCAGACAGCTCGCGCCAGTTATTTTGTCGATTTAGATAGAGACCAGTTACTGCAGAGATAGAAGGCTAGCTATGGCACCTTGTACCACGAGTAGTTTTTTTCGGCCAGTAGGTGTTTTTGTTCCACCAGAGAAACCCAGACGGTTATTGCATATCGAGATACAGGACTTGTGTTTCACACGTTGTTATGATCGAGTAGTATTGAGGTATTTCGCTAGCCACCCCTATCCCCTCGCATAGAGACAGCTGTTCATTGTAGAGGATAGAGACGGTATTGTAGACCCGTTGAGACTGGTTCTTTTGTTAGACATTTAGGAGCCCTTTCGGTTTTTCGTCGCTGCTCGAGCTGGTATATTGTCGCAGGTCGCGACGGTTCGTCGAGATAGCGCACGATGAGTGGTTTTTTGTCGATGGGAGTTTGACAGTCGAAATGTCGCGAGCCCGGCCGCTTATTGTCGCGATACGCTCCGGATAGGACTGCCCACCCCGCCCGGTATCTTGTAGGTTCGATTCCGCTATGGTTAGTAGCGCTACGAGACAGTATTGTCCACCCGCACGAGTCGCGACCGGCTCTGTCGGAGATAGAGTTTACGGTATATTGTAGACGCGCGCGACGGCTTGTAGGCTCTGGGCCCACCCGTTCCCCACCAGCGGTCGCGCCGGCTATGTTTCCGGTACCCGCTCTATTAGAGTACCAGGGTAGCGCTATCACTGTATGGAGACCCCGGCGCCATTGGGTCTTGTTAGATGTCTGGATGTACAGTGATGTAGCGCTAGAGTACAGTTTTATTGTCCAGAGTAGCGCCCATGTTGTTTTCTGTAGATTGCTCGCGCGTTTAGCCGTCGAGAGCTCCTCCTTTTGTCGTGGTGGCAGCCCCCCTACTGCTTTTTCGCCACCCGAGCGTTAGAGACGTTATTGTAGACGTCTCGCGGCATCCGTGCTTATTTGTAGAGATCGAGCCGTTCTCCCCCCGCACGAGAACACGATAGGGAAAGTGGGGGCCCGTGGCTTGTAGTAGATAGAATGCCGTTATTGTAGAGAGAGGCAGTTGTTATTGTAGGCGAGAGGAACAGTTATTGTAGGAGATGTATGCAGACCCCCACGGGTTTCTGGGTAGAGATAGAGCCCCGTTAGTGTCGCGAGAGGCAGTTATGTATGCGATAGCCGGATAGAGGACAGTTCAATTGTAGAGATAGAGACCGTTATTGTAGAGAGAGAGGATGGTTATCGTGTGTATATTGGAAAATTTCCACCAGGGAACAAGACAGCCAAGACCAAGAACCAAATGTTGAAATTAACCAGACTCCTGCGTGAACTGTCTCGCGCTCTCCCACATTTTACAGCCACCACAGTTTGGGTGCCAAGAAAACACAGATGTGTTCAACCGTCAACATGATTTGCATGTTTGCGGGAAGCCTTCTTTTAGTATTCTGTCTGCGTGATGATAAGGATAAAATAGGATGATACTCGAGTGTGTACACGCAGACTTTTGTAAACTTTCCGCACTCCGTATATAGAGTACCTGTCCATATTCTTTTTTTCACCCACCTATAGTGATACCCTGTGCGTGTTTGGCAGGCTTATATTTATTATACCTTTCTGTCCTTACCCACCACACACCCTATAACGTGTTCCGAGCTTATATGTATGCCCTTCTAACCGGCACGTCCGTAGAGTATTGCCATTGATATTGGTCGTCCTATATGACTATCTTTATGTTTCGTCCTTTATATATATACCTTTATCGTCTGTTTTTTTCCTTGCTTCCCCCTGTATTTGCAGCATTTACCACACATGGTGAAACTACACCTTATATATTCCCTTTTTTCTTTTGTTATACCGTCACGTTCCTTTGATAAATTAGCACACGTTACGTCCCTATATGTTCCCCGTATACCCTGTTCCGTACATTTTATACCCTTATGTTAGAGCTGTCCGTCAATGTAAATATTATACCTGTACCAGTCCTTATATGATAGCTAAGACCTGTTCCGTCCCCTATAAATTAACCGGTCCGTCTCTTAATATGTACTACTGTCCGATCCTTTCAACTATTGTCATCTCTGTCCGTTCCTTATATATTATACCGTCCGTCCCTCGTATGTAACCTATAACAGTCGTCCATGAATATGATCCTAACCCTAGTCCGCTCCTTATTATATATACCTGTCAGCGTTCTATAATAATATGCCCTAATACGCTGTCCGTGCCTATTATAGTTATACCTGGTTTCCGTCCTTAGATATATGTATACCTGTATGTATCATATACTGGTCCGTCCTTATAGTATATACGCTGTCCGTCCTTATATATACATATACACTGTGCGTGCGACTTATAAACCTTATACCGTTTCCCTCTGTCTAGTAATTTAGACCTGTTCACGTTCCCGGGATATATACTATTACCTGTCCGCGCCTCTATAATATTCCCTATATCATGTCGCCTCCCCCCCCCTATATATTATACCTGTACGTCTTATATATGTATACTGTATATTTACCTGTCCGTCCTTATAAGATTCTACCTGTCATCCTTATATTAGTTATTTTACACTTTGGGGTTGGCGTCCTTTATATATGTATACCCTCCTGGTCCGTCCTTCTGATAATTATAATCCGTCCGTCATTTATATATGTATACCTGTCCGTCCCTATCACACCAACTCCCTTCTACTTTGTTCTCTTACAAGTCCAGCTCAGTGCAGCCCCCCTTTTCTTCCCTCTAACCTTCTTTTTCCCCATTCCCCTTCTATCTTTTGACTTTCCATATTCTACCTTTCGGTCCTCTCTATTACAACCACTATCTCAACCACGTGTGTGTTTCTCACGACACATTCCTGCCCCTATATCCACCTTATCTATATAATTTAACTCTGTCCGTCCTTTTATTATAACAATGTCGCCTTATATTCCCTTCCCCAATCCCTTGTCCTGTGACTCCCACCACTTATATACTGATCTGTTCTGTGGCCCACCCATGAGTCTTGCCTGTCCTACGACCTCACTATGATCCTCGCCGCCCCCCCCCAAAGGGAAGCAGCATTTGGGTTCCCGCGTTTTCGCCCCCGCCCGCCCCCTCCGGGACAGAAGGACCGCTCCCTCTCTCTTTCTCCCCTTCTTCCTCCTCTCCTAATGTTTTTTTGCGTTTTCCCCTCTGAGGATGGCCCGCCATCCCGCCTGTCTTGCCTTTTTTTTCCGGTTCTTTGCCCTTTTTTTTTTCCCCCTTTTTTTTTCCTTTTTAGTGTGTCTCCCTTTCTCGGTCTCCCTTTTTCCCTCGTTTCTTTTTTTGCCCTTTTTTTTTTCTTCTCCCCTCCCCTCCTTTTTCCCCCCCCTTCCCCCCCCTCCCCCCTTATCTTTCCCCCCGCCCCTTTCTTTTTTTTTCTCCTCCCCCCTCCTCCCTTTCCTCCCCCCTTTTATCTACCCCTCGTTTTTTCTTTTTGTTCTCCTTGTTCCCGCTCTTTGGTTCTGTGGTCGTCCTTCTCTCTTTTTGCCCCCTATTGTTTACCTCCCCGCCCCCTTTGTTTTTTTTTTTTTTTCCTCCCCACTGCCCCCCCCCTCTAGCATATATTCCGTCTGGGGTCTCCACACACGACACACACTTTCCTGCGCTGAGAGTGTGCCCGTGTGTCAGGGCCTTCCCCACCTTGTCAAGAAATGGGGGGGCGAACTGGAAGGGATCAGGACCGATTTTCACCAAAAAGATGGACCATCCTTATGTCTTATGCAAGACTACACCCCGCAGTCGTATTGTAAGTTTACACCGACACATCCTTTTTTTTTCAGATGTTCACTGTTACCACACTTCAGAACAGATTGTTCGGCTCCCCCAGACCGTTTTTATTTTTTCCTCTTTTCTTTTCCTTCTTTTCACCCCCCCTTACCCGACCGCTTTCCCTCCTTTTCTTTGTGCTCTCCCCCCCCCGCCCATTTTTCCTTCCCCCAGTTTATACCTGGCCGATCCTCCCCCAACACCCCCCCCACCCCCCCCCACCCCAACCCCCAACCCCACACCCCCCCACACCCCATTATATATTAACCTTTGTCCGTCCTTATATATTATACCTTTCCCTCCTTATATATTATACCTGTCCGTCCCTTGTATATTATACCTGTCGTTCCTATCTATGTCCATGTCCGTCCTTAGAGATACACCCACCCCACACCACACACCACCCAACCACACTATACCTGTTTGTCTGTATAGATTAATACAGTATCCTTAAAATATTACACCACACCGTCCGCACACCCCATATATATACCTGACCCCCTTATAAAATTATACATCTTTGCCCTATATAACACCATACCTATTCGTCCTTAGATATTAAACCTTTCCATTCCTATATATTATACCTGTCAGGCCCCTATATTACATTAACCTGTCCTCCTATATATTTATACCGGTCTATCCTTATATATTACCTGTCCGTCCTATATATTATACCTGTCCGTCCCGTATATAGTAACCTTGTCGGTTCCTTTATATTATAACGTCCGTCCTTATATATTATACCTGTCCGTTCCTTATATATTATTTACCTGCCGCCTTACAAACAGCTTATACATGTCCCGTCCTTATATATTTAGACCTGTCCCTCCTTTATATTATTATACCGGTCCGTCCTTGTATATTATACCTGTCTGTCTATATATGATAAATGTCCGTCCTTATATATTATACCTGTTTGTTCTGATTATAATTAATGTTTCATACACCACAACACCAACAGTAAACCACATTACACACCCTAGTCACACACACACCCATATATTATACCTGACCACTAGAGAGTAGACACACAACACCTGCCAGAACAACACCCTAGGCAACCCCCCTATATAAAATACCTATTCGTCCTTATATATTAAAACCTTTCCTTCCTATATATTATACCTGTCAGCCCTATATACAATACCTGTCCACTTATATATTAGACCTGTTGTCACTATATATTATACCTGTTGTCCCTATATATATACTGTCTGTCACTATATATAATACCTGTTCATCCTTAGATATAAACATGTCTCATCCATAATATTAAACCTTCCCATTCCTATTATATTATACTGTCCTCCCCTATCTACAAGACCTGTCTGCTAGACATAAACCTTTTCGTCCCTATATATTCAACCTTTCCCAGCCCATATAGTAAACATCTTCTGGCCCTATATATTAAACCTTTCCATCCCTTAGATATTAAACCTTCCATCCCTATAGATTAAACTTTTGTGTCCCTATATATAAACCTTTCCGGGCACTATATATTAAAACCTTTCGTCCCTATATATTAAACTTTTGTTGTCCCTTATATATTAAACCTTCCGGCCCTATTATAAACCTTTCGTCCCTATATATTAAAACCTTTCGTCCCTCTATATTAAACGTTTTGTGCCCAGATATTAACACCTTTCCGGCCCTATTATATTAATCCTTTCGTCCCTATATATTAAACCTTTAGTCCTTAGATATTAAACCTTTTCGTCCTTATTATTAAACCTTCGTCCCTATATATAAAAACCTTTCGGCCCTATATATTAAACCTTTCCGCCCTATATATTAAACCTTTCCTCCCTATATATTAACCTTCCATCCCTATAAATACACTTTTCGTCCCTGATATAATTAAACTTTTGTGTCCCTATATATTAAACTTTTGTTGTCCCTATATATTAAACCTTTCTGGCCTTATATTAAACATTTCGTCCCGGGATATATTAAACCTGTCCATCCCTATGTATTAAACCTTTATCCCTATATATTAAACTTTCGTGTCCCCTATATATTAAACCTTTTCGTCCCTCTATATTAAAACCTTTCATCCCTATACTATATTAATTCAAACCTTTCCGTCCCTATATATTATTAAACTTTCGTCCCTATATATTAACTCTTTTCGTCCTAATATAATCTTTCATCATATATATAATATTAAACCCTTTCTGTCCCTATATATTAAAACCTTTCCGGCCCTATAATTACTAAAGACTATAAACATGTGTGGTGTAGATTAGATTTTTTTTATTAGGGATGAATGGAGCTTACCATATCTAACCATATTTTTTTAAAATCTTTATAATCTATAAAACATCAAAACAGCTAGAGTTACAATGAAATAACCTCTCCTACTAGTACTCGACTAATTCCCGTGGGATTGTCAATTTCTGCTGAATTGTTTTGACAGTTTGCATCAGTAGAGGTCACACAGTTCTGTTATCCAGCATACACCCACCAGGCACCAGAGTGCAAAACCCAACGCATTCGCAACTATCAACCTACTGTGTACATGTCAGGTCATAGTAAAGTACTGATCCTTCTCTAACTGTAGGTGGTGATACAACCAAATTCTACGATCAATTCCAGATATGCACCAATCATTATGTTCTTATCCCCAAAAAAATCATTTCCAGAGAAAGAAAAATAAACGATTAATATACACAATCCAATTGTCAATGATATTGGGATATCCTGTATGTACCAATTTGCTGCATGGCCATTGAGTTTCTGAATGTAAAGTAATTTGTGTACACACACTGTACTTTCTGCTTATTTACAAGTTAACATCATTACATCCGCGAACTGTAGGTGTTATTAAATAGCGTTATACTACATTATATTATAATTTATTCTGGTCAGGAACCCATCTCTAAATTCTAATATTTTGCGGACATAAAAAAGACATACGGTGTTTAACTTATACTGAATTTTATTTATGGTGCTGCCATACTGTGTTCACTATATGAAAAAGAATAACCCTGCTTTTAATATAATTTCTAAGGCCATCCCATGCTATGATTGGCCACATCTGGCCCCAAGCCTTCCTGTTGTTTGAATAAAGTGGGAACCTTACTGCATTACTTCTGAGTTTCTGGTTAAGACACAGACAGAGTGCCTATTCTTGCCAAACCAAAAAAATACACAGATTGATTAACCAATCCACCAGTCTCTTATGCCCAGAACTGGGGACCATTTGTAACCTGACAATCACAACGTATTTGAATATCTCATGACTAGGCCCTCATTTAATCGCAACAATCGGGAATCCCGATGGAAGAACCAATCAAAGTCTCCCACCGTGAGGCTATGATGCTTTCCACAGATTTCTACGGGAATCCATGATGTTTTTGTTATGGGTAAGGAAGATGGGGAGGTCGACAGTATATTTACGCTGGGCCCGATCTTTGATTGTTCCAATAAACCTTTCAATCTGTCTAGCGGTCGTCGATGTGGAAAATGGTTTCTGATATTTGAAGCGATCCGCTAAATTTGATCGGGCCGCCAAAATGTGGATCCAGAGGTTTTTTTTTTTTGGTTGGCAAGATAGGGCAAGTCTGTCTGTGTGTAGTAGGTACTCACAAGCCAACATTGTGGACCGTACCGGATTTACCAACAAGCTTGAAAAATAGTGGAACATTCATATCATAAACAAGGCCATTTCCATGTCCGTCTGAACAGTTGATTGTGAAAATATTGTATGTACCAGATCTTATTCACAAGCTTCCAATCACCTTTAGACCCCAACATTGAGAGACAATGAACTTACTATCAGGAGGACTGTAGGTAAACACTCAAGACTTAACAATGATTAAAACAGGTCCTGTGATCATTATCCCACACAGAATGACATTGACATCAAGAAATTCAGTGACATCCACTGACATCATCTTCAGAATGACTCAATACTCACCACATCTACAAACCTTAGTTCCTCCACAGTAGAACATTCGTGAAATTTGCTGCCCCAGCAGAGTCCTGATAACCCACTACGTTAGGGTCCTGTTTGGTTGACTATGTTTAAAACATGATTACAAGTGTCCCAAACTGTAAACAATGGAGACCTTTATAGAGGGAAATATTACTGCTTGGTCTCTTCTTCATATTTCTCTTGAAATTCTCGATTACATCATGTTTTTAAGTGGCCCCTGTCCGGAGGAATGATGTAAGTTTGGCCCTAGTAGAAGATGTGTAGAAGATGGGGGCATTCACTGTTTGGAGAGGAAAGTGGGTTGGGAACTGAGGTAGCCTACTAGTGAAGTTGTTCCCATGTAGAAGAAAAAGGGAAGACTCTATCAAACCAGTGATAAAGGTTAAAATATATCCCTCGGGTTCTATGGAGTAGGAGGAAATGATCCGGGGAGAGAAAACGAGGAAACTTGTGTCGTCTGGAAGAATGTAAGACCATGAGTGTGATAGGTATGTACACGGTTACCTTGGTGGACCAGTCACACCTCGTTAGAGAGAGGTCAGTGATAAATTGCCATTATTCCATTTTAAGGATATTTATGGCTATAGCATCTATGAGAACTAAGGGGGGCTAAGAGAAAATTCAAGTTGAAAAATATATTTTACAATTCTTCAGTATGTACACAAATAGATTTAGATTGTATTCGCTCCCATTTTGGAAAATCAGTTAATTTCTCACCTAACTGTGGTTAGTAGTTAGCTGCAATTTCAGGTCTTCTATTTCCCAGAATAGGCACATTTCTTTGGAATGTTCCTAACAGTAATTTCTATGATTGGATGTTGAATGTCAAACGTGCTCAGAGTCTCTAATGAGCAACTAAAATCACCAGCCGGATTGAGGACCGTAACAGGTTCTGTTAGGGGTCCTGCAAACAGTATTTCGGAAGGATTTATTATACACAGACACTATTGTAAATTTCTTAAACTGTGATTGTGCTGAATTTCCTTCAATAAATTAAAAGTTCAAAAAGTTACCTTCGGTTTCATCTAAGGCCAACCAATCAGATGTATCTAAAGGTTCTACACGCTGAATTTCGAGCGAGAAGGGACCCCGAGCGCACATGTGATGACACTCTCAGGGAGATGTTAATTAATCTATAGGCTATACTCTATGTGCCGTGCTGTACACCGTTATAGCTATACTCTATGTGCCGTACCCTATGGGCATAATCTGTGTGCCATACAGGCTATACTCTGTGTGCCGTACCCTATGGGCTATACTTGGGCTCGTACCGTTAGGCTATACTGCTCTAGTAGGCTGACTCTGGCGTTCGACCGTATAGGCCTATATCTGTGCGTCCGGTACCGTCTAGGCTATACTCTGTGCGTTCGTACAGTACAGGGCTATATCTTCGTCTACCGTAGGCTACCGGCGTCGTACCCGTACAAGGCTTACTCTGTGCGTCGTACCGTACAGCTATACTCTGTGCGTCGTACCGTACAGGCTATACCTGTGCGTCGTACGTACGGCTATACTTGTGCCGTAACGTTCATAGGCGATACTCTGTGCCGTACCGGATAGGCTATACTGGTCCGTAGTATAGGCTATACTCTGTGCAGTACCGTATAGGCTATACTCGTGCTGCCGTCAGTATAGGCTAACTCTGTGCCGTATCGTATGTATACGGTGTACTAAGGCTACTTGTGCCGTACGTATAGGCTATACTCTGTGCGTACCGTTAGGCTGACTCTGTGCCGTACCGTTTTGGTTTAAAAGGCTATACTCTGTGACAACCTTGTCTATACTCTGTGGATACTGTAGGCTTATACTCTGTGACGACCGTATAGGCATACTCTGTGCGACCGTGTAGCTTAACTCTGTGCCGTACCGTATAGGCTATACTCTGTGCCGTACCTATAGCTTACTTGGGTAATATAGCTCTTCTGTGCCGTAACATATAGGCTATACTCTGTCCTGTTACCGTAGGCTACTACTCTGTGCCGTACCATATAGGCTATACTCGTGCCCGTACCATAGCCTATCTGGCGTACAAACTATACTCTGTGCGTACGTATAGGCTATACTCTTGTGCCGTACATATTAGGCTATTACTCTGTGCCGTAAATAGGCGATGACTCTGTGCCGTACCGTATAGGCATACTACTGTGCCGTGACGTATAGGCTATACTCTGTATGCCGTACCACATTTTTATAGGTACTATACTCTGGCGCGTACCATATAGCCTTACTCTGTGCCGTACCGTATAGGCTATACTCTGTGACGACCATATAGGCTATACTCTGTGCCGTACACAATATAGATATACTCTGTGCCACGTACCATATAGGCTATACTCGTGCCGTAACACCCCCCCCCTATAGGCTTATTTTGTACTCATGATGCCGACCATATAGCATCTGTGCCTACCCATATAGGCTATACTCGTGTGTCGTACCGTATAGGCTATATCTGTGCCGTACCATATAGGCTATACTCTGTGCCGAATACATAGGCTTTACTCTGTCGTACCAGATAGGCTATGTATTGCTCTATAAGAGCTAGACCATACCATTTGTTCAGTTTAGTAGATGATTACAAAACTCTGAAGCACATCTTATTCGTTGATATTTTAGTTCAATAAGTTTGGGGAGCATCCCCCTTCCTAAGGTAATTTAAGCAAGTTGACACACAGGACCCTCCCAGTTGGCATGCACATGGTCCAACTACAGCTCTGGTGGTTGGAAACAAGACGGAAACACATTAGACCAAAAATCTGCCCATAGTTTAGACCTTTCCAGATTACGGTCCTACATCATTTCAAGACTCTGTCGGGTTTTGTAGGATCATCTTTTGGGATAGCCGAAAACATGGAATGCCAAACATGTGACAGAATGGTACACATCAAGGGCTTCCTCTTTCTTAACTAAAAAGTTGTTGCAACTTACGGTTTAACTGGAAAAGCAGTTTCTTACTTTTATGGGACATAGGATCACTTATGGGGTCCCTTTGTACAAACCCCGTTTCCAAAGAAATATTGAGCCGATTTTTTCAAACGGCTTCAGAAATAAATCTAGATAATTTGGATGAATTCCCACTGGAACCTTCAGTAAAAGGAGAAACAAAGATTCTGGTTTTACATCCCCCTGACACCAACAAACTCATTCTATTTGTTTTAAAACAGAAACAAAAGTTAGAAATTGTCGCCTGTACACACAACAAACCAAGTAGGGCCTGAGGCAAACTTCCCACCGGGTCACCATCCCCTTATGTTTTCATTTAAAACTTCTGGTTTGGCGATTTGAACTAGGGAGACTTAAGCTGCCTTCACACTTGGTGATCACTATCGTTTACATCCTCTCATCATACTCCAAGACTTAACACTTAGACTGGTCTGTGTCTATCCTCCATCACACATGAACTCCATTGGCATTCGAAGCCATGCTTTAGGTTAATGTGTGCAAAATGAGGCCGAGCAATGGTCCTCGTGAATCTCGATAGAGTTCTGGTAGAGGTGTAATGTGGGTTCGAATTTATCTGAGGGTTTGTAAGTCCCAACAAAACTTCGGAACTACCGAATTTCAACGCGAACCCGGATTTTTTAAATTTTCACATTTTTATTGAAAATCAAAAGCAAGGACCAATAATGAAAATCGAAAGTTGACGATTTCCGAAACGAGACTTGAACTTTCCGAATTCCAAAAACTGAAACAAAACGCTACAGTTTCGAACATCTCTAGTTCCTGGTAGTAAAAGCACTGTGTTGACATATGACTTTGAACATATCACATGGGGCCAAATGCATTTCCTCATCAGTGGCAAACTAGGAATCACTGGGCCCCCCAGCAACACGTGATGGGAGCCCCTATCCGGCTTCACCACAGTGGTTACTGTGAGGAGGGTATAAAAAAATAAGAGGGGGGGGGCCCCCCATCTTGGCTCCCAGGCCCCCCTGTAGTGCAGGTCTGGCACATTAGACCAATTCCAACAGAAGAAGTTTCCATTGTCAGAGGAGAGGAGGCTTGGGCGAGAAAATCACCAACATAATATTGACGTTGAGGTTCGCTTTATATAATCAGGTTTATGGGACATTAATATGATTCCCCCGAGTGGCTGTTCTCCAAACGGCATATTCAACGTGGTCCCTCCTCTTGGCCTTTATAGGTCAAGGTTAACAAAATCAGTAGACATGGATAGTCCTCAGGCAGAGGCCATAAATGGAGTCGTATGTTGGATGCACTCAGGTCTCTCTATCCCAGAAGTGTAAGAACTCTCTACATGGACTATTTCATTTAAGGATATTATTATTTATGCAATAAAAAAGAACTGACTTCAATTTCTATTACAAGGCCCAACATTTCTAAAGTGACGAAGGTCCACAGGAAGCATTGATTGAATTCATCCCTTCAGTGGCCTAGTTATACACCCTGAGCCTTGATCCCTATCAAACAAGATACTTGCCATCTATGAGATTGACTATTCTGTGGGTTCATTTCCCTGTTATTTCTAACCCACACAAATATTTCTCATCTTACAACAGTATTCAGACAATGAACCAGGATTTAAACCCATGTTGTTTAGCAGTTTTCTATCCATGAAACGATATCCACAAGACTGATATCATTGAATGTAATAGCGAGTACATCCTATGGGGAAACAAATGTCCAGTTCAATAAAGGAAATATACCTTTAAAACATTGAAAATTCCTGGTGGCAAGGCTAGTTGGTATTATAGCATACGAACCAGTGCAGTCAGAAAGTAGCCCAGTTGAATGATCTCAACCAATTTGCTTGTTTGAGCATGTCCGGAATGAAAAAAAGTTATAAGATGTGGTCCTCTAGCCTAACATGGTTGTTAGGACGGAGGGACTGTTACCATTGGGAGTGGACGAGTACGCGTTAGATGATGCCTCTTAAGAAGTAAGACTTAGGCCTGGAAGTGGGACGTGTGCTGAGAAAGTTTGGTTGCTGAATCAGATTCCTCTAAACCCAACTAATTCACCCTTACTAAAGCACAGTATATTTTCCCGATTATATACATTATATAATATATACTATATATATATAATATATAATATATTTATATATATATATAAGACCCGTTAAAGGGTCAACTATCAATGCAAATGATAAGCCATTTGGAAGGATTTTGTTAAATTTTACAAAAAGTTAAAACTCCCTTTAAAC
This sequence comes from Hymenochirus boettgeri, assembly GCA_019447015.1. NCBI lineage: Eukaryota > Metazoa > Chordata > Amphibia > Anura > Pipidae > Hymenochirus > Hymenochirus boettgeri. Next base: position 92,355,802 of record CM033476.1, read on the forward strand.
AGTTCCACAAGACACCAGAATGTACCTATAGGAGTTCTAGACGTTCTACAGAAACACTCTTCCTGAGTTATTCCCAGAGCGGATAAATGGAAGTAATCCTCGGAAAAGACTTTCAGAACTTTGACCCAACAACGAGAGCAAAATTCTTTCTTGCCGTGGGGTTCATTGATGGCAGAAGCAGTGACAGGACAGGACAGCTGACTGTTGATTTAGAAAAGTTGTTACATATCCCAATGGTAAATGATTGCTTGGGCAGGAGAAAAAGGAAAATTCCGTTGTTAGAAGCAGTCATATCTCTTTCTGCGGTATTTGATATGAATGAAGCCCTACCATATCTGCAAACAGTCACCAAGGAAGTGAAAGAGACTGGGTGGATTACAGTCGGTCCCCACAGAGCAAATATTACAACCAGGGACTTCCTTCAGGCAACTGTCGGCCTTCTCGCTTGTTCCAGAATGCAGGAGTGTACTACCAATTGTGTAAACCCAGGGGATGTCACACGCGACCTGCAGATGTTTGGGGAGTTGTAGTGTTCAAACATCTGGAGGGCCACAAGATTGACATCTCTGGTTTAACAGTCGCCACGGAAGCTATTGCTTGGTGGAAACAATATGCTATGGGTGACAGTTTGGTACCTGATGATAAAACCTGAGGAGGTCAGTTTAAGTTGTCAAACGAGGGCCAATAGTAGAAAACCAATAAATAAAGGTAAACATGTTTTCCCTAAATCCATACTTCGAAAACTGCTGATTAAAAGAAAACCAAGTGATTCCTCATACAAGAATAACCTGCAGGCAATTCTCCACCCACTCTCCCGTGTTGTAATACAACAACCTGGTGTACTTGATATAGGGAGTGATTATGGGAGTAGTGCTCTGGCACGAGTACTCGGAAATCTGTCGTGGTTGGAAATGTCATGGGGACTGCCAGAGAAGTCTTCCACAGATATACTGTATAATGGCAACGTGTGTTAGCCATAAGTAGAGAAGGAAAGTTAAAGCTGTTAATACCTTTTATTAGCTAACTAGAATAAAAATATTGGAATTTATGGAATACTTTTCTGGTAAGAGTGTAGAATGCGTCTGCCCGAGATTGAATCCCTAAAACACCTTAAAGGAGGCTGTGGATTGCCTCTTAGACAGGCAGAAAGATCCATAGGGTATGTACTTAGTCTGGACCTAGTGGTTTGTAGCTCATTGTATAAGTCTTGAAGGATAGGTGTAGAGGTGGGTTCAAGATGGCCGTCCTTTCAAAAACTGTGGATTGGTGAACGTTGTATCCACAGATTGCAGTGAACATTGTCTTTCTTCAGCCAAAAATAACTATGTGATTCACTATTGATTTACACAAGCATGTTGCAAGCGTATGTCCGGCTAAAGGGTCCAAACACTACAAAATTGATAGCCAGATGTTCAATCACATGACTTCTGACTTTTATGTCTAAGGGGATTGAAGGATATTTCCTTACGTTAGTAAAGAGAGAACGAACTAAGCGTACACAACACAGTAGCTAGGACAATATTGTCAATACAAATCTCGGTTCAGCGTATTGTTTACAAATAAGTTAAAAATAGGAAAATAGGCCGAGTGAAATGGGATACAGGAATTTCTATTTTCTGGAAAAATATTTCCGTTAGATTTTTTTTTTCCAGAAAATAAAACTGAACGTAATTGATGGTTCTATGTTTTTTTTTTTGATATAAAATGTTCAAGTCGAAGAAATCATTTCAGATTTTTTAAACCCACAATACAAAGGGGTAAGTAGGGGACCTCAAGGGGGCCGCTTGACCCCAAAGGACTACACTGGAGAGCCTGTACAATAGTTTAGGCTACACGTGGAGTGGCAATAACGCGATACCGTTATGGAAAATTAAACACTATAAGCATTATGGGGAAAGAATTTCCACGTCCCTAAAACAGTCTTAACCACAGAGGTTTTCACAACTTGGTACCAAAACCAATTTATGCGCTTGGAATATCATTTACCAGAGTTAAACTACAATAAGGAAAAAAGAAATACTGAATAACAGTAAATGTTGCTTTGTGTTTGAGCTTCACGCCAGTATTTTACTGTCAGTAACAGACTATAAGTCAAAGTAGTCCAAGAAGAGAGGGATATGGTGAGTGGTGTGAATATGTGAGATACTTGTTTTAGAAGTTAACATATGGTTGGGGGGTGGCCTGGGGACACTACACACAGATTTTTAATGGTTAGGGGATGAAGCAGCCAGAAAAATGGAGGAGGAGTGAGGAGGCTCCCCTGCTCATGGGGGGCGGCCAAGGCAGTTCAGGGAGGACAAGTAAGCCGGAGGCTTGAGGCCACAGGACCGTTATCTTGAAACAAGCTTTTATGAACAGACATTGCATGAAGAACCATAAGGTAGTCCCCCTCCACCATTACATGCAATGAGGCAACACCAGAGGCATTTGTTTAGGTAACTGTCCCCTTTGAAGCAAACACATGGGGGGACCTACGATGGGATTGCCGTTCAGCTTATTTAAATTTAAAGGGCATGTCCACCTCCAAACTAAAATTTAAAGGACAATTATACTTACCTCCTCCCAGCTCTCTTTCTTATATCCACACGTTCTACCAAGGATGAGGACTAAGACGCCCAGGTCCCACCACTGTGCGGTTTGCACATTAACTAATATAAATTACACAGCGCCTGCTCTGCGTCCCTAGTCGTCCCGCGATGGGTCCAATAGGAAGACACCTCCTGAGAGAGCGTACGTCTCTATTGCCTCATCGATGAGATGGAGCGGTGGGGGTAGGAGCTTAGCGGAAGCAGAGCACTGATGTTATTAGGATCAGTGTAAGTGACAAAGCACCAGGGTGTGAGGACCTTGTGACCTGTGGATGTCCAGCCTTGCCTTTGTATCAGCTTTGTTTCTTTGCATCTTGACTTATTCTTTGCCTCTTTGCCTGCGTGCAGCGGGTTAAATGCTTACCTTAAAGGGCACGTTGCATTAATCTACTAATTTCACTAGGATTCCCTTGCGAGAGGACTTACCTGAACAGTTACCTCGCCACCTGGGTTTGACCATTCCTGTTCTGTGTTTACACAAAAAATAGGAGCACGAAGGCTTCCCCTGCCTACAGCCGCTGACTTGACTCCCTGGTCGTGGCTATCAGGCGATGTGTATTGTGAGTCACTTTGCACCTTTAACGGACCAGGGTCATTGAAAGGAACTTCAGGGAATCTTTGAAACTATACAGAGAATGGTTAAAGGGAGGGTTTCTATGGCAGGGTGGGTTCTGATTAACTCCGTTAGGACAAGTGTCAGTTACCTGCCCCCAACCTCACTTTATTACCTGTATTACAACCAGATCATTAATAATAATTATGTATCCCCATTCTAGGCCGAGAGTAAGACTGGCCCTCACCTCCATGCTGTCACATCAAGGCGCTACACTGACATCACAAACCCAATCGATGGACTGCGTTGTTCCCTGCCCGCCCCTCTTCACATGCTCAAGCATTAAATAAAAGCTCACTGAGCAAGAGCGGAGAGGCAGATACCTTTACCAGAAAGGAAATTAATTTAAAATATCTGATCACAAATTCAGTAATAAAAACTGCGTAGAATAGCAGTGGTTTGCAGGAGCAGATTAAAACTTTTTTTTTTTTTTTTTTAAGGTTTTAGGGTGGACCATGCCCTTTGTTTTAAGAAACACCCAAGATTACCACTTTTATCCCCAGCCACACTATCTATACATACTACATATTAGGTCAATACACTATAATTTAAAGATCTGAAGCTCTCCAGCATTTTTTTTAAAGACAAAATGACTCTTAAAGGAGGAATTCTACTCCTGCATTAACTGATCTTGCTGTTTCAGCAGTAAAGGACATTAGTTCAAGCTCCTCCCCATCCCTCATTAAATATGTATCTCAGTCTCCCATGATGCAGAGAAGAATAAGGAGCAATGCAGAGGATGTCATGACATATTGGGGATGAGGAAGAGCCAGACAAGAAAGAGGCCGGTGTTAAATGCGCATGAGGTATTCTCCTTTAATGGCATAAACTCTACCTTTAATTAATTAGACTGACTGCCATTCTCCTAGACACTCTCTCCTCTGGGCTAAATACAATAAATCCCCATTAAGTTATTTTTGTGGGCAAAGAGGAAAGAGCCAAGACCATGGATTGGAGTAGAAATAGCCTGTGGTGTATATTAAGAACAACCGACAACTGATGGACAATCCATTTGCCCAAGCCAATATTAAATTGCAATACGACCTGAATATTAAAATGTTTTAAGGCCAGGTGGAAGACGATATTTGGCCAACGATCCTCACACCTAATAGAACTGGGCTTCATCCATAACTGGAATGGATCAGTATCAGATTCCAGTGGGGTTAGAGAATTACGGAACTGCCTTACGTAATAATGTATGAATTTTGGACCTATTAATGATCAAACGTCCCCCCAAACGATACCAAAAACCAATTTGTCCTTGTCAGGGGAACAAGACCAAAAGGGATTCACCAGAGTGTGGCATTCATGGCATAATGCTGACACTATTTACTGGCAATACTGCGCCACACAGCAGGTATGTATGCCGTACAGCATGCTGGCTCCGCCGCTTAGCCCGATGACAACACACCACGCCCCTGCACGGCCCAACATGACTGTTCCCGATTCTGCACAAAATTGCTAGAAGCCCCCCCCCAGCAGGTTGGGTTTTCAAAGTATATCAACAAATAACCTCCACATTTGTAGAAAAGAGAATCTCTAAACCTAAATCGGTAACAAAAGTCCCTTTTTTTGATGCTTTTTATTCCTCATGTGAAAACTATATTTATGAATAGACTAGGTAAGAAATGTGGAAAGAACTGCTACAACATTGAAAGGGTTCCCCCTAGCAGTTTCTCCTTTATTTATGAATGAAAGGCTAAGAGTAAGGACAATTCTCTGCAATGTGACTTCAATGAGGGCCCCGATACAAAATATTTTCACCTCCACCCCCCCCCCCATCACCCCCCACATGGTGCAGATAATGTAGAGGCCCCCCCCAACCGGTAAAATAAATCTAAATGAAGAAGTCACGCTGGGCTAAAGCACCTACACCCCACTCGGTCATCTTCCTTCATTGTGTACCCACACCCTACCCCTGCTGTCCCACAACCCTACCAAATAACCAAGGAGGATAAAGAGTATAGTACTCCTAATGTATAGTAGTAATAGTACATCATTATATAGTACAGTAATATATAGTAAATGTATAGGTTTAGTTCATAGTAAGTTATAGGTTATACATATTTACATGTAGATCACAGTACATAGTAATAATAGACAGTAATATATAGTTTATTTAGGTATATGTTAGTAAGGTATGATAGTAGTAAGTTCGTATGTAATGTATTATAAGTAGTAATGTAGTTGATGTTAGTATCAGTAGTAGTCAGTAATGTAGTTAGGAATGTAGTATAGTATCTTACAGTAATTACAGTTATAGTAATGATTATATAGATTTAGAATACTAGTAAAAGTATATTAGTAGAATGTATTAGTATAGTAATGTACAGTTATTAAGGTTAATATAGTATAATGTATAGTCAATGTAGTATTAGTAATAGTAAAGTATGTAATGTACATAGTACAATTATTAGTAGATAGTAAGTTGTAATATAGAATGTATAGCGGTATAGAATAATCTATGTATGGTGTACAGTATAGTAATATTAGTGGTTAATGATAGTATAACAGGTTAGTAAGAATGTTAGTATATAGTTAGTATACAGAGTAATGTATAGCAATGTATAGTATAGTAATGTATATATATTAATATAGTATAGTATTGTAAGTATAGTAATGTATAGTAGATGTATACAGTAGTAATAGTATAGCAATGTATGTATAGTAATGTTTGGTATGTATATAATATAGTAATGTATAGTATATAGTATAGTACTGTATTAGTCATAATAGTACAGTAATGTATAGTATGGTAATATTAGTATAGTAATGGTACAGTATAGTTATTAGTTAGTAATGTATGTACCCAGTAAGTATATAGTGTATAGTACAGAAATGTTAAGTTAGTACAGTAATGTATAAGTGATATAGTAATGTATAGTAATATATAGAATAGTAAGGTATAGTATAGTAATGTATAGTATAGTAAATATAGTATTAGTAATGCATTTAAGGTGAAATCAACAGGGAAATAGGGAAATTTCCTGGATAAAATCTACTTTATGTATCAATACCAGTTAACTTGTTTGAACATTGCCTTGTATGCAGGAAAACTCATACCAGCTTTTTATTAAATCTGACCAAATGAACCGCACTAACAAACGTCCACTGGAAGACAGTTCATAGCGTTTAACGTTCATCCCAGCGGAAAAACCATTTTCCCAACTCTACTTTATGTATCAATCCAGTAACTTGAACATTCCTTGGTTTTGCAAGAAACTACGATTTTTATTAAAACTGACCAATGAACCTGCCATGAACGCTACACTGAAGAACAGTTCCTAGCTTTAGCCCCGTTCTCACAATGAAAAAACACTTTCCCAACTCTACTTTATGTATCAATCCAGAAACTTGTAAATTCATTGTTTGTTAGAAACTCCACCCAGCTTTTTGTATTAGAACTGACCAATGAACCGCATAAACCAACGTACACGAGAGACAGTTCCATAGCTTTACGTCTCACAAGTGAAAACCCGTTCCCCACTCTACTTTATGTATCAATACAGTAAGTTTGTAACATTACTTGTTTGATAGAAACTCATCCCGCTTTTTTATTTAAATGACCCAATGAAAACCTGCCCATAACAACGTCCACTGGAAGATACAGTCCATAGGCTATTACCGTTCTCACAGTGAAAAAACCTTTCTCCCACATCTACTTTTGTATCAATACCAGTAACTTGTACCTTCCTTGTTTTGTAGAAACTCCAGCCAGCTTTTTATTAAACTGGACAATGAACCTGCCATAACAACGTCCACTGGAAGACCAGTTCATAGCTTCTTACCGTTACCTCACAGCGAAAAAAGTCTTTAAGCGGATGTCTGCGCTGGTCCTTGACATTGGTATTCATATTCACGGCCCCCTTTTCCCCCTATTATTTTAGTTGCCCTTCTCTGAACCCTTTCCATTTCAAAGATTAAGTCCTTTTGTACCAGATTTCCAAAAATTACACGGCATATTCCAATGAGCCTTTACCAATGCTTGAAAGAGCGGGAAATTACCTTGTTCCTTCAACTGAATCACATACCTCTCTTTACAACAAGACAATACCATGCTGGCTTGGCTGGTTGCTATACAAAGACAAAATGTTATCAGGTTATGATATGTTAATGGATAATGTTAAGTGTTAATGTGCGCTATTGATATTTTCCCAGGCCTGTCCGTCCCACCCGCCCTTTGGCTCGAAAAAAAGTGGCGCCACCCGGACGAAACCCCACGTTCACTAGTTGATCACTAATTTCCAAATATATAAATAACCAGAAATTCGGAGTGACCGAAATTCCAACGATTACTTTGAGGGACCGAAAACGAAACAATAACTTTCAAGGGTTAGCAACGATACATTCAAGGGTTAGCGAACGATACATTCAAGGGTTAGAGAACGTACATCAAGGGTAGAGAACGATACATTCAGGTTAGAGAACGATACATTCAAGGGTTAGAGACGATACAGTCAAGGGTTATAGAACGAAATTCAAGGGTTATAGAACGATACATTCAAGGTTTCGAAAGTACATTCTAGGGTTATCGAACGTAAATTGGTAAGGCCTCATTTGGAATATACAGTGTCATTTTGGAATCCTGTGTACAAAAAGGACATCTTTGAAATGGAAAAGGGTTCAGAGAAGGGCAACTAAATTAATAAGGGGAAAAGGGCAGCGTGAATATGAATACCATGTCAGAGGACACGCAGACATCCCTTAAGACTTTTTCGCTGTGAGAACGGTAAAGCTATGGAACTGTCTTCCAGTGGACGTTGTTATGGCAGGTTCATTGGTCAGTTTAATAAAAAGCTGGATGAGTTTCTACAAACAAGGAATGTTACAAGTTACTGGTATTGATACATAAAGTAGAGTGGGAAAGGGTTGTCCCGGTGAGAACGGTTTAAAGCTAGGGAAACTGGTCTTCCAGGTGGAACGGTTGTTATGGGCAGGGTCATTGGTCAGTTTATAAAAGCTGGATGAGTTTATAACAAAAAGGAATGTACAAGGTACTGCGTACTGATACATAAAGTAGAGTGATCCAGGGAATTTCCCATTGCGCCCCCCCCCCCCTCATAACTTATTGGGGGGGGGGGGTTTAACCCGTTCCTCTGGATCATTAGTTAGGCACTAGGCAGGAAATGTGGGTATTGCTGAGTAGGTTGGACTGGGTGGACGTATTTATTCTTTATTCAACCTTAAATGCATTACTATACTATATATTACTATACTATACATTACTATTCTATATATTACTATACATTACTATACACTATACATTACTGTACTAAACATTTCTGTACTATACACTATATATTACTGTACTATACATTACTATACTACATACTATACTGTACATACTATTACTATATATTACTATACTATATACTATACATTACTATACTATATACTATACATTACTGTACTATATACTATACATTACTATACTATATACTATACATTACTTACTATACATACTATACATATATTACTATATTATATACTATACATTACTATACTATACATTGCTATACATTACTACTGTATACTATATACTATACATTACTATACTATACATTACTATATTATATTATATACTATACATTACTATACTATACATTACTACTGTATACTATATAACTACATGACTGTATACGTATATACGTACAATACTATATATATATTACTATACTGATACAAGATATAAGTACTAGATATGACTTACTATATATAATCTATACGATATATCATCCATCATTTACTCTACATACATACGGTAAAAAGTACGATACGATACAGTGCTACGTTATCTATATCTATACCATATATACTGTACAATTGACTTATAGCAGTACTATACTGTACATTACTATAGAGGTACTATTACGAACTGTTACATTTACTGGACATTACTATATAGTCGATACGATACATGTACATTACTGGTACATTTACTAACATTACTATTACTACATTACTGTACATTACAATACTATATACTATACATTACTATACTATACATTACTATACTATATTATATACTATACATTACTATACTATACATTGCTATACATTACTACTGTATACTATATACTATACATTACTATACTACTACTATACATTAGGGTACTATACTCATTTTATCATCCTTGGTTATTTTGGTATAAGCAGAGCACAATGAGGAAATGTTCTAGCCAGCGTACTTTGTCATTTAGATTTATTTTACCTTCCTCTACATTATCTGCACCATGTGGTAGGGAAAATATTTTGTATCGGGGCCCTCAGGTGAAGTCACGTGCAGAGAACTTGTCCTTACTTAGCCTTTCGTTAAAATAAAGGAGAAACTGCTAGGGGGAAACCTTTCATGTTGTAGCAGTTCTTCCACATTCTTTACCTACTATTCAATAAAATATAGTTTTCAAGGGTAAATAAAAAGCAATCAAAAAAAGGGATTTTGTTACAGTTTAGGTTATAGAGATTCTTTTTCTACAAATGTGGGTTATGTGGATGATAACTTGAAACCCTGCGCTCTTAACACATTTCATCGGGCTACCAGAGCATGCTGACGGCATACAATACATGCTGTGCCATATTGCCAGTAAATAGTGTCATTATGCCATGATGCCACACTCTGGTGAAATCCCTTCTTGTTCCCGACAAGGACAATTTGACCGTTTGATCATATAATAGGTCCAAATTCATACATTATTACGGTAAGGCAGTTCCGTAATTCTCTACCCACTGGAATCTGATACTAGACCATTCCCGGTTAGGGAAAGCCCAGTTCTATTAGGTGGATCGTTGGCCAGAATATTCGTCATCCACCTGCCTTTAAACATTTTAATATCTCAGGTCGTATTGCAATTTAAATATTGCTGGGAAATGGATTGTCCATCAGTTTCGGATGTTCTAAATATACACCACAGGCTATTTATATCCATCCATGGTCTGGGCTCTTCTCTTGCACAACAAATAACTTAATGGGGAGTTTATTGTATTTAGCCAGAGGAGAGAGTGTCTAGGAGATGGCAGCAGTCTAATTTAATTAAAGGAGCGTTGTAGGCATATTAAAGGAGAATTATACTCTTTCGGCCTCTTTCTGGCTCCTCCCACAATCATTGTCACTGACAATTCTCCCATCCATGACACTGAGGTACATATGTTAATGAGGGATGGGGAGGAGCTTGAACTATGTCAGTTACTGCTAGAAAGCAGTCAGTTAATGCAGGAGTATAATTCTCCTTTAAGAGTAATTTGTCTTTAAAAAAAAATGTGGAGAGCTTCAGATCTTTAATTATAGTGTATTGACCTATATGTAGTATTGTATAGATAGGATGCTGGGGAATAAAGTGGTATCTGGTGTTTCTTAAAGGGCATGTCCACCCTTAAAAAAAAACAAAAAAAAAAAAGTTGTTATCTGCCTGCAACCCCAACTGCTATTTATACCAGTTTATTACATGAATTTGTGATCAGATATTTAAATTAATTTCCTTTCTGGTAAAGGTATCTGCCTCCTCCCTCTGCTCAGTGAGCTTTTTATAAGCTTGAGCATGTGAAGAGGGGGCGGCAGGGGAAACAGCAGTCAATCATTGGTTGTGATGTCAGCTGTAGCAGCCTTGATTGACAGCATGGAGGGAGGGGCCAGCTTACTCTGCCAGAATGGGGATAATAATTATTATTAAATATCTGGTTAGTAATACAGGTAATAAAGTGCAGGTTGGGGGCAGGTAACTGACAATTGTCCTAAGGGTTAATCACCCCCATAAACCCACCTTTACATTATCTGTATATTTCAAAGATGCCCATGAAGTTCCTTTCATGACCTGGTCCGTAAAGGTGCAAAGTGACGTCACATACAATCGCCTGATAGCCACGACCAGGGAGTAAAGCGGCTGTCAGCGCAGAAGCCTTCGGCTCCTATTTTTGTTTCAAACAAGAACAGGAATGGCACCCAGGTGGCGAGGTACTGAGTCAGGTAAGTCTCTGCAGGGGAATCCTAGAAATATAGATAATGCAAGACTTGCCCTTTAAGGGTGAATATTTAACCCTTGCACCAGGCAAAGAGGCAAAGAAATAAGTCAAGTGCAGGAACAAGGCTGGGTACAAGGCAGGACACAGGATCAAGGTCCTCACCCCTGTGCTGTTTGCACTTACACTGATCTAATTACACAGTGCTGCTCCGCTAAGCTCCACCCCCACCTCTCCATCAGCGATGAGGCCAATAGGAAGATACGCTCTGCAAGGAGTGTGTCTTCCTATTGGACCCATCGCGGAAGACTAGGGAGCAGAGCAGCGCTGTGTAAGTTATATTAGTGTAAGTGCAAACCGCACAGTGGTGAGGACCTGGCGTCTTAGGTCCTCATCCTTGGTAGAAAGTGTGGATATAAGAAGAGGAGCGGGGAGGAGGTAAGTATAATTGTCCTTTAAATTTTAGTTTTGGAGGTGGACATGCCCTTTAAATTTAATAAGCTGAAGGCATCCGATCGTAGGTCCCCCCAGTGTTGCTTCAAAGGGGAACAGTACCTGAAACAAAATGCCTCTGGTGTTGCCTTCGATTGCAATGTATGGGTGAGGGGGACTTATGGTTCTTCTGCAATGTCTGTTCAAGTTCCAAGAGTAGGAGCTGTCTGTGAGTCATCCGGTCCCTGCTGCTTACTTGTCCTCCCTGAGACTCTGGCATGAGCAGGGGGAGCTCTCCTACCCTCCCCATCTTTTCTGGCTGCTTCATCCCCTACCATTAAAAATCTGTAGTGTAGTGTACCCCAGGCCACCCCCAACCATAATGTTAACTTTCTAAAACAAGTCTCCCATATTCACACCACTCACCATATCCCTCTCTTGTCACTTGACTTAATGTCTGTTACTGATCAGTAAAATAGTGCGTGGAAGCTCAAACACAAAGCAACATTTACTGTTATTCAGTTATTTCTTTATTTCCTTATTGTGAGTTTAACTCTGGTAAATGATATTCCAAGCAGCATAAATTTGTTTGGTACCAAGTTGTGAAAACCTCTGTGGTTAAGACTGTTTTAGGGACGTGGAAATTCTTTCCCATAATGCTTATAGTTTAAATTTCCATAACGGTATCCGGTATTGCCACTCCACAGTGTAGCCTAAACTATATGTACAGGGCATCTGCCAGTGTAGTCTTTGGGGTCAGAGCGGCCCCCATTGAGGTCCCCTACTTACCCCTTTGTATTTGGGTTTAAAAATCCGAAGATTCTTCGACTTGAACATTTTATATACAAAAAAAAAAAAACATAGAACCTATAATTACTTTCAGTTTTATTTTCTGGAAAAAAGAAAAATCTAAGAAATAATTTTCCAGAAAATAGAAATTCTGTATCCCATTTCACTCGGCCTATTTCCTATTTTTAACTTATTTGTAGAACAATACGCTGAACCGAGATTTGTATTGACATATTTCCTAGTACTGTGTTGTGTAAGCTATAGTTAGTTCCTCTCTTTACTAACGGTAAGGAAATATCCTTCAATTCCTCCTTGAGCAGTAAAGTCAAGAAAGTCATGTGATTGAACAATCTGACTATCAATTGTAGTGTTTGGACTATGCCGGACAATACGCTTGCCAAACATGCTTGTGTAATCAATAGTGAATCAATAGTTATTTTTGGCTGAAGAAAGACAAATGTTCACTGCAATCTGTGGATACCAACTTCACCAACTCAACAGTTTGAAAGGACGGCCATCTTGAACCCACCTCTACACCTATCCTTCAGACTTCATACACATGAGCTACAAACCACTAGGTCCAAACTAAGACATACCCTATGGATATTCTGCCTGTCTAAGAGGCATCCAAGCCTCCTTTACAGGTGTTTAGGGATTCAATCATCGGGCACAGCATTCTACATCTTACAGAAAAGTAATTCCATAAATTCCAATATTTTTATCTAGTTAGCTAATAAAAGGTATCACAGCTTTAATTTTCTTCTCTTACTTATGGCTAACACGGTGCCATTAATACAGTATATCTGTGGAAAGACTCTCTGGCAGCCATGACATTTCCAACCAAGCAGATTCCGAGTAACTCGTGCCAGAGCACCTAATCCCATAATCACTCCCTATATCAAGTACACCAAGGTTGTTTATTACAACAGGGAGAGGGGTGGAGAATTGCCTGCAGGGTTATATCTTGTATGAGGAATCACTGGTTTTCTTTTAATCAGCAGTTTCTGAAGTATAATTTAGGGAAAACATGTTTACCTTTTTATTTTTCTACTATTGCCCTCTTTCAACCTTAAACTGACCTCCCTCATGTTTATCATAAGGTACCAAACTGTCACCCATAGCAATTTTGTTTCCACCAAGCAATATCTTCCTTGGCGACTGTTTAAACCAGAGATGTCAATCTTGTGGCCCTCCAGATGTTTGAACACTACAACTCCCAAACATCTGCAGGGTCGCAAGTGTGACATCCCTGGCTTATGCAATTGGTAGACACACTTCATTCTGAAAAAGCGAGAAGGAACCGACAGTTGCTGAAGGAAGTCCTGTTGTAATATTTGCTCTGTGGGGACCGACTGTTAATCCACCAAGTCCTTTCACTTCCTTGGTGACTGTTTGCAGATATGGTAGGGGCTTCATTCATACAAAGCACAGCAGAAAGAGAGATGACTGCTTCTACGGGAAGTTTCTTTTTTCTCCTGCCCAGAGCAATCATTACCATTGGATATTTAACTTTTTCTAAATAAACAGTCAGCTGTCCTGTCTGTCACTGCTTCTGCCATCAATGAAACCCCAACGGCAAGAAAGATTTTGCTCTCGGTTTGGGTAAAGTTCTAAAAGTCTTTTTCCCGAGGATTACTTCCATTTATCCGCTCTGGGAATAACTCTAGGGAAGTGTTTCTGTAGAAAGTCTAGAACTCCTATAGGTACATTCTGAGTTCTTGTGGAACTGTTTAAAGGGAGTTTACTTTTTGTAAATTAACAAAAATCCTTCCAAATGGCTTATCATGTTGCTTGGAAGTTGACCCTTTAACAGGGTACATATATATATATGAATACATATAAAATACTATTTATATATATAATGTATATATATCGGAAAATATACTGTGCTTAGTAAGGGTGAAATTAGTTGGGTATTAGAGGAAATTCTGATTTCAGCCAAACTTTCTCAGCACACGTCCCACATTCCAGGCCTAAGTCTTACTTTCAAGAGGCCATCTACCGTACTCTTCCCCTCCCAATGGTACAGTCTCCGGCCTAACAACCGTGGTAGGCTAGAGGACCACATCTTATAACTTTTTCTTATCCAGACATGCATCAAACAAGCAAATGGTTGAGATCATTCAATGGGCTACTGACTGCACTGGTTCCGTATGCATATAAATACCAACTAGCCTTGCAACAAGGAATTTTCAAATGCTTTTAAAGGCATATTTCTTTTATTGAACTGGACAATTGTTCCCCATGATGTTACTCTATTATCATTCAATGTATCAGTCCTTGATGGATACGTTTCATGGATAGAAAACTGCTAAACAACGATGAGTTAATCCGGTTCATTGTCTGAATGAACTGTGTGTAAGATGAGAAATATTTGTGTGGGTGAAATAACAGGGAAATGAACCCACAGAATAGTCATCAGTCATGGATGGCAAGTATCTTGTTTGATAGGGATCAAGGCTCTAGGGTGTATAACTAGGCCACTGAAGGAATGAATTCAAATCAATGCTTCCTGGGGACCTTCTACTTTATAAATGTTGGTGCTTGTATAGAAATTGAAGTCATTTATTTTATTGGCATAAATAATAATATCCTTAAAATGAAATAGTCCATGTAGAGAGTTCTTACACCTTCTGGGATAGAGAGACTGAGTGCATCCAACATACGACTCCATTTATGGTCCCTCTGCCTGGAGGAACTATCCATGTCTACTGATTTTGAACCTTTGACCTATAAAGGCCAAGAGGAGGGACCCTGTTGAATATGCCGTGTTGGAGACAGCCACTCGGGGGAATCATTATTAATGTTCCCTGAAACCGTATTATATAAAGCGGAAGCCTCACGTCAATATTATGGTTGGATTTTCTCGGCCCAAGCTCCTCTGACAATGGAAACTTCTTCTGTGGACATTGGATTCTATGTGCCAGACTGCACTACAGGGGGGCCTGGGAGCCAAGAGGGGGGCCCATCTTATTTTTTTATACCCTCCTCACAGTAAACCACTGTGGGTGAAGCCGGATAGGGGCCCCATCACAGTGTTGCTGGGGGGCCCAGTGATTCCTAGTTATGCCACTGAATGAGGAATGCATTTGTGCCCATGTGTATATGTCAAGTCATATGTCAACACAGTCTTTTACCAGGAACTAGAGATGTTCGAAACTGTAGCGTTATGTTCAGTTTTTGAATTTTCGGAAAGTTCAAGTCTCGATTTTCAATTATTGTCTGCTTTTGATTTTCAATAAAAATTGAAAATTTAAAAAATCCGGGTTCCGTGAAATTCGGTAGTTCCGAAAGTTTTGTTGGGACTTCAAAACCCTCAGATTAAATTCGAACCCACATTACACCTCTACCAGGAACTCTATCTAGATTTCAGCAGGACATTGCTAGGCCTCATTTTGCACACATTACATAAAGCATGGCTTCGAATGCAATGGAGTCGGTGTGATGGAGATAGACAGACCAGTCTAAGTGTAAGTCTGGAGGATGATGAAGAGGAGAGTAAGACGATAGTGATCACACAATGGTGAGCAGCTTAAGTCTCCTCAGTTCCCAAACCAGAAGTTTTAATGAAACGATAAGGGGATGTGACCCGGTGGGAAAGTTGCCTCAGGCCCTACTTGTTTGTGTGTTACAGGCGACAATTTCTAACTTTTGTTTCTGTTTTAACAAATAGAATTGAGTTTGTTGGTGTCGGGAAAAACACAGAATCTTTTGTTTCTCCTTTTACCTGAAGGTTCCAGTGAATTATCCAAATTCTAGATTTTATTTCTAGAGCCGTTTGAAAAATCGGCTCAATATTTCTTTGGAAACGGGGTTTGTACAAAGGGACCACTAAGTGATTCTCTGTCCATAAAAGAAGAACTGCTTTTCAGTAAACGTAAGTTGCACAACTTTTAGGTTAAGAAAGAGGAAGCCCTTGATGTGTGACCATTCTGTTCACATGTTTGGCATTCCCATGTTTTCGGCTATCCAGAAATGAGGATCCTACAAACCCAGACAGAGTCTTGAAATGATGTAGGACCTTAATCTGGATAAGGTCTAGAACATATGGGCAGATTTTGGTCTAATGTGTTCTCTTTGTTCCACCAAGAGCTGTAGGTTGGACCATGTGCATGCCAACTCCTGGTGACTTGCTTAATTAGAAGGGGGATTGAGCGTGTGTACGAACCTTTAGATTACATCTGATTGGTTGCCTTAGATGAATAGCACATGTAAACTTTTGAACCTTTTAATTTATTGAAGGGAAAGTTCAGCACAAATACACATGTTATTAAGAAATATTACATATAGTGTCTGTGTATAAATAAATCCTTCCGAAATACTGTTTGCAGGACCCCTAACAAAGACCGTTACGGTCTCAATCCCTGGGTGATTTAGTTGCTCAGTAGAGATCTGAGCACGTTTGACCCATTCAACAGCCAATCAGTAGAAATTACTGTTAGGAACATTCCAAAGAAATGGTGCATTCTGGGAAATAGAAGACCTGAAATTGCAGCTAACTACTAACCACAGTTAGGGTGAGAAATTAACTGATTTTCCAAAATGGAAGCGAATAAAATACTAAATCTATTTGTGTAACATAAGCAAAGAATTGTAAGAATATATTTTTCACTGAATTTTCTCTTTAAGCCCCTTAGTTCTCATGGATGCTAATGCCATAACAATATCCTTAAAATGGAATAATGCAATTTATCACTGACCTCTCTTAACGGAGGTGGACTGGTCCACCAAGGTACCGTGTACATACCTATCACACTCAGGTCTTACATTCTTCCAGAGACACAAGTTTCGTTTCTCTCCCCTGAGATCATTCCTCCTACTCCATGGAACCTTCTATCACTTGGGTTTGATAGTCTTTCCCTTTTCTTCTACATGGGACAACTTCACTAGTAGGCTACATCATTTCCAACCACTTTCTCTCCAACAGTGAGAATGCCTAGTCTTCTACACAATCTTTCTACTAGGGCCAAACTTAGCATCATTCCTCCCGGACAAGGGGCCACTTAAAAACATGATGTAAATCGCGAATTTTCAGAGCGATGAAGAGGAACCAAGCAGTAAATATTTCCCTCTATAAAGGTCTCCATTGTTTACAGTTTGGGACACTTGTATCAATGTTTGTAAACATAGTCAACCAAACAGGACCATAACGTAGTGGGTTATCAGGGACTCTGCTGGGGCAGCAATTTCACAATGTTCTACTGTGGAGGAACTAAAGTGTTTGTAAGATGTGGGTGAGTATTGAGTCATTCTGAAGATGAGTCAGTGGATGTCACTAGAATTCCTGTTGATGTCAATGTCATTCTGTGGTGTATAATGGATACAGGACCTGTTTGAATCATTGTAGTCTGAGTGTTTACCTACAGTCCTTCCTGATAGTAATTCATTGTCTCTCATGTGGGTCTAAAGGTGATTGGAAGCTTGTGAATAAGATCTGGTACATACAATATTTTGCACAATCAACTGTTCAGACGGACATGGAAATGGCCTTGTTTGATGATATGAATGTTCCCAACTATTTTTCAGCTTGTTGGTAAATCCGGTACTTCCACAATGTTGGCTTGTGAGTACCTACTACACACAGACAGACTTGCCCTATCTTGCCAACCAAAAAAAAAACCTCTGGATCCACATTTTGAGCGGCCCGATCAAATTTAGCGGATCGCTCAAAATATCAGAAACCATTTTCCACATCGACCGCTAGACAGTATTGAAAGGTTTATTGGAAAATCAAAGATCGGGCCAGGCGTAAAATATACTGTCGAACCTCCCCATCTTCCTTACCCATAACAAACATCATGGATTTCTAGTAGAAATCTGTGGAAAGATCAGAGCCTCAAGGTGGGAGACTTTGATTGGTTCTTCCGATCGGATTTCCGATTGTTGCAGATTAAATGAGGCTCAGTCATGAGATATTCAATACGTTTGATTGTCAGGTTAAAATGTCTCCAGTTTCTGGGGACTAAGAGACTGTGGATTGGTTAATCAATCTGTGTATTTTTTGGTTGGCAAGATCGGCACATCTGTCTGTGTCTTATACCAGAAACTTCAGAAGTAATGCAGTAGGTCCCACTTTATTCAACAACAGGAAGCTTGGGGCAGATGTGGCCAATCATAGCAGGGTATGGCCTTAGAAATTATATTAATAAGCAGGGTTATTCTTTTTCATATAGTGAAACAGTATGGCAGCACCATAAATAAAATTCAGTATAAGTTAAGACACAGGTATTTTGTTATTATGTCCAGCAAAATATTTAGAATTTTATAGATTGGGTTCCATGACCAGAATAAAATATAATATAATGTAGTATACGCTATTTCAATAAACCTACAGTTTCGCGGAATGTATGATGTACTTGTAAATAAGCAGAGAAGTACAGTGTGTGTACACATAGAATTACTTTACAATTAAGAAATCTAATGGCCATGCAAGCAAATTGGACAATATCAGGATATCCCAATATCATATGACAATTGGATTGTGTATGATTAATCTGTTTAATTTTTCTTCTGCTGGAAATGATTTTTTTGGGGGGATAAACATGAATGATTGTGCAATATCTGGAATTGATCGTAGAATTTGGTTGTATCACCACCTACAGGAAAGAAGGAGCAAGTAGCTTTACTATGACCTGACATGTACACAGTAGGTGTATTAGTGCGAAATGCGTTGGTTTTGCACTCTGGGTGCCTTGGGGTATGACTGGATAACAGAACTGTGTGACCTCTACTGATGCAACTGTCAAAACAATTCAGCAGAAATTGAAATCCCACGGGGATATTAGTCAGACGTATAGTAAGGAGAGGTTATTTCATTGTAACTCTAGCTGTTTGTATGTTTTGATAGATTATAAAGACTTTTAAAATATGGTTAGATATGGTAAGCTCCATGTATACCTAATAAAAAAAATCTAATCTACACCACACAGTGTTTATAGGTCTTAGTAATTTATAGGGCCGGAAAGGTTTAATATATAGGGACAGAAAGGTTTAATATATATATATAGGGATGAAAGATTTAATATATAGGGACGAAAAGGTTTAATATATAGGGACGAAAGGTTTAATATATAGGGTTACCAATCATTACCAGGAGGGGTTAATTTAATTTGGAAAAATCCCCGGTGTTGTTACCTCATTTACCAATGTTTTCAACCTTTCCTTTCCTACCCCTGGTGAAGAAAATTGTAATTCTTTTTTAAAATGCTCAGTTTGAATGGTTCGGCTTCATTCCTAAGTTACTCTACCTTTTAACGCAATGTATTGCAAAATTGCCACTTGGCAAAAGCCATGCCACAAAGGTAAACAAGAGCCATGCCCAAGTAGCGTTTCCTTCATATCACAAAGGGGAAACTTGATCGAGGCTGGTACTTGTAAAAGGTTAAACAATCCATTGAAAAATGGTGTCATGGCCAAAACTTGAGCCAATCAACTGAATCTGTGCCACGGTGGTTGAATGAGGTGGTGAAATATGGTCTATAGAGAAAACATGAGTTAACCCGTCGATAATATAGCAAAGAATTAACAAGGCGTGGCAGATGGGGAGGAATTCGGTGTGTGATTCTGTATTATTGTTCAGTAAACCACAACAAGGAACAATTTACTTAAATAGAAAAACCCCAAAAAAACTTCACCAATTTCAGGACAAGACCTGGCTTCATGTCGTTATATTTAGATGGCAGGAAAGGCCGCCTGAATGGGGCTTTGTCTTTAACTTAAAATCAGCATGACAGTAAACCAGATGAAACATGGAGCCATTTTTACGGTCTCACGAACACAAAATCATTCCTTCTGAATACATATTTTCTTTCTTTAACTGACTGTGGACCCTCAGGTTACAAGCATCTAATTAATCATAATATAAGAATCATCTGCTACTTGTGCGTGTAAAACAAAAGACAATGAATTACATAAATGAAATGTTTCTCTGGGAAGCTTTCTAAAGGACAGAAATAGCCGTTTTACTTCTTTGGGTTACAAGTAATTAAACGCTTACATAGTCCACGACAGCAATGAGTTCTGTCAATTGAGTTGATCAGGGACTCGGGAGGTGCTCGTAGAACCCCAAACTAATGAGGTCATAGCAAGGAATTTAATTGGCGTTTGGTAATGGATGGAGGAGAGCTTATTCTCTTTCAGGAGATGACAGGCAATCCGAGTTATGCCATAAAGTTGCCTAATGTGATGAATATTTGTGTTCGGGATTTTGTAAAGTGACCTCTCTTTTCAATCATGATTAGAGAAGGGACCCAAAAAGGAAAATGGGAACCGAGTTTGAGGCCGAACTTTGTGAGTTCGGACCGAAAACTCGAAACTAATCCGGTTTTTCCGGACTCAAGTCTGTATTTCGATAATTAGCGTAAATTCGATCATTATCAAATTTACGGGTCGTTCGAACCCTATAATCTATGGGTGGCTAACCCTCGATTTATGGATATTTGCTACCCTAGAATGTTCGTTCGTTTTTGGTAATCCTCAAATGGAGGATAGTTTCACTAACCTTAGCATGTGATCGTTCGCTAACCCTCCAAAGGGATCGTTTCGTTTTCAGTAATCCTCGATGTACAGATCGTTTTGATAACCTGAATGGTATCGTTCGACTAACCATTGAATGTATCGTTCGCTCTACCCTTGAATGTATCGTTCGCTAACCCTTGAATGTATCATTAGTAACCCTTTGAAGGTTATCGTTCGTAACCCTGAATGTATCGTTCGCTAACCTTGAATGTATCGTTCGCTAACCCTTGAATGTATCGTTCGTAACCCTTTGAATGTATAGTTCTCTAACCTTGAAGTACGTTCTCTAACCCTTGAAGTATGTTCTCTAACCCTTGAATGTATCGTTTGCTAACCCTTGCAATGTATCGTTCGCAACCTTGAATGTATCGTTCACTAACCCTGATGATCGTTCGTAACCCTAGAATGTATCGTGCGATAAACACTAGAATGTATCGTTCGATAACCCTAGGAATGTATCGTTCGATAACTTTGAATGTTATCGTTCGCTAACCCTTGAGACATGTATCGTTCGCTAACCTTGAATGTATCGTTCGCTAACGCCTGAATGTATCGTTCGCTAAACCTGAATGTATCGTTCGCTAACCTTGACTGTAGTCGTCGATAACCCAAGAAGTATTGTTCGATACACTAGAATGTATAGGTCGATACCTGTGAATGTTTATCGTTCGCTAACCATTGAATGTAGCGTTTCTCTACCCTGAATGGTATCGTTGGCTAACCTCGAAAGTATTGTTCGTTTTTCGGTTAAACCCCTCAAACGTAATCGTTAATTCGGTTACCTCGAATTACTGGTTAATTTATAGATTTGCAACTAAATTATTGATGAAAGTGGGGGTTTGGAGGGGTGGAGAACTTTTTTTTCTAGCCATGCCTTTTTAAAATATGCATTATGATCCATTCATATAATTATATCACATACATATCAATAACATGATTAACATTGTATCTGTGTAGGTAGCAACAGCCAAGCGCAATGGATTTTCTGGATAAAGAGAGGTTATGGATTCAAGGGAGGAAATGGTATTCCTCCCTCTTTTACAAATCTTGGTAAGGCCTATCATTTGAGATAACAGTGTCATTTGGAATCCCTGGTACAAAAGGACATCTTTGAAAGGGAAAGGGTTCGAGAAGGGCAACCTAAATTAATAGGGAAAAGGGTCAGCGTGAAATGAATCCAGTCAGAGGACACGCAGACTTCCCTTTTAAGACTTTTTTCGCTGTGAGACGTAAAGACCATGGAACTGTCTGTCCAGTGGACCATTGTTATGGCAGGTTCATTGGTCTTTAATAAAAGTGGATGAGGTTTCCTACAAACAAGGGAAGGAAGTGTT
This sequence comes from Hymenochirus boettgeri, assembly GCA_019447015.1. NCBI lineage: Eukaryota > Metazoa > Chordata > Amphibia > Anura > Pipidae > Hymenochirus > Hymenochirus boettgeri. The sequence goes on from CM033476.1 coordinate 92,378,028, forward strand.
ACAAGTTATGTGGATTGATTCACTAATAGTAGAGTTGGGAAAGGGTTTTTTACTGTGAGAACGGGTATTAAAGCTATAGACACTGCTTTCCAGGTGGACAGTTGATGTATGGCAGGTCATTGGTCCAGTTAATAAAGCTGGAGTGAGTTTGCTGCAAACAGGAATGGGTTACACGTTTACATGGGATGATACATAATTTTTTTTTTTTGTAAGTACGTTGGTGAAAGGGTTGTCACTGTGGAGAAGGGTAAAAGTATGGAATGTTACGCCTGACGTTGTTATGGCAGGTTTCATGGCAGTTTGTTAATAAAAATCTGGATAAGTTTCTACAAACAGGAATTGTTACAAGTTACTGGTATTGATAATAAAGTGAGTGGGAAAGGGTTTTTTCACTGTGAAAACGGTATATAAACTATGGAACGTCTTCCATGACGTGTTATGGACAGGTTTCACTTGGTCCGTTAATAAAAAGCTGGATGAGTTTCTTACAACACAAGGGAATGTTCAGTTACTGGGAATGTACATAAAGTAGAGTTGGGAAAGGGTTTTTGGTCACTGTAGAACGGTTAAAGTATGGAACTGTTTTCCTTCCAGGGTACGTGTTTAGGCAGGTCATTGTTCTTTAATAAAAGCTGGTGAGTTTTCTACACACAAGGAATTGTTACAAGTTAACTGGGATTGATTACATAAAGTAGAGTTGGGAAAGGGTTTTTTGTCACTGTGAGAACGGTAACGACTATGGAACGTCCCTTCCAGTGGGAGCTTTTTTTATGGCGTTCATTGGTCAGGTTTTTAATAACAAAGCTGGATGAGTTTCTACAAAAAGGATGTTACAAGTTAATGGTAATTGATTAAACATAAAGTTAGAGTTGGGAAAGGGTTTGTCCACTGTGAGAACGGTAAGCTATGGAACTGTCTTCCAGTGGGACCGTTTTTATGGCAGGTTTCTTGGTCATTTTAATAAAAAGCTGGATGAGTTTCGTACAAACACGAATGTAACAAGTTACTGGTATTGTATACATAAAGTAGAGTGTGGGAAAGGGTTTTTTCACTGTGAGAACTGGGTTAAACTATGGAACTGTCTTCCAGTGGGAAGCTGTTATGGCAGGTCATGTTTGTCGAGTTTAATCATAAGCTGGATGAGTTTTTTCCTAAACAAGGAAATGTTACAAGTACTTACTGGGATTGTGTACATAAAGTCGGAGTTGGGAAAGGTTTTGTTCACTGTGAGAACGGTAAAGCTATGGAACTGTCTTCCAGTGGACGTTTATGGCAGGTTCATTGGTCAGTTGTTTAATAAAGCTGATTTGGTTTCTACAAACAAGGAATGTTACAGTTCCTGGTATCTGATACATAAAGTAGCGTTGTGGAAGGGTTTTGTCACGTGATGAGAACGGTAAGCTATGGAACTGTCTTCCAGTGGACCCGTATAGGGCGGTTCATTGTCAGTTTAATAACAAGCTCTGGATGCAGTTTCTACAAAAAGAGGAATGTTACAAAGTTACTGGTATGTGATACATAAAGTGAGTTGGGAAAGGGTTTTTGTACCGGTGAGACGGTAAAGCTATGGACTAGTCTTCCAGTGGACGTGTGTTTAGGCATGTTTCATTGGTAGTTTAATAAACAGCTGGATGAAGATTTTTACCGAACAAGGATGTTTACCAAGTTACTGGTACTGATACTAAGTTAGAGTTGATCCAGCGGAAATCCCATTGCACCCCCCCCCCCCCCCCCCTCATAATTCTGGTGTGGGGGGGGGGTTAATAAACCCGTTCCTCTGGTCATAGTTATGCCTAGCAGAAATGTGGGTATGCTGATAGCGAGTACTGGGTGTGACGGGGGTAAAGGAAGGAAAGGGGTGGATGGAAAGGAAGGAGGAACGTGAGAGGGGATAGTCTATGAAGGACGAGAGGCGAAGGTATCCAGCGCTAAAGGTTACGTACCGGACGAGTTACATCAGTACATGACGGATAACTTAGGCGTAATACTACTACTACACTGATAAGACATGGACGACTAAGACGTGAGTACTTACGGTATACGATATAGATATTACTTAATTATACATACTATACTACGAGTATAGATGTACTTACTACATTAGTTATATCATATACATAATTACTATACAGTTCATACTTACTATAACTACTTACTATACTAATACGTAAATAATACATTACTACAATTATAATTACTATATCTATAGTACTATATATTACTTATACCAGGACTATACAGATTGCTATACATTACTACTGTATACTATATATACATCATCTACTCATACTATACATTACTATTTAACTTCATTATAGATATACAGTTACGTATACTTTATACATTATATCTGTAGCAAACTATATATATAATATACTTACAATACTATATAATATATATCATACTATATAACTACTATATATTATTACTAAGTACTTAATTACTAACTTACTATTACCTACTTACTATACTATACATTATGTAATACTATCTATATACTAATACATTAAACTATACATACTATATTTCATTACTATACTGTACTCTACTATTTATAACTATACTATATACTGACAAAAATACTATTACTGTACATTACTATAGTTAATATCTATACTGTTAAACATTACTGATACAGTTCATATATACTATACATATTCATACGTCATACTATACATTACAATATGTACTGTCATTACTATACTAATACTAATCATATACCTTACTATACACTATATATTATACTACTATGTTACTGGCTACTTATATTACTGTACTATACTTATACATTACTATAACTTACTATGGTATACTATACGAGTATATTACATTACTAATGACTATATAACATTACTATAAATTCTTGTACTGTACATACACTACTCAGACATTAGGGTACTATACTCATTTTTCATCCTTGTTTATTTTTGGTATAACGACAGACACAGATGATGAAATGTTCTGCCAGCGTAACTTTTCATTTTAGATTTATTTTACCTTTCACTCTACATTATTCTGCACCTGTGGTAGGGGAAAATATTTGTGATCGGGGCCCTAAGGTGAAGTCCAGTGCAGAGAAAACTTGTCCCTTTACTTAGCTTATCTAAAATAAAGGAGAACTGCTAGGGGGAAACCTTTCATGTTGTAGCAGTTCTTACCAATTCTTTACCTACTATTCAATAAATATGAGTTTTAAGGGTAATAAAAAGCAATCAAAAAAAGGGATTTTGTTACAAGTTTTAGGGTATTAGAGATTTTCTTTTCGTACAAAACTGTGGGTTATGTGGATGATACTTGAAACCCTGCCTACTTAACACATTCTTATCATGGGCTACCAGAGCATGTCTGACGGCATTTACCAATACATGCTGTGCCTATTGCCAGTAAAAGTGGTCATTATGCCAATGAGCCACACCTCTGGTTGAAAATCCCTGCTTGTTCCCGACAAGGGACAATTTGACCGGTTTTGATCATTAATATAGGTCCAATTCAACATTATTACGGTACAGGCAGTTCCCTAATCTCTACCCCACTGGATCTGATACTAGTAACCATTCCCCGGTTAGGGAAAGCCCAGTTCCTATTAGGGTGGATGTTTGGCCAACATATTCGTCATCCGCCTGCCTTTAACATTTTAATATCTCAGGATCGTAATTGCAATTTAAATATTGCTGGGAAATGGATTGTCCATCAGTTTCTGGATGTTCTAATATACCCACTAGGCTATTTATATCCCCAGGTCTGGGTCTCTTTCTCTTGCACACCAAATAACTTAATGGGGATTATTTATTTAGCCAGAGGAGAAGAGGTGTCTATGAGATGGCACAGTCAGTCTAATTTAATTAAAGGAGCGTTGGTAGATGCTATAAGGGAATCAATACTCTTCGGCCCTTCTTTCTGGCTCTCTGCCACACATCATTGTCACTGACTTCTCCCATCCAGACACTGAGGTACATTAGTTTAATGATGATGGGGAGGAGCTGAACTATGTCAGTTTACTGCTAGAAAGCACGTCCAGTTAATGCAGGGTATAATTCTCCTTTAAGAGTAATTTGTCTTTAAAAAAAAATTGTGGAGAGGCTTCAGATCTTTATTATGCGGTATTGACCCTATATGTGTATTGTATAGATAGGATGCTGGGGAATAAAGTGTATCTTGTTTCGTAACGGGTCATGTCACCCTTAAAAAAAAAAAAAAAAAACGTTGTTATCTGCCTGCAACCCAACTGCTATTTATGAACCAGTTTATTAACATGAATTTGTATCAGATATTTAAATTATTCCTTTCTGGTAAGTATCTGCCTGCCTCCCTCTGCTCATTGAGCGTTTATAAGTTGAGCCATGTGAAGAGGGGGGCGCAGTGGAAACGCAGTCAATCAATTGGTAGTGATGTCAGCTGTAAGCAGCCTTGTTGACAGATGGAGGGAGGGGGCCAGCTTACTCGCCCAGAATGGCGATAATACTTATTATTAAATATCTGGTGTTTAGTAATACAGGTAATAAAGTGCAGGATTGCGGGGCAGGTAACTGACAATTGTCCTAAGGGTTAATTCACCCCATAAACCACCTTTACATTATCTGTATATTTCAAAGAGTGCCCATGAAGTTCCCTTTCATCTGGATCCTGTCAGTAAGTGAAAAGTGAACCGTCCACATACAATCGCCTGATAGCCAAGCACCAGGGAGGTAAGTAAAGGGTGAGTAAAGGGTAAGAGTTTAGTAAAACGTTAAGTAGAATGGTAGGTAAGAGTTTAGGAGTAGGTTATGGAGTAAGTAGGCAAAGTCGTGGTAGTAAGTGAGTAGTAAAGAGTAGTAGGGGTGTAGAGAGTGAGTAGTATTAGGTAAGTTAAAGTAGAGTAGTAGTAGAGTATAAGGAAGTGAGTTGAGAGTGTTAGGTAAAGTGTGAGAAGTAGGGTAGTAGTAGAGTAGGGTGTTTATAGGTAGAGTGTATGTTTAGTAGTAGAGAGGTAGTGAGAAGTAGTGTTTTTAGTGTGGCGTAGTTATGGGAAGATGGGAGAGTGTGGAAGTGAGGTGGTTGTGCGGAGAGTGAGTGGTTAGAGTGTCGAAGTGAGGGGGAGTGTGTTAGTTTGGTCGTAAGAGAGTAGTTGTAGCACGAGTTAGTAGAGTTCATGGAGTAATTAAGTAGGGTAAAAGGTAGGTTAAGAGTAGGAGAGTGGTTAGTAGAGTTAGAAGAGAGTAATAGTGAGAGTAGGGGAGTTAAAGTAGTAGTAAAGGGGTAAAGTAAATAAGTAGGTGTGTTAAGTAGTTGTGGTGTAGGAAGTAAAGTAGTAGGTAGTGAGTAAGGTAAGGGGAAAAGAGGAGGTGAGTTGTTAAGTGGTAAAGGTGAGTAGTGGTAGTGTGGTGTAGTTAGAGAGTAGAGTTAGGTTAGAGTAGAGGTAGGGGGAGTTAGGAGTGTAGAAGACGTAGAGTTGTCAGTGTAGAGTGTGCGTGTTACAGGTAGAGTTAAGTTAGTAGTAGTATATAGTAGGTGGGGTAGAGTATGTAGTAGTGAGTAAGTAGTTAGTTAAGTTTAAGGGTGTAAGTTAAGGTAGGAGGAGTAATTAGTAGTTAAAGGAGTAGTTGTTGTTAAGGAGTAGTAAAGTAAGTAGGAGGAGTGGAGTGTGGAGTTTGAAGGGGAGTCTCTGCGTAGGGAGTAGTAGGGGGCAGTTCGGAGAGAGAGAGTATTGAGGAGGAGATGAGTGAGTGTAGAGCTGAAGGTTAGTGTAGAGGGGAGTGAGTAGTGAGAAGATAAGTGGTAAGTAGGTTGTGTTGAGTCGAGTAGTGTAGTTGGAGAGAGAGGTGAGTAGAGTAGTTTAGTAAGGTGTAGTAGTAGAGTAAGTAGTAGTAGGAGTAAGGTAAGAGTGAGTAGAGAGTAGTAGTTAGAAGAGGTTGAGTTGTGGTGTAGGTTTGGTAGTGGAGTGGGAGTCGAAGTAAGTAGTGTTCTAGTGTTAGTTAAGGTAGTAGAAAGAGTTGTAGTAGTAGTTAAAGTCCGGAGAGTCAGTTTGAGTGGGAGGAGGAGTGTTAGTGGTAGAGTGAGTAGAAGTAGTAGTAAGGAGTTGCAGGGTAGGGTGGTGAAAGTTAGTAGTGTGTGTAGAGTGTTAGAGGTAGAGTGTTTAGTGTAAGGTTAGTTAAAGTGAATAAGGGTAGGTTAGGGAGTAGTTGGTGAGTAGTAGTCGTAGTTGTGAGAGTTAGTGGGGAGTAGTTAGGAAGAGGAGAAAGTGTTAAGTGAGGAAGAGAGCAAGTTGAATGAGTGTGGTGTAGTTAGTTAAGTGTAGGTGGTTAGGTAGTGTAGGTGGTAGTTAGAAGAGTAAGAGTGGAGAGAGGGTGGAGAGTGATGGGAAAAGGGAGTATTATGAGTGAAGTTAGGAGAGTTTGTTAGTTAGTGTAGTGAGTAGTACAGAGGAGTGTTAGTGTAGAGAAGTAGTATAGAGTGTAGTAGATTGTAGAAGAGTAAAGGTAGAGTTGGTAGAGTAGTTAAGGTTAGTAAAGTAGTGTAAGCGGCTGTCAGGCAGAAGCCTTCGGCTCCTATTTTTGTTTCAAACAAGAACAGGAATGGCACCCAGGTGGCGAGGTACTGAGTCAGGTAAGTCTCTGCAGGGGAATCCTAGAAATATAGATAATGCAGACTTGCCCTTTAAGGGTGAATATTTAAACCCTTGCACCAGGCAAAGAGGCAAAGAAATAAGTCAAGTGCAGGAACAAGGGCTGGGTACAAGGCAGGACACAGGATCAAGGTCCTCACCCTGTGCTGTTTGCACTTACACTGATTAATACACAGTGCTGCTCCGGCAAGCTCCACCCCCACCTCTCCATCAGCGATGAGGCCAATAGGAAGATACGCTCTGCAAGGAGTGTGTCTTCCTATGACCCATGCGGAAGATAGGGAGCAGAGCAGCGCTGTGTAAGTTATATTAGTGTAAGTGCAAACCGCACAGTGGTGAGGACCTGGCGTCTTAGGTCCTCACCTTGTAGAAAGTGTGGATATAAGAAGAGGAGCGGGGAGGAGGTAAGTATAATTGTCCTTTAAATTTTAGTTTGGAGGTGGACATGCCCTTTAATTTAATAAGCTGAAGGCATCCGATCGTAGGTCCCCCCAGTGTTGCTTCAAAGGGGAACAGTACCTGAAACAAAATGCCTCTGGTGTTGCCTTCGATTGCAATGTAGGGTGAGGGGGACTTATGGTTCTTCTGCAATGTCTGTTCAAGTTCCAAGAGTAGGAGCTGTCTGTGAGTCATACGGTCCCTGCTGCTTACTGTCCTCCCTGAGACTCTGGCATGAGCAGGGGGAGCTCTCCACCATCCCCATCTTTTCTGGCTGCTTCATCCCCTACCATTAAAATCTGTAGTGTAGTGTACCCAGGCCACCCCCAACCATAATGTTAACTTTCTAAAACAAGTCTCCCATATTCACACCACTCACCAATATCCCTCTCTTGTCACTGACTTAATGTCTGTTACTGATCAGTAAAATAGTGCGTGGAAGCTGCAAACACAAAGCAACATTTACTGTTATTCAGTTATCTTTATTTCCTTATTGTGAGTTAACTCTGGTAATGATATTCCAAGCAGCATAAATTTGTTTGGTACCAAGTTGTGAAAAACCTCTGTGGTTAAGACTGTTTTAGGGACGTGGAAATTCTTTCCCATAATGCTTATAGTTAAATTTCCATAACGGTATCCGGTATTGCCACTCCACAGTGTAGCCTAAACTATATGTACAGGGCATCTGCCAGGTAGTCTTTGGGGTCAGAGCGGCCCCCATTGAGGTCCCCTACTTACCCCTTTGTATTTGGGTTTAAAAATCCGAAAGATTCTTCGACTGAACATTTATATACAAAAAAAAAAAAAAACAGAGAACCTATAATCTTTCAGTTTTATTTTCTGGAAAAAAGAAAAATCTAGAAATAATTTTCCAGAAAATAGAAATTCTGTATCCCATTTCACTCGGCCTATTTCCTATTTTTAACTTATTTGTAGAACAATACGCTGAACCGAGATTTGTATTGACATATTCTAGTACTGTGTTGTGTAAGCTATAGTTAGTTCCTCTCTTACTAACGGTAAGGAAATATCCTTCAATTCCTCCTGAGCAGTAAAGTCAAGAAAGTCATGTGATTGAACAATCTGACTATCAATTGTAGTGTTTGGACTATGCCGGACAATACGCTTGCCAAACATGCTTGTGTAATCAATAGTGAATCAATAGTTATTTTGGCTGAAGAAAGACAAATGTTCACTGCAATCTGTGGATACCAACTTCACCAAATCAACAGTTTGAAAGGACGGCCATCTGAACCCACCTCTACACCTATCCTTAGATTCATACACATGAGCTACAAACCACTAGGTCCGAACTAAGACATACCCTATGGATATTCTGCCTGGCTAAGAGGCATCCAAGCCTCCTTTACAGGTGTTTAGGGATTCAATCATCGGGCACAGCATTCTACATCTTACAGAAAAGTAATTCCATAAATTCCAATATTTTTATCTAGTTAGCAATAAAAGGTATCACAGCGTAATTTTCTTCTCTAGTTATGGCTAACACGGTGCCATTAATACAGTAATCTGTGGAAGACTCTCTGGCAGCCATGACATTTCCAACCAAGCAGATTCCGAGTAACTCGTGCCAGAGCGCCTAATTCCCATAATCACTCCCTATATCAAGTACACCAAGGTTGTTTATTACAACAGGGAGAGGGGTGGAGAATTGCCTGCAGGGTTATATCTTGTATGAGGAATCACTGGTTTTCTTTTAATCAGCATTTCTGAAGGATAATTTAGGGAAAACATGTTTACCTTTTTATTTTTCTACTATTGCCCTCTTCAACCTTAAACTGACCTCCCTCATGTTTATCATAAGGTACCAAACTGTCACCATAGCAATTTTGTTTCCACCAAGCAATATCTTCCTTGGCGACTGTTTAAAACGAGATGTCAATCTTGTGGCCCTCCAGATGTTTGAACACACAACTCCCAAACATCTGCAGGGTCGCAAGTGTGACATCCCTGGCTATGCAATGGTAGACCACTTCATTCTGGAAAAGCGAGAAGGAACCGACAGTTGCTGAAGGAAGTCCTGTTGTAATATTTGCTCTGTGGGGACCGAATGTTAATCCACCAAGTCCTTCACTTCCTTGGTGACTGTTTGAGATATGGTAGGGGCTTCATTCATACAAAGCACAGCAGAAAGAGAGATGACTGCTTCTACGGGAAGGTTCTTTTTTCTCCTGCCCAGAGCAATATTACCATTGGATATTTAACTTTTTCAAATAAACAGTCAGCTGTCCTGTCTGTCACTGCTTCTGCCATCAATGAAACCCAACGGCAAGAAAGATTTGCTCTCGGTTTGGGTAAGTTCTAAAAGTCTTTTTCCCGAGGATTACTTCCATTTATCCGCTCTGGGAATAACTCTAGGGAAGTGTTCTGTAGAAAGTCTAGAACTCCTATAGGTACATTCTGAGTTCTTGTGGAACTGTTTAAAGGGAGTTTACTTTTTGTAATGAACAAAAAATCCTTCCAAATGGCTTATCATGTTGCTTGATAGTTGACCCTTTAACAGGGTACATATATATATATATATATATATTATATATATAATATATCGGAAAATATACTGTGCTTATTAAGGGTGAAATTAGTTGGGTATTAGAGGAAATTTCTGATTTCAGCCAAAACTTTCTCAGCACACGTCCCACATTCCAGGCCTAAGTCTTACTTTCAAGAGGCCATCTACCGACTCTTCCCTCCCAATGGTACAGTCTCCGGCCTAACAACCGGGGTAGGCTAGAGGACCACATCTTATAACTTTTTCTTATCCAGACAGCATCAAACAAGCAAATGGTTGAGATCATTCAATGGGCTACGACTGCACTGGTTCCGTATGATATAAATACCAACTAGCCTTGCAACAAGGAATTCAAATGCTTTAAAGGCATATTTCTTTTATGAACTGGACAATTGTTCCCCATGATGTTACTCTATTATCATTCAATGTATCAGTCCTTGATGGATATGTTTCATGGATAAAAACTGCTAAACAACGATGAGTTAATCGGTGTCATTGTTGAATGAACTGTGTGTAAGATGAGAAATATTGTGTGGGTGAAATAACAGGGAAATGAACCCACGAATAGTCATCAGTCATGGATGGCAAGTATCTTGTTGATAGGGATCAAGGCTCTAGGTGTAAACTAGGGCCACTGAGAGGAATGAATTCAAAACAATGCTTCCTGGGGACTTCTACTTTATAATGTTGGTGCTTGGATAGAAATTGAGAAGTCATTTATTTTATTGGCATAAATATAATATCCTTAAAATGAAATAGTCCATGTGAGAGTTCTTACACATTCTGGGATAGAGAGACTGAGTGCATCCAACATACGACTCCATTTATGGTCCCTCTGCCTGGAGGAACTATCATGTCGACGATTTGAACCTTTGGCCTGTTTGCTGTTATAGTGGCAAGAGATTTTGGCAAACCAATCAGAATCTGTGCAATCTTAACTCTCACACGGATTTTAGTAGTAGGAATCTGTGTGGAAAGGCCAAGAGGAGGGACCCTGTTGAATATGCCGTGTTGGAGACAGCCATCAGGGGAATCATTATTAATGTTCCCTGAAACCGTATTAATAAAGCGGAAGGCCTCACGTCACATGTTTGGTTGGTTTTCTCGTCGAGCTCCTCTGACAATGGAAACTTCTTCTGTGGACATTGGATCTATGTGCCAGATGCAAACAGGGGGGCCTGGGAGCCAAGAGGGGGGCCCATCTTATTTTTATAGCCTCCTCACAGTAAACCACTGTGGGTGAAGCCAGATAGGGGTCCCATCACATTGGCTGCGGGGCCCAGTGATCCTAGTTATGCCAGAATGAGGAATGCATTTGTGCCCATGTGTATATGTCAGTCATATGTCAACACAGTCTTTTACCAGGAAATAGAGATGTTCGAAACTGTAGCGTTATGTTCAGTTTTTGAATTTCGGAAAGTTCAAGTCTCGATTTTCAATTATTGTCTGCTTTGATTTTCAATAAAAATTGAAAATTTAAAAAATCCGGGGTTCCGTGAAATTCGGTAGTTCCGAAAGTTTTGTTGGGACTTCAAACCCTCAGATTAAATTCGAACCCACATTACCACCTCTACCAGAACTCTATCTAGATTTCAGCAGGACATTGCTAGGCCTCATTTTGCACACATTAACAAGCATGGCTTCGAATGCAATGGAGTCGGTGTGATGGAGATAGACAGACCAGTCTAAGTGTAAGTCTGGAGGATGATGAAGAGGAGAGTAAGACGATAGTGATCATCACACAATTGGTGAGCAGCTTAGTCTCCTCAGTTCCCAAACCAGAAGTTTAATGAACGATAAGGGGATGGGCCCGGTGGGAGTTGCCCAGGCCCTACTTGTTTGTGTGTTACAGGCGACAATTTCTAACTTTGTTTCTGTTTTAACAAATAGAATTGAGTTTGTTGGTGTGGAAAAACACAGATCTTTTGTTTCTCCTTTAACCTGAAGGTTCCAGTGATTATCCAAATTCTAGATTTTATTTCTAGAGCCGTTTGAAAAATCGGCTTAATATTTCTTTGGAAACGGGGTTTGTACAAAGGGAACACTAAGTGATTCTCTGTCCATAAAAGAAGAACTCTTTTCAGTAAACGTAAGTGCACAACTTTAGGTTAAGAAAGAGGAAGCCCTGATGTGTGACCATTCTGTTACCATGTTGGCATTCCATGTTTTCGGCTATCCAGAAATGAGGATCTACAAACCCAGACAGAGTCTTGAAATGATGTAGGACCTTAATCTGGATAATGTCTGAACAAATATGGGCAGATTTGGTCTAATGTGGTTCTCTTTGTTCCACAAGAGCTGTAGGTTGGACCATGTGCATGCCAACTCCTGGGGACTTGCTTAATTAGAAGGGGGATGAGAGCGTGTGTACGAACCTTAGATTACATCTGATGGTTGCCTTAGATGAATAGCAATGTAACTTTTGAAACTTTTAATTTATTGAAGGAAAGTTCAGCACAAATACACATGTTATTAAGAAATTAATATAGTGCTGTGTAAAATAAATCCTTCGAAATACTGTTTGCAGGACCCCTAAAAGACCGTTACGGTCTCAATCGGGTGATTTAGTTGCAGTAGAGATCTGAGCACGTTTGACCCATTCAAAAGCAATCAGTAGAAATTACTGTAGGAACATTCCAAAGAAAGGTGCATTCGTGGAAATAGAAGACCTGAAATTGCAGCTAAACTACTAACCACAGTTAGGGTGAGAATTAACTGATTTTCCAAAATGGAAGCGAATAAAAATAATAAATCTATTTGTGTAACATAAGCAAAGAATTGTAAGAAATATTTTTCACTGAATTTCTCTTTAAGCCCTTAGTTTCATGGATGGCTAGCCATAACAATATCTTAAAATGGAATAATGCAATTTATCACTGACCTCTTTAACGGAGGTGGACTGGTCCACCAAGGTACGTGTACCTATCACACTCATAGTCTTACATTCTTCCAGAGACACAAGTTTCGTTTCTCTCCCTGAGATCATCCTCCTACTCCATGGAACCTTCTATCACTGTGTTTGATAGTCTTTCCCTTTTCTTCTACATGGGACAACTTCACTAGTAGGCTACATCATTTCCAACCACTTTCTCTCCAACAGTGAGAATGCCTAGTCTTCTACACAATCTTTCTACTAGGCCAAAACTTAGCATCATCCTCCCGGACAGGGGCCACTTAAAAACATGATGTAAATCGCGAATTTTCAGAGCGATGAAGAGGAACCAAGCAGTAATATTTTCCCTCTATAAAGGTTCCATTGTTTACAGTTGGGGACACTTGTATCAATGTTTGTAAACATGTCAACCAAACAGGACCATAACGTAGTGGGTTATCAGGGACTCTGCTGGGGCAGCGATTTTACAATGTTCTACTGTGGAGGAACTAAAGTGTTGTTAAGATGTGGGTGAGTATTGAGTCATTGAAGATGAGTCAGTGGATGTCCTAGAATTCCTGTTGATGTCAATGTCATTCTGTGGTGTATAATGGAACAGGACCTGTTTGAATCATTGTAGCTGAGTGTTACCTACAGTCCTTCCTGATAGTAATTCATGTCTCTCATGTGGTCTAAAGGTGATTGGAAGCTTGTGAAAAGATCTGGTACATATAAAATTTTGCACAAATCAACTGTTCAGACGGACATGGAAATGGCCTTGTTTGATGATATGAATGTTCCCAACTATTTTTCAGTTGTTGGTAAATCCGGTACTTCCACAATGTTGGCTTGTGAGTACCTACTACACACAGACAGACTTGCCCTATCTTGCCAACCAAAAAAAAAACCTCTGGATCCACATTTGAGCGGCCCGATCAAATTTAGCGGATCGCTCAAAATATCAGAAAACCATTTTCCACATCGACCGCTAGACAGTATTGAAAGGTTTATTGGAAAATCAAAGATCGGGGCAGGCGTAAAATATACTGTCGAACCTCCCCACCTTCCTTACCATAACAAACATCATGGATTTCTAGTAGAAATCTGCGGAAAGATCAGAGCCTCAAGGTGGGAGACTTTGATTGGTTCTTCCGATCGGATTTCCGATTGTGCAGATTTAAATGAGGCTCAGTCATGAGATATTCAATACGTTTGATTGTCAGGTTAAAAGTCTCCAGTTTCTGGGGACTAAGAGACTGTGGATTGGTTAAATCTTGTGTATTTTTTGGTTGGCAAGATCGGCACATCTGTCTGTGTCTTATACCAGAAACTTCAGAAGTAATGCAGTAGGTCCCACTTTATTCAACAACAGGAAGCTTGGGGCAGATGTGGCCAATCATAGCAGGGTATGGCCTTAGAAATTATATTAATAAGCAGGGTTATTCTTTTTCTATAGTGAAACAGTATGGCAGCACCATAAATAAAATTAAGTATAAGTTAAGAACAGGTATTTTGTTATTATGTCCAGCAAAATATTTAGAATTTATAGATTGGGTTCCATGACCAGAATAAAATATAATATAATGTAGTATACGCTATTTCAATAAACCTACAGTTTCGCGGAATGTATGATGTACTTGTAAATAAGCAGAGAAGTACCGTGTGTGTACAAATAGAATTACTTTACAATTAAGAAATCTAATGGCCATGCAAGCAAATTGGACAATATCAGGATATCCCAATATCATATGAAATTGGATTGTGATGATTAATCTGTTTAATTTTTCTTCTGCTGGAAATGATTTTTTTGGGGGGATAAACATGAATGATTGTGCAATATCTGGAATTGATCGTAGAATGGGTGTATCACCACCTACAGGAAGAAGGAGCAGTAGCTTTACTATGACCTGACATGTACACAGTAGGTGTATTAGTGCGAAATGCGTTGGTTTTGCACTCTGGGTGCCTTGGGGTATGAATGGATAACAGAACTGTGTGACCTCTACTGATGCAACTGTCAAACAATTCAGCAGAATTGAAATCCCACGGGGAATTAGTCAGACGTATAGTAAGGAGAGGTTATTCATTGTAACTCTAGCTGTTTGTATGTTTTGATAGATTATAAGACTTTTAAAATATGGTTAGATATGGTAAGCTCCATGTATAACCTAATAAAAAAATCTAATCTACACCACACATGGTTTATAGGTCTTAGTAATTTATAGGGCCGGAAAGGTTTATATATAGGGACAGAAAGGTTTAATATATAATATAGGGATAAGATTTAATATATAGGGACGAAAAGGTTTAATATATAGGGACGAAAGGTTTAATATATAGGGGACGGAAAGGTTTAATATATATAGGGATGAAGGTTTATATATAGGGACGAAAGGTTTATATATAGGGACACAAAGTTTAATATATAGGGAGAAAGGTTTAATACATAGGGATGGAAAGGTTTAATATATAGGGACGAAGGTTTAATATAGGGCCGAAAGGTTTAATATATAGGGACACAAAAGTTTAATATATAGGGACACAAAGTTTAATAATAGGGACGAAAAGTTTAATTTATAGGGTGGAAAGTTAATATATAGGATGGAAAGGTTTAATTATAGGGACGGAAAGGTTTAATATATAGGGCCGGAAAGGTTTATATATAGGGACGAAAGGTTTAATATATAAGGACGAAAAGGTTTAATATATAGGGACGAAAGGTTTAATATATAGGGACGAAAGGATTAATATATAGGGCCGGAAAGGTTTAATATATAGGGACACAAAAGTTTAATATATAGGGACGAAAGGTTTAATATATAGGGCCGGAAAGGTTAATATATAGGGACACAAAAGTTTAATATATAGGGACGAAAGGGTAATATATAGGGCCGGAAAGGTTAATATATAGGGACACAAAAGTTTAATATATAGGATAAGGAAATATAAGGGGAAAAACAAAAGGTTTTAAAATTTATATGGGCTGGAAAGGTTAATATATAGGGAACGAAAGGTTTTAATGTCTAAGGACAGACAGGTATTGTATATAGGGGAGGACAGGTATATATATATAGGAATGGAAAGGTTTAATTATATATGGTATGAACAGGTTATAAATAAGGATTAACAGGTAATATATAGTGACAGACAGGTATAATATATGGGACAGACAGGTATAATATATAGGACAGACAGGTATAATAATAAGATGGCAGGATTGTATATAGGGGCTGACAGGTATAATATATAGGAATGGAAAGGTTTAATATATAGGACGAATAGGTATTTTATATGGGACAAAGATGTATATTTATAAGGAGGGTCAGGTATAATATATAGGAACGGACAGGTTTAATATTAGGATGAACATGTATTATATATAAGAACAAACAGGTATAATATATAAGGACGGACATTTATCATATATAGGAACAGACAGGTATAATATACAAGGACGGACAGGTATAATATATAAGGAGGGAAAGGTATAATATATAAGAGCGGACAGGTATAATATATAAGGACGGACAGTATAAGATATAAGACGAAGGATAATATATAAGGACGGACAGGTATAATATATAAGGACGGACAGTATAATTAAACGGACAGTATAATATATAAGGACGGACAGGTATATATATACGGATAAGGACAGGTATAATTTATAAGGACGGACAGGTATAATATACAGGTATAATATATAGGACGGAAGGTATAATATTACAGGTATAATATATAAGGACGGACAGGTAATAATATATAAGGACGGACAGGTATAATATATAAGGACGGACAGGTATAATATTATAAGGACGGACAGGTAAATATTAAGGATAGACAGGTAAATTATAAGGACGGACAGGTATAATTACAGTAATATATAAGACGGACGGTTAATATATAAGGACGGACAGGTAATATATAAGGACGACAGGATATATATAAGGACGGACAGGTATAATATATAAGGAGGGAAAGTATAATATAAGGACGGACAGGTATAATATATAAGGACGGACAGGTATAATATATAAGGGAGGAAGGATATATACAGTATAATATATAAGGACGGAAAGGTATAATATATAAGGACGGACAGGTATAATATATAAGACCGGACAGGTATATATATAAGGACGGACCGGTATAATATATAAGGAGGACAGGTATAATATATAAGGACGGACAGGTATAATAATAAGGCACGGACAGGTATAATATATAAGGACGGACAGGTATAATATATAAGGACGGACAGGTATAATATATAAGGACGGACAGGTATAATATATAAGGACGGACAGGTATAATATATAAGGACGGACAGGTATAATATATAGGACGGACAGGTATAATATTAAAGGACGGACAGGTATAACATATAAGGACGGACAGGTATATTTATAAGGACGGACAGGTATAAATATAAGGGGGAAAGGAAAGGTATAAATATAAGGACGGAAAGGTATAATATATAAGGACGGAAAGGTATAATATATTAAGGACGGGACAGTATAATATATAAGGACGGACTCCTTATATATTATACCTGTCCGTCCTTATATATTATACCTGTCCGTCCTTATATATTATACCTTTCCCTCCTTATATATTATACCTGTCCGTCCTTGTATATTATACCTGTCTGTTCCTATATATGATAAATGTCCGTCCTTATATATTATACCTGTTTGTTCTTATATATAATACATGTTCATCCTTAAATATTAAACCTGTCCGTTCCTATATATTATACCTGACCCTCCTTATAAATTATACATCTTTGTCCCTATATAAAATACCTATTCGTCCTTATATATTAAACCTTTCCATTCCTATATATTATACCTGTCAGCCCCTATATACAATACCTGTCCATCCTTATATATTATACCTGTCTATCCTTATATATTATACCTGTCCGTCCTTATATATTATACCTGTCCGTCCTTATATATTATACCTCATATGCTCTGCTCCCTTAGCTGCCGCGAAGGGAATTAAAATTACGCAACACATCGCGGAACTGGCGCTCCCAGTTATAAATACGGTGATAGCGCTATTTTGGTAAATTTTTTGTGTCATTTCGTTTTTTTATAAATATGCCTTAGTAATCCAATATGGGGAAACCAATGAAATTCACATATTATAAGTCCACAATATATATATTATATATAATTGCTGGTGTGGGGTGGCTGGCTGCGTTCGTCCGAACTGGACGCACAATCCATCGTGCGGTTCCCTATGGGGCTGTGGCTCGTGTAGAACGGTTGGGACAAACTATCCCCCCCCGTGTGTTCCCAGCCTCTATAAAGCTGGGCCTCCTGCTGTCACGTGCCAAAGTCAGATTCAGGTCTGTGCTTTTTGCTCAGGGGACCCAGACCACAGCTGGGTTTGGAAACTTTTTTGGATTTTCATACAGCATACCCGTCCCACGCCATTACGGGCACACCTGTAATAGTGCCCCAACGTTACTTCCTAAAGCGCCCTTCTGGGTCGACTTTGACTAGATTGCAGAGAGGATATGCTCTACTACACCCAAAACCCCGACATAGAATTCGGTCCCTAGGAATGATTTATCTTGGCTGAATAATACTATAGGCTGGTTCCTACAGACATGGCCAATGGGTACATTTACACTACAAATCCTTTATTGTAAAAAGCAGAACATTTACGGTCTGGTGGAAACCTTTTACATCAGCAAAAAAAAAAAAACACTTGGTGATGAAAATAGGACAACGTCCGTCCCTTAGATATCACCACGTAAATGCAGCAATCACACATAGTCAACCACACGTTTATGGAGTCATCGCTTCTTTAGAAGATACAAGGCTTGCGTTGCCAAAGGATGTGAATTGAGGAGAGGAAGGAAGTTAAGAGGTATGCTCTCTAGAAAACGAAATCTCTGTGAGCCAACATTCGGTTATTGATTGACGCACACTTTTAAACTCTCTATCTCCAATGCCTAGATGGCTTTGCTGTGTTTTCCGTTTTAAACATTTTAATTCTTTTTGTCAAATAAACTCTCAGATAGGAAGAAAGTTTTAAATCGCGAATAACGTAATTTAATGGGTAAATCTGGAAATCTCTTCATAAGTGACCCCGAAGAATTAAAGTGAAATTTGTTTGTACCTTAGTTGACCTTTAGACGTTCGATAGAATTACGCCATTACGCCAATGTTTGCGGAAAGATATTTTGTCGTAAAAAAGATGGCAATGTGCGTAATTAGAAACCAATACAAAATGCACATACCAATAAGGCAGTGCTTATTAAAGGGGAACTACAGTGTAATGTTTTTCAAAAAAAGTCAAAGTACCTGGGGCAGGGAGGGTAGGATTGGTATTTTTATACCTCCCAATATCATTTTAATGAGGAGCGGCAGCACAAAAATGGCTTTTGGTTTTGCCAGTCTCCCTTATTGCTTCAGACTATCTTTAATCAAGGAAGGCCCAAGGCACTAACCTGGCAAATGAATCCTGTATGTCCTGTAGCTCCCAATATTGGGAGGTAGGAATATCAATCCGTTCTCCCTGCCGAGGTACTTTTCATTTTTAAAAAGTGAATTTTACAGTTTAGTTGTCCTTTGAATTTTTTCAGACCGTGGCACGTTTTAAATGTTTAAGAAAAAGCACAGCGCTCCTGAACAATACCCTTAAGTACATATTGAGCACAGATCACCAATAACACTTGATCCTCTATCTACTAAGACAAAAAATCTACATTTTGTAGATTTAACCACTAGGTGGCACTGTCTGTCACTAATGTCAAGTTCAGCACTGGTTACAGAGGCAATTGTCAGGTTGAGTTTATTGAAGCTTTGGTTAGTGTTATAATAACATATAAAGACAGACAGAAAACTTTCCTTAACAGTGCCAGCAATCTTAACCCAAGTTCAGTGACCCATCTTAACGCATTTCTCAGAACACTAATGTTGCTATTTGTATTTGTACTGAGCGGTAGATAGTAAATATTGTGTTCCAGGGAGACCAGCCTATTAAAGGAGAACTTAAGTTAATATATAAATTACCTTGGATGAATTCTGCCGCATTTAAAAAAAAATAAAATAAATAAAAACAACCAGTTTAGTCTGCAGGTTCTGTCTTTTTTTACACAGTGGGTCACGACCCGATACATATTGCACATGCTCACGTGTGAATTCTCTAGCTCTCCTCTCCCCCTGCCAGAACTGTCAAGCTACTACTGGGTGACCAGCCTGTGATCTTGCTTAATCAAGGCTGAGAAGTGAGAAAACCCATTGTTACCCAATAGGAAGGAGGGGCTTAAAAATTGGGAAATGCGAGAAACCTACAGAATAAAGACAACTCTATCCAACCCATTAACTACTAAGTACTTTTTTGCTTACAAAAAACCACACTTTACATGAGCCAAAGTGCAGGTACTTTTCATCCTTAGGGTAGAACAGAGAGCGTATTACATTATAGTGGTAAAAGACAGTTATTGTAGACAGAAGGTAACCACAGAGTGTACAGAGACGGTGATTGTAGACAGAAGTAATTGTAGACAGAGAGTAATTGTAGAGAGACGGTGATTGTAGAGAGAGACGGTGATTGTAGAGAGAGACGGTGATTGTAGAGAGAGATGGTGATTGTAGAGAGAGACAGAGAGAGACGGTATTTGAGAGAGAGATGTTATTGTAGAGAGACAGATGGTTATTGTAGAGAGGCGGTTAGTGAGAGAGAGAGACTGTTATTGTAGAGAGAGAGAGACTGTTTTGTAGAGAGAGAGACAGTTATTGTAGAGAGAGGCAGTATTGTAGAGAGAGACAGTTATTGTAGAGAGAGACAGTTATTGTAGAGAGAGACAGTTATTGTAGAGATAGAGACAGTTATTGTAGAGATAGAGAAGTTATTGTAGAGATAGAGGCAGTTATTGTAGAGAGAGGCAGGTATTTGTAGAGATACAGACGGTTATTGTAGAGATACAGACGGTTATTGTAGAGATAGATAGAGATGGTTATTGTAGAGATAGAGACGTTATTGTAGAGATAGAGACGGTTATTGTAGAGATAGAGACGGTTATTGTAGAGATAGAGATGTGATTGTAGAGGTAGAGACGGTTATTGTAGAGATAGAGGCAGATAGTATTGTAGGAGAGGCAGTTATTGTAGAGAGAGGCAGTTATTGTAGAGATACAGACGGTATTGTAGAGATACAGACGTTATTGTAGAGATAGAGATGGTTATTGTAGGATAGAGACAGTTATTGTAGAGATAGAGACGGTTATTGTAGAGATAGAGACGGTTATTGTAGAGATAGAGACGGTTATTGTAGAGATAGAGATGGTTATTGTAGAGGTAGAGACGGTTATTGTAGAGATGGAGAGTTATTGTAGAGAGGAGAGTTATTGTAGAGATGGAGACAGTTATTGTAGAGATAGAGACAGTTTTTGTAGGATAGAGACTTATTGTAGAGATAGAGAGTTATTGTAGAGAGGGCAGTTATTGTAGTAGTAGAGACAGTTAGTAGAGAGATTAGAGATAGAGACCTTTGTAGAGATAGAGACAGTTATTGTAGAGATAGAGACAGTATTGTAGAGATAGAGATTATTGTAGAGAGAGGCAGTTATGTAGAGATAGAGACAGTTATTGTAGAGATAGGACTTATGTAGAGATAGAGAGTTATTGTAGAGAGAGGCAGTTATTGAGAGATAGAGACAGTTATTGTAGAGAAGAGACCGTTATTGTAGAGATAGAGATGGTATTGTTCAATGTAAAAATTTCCACCAGGGACCAGAAGTCCAAAGACCGAACAAATGTTAACATTAAAAGCTCATGAACTTTCTAGGTTAATGAACAGTTGGTGCCAAGAACAACAATTAAATCCAGATTTGAAGTTCCGGGAGCTTTATACCCTCGTGATGATAAATGGATCATCGAAGTCAAGAGATTAAACCTTTCACTCCTATATATTATACCTGTCTATCCTTATATATTATACCGTCTGTCCTTATATATTATACCTTTCCGTCATTATTATTATTACCTGTCCGTCCTTATATATTATACCTGTCCGTCCTTATATATTATACCTGTCCGTCCTTATATATTTACCTCGTCCTTAATATTATACCTCCGTCCTTAATATTATACCTTTCCGTCCTTATTTAACCTTCCCTCCTATATATTTATACCTGTCCGTCCTTTATAATTATACCTGTCCGTCCTTATTTATACCTGTCCGTCCTTATATATTATACCTGTCGTCCTATATATATACTGTCCGTCCTTATATATTAACCTGTCCGTCCTTATATATTATACCGTCCGTCCTTATAAATTATACCTGTCGTCCTTATATATACCGTGCCTTATATTTATACGTCCGTCTTATATATTATACCTGTCCGTCCTTATATATTATACCGTCCGTCCTTATATATATACCTGTCCGTCCTAATATTATACGTCCGTCTTATATATATACCGTCCGTCCTTATATATTATACCTTCCGTCCATATATTATACCTGTTATATTATACCTGTCGTCCTTATATATTATACCTGTCGTCCTTATATTATATTACCTGTCCGTCCTTATATATTATACCTTTCCCTCCTATATATACCTCCGTCCTTATATCTTATACCTGTCCGTCCTTATATATTATAACCTGTCCGTCTTATATATTTATACTGTCCGTCCTTATATATTATACCTGAATTAACTGTCCGTCCTTATAAATTATACCTTGCTATCTTATATATTATACCTGTCCGTCCTTATATATTATACCTGCCCTTAAATATATACCGTCCGTCCTTATATATTATCCTGTCGTCCTTATATATTATACTGTCCGTCTATAATTATACTTTCCGTCCTTATATATATACCTGTATATTACCTGTCCGTCCTTATAAATTATACCTGTCTATCCTTAATATTATACCTGTCCGTCCTTATATAATTATACCTGTCCGTCCTTATATATTATACCTGTCCGTCTATATATATACTGTCCGTCCTTATATATTATACCTGTCCGTCCTTATATATATACTCCGTCCTATATATTATACTGTCCGTCCTTATTATATTATACCTTTCCCTCCTATATATTATACCTGTCCGTCTGTATATTATACCTGTCTGTTCCTATATATGATAAATGTCCGTCCTTAATATTATACCTGTTTGTTCTTATATATAATACATGTTCATCCTTAAATATTAAACCTGTCCGTTCCTATATATTATACCTGACCCTCCTTATAAATTATACATCTTTGTCCCTATATAAAAATACCTATGTCCCTCTATATATTAAACCTTCCATTCCTATATATTATACCTGTCTAATAGGGACGAAAAGTTTAATTATATAGGGATGGAAAGGTTTAATATATAGGGATGGAAAGGTTTAATAATAAGGGAGGAAAGGTTTAATATATAGGGCCGGAAAGGTTTAATATATAGGGACGAAAGGTTTATATTAGGACGAAAGGTTTAATATATAGGGACGAAAGTTTATTATAGGACGAAGGATTAATATATAGGGCCGAAAGGTTTAATATATAGGGACACAAAAGTTTAATATATAGGGACGAAAGGTTTTAATATATAGGGCCGGAAAGGTTAATATATAGGGACACAAAAGTTTAATATATAGGGACGAAAGGTTTAATATATAGGCGGAAGGTAATAGGGACAACAAAGTTTTAATATATAGGGATGGAAAGGTTAATATAGGTATGGAAAGGTTTAATATATAGGCCAGAAAGGTTTAATATTAGGCTGGAAAGGTTTAATATATAGGGACGAAAAGGTTTAATGTCTAGGACAGACAGGTATTGTATATAGGGGAGGACAGGTATAATATAAGGATGGAAAGGTTTATATATATGTATGAACAGGTATTATATATAAGGATTAACAGGTATTATATATAGTGAACGACAGGTATAATATATAGGGACAGACAGGTATAATATTAGGGACAGACAGGTATAATATATAGGATGGAGGTATTGTATATAGGGGCTGACAGGTATAATATATAGGAATGGAAGGTTTAATATATAAGGACAAGGTATTTTTATATAGGGACAAAGATGTATAATTTATAAGGAGGGTCAGGTATAATATATAGAACGGACAGGTTTAATATTTAAGGATGAACATGTATTATATATAAGAACAAACAGGTATAATATTAAGGACGGACATTTATCATATATAGGAACAGACAGGTATAATATACAGACGGACAGGTATAATATATAGGAGGGAAAGGTATAATATATAAGGACGGACAGTATAATATATAGGACGGAGGTATAATATATAAGGACGGACAGGTATAATATATAAGGACGGACAGTATATATATAGACGGACAGGTATAATATATAAGGACGGACAGGTATAATTATATAAGGACGGACAGGTATAATATATAAGGATAGACAGGTATAATTTATAAGGACGGACAGGTAATATACAGGTATAATATATAAGGACGGAAAGTATAATTATAGACGACAGTATAATATATAAGGACGACAGGATAATATATAAGGACGGACGGTATATATTTAAGGGAGGTATAATTATAAGGACGGACAGGTATAATATATAATGATAGCAAGGTATAATTTTATAAGGACGGACAGTTAATTCAGGTATAATATATAAGGACGGACAGTAATAAATATATAAGACGGACAGTTATAATATATAAGGACGGACAGGTATAAGATATAAGGACGGAGGTATATATAAGGACGGAAAGGTATAATATATAAGGACGGACAGGTAATATAATATAAGGACGACAGGTATAATATATAAGGACGACAGGTATAATATAAGCGGAGGTATAATATATGGACGGAAGGTATAATATATAAGGACGGACGGTATATATATAAGAGGACGTATAATATTAGGACGGACAGGTATATATATAAGGACGGACGGTATAATATATAAGGACGGACAGGTATAATATATAAGGACGGACGTATAAATATAAGGCAGGTATATATTAAGGACACAGGTATAATTTATAAGGACGGACAGGTATAATATATAAGGACGGACAGGTTAATATATAGGACGGACAGTTATATAGGACGACAGGTATAATATAAAGGACGGACAGGTATAAATAAGGACGGACAGGTATAATTTATAAAGGACGGACAGGTATAAATATAATAGGAGGGAAGGTTAATAAGGACGGAAAGGTATAATATATAAGGACGGAGGTATAATATTAAGGAGGTAAATATATAAGGACGGACAGGTATAATATATAAGGACGGACAGGTATAATATATAAGGACGGACAGGTAATAATAATAATGGACGGAAAGGTATAATATATAAGGACAAGACGGTATAATATATAAGGATAGACAGGTATAATATATAGGAGTGAAGGTTTAATCTCTTGACTTCGAGTGATCCATTTATCATCACGAGGGTATAAAGCTCCCGGAACTTCAAATCTGGATTTAATTTTGTTCTTGGCACCAACTGTTCATTAACCTAGAAAGTTCATGAGCTTTTAATGTTAACATTTGTTGTCGGTCTTTGGACTTCTGGTCCCTGGTGGAAATTTTTACATTGAACAATAACCATCTCTATCTCTACAATAACGGTCTCTCTCTCTACAATAACTGTCTCTATCTCTCAATAACTGCCTCTCTCTACAATAACTCTCTATCTCTACATAAGTCCTATCTCTACAATAACTGTCTCTATCTCTACATAACTGCCTCTCTCTACAATAATCTCTATCTCTACAATACTGTCTCTATCTCTACAATAACTGTCTCTATCTCTACATAAGGTCTCTATCTCTATCCTCACTAACTGTCTCTACTCTACAATAACTGCCCTCTCTACAATAACTCTCTATCTCTACAATAAGTCTCTATCCTACAAAAACTGTCTCTATCTCTACAATAACTGTCTCCATCTCTACAATAACTCTCCATCTCTACAATAACTCTCCATCTCTACAATAACCGTCTCTACCTCTACAATAACCATCTCTATCTCTACAATAACCGTCTCTATCTCTACAATAACCGTCTCTATCTCTACAATAACCGTCTCTATCTCTACAATAACTGTCTCTATCCTACAATAACCATCTCTATCTCTACAATAACGTCTGTATCTCTACAATACCGTCTGTATCTCTACAATAACTGCCTCTCTCTACAATAACTGCCTCTCCTACAATAACTATCTGCCTCTATCTCTACAATAACCGTCTCTACCTCTACAATCACATCTCTATCTCTACAATAACCGTCTCTATCTCTACAATAACCGTCTCTATCTCTACAATAACGTCTCTATCTCTACAATAACCATCTCTATCTATCTCTACAATAACCGTCTGTATCTCTACAATAACCGTCTGTATCTCTACAAATACCTGCCTCTCTCTACAATAACTGCCTCTATCTCTACAATAACTTCTCTATCTCTACAATAACTGTCTCTATCTCTACAATAACTGTCTCTCTCTACAATAACTGTCTCTCTCTACAATAACTGTCTCTCTCTACAATACTGCCTCTCTCTACAATAACTGTCTCTCTCTCTACAAAACAGTCTCTCTCTCTCTACAATAACAGTCTCTCTCTCTCTACTAACCGCCTCTCTACAATAACCATCTTCTCTCTACAATAACATCTCTCTCTCAACATACCGTCTCTCTCTGTCTCTCTCTACAATCACCATCTCTCTCTACAATCACCGTCTCTCTCTACAATCACCGTCTCTCTCTACAATCACCGTCTCTCTACAATTACTCTCTGTCTACAATTACTTCTGTCTACAATCACCGTCTCTGTACACTCTGTGGTTACCTTCTGTCTACAATAACTGTCTTTTACACACTATAATGTAATACGCTCTCTGTTCTACCCTAAGGATGAAAAGTACCTGCACTTTGGCTCATGTAAAGTGTGGTTTTTTGTAAGCAAAAAAGTACTTAGTAGTTAATGGGTTGGATAGAGTTGTCTTTATTCTGTAGGTTTCTCGCATTTCCCAATTTTTAAGCCCCTCCTTCCTATTGGGTAACAATGGGTTTTCTCACTTCTCAGCCTTGATTAAGCAAGATCACAGGCTGGTCACCCAGTAGTAGCTTGACAGTTCTGGCAGGGGGAGAGGAGAGCTAGAGAATTCACACGTGAGCATGTGCAATATGTATCGGGTCGTGACCCACTGTGTAAAAAAAGACAGAAACCTGCAGACTAAACTGGTTGTTTTTATTTATTTTATTTTTTTTTAAATGCGGCAGAATTCATCCAAGGTAATTTATATATTAACTTAAGTTCTCCTTTAATAGGCTGGTCTCCCTGGAACACAATATTTACTATCTACCGCTCAGTACAAATACAAATAGCAACATTAGTGTTCTGAGAAATGCGTTAAGATGGGTCACTGAACTTGGGTTAAGATTGCTGGCACTGTTAAGGAAAGTTTTCTGTCTGTCTTTATATGTTATTATAACACTAACCAAAGCTTCAATAAACTCAACCTGACAATTGCCTCTGTAACCAGTGCTGAACTTGACATTAGTGACAGACAGTGCCACCTAGTGGTTAAATCTACAAAATGTAGATTTTTTGTCTTAGTAGATAGAGGATCAAGTGTTATTGGTGATCTGTGCTCAATATGTACTTAGAGGGTATTGTTCAGGAGCGCTGTGCTTTTTCTTAAACATTTAAAACGTGCCACGGTCTGAAAAAATTCAAAGGACAACTAAACTGTAAAATTCACTTTTTAAAAATGAAAAGTACCTCGGCAGGGAGAACGGATTGATATTCCTACCTCCCAATATTGGGGAGCTACAGGACATACAGGATTCATTTGCCAGGTTAGTGCCTTGGGCCTTCCTGATTAAAGATAGTCTGAAGCAATAAGGGAGACTGGCAAAACCAAAAGCCATTTTTGTGCTGCCGCTCCTCATTAAAATGATTTGGGAGGTATAAAAATACCAATCCTACCCTCCCTGCCCCAGGTACTTTGACTTTTTTGAAAAACATTACACTGTAGTTCCCCTTAATAAGCACTGCCTTATTGGTATGTGCATTTTGTATTGGTTTCTAATTACGCACATTGCCATCTTTTTTACGACAAAATATCTTTCCGCAAACATTGGCGTAATGGCGTAATTCTATCGAACGTCTAAAGGTCAACTAAGGTACAAACAAATTTCACTTTAATTCTTCGGGGTCACTTATGAAGAGATTTCCAGATTTACCCATTAAATTACGTTATTCGCGATTTAAAACTTTCTTCCTATCTGAGAGTTTATTTGACAAAAAGAATTAAAATGTTTAAAACGGAAAACACAGCAAAGCCATCTAGGCATTGGAGATAGAGAGTTTAAAAGTGTGCGCTCAATCAATAACCGAATGTTGGCTCACAGAGATTTCGTTTTCTAGAGAGCATACCTCTTAACTTCCTTCCTCTCCTCAATTCACATCCTTTGGCAACGCAAGCCTTGTATCTTCTAAAGGAAGCGATGACTCCATAAACGTGTGGTTGACTATGTGTGATTGCTGCATTTACGTGGTGATATCTAAGGGACGGACGTTGTCCTATTTTCATCACCAAGTGTTTTTTTTTTTTTGCTGATGTAAAATGGTTTCCACCAGACCGTAAATGTTCTGCTTTTTACAATAAAGGATTTGTAGTGTAAATGTACCCATTGGCCATGTCTGTAGGAACCAGCCTATAGTATTATTCAGCCAAGATAAATCATTCCTAGGGACCGAATTCTATGTCGGGGTTTTGGGTGTAGTAGAGCATATCCTCTCTGCAATCTAGTCAAAGTCGACCCAGAAGGGCGCTTTAGGAAGTAACGTTGGGGCACTATTACAGGTGTGCCCGTAATGCGTGGGACGGGTATGCTGTATGAAAATCCAAAAAAGTTTCCAAACCCAGCTGTGGTCTGGGTCCCCTGAGCAAAAAGCACAGACCTGAATCTGACTTTGGCACGTGACAGCAGGAGGCCCAGCTTTATAAGGCTGGGAACACACGGGGGGGGATAGTTTGTCCCAACCGTTCTACACGAGCCACAGCCCCATAGGGAACCGCACGATGGATTGTGCGTCCAGTTCGGACGAACGCAGCCAGCCACCCCACACCAGCAATTATATATAATATATATATTGTGGACTTATAATATGGAATTTCATTGGTTTCCCCATATTGGATTACTAAGGCATATTTATAAAAAAACGAAATGACACAAAAAATTTACCAAAATAGCGCTATCACCGTATTTATAACTGGGAGCGCCAGTTCCGCGATGTGTTGCGTAATTTTAATCCCTTCGCGGCAGCTAAGGGAGCAGAGCATATGCCGGAAAGGTTTAATATATAGGGACACAAAAGTTTAATATATAGGGATGGAAAGGTTTAATATATAGGTATGGAAAGGTTTAATATATAGGGCCAGAAAGGTTTAATATATAGGGCTGGAAAGGTTTAATATATAGGGACGAAAAGGTTTAATGTCTAAGGACAGACAGGTATTGTATATAGGGGAGGACAGGTATAATATATAGGAATGGAAAGGTTTAATATATATGGATGAACAGGTATTATATATAAGGATTAACAGGTATTATATATAGTGACAGACAGGTATAATATATAGGGACAGACAGGTATAATATATAGGGACAGACAGGTATAATATATAAGGATGGACAGGTATTGTATATAGGGGCTCATATGCTCTGCTCCCTAGCTGCCGCGAAGGGAATTAAAATTACGCAACACATCGCGGAACTGGCGCTCCCAGTTATAAATACGGTGATAGCGCTATTTTGGTAAATTTTTTGTGTCATTTCGTTTTTTTATAAATATGCCTTAGTAATCCAATATGGGGAAACCAATGAAATTCACATATTATAAGTCCACAATATATATATTATATATAATTGCTGGTGTGGGGTGGCTGGCTGCGTTCGTCCGAACTGGACGCACAATCCATCGTGCGGTTCCCTATGGGGCTGTGGCTCGGTAGAACGGTTGGGACAAACTATCCCCCCCCGTGTGTTCCCAGCCTCTATAAAGCTGGGCCTCCTGCTGTCACGTGCCAAAGTCAGATTCAGGTCTGTGCTTTTTGCTCAGGGGACCCAGACCACAGCTGGGTTTGGAAACTTTTTTGGATTTTCATACAGCATACCCGTCCCACGCCATTACGGGCACACCTGTAATAGTGCCCCAACGTACTTCCTAAAGCGCCCTTCTGGGTCGACTTTGACTAGATTGCAGAGAGGATATGCTCTACTACACCCAAAACCCCGACATAGAATTCGGTCCCTAGGAATGATTTATCTTGGCTGAATAATACTATAGGCTGGTTCCTACAGACATGGCCAATGGGTACATTTACACTACAAATCCTTTATTGTAAAAGCAGAACATTTACGGTCTGGTGGAAACCATTTTACATCAGCAAAAAAAAAAAAACACTTGGTGATGAAAATAGGACAACGTCCGTCCCTTAGATATCACCACGTAAATGCAGCAATCACACATAGTCAACCACACGTTTATGGAGTCATCGCTTCTTTAGAAGATACAAGGCTTGCGTTGCCAAAGGATGTGAATTGAGGAGAGGAAGGAAGTTAAGAGGTATGCTCTCTAGAAAACGAAATCTCTGTGAGCCAACATTCGGTTATTGATTGAGCGCACACTTTTAAACTCTCTATCTCCAATGCCTAGATGGCTTTGCTGTGTTTTCCGTTTTAAACATTTTAATTCTTTTTGTCAAATAAACTCTCAGATAGGAAGAAAGTTTTAAATCGCGAATAACGTAATTTAATGGGTAAATCTGGAAATCTCTTCATAAGTGACCCCGAAGAATTAAAGTGAAATTTGTTTGTACCTTAGTTGACCTTTAGACGTTCGATAGAATTACGCCATTACGCCAATGTTTGCGGAAAGATATTTTGTCGTAAAAAAGATGGCAATGTGCGTAATTAGAAACCAATACAAAATGCACATACCAATAAGGCAGTGCTTATTAAAGGGGAACTACAGTGTAATGTTTTTCAAAAAAAGTCAAAGTACCTGGGGCAGGGAGGGTAGGATTGGTATTTTTATACCTCCCAATATCATTTTAATGAGGAGCGGCAGCACAAAAATGGCTTTTGGTTTTGCCAGTCTCCCTTATTGCTTCAGACTATCTTTAATACAAGGAAGGCCCAAGGCACTAACCTGGCAAATGAATCCTGTATGTCCTGTAGCTCCTCAATATTGGGAGGTAGGAATATCAATCCGTTCTCCCTGCCGAGGTACTTTTCATTTTTAAAAAGTGAATTTTACAGTTTAGTTGTCCTTTGAATTTTTTCAGACCGTGGCACGTTTTAAATGTTTAAGAAAAAGCACAGCGCTCCTGAACAATACCCTCTAAGTACATATTGAGCACAGATCACCAATAACACTTGATCCTCTATCTACTAAGACAAAAAATCTACATTTTGTAGATTTAACCACTAGGTGGCACTGTCTGTCACTAATGTCAAGTTCAGCACTGGTTACAGAGGCAATTGTCAGGTTGAGTTTATTGAAGCTTTGGTAGTGTTATAATAACATATAAAGACAGACAGAAACTTTCCTTAACATGTCCAGCAATCTTAACCCAAGTTCAGTGACCCATCTTAACGCATTTCTCAGAACACTAATGTTGCTATTTGTATTTGTACTGGAGCGGTAGATAGTAAATATTGTGTTCCAGGGAGACCAGCCTATTAAAGGAGAACTTAAGTTAATATATAAATTACCTTGGATGAATTCTGCCGCATTTAAAAAAAAATAAAATAAATAAAAACAACCAGTTTATGTCTGCAGGTTCTGTCTTTTTTTACACAGTGGGTCACGACCCAGATACATATTGCACATGCTCACGTGTGAATTCTCTAGCTCTCCTCTCCCCCTGCCAGAACTGTCAAGCTACTACTGGGTGACCAGCCTGTGATCTTGCTTAATCAAGGCTGAGAAGTGAGAAAACCCATTGTTACCCAATAGGAAGGAGGGGCTTAAAAATTGGGAAATGCGAGAAACCTACAGAATAAAGACAACTCTATCCAACCCATTAACTACTAAGTACTTTTTTGCTTACAAAAAACCACACTTTACATGAGCCAAAGTGAGGTACTTTTCATCCTTAGGGTAGAACAGAGAGCGTATTACATTATAGTGTGTAAAAGACAGTTATTGTAGACAGAAGGTAACCACAGAGTGTACAGAGACGGTGATTGTAGACAGAAGTAATTGTAGACAGAGAGTAATTGTAGAGAGACGGTGATTGTAGAGAGAGACGGTGATTGTAGAGAGAGACGGTGATTGTAGAGAGAGATGGTGATTGTAGAGAGAGACAGAGAGAGACGGTATTTGAGAGAGAGATGTTATTGTAGAGAGAAGATGGTTATTGTAGAGAGGCGGTTAGTGAGAGAGAGAGACTGTTATTGTAGAGAGAGAGAGACTGTTTTGTAGAGAGAGAGACAGTTATTGTAGAGAGAGGCAGTATTGTAGAGAGAGACAGTTATTGTAGAGAGAGACAGTTATTGTAGAGAGAGACAGTTATTGTAGAGATAGAGACAGTTATTGTAGAGATAGAGAAGTTATTGTAGAGATAGAGGCAGTTATTGTAGAGAGAGGCAGGTATTTGTAGAGATACAGACGGTTATTGTAGAGATACAGACGGTTATTGTAGAGAAGATAGAGATGGTTATTGTAGAGATAGAGACGTTATTGTAGAGATAGAGACGGTTATTGTAGAGATAGAGACGGTTATTGTAGAGATAGAGATGTGATTGTAGAGGTAGAGACGGTTATTGTAGAGATAGAGGCAGATAGTATTGTAGGAGAGGCAGTTATTGTAGAGAGAGGCAGTTATTGTAGAGATACAGACGGTATTGTAGAGATACAGACGTTATTGTAGAGATAGAGATGGTTATTGTAGGATAGAGACAGTTATTGTAGAGATAGAGACGGTTATTGTAGAGATAGAGACGGTTATTGTAGAGATAGAGACGGTTATTGTAGAGATAGAGATGGTTATTGTAGAGGTAGAGACGGTTATTGTAGAGATGGAGAGTTATTGTAGAGATGGAGAGTTATTGTAGAGATGGAGACAGTTATTGTAGAGATAGAGACAGTTTTTGTAGGATAGAGACGTTATTGTAGAGATAGAGAGTTATTGTAGAGAGGGCAGTTATGTAGAGTAGAGACAGTTAGTAGAGAGATTAGAGATAGAGACCTTATGTAGAGATAGAGACAGTTATTGTAGAGATAGAGACAGTATTGTAGAGATAGAGATTATTGTAGAGAGAGGCAGTTATGTAGAGATAGAGACAGTTATTGTAGAGATAGGACTTATGTAGAGATAGAGAGTTATTGTAGAGAGAGGCAGTTATTGAGAGATAGAGACAGTTATTGTAGAGAAGAGACCGTTATTGTAGAGATAGAGATGGTATTGTTCAATGTAAAAATTTCCACCAGGGACCAGAAGTCCAAAGACCGCAACAAATGTTAACATTAAAAGCTCATGAACTTTCTAGGTTAATGAACAGTTGGTGCCAAGAACAACAATTAAATCCAGATTTGAAGTTCCGGGAGCTTTATACCCTCGTGATGATAAATGGATCATCGAAGTCAAGAGATTAAACCTTCACTCCTATATATTATACCTGTCTATCCTTATATATTATACCGTCTTGTCCTTATATATTATACCTTTCCGTCCATTATATATTATTACCTGTCCGTCCTTATATATTATACCTGTCCGTCCTTATATATTATACCTGTCCGTCCTTATATATTTACCTCTCCTCCTTAATATTATACCTCCGTCCTTAATATTATACCTTTCCGTCCTATAATTCTAACCTTCCCTCCTATTATATTTATACCTGTCCGTCCTTTATAAAATTATACCTGTCCGTCCTTATTTATACCTGTCCGTCCTTATATATTATACCTGTCGTCCTATATATTATACTGTCCGTCCTATATATTAACCTGTCCGTCCTTATATATTATACCGTCCGTCCTTATAAATTATACCTGTCCGTCCTTAATATATACCGTCGCCTTATATTTATACGTCCGTCTTTATATATTATTACCTGTCCGTCCTTATATATTATACCGTCCGTCCTTATATATATACCTGTCCGTCCTAATATTATACGTCCGTCCTTATATATATACCGTCCGTCCTTATATATTATACCTTCCGTCCATATATTATACCTGTTATATTATACCTGTCGTCCTTATATATTATACCTGTCAGTCCTTATATTATATTACCTGTCCGTCCTTATATATTATACCTTTCCCTCCTATATATACCGTCCGTCCTTATATATTATACCTGTCCGTCCTTATATATTATAACTGTCCGTCTTATATATTTATTACTGTCCGTCCTTATATATTTATACCTGATTACGTCCGTCCTTATAAATTATACCTTGCTATATTATATATTATACCTGTCCGTCCTTATAATTATACCTGCCGCCTTAATATATACCGTCCGTCCTTATATATTATACCTGTCGTCCTTATATATTATACTGTCCGTCCTATAATTATACTTTCCGTCCTTATATATTTATACCTGTATATTACCTGTCCGTCCTTATAAATTATACCTGTCTATCCTTATATATTATACCTGTCCGTCCTTATATATTATACCTGTCCGACAGGTATAATATATAAGGACGGACAGGTATAATATATAAGGACGGAAAGGTATAATATATAAGGACAGACAGGTATAATATATAAGGATAGACAGGTATAATATATAGGAGTGGAAAGGTTTAATCTCTTGACTTCGAGTTCATCCATTTATCATCACGAGGGTATAAAGCTCCCGGAACTTCAAATCTGGATTTAATGTTGTTCTTGGCACCAACTGTTCATATAACCTAGAAAGTTCATGAGCTTTTAATGTTAACATTTGTTCGGTCTTTGGACTTCTGGTCCCTGGTGGAAATTTTTACATTGAACAATAACCATCTCTATCTCTACAATAACGGTCTCTATCTCTACAATAACTGCCTCTCTCTACAATAACTCTCTATCTCTACAATAACTGTCTCTATCTCTACAATAACTGTCTCTAATATTGTGTAACGTTGATGATACTGTGACATTGATAATAGTGTGTGATGTTGGTGGAATTGTGACATTGATGTTGTGTGACGTTGATATTGTGTGCCGTTGATGATATTGTGTGACGTTGTTCACTTTGTGTGACGTTGATATTGTGACGTTGTTCATATTGTGTGACGATGATATTGTGTTACGTTGCTCATATTTTGTGACATTGATGATGTTGTGGGACGATGATGTTGTGGCGTTGTTGATATTGTGACATTGTTGATATTGTGTGACATGGCTGCACTTTACATTCTTTTTTGTGTAATTCTCATTGCCAGTTGAGATCAGTAGTTGCCATGATATGAGAGAGGGCAGTCTAACCCCAGTTCTTTCTCCATCTTCTGGCAGCCAATCAGAGAACGCCCCCGCCCCTATTCAATCAGTGATTGGTAACTGAACTGTCAGTCAGTTGGGTGTGGTAGTGGTATACCGGTAATAGGGCAGTTCCATGTACCGTGTGTGTGGTACAGTGATCACCCACCTGCCTCGCTACATAACCCAGACTGTTACACGGAACGGAAGTGACGTTATCCTAGTGGAGCCTGGGCGGAAGCTGGTCATAGAGTGGTGCACGCCGGGAGGACGGGACGTTCCAATCAGAGCTGAGCAGGAAGTGAAAGGTCCTCAGTTCTTCTGTGTCTGATATCACAATATATCACCCAGGTACAGGGATATGACATGGCTGACACCCCTCACTGTTTATAATATTCATATTCATTATAGTATATAATGGTATATTAATGTTTATATGGCATAAAATAATGTTCCTATTGATATGGTATATAATAACAATAATGATAATAATAAATCATAATATAATAATGATATATTATTATAAAAAGCTTATTAACTAGTATAATTTATTAGTCATCCACTATTAAAATTATTTAATATGTAAAATGGTTAAGTAGTTATTGTGGACTTAAATTCACAGGCATTAGTATGAGTATTTAGCAGTTACTGTGGGTATTGATTATTTAGTATAACAATGGGTTACATCAGTGGTATAAAGAGTATATATAAGAGTATATATAATTCCCATATACATTGGATCACTGAGGACACCCAAGCAGATCAGCAGTATTTTTTTCTTATCACATCAGTATAAAAGCACTGTACACATGTTCCTTCTGATCAGCAGACTACCGGTTAATTTACTGACAGTCTGTCAGTCTGAACGATAGCTGTCTTGTTTAACATAATGCATTGTGATTACTCTTTTCACGCATGGAAGTGTGCGTTGTAGTGTGTCCACAGCTATAGAGCTAAAAATTCTGCTTGTGTGTACCCAGCATTAATATGTCTATACACAGATATCCTGGCTGCACAGAGGTGCACAATTCGAAATCAGTAAGCAATCAGTATTCCACCATGCAACATCAATGTTGAAAAGATTTCTTCTAGGAAATCTTTTCTGGTTAGTTTCCCAGCATTCCTGATAATTTCCAGCTAAAAAAACTCCTTGAAACTGATCAGGAGATTGTCTAGTATTTAGTTAAATCAACAGGACTTGAAGTTATTCTAAATGACTACCATAGATTAACCTACATTAACCATTTTTCGTCCACTAAACATCTATATCTGCTAGGAAACTGCTACAATTCCGCCTGTCTAAAAATGGCCCTAAACAGCCTTTAGCATTAACCACAGATGTTTTTTAACAATTGAAAATATATTAACCGTTTATTTAAACTGGAATCTAATTAATAATGTTTTTATTTTCAGGTATTATGGGGTCTGAAAAATAACAACACAAGAAATCGACCATTATGGCATTGCAGCGAATACCACGCCTGCTTGCACTAACTGAGGGACTGTGGAGGTGCCAACTTGTAATGTGCCAGCCGTTAGCAGTTCTTCAGTCCACACTGGGATCCTTGGCATTACAGCCCCGTTCCCTGTACACCGGATGCCCTCAATGTGCAAAGCACAGAGGCCTGGCTAGGAAGAAGCGAGATTTATCTGAGAAGAAGTTGGTGAGTTCTCACAAACAAAATATTCCACACTCACGCAGAAAACGGAAGTAGGGCTTGTAGGTTAAAAATGTTCCAGTGGGAGGCAGGTGGAGGCAGTATTAAAAAATTGTTGTAATTATTTTCTTATTTTAGTAAACAGTGATTTTACCCCGTACCAAACATAGTTTGTGCCCCATGTTTACTCTTTCATACCCAACTCCTGGCCGGGTCTTTATTGAACATGTCCCAGCATGCTGCGTGCATCCAAAGATAAAGATAGAGGCAAAAGACGAATCTCTTTAGACCGTTTCTCTGCTTCTTGCACAAATATTACTGTTCTAAATACTGTTATTTTTTATATAAAAGCAATTGCATTAGTCATTATGGAAAACATTCATGATTATCTGGTGTGGTTTATTGCGTTGTTTTCCTTTTTGCAGACCCGCTATTTTGTTGATCACCGGAGAATCCGAGTTGTGGGGGGAGCTGGTGGAAAAGGTGCATGTTGTTTTCACAGTGAACCCAGAAAGGAGTACGGGGGTCCAGATGGTGGCGATGGTGGAAATGGGGGGCACATCATACTAAAAGGTTATTGTATTCTTAGTTAAAAATGCACTTAAAATTGTTCTGAGATAGAGATCCAAACACATTACTTCCCACGGTAACCTTCTTTGTTCTTTGCAGTTGATTCACAGTTAAAGTCTCTGTCCTGCATCACATCTGTATATCAAGGAAATGACGGGGAACCTGGTCAAAGGGACAATTGCTTTGGAAGAAATGGTGAACATATCTATATAAAGGTAAGTGAGGGACCCACCCTCTCTGATAATACAGGTTTGGTATCCCTTGATAGCGAAAACTTTAATTAGGTTATTTTTGTTTCATCAAAATGTCTTACTCTTACTATCCTTGTTTAGAGAACACACTTTTCCCACTGAAGGAGGTTAACAGCTTGCTTTACAGTGTACAGACTGTCCCAATGCTATATGGGTGCTTAGCTACAGAAATATAGCAGGGAGTCACGGGGAAATCTCTGCCAACATGGAAACTACTTTTTTTTTACTTATTCTGTTGGGCGCAAAATATCACCATCATATCACATGATAGTAAAAGTGAAATAGATTTTTAATGCTTGTGTCCCTTTAAACCTTTACATGCTGCTCAGGTGCATTTAAGCAATAGTAGACAAGAATGTCTTGTTAATTATCAGGTACCACTTGGTACACTGGTGAAGGAAGAGGGAATGCTCCTTGCTGACCTCTCTAAACCAGGCGATGAGTTTTTGGCTGCTCAGGGTGGATCCGGTGGAAAAGGAAACAGATTCTTTCTAAGCAATGAAAACCGAGCTCCGATGAACTCCACACCTGGAGAGCCAGGAGAAGAAAAGCGTCTGCAGCTTGAATTGAAAACCATGGCACATGCAGGAATGGTGAGCACTGGTTCAACTTCTAGGGTAGATCTTTTTATTTACCAATTGTAACTCTTATGGAGCAGTTTTCTACATTTCCGACAATGCAGACATTTCTTTAGCAGATGGCTTCCTTTACAGGTGGGATTCCCCAATGCAGGAAAGTCCTCTCTGTTACGACTTCTATCGAATGCTCGTCCGGCTGTTGCATCTTATCCTTTCACCACCCTAAATCCCCACGTGGGGGTCATAAAATACCAGGATTATGTGCAGTTAGCGGGTGAGTTGTTTTTTACATCGACAAATAAAACATTTCAGAGAGTTTGAACTCTTATATTTTGGCTAAGTCAAAGGTCATTTGTGGTCGAGAATCTTAGGCTAACAACATTTTACTTTTATCTACTTCTATCCTCTGTAAGAAAGGTGGTACCTTTGTTTTTACGGATAATGAAAGTCTTTGTCACATTGAGTATTAGCGTTTTGCATGTTTACTGTTGGTAGATGTGACCTAAATTTGGTGTTTTGCCATTTATTCCCAAAACAATATGTTGTCTCTCATTGTAGATAGCAGCTTCCAGATTTAAGTGACACATGATGTGTACGAACAGGTGTTTCAGCTGACTATGGGTAAATGTATCATCGTTGATGATCCGCCAGGTCGCAGGATGCCTGGCCGAGCACACATATACTTATAGATAGTTGACCGAAACAGCCATTCGTACACATCGCTTGGAACGTGTTCGGCCCTGCAATGGCTTGTTTGTGCAAGGCTTAAGACTACGTGCGTATGTGTGCTACAACTATGTAACACATTGATCCCTAGTAAACTGATCAAGACAAAAATAAAACACTTAACAAAGCGTAAATATAATCTCAATTAAATACAAGGGAATCCCTCCGTGCATAGAGGCATTTAGTGGTCAATTTGTGGCACTGTTTGTCTCTGAACACACTGCTCACTTTCAGCCTATTCCCTGTGCTTCCTCTCTTAGTGGCTGACATCCCTGGAATCATAGATGGAGCCCATCGGAACAGAGGCCTGGGTTTTGCCTTCCTGCGACACATTGAACGTTGCAGAATTATTGTTTATGTGTTGGATCTTTCGCACAAGGAACCGTGGGTCCAGCTGAAATCCCTACTTTATGAACTGGGCAAATTTGATGAAACGCTTCTTCAGCGGCCTCATGTTATTGTGGCCAACAAATTGGATCTTCCGGGGGCTCGGGAAACTCTGCAGTGCCTGCGACAGGAAACTGGAAGCAGAGTCATTGGTCTGTCTGCACTGACTGGAGAGAATGCAGAGGAACTTTTACTTCACCTTCGAGAGATGTATGATGGACGCAA
This sequence comes from Hymenochirus boettgeri, assembly GCA_019447015.1. Classification (NCBI taxonomy): domain Eukaryota; kingdom Metazoa; phylum Chordata; class Amphibia; order Anura; family Pipidae; genus Hymenochirus; species Hymenochirus boettgeri. The sequence goes on from CM033476.1 coordinate 92,417,367, forward strand.
ACAAGATGGAAAAATATCTTACAGAGACTGGTGACTGCTTGTGTGCACAATAAACGCTGCATTCAGAAATGTTACACTTTTTGTTCTTAATGTAAACTGAGCTTCATTTCCTGAGTGATGTCATCACTGTGCTCTTGACAGCTGCACTCTAAAATCTCACTCCAGCTATGCTAGGCAAAAACCTTACCTTGGTCACTGCTAAGTATGATGTCATCACAATGCGCTTTGGATAGTGTTAAAAATCTTTTACATGTATTCCGGTCTCCTTCCCGGCAAGTATCAGCCATCAGGGAACAGTTGCACAGTTATAATATTTTTATCTGTTAAAGGGTAACTGTGGTCTCGAATTCTTCCAAACTAGTAAGGATTATATAAAAAGCCCTCCATCGTACCTTCACAATAAAATCTAAACCACATCTCTAGATAAAATTTGTGAGACTTTATTGCTGGAAAGGTTCAGCAATATCACTTCCTGCTTGAACACTTCCTGTTTTCAGCCATGTGTCCAGCCTGTCTGCATTAATAGGCTCCCCTTCTCAACTGTCAATTTTTTCTCCAGGTACTTCCTGATTTCCCCAGCATTAAGTCTTACCTGAGCATGCTTCTCCCCCGAGGCAGAGCGGCTAGCAGAGGTCTGGTGATGTCACTCAAACTACTGGAAGCAGGAAGTTTGAACATTTACCTCGATATAATTTCTCAACCGGAGATTGCAAAGAAAATACTGCAGGCTTTCATTTAACCCTAACTTGTTTGGATGGGAGCTGCCATATTGAATGCATTTGCCTATGTTTACTATTTACAAGTTTGGGTAAAACTTGAGTGAATTTGTGTCCAAGGAAGGTGAAGGACCCCGAAGCCTCGTGCACACCAGCATGTCACAATAAAAATTTGAAAGAGTGCGTTTCTCCACTAAACCTTATAAGAATAAGCATTAACTGCAGGTGGCTGGCAGTTTAAGTGATACCGCACCATCAAACACAAGTAATCTAGGAGTGCGTGGGACAACAGAATATAAAAGGAATGGACACATACAGATAAAAGCCCTGCAACTGATAAAAGGTTCAGAACATAATGCACACAGGGAGAACTGTTTCCTGCGATTTCCATTGAAAATAAAATGCCAATGCAGAACACACATAGTGGCAATTAGCTCTTAGAAAGTAAAGTATAAGGTCATAACATTCTGTGTATAGAACTTTTATTCTCTGTATATATGTATTTATTTACATGGGTGACAGCTGCCAGATTGTTTGGGTAGAAAATACATTATTTAAGGTTCTGTAGCATGATTTTAATTCCTACTTACAAATCAAATGATTTTAACTGTCAAATCAATAGGGCAATTTTCCTAATTACAAATAGAGAGAAACCTCTACTTGTTACAGCAGAAATGTACATTTTCCACTAGGTGGAGATGTTGTGCATCTAAAAATCACACTGCCAGGGTCGCTCTGGGTAGATCGCCCTTCCAGAGATTCAATACCTGCTTTGCAGCTCTGGTTAAATAGCGATTTGGATTTAACCCCCTGTGCAACTTTATTAGAAATTAATTCTTTAATAGCATTAAATATTCACACTAAAAGGGCTACAAAACATGAATTGACTCGGTGAAAAAGGAAGCATGTTTGTTTTGTTCAAAAAAGGTGATGTGGGACTCTCTACACCTACCCCAAAATTAAGGAGCCCATACACCCAATGACACCAGTCATACAATCATTGTATCATGTGGTCGGTGTTGCACATTGTAGAAATATCTTATTATCAGGATTGTTGGGCCCCTTTAATTAATATTAAAAAGGCTCCCCTGGTATGGTGCATTGCCATATATTAGGCTAATGTATGAAGTTGTTACAAGATCTGATACCTGCTCTGTCTAGATTGTCCTTTTTTCCAGTTTATAATCTGGGAGATTTTTTTTCTACTGCACAGAATAAACCAGCAATTTAACCCGTCTTTGTGCTGCAGTAAATCTGTTCTGCTGTGTGCAGTAATTCGGAACTAATTTCTCATTAGCGATATCCCATGATTCCTCCTGCCATTCCTAAATTGACTGTAATTGTGTTTCTTACCTAGAAAAGCAATAAAATCTCCTGTTATAGTTGAGACCCCACGTCTGTGATTTCCAAGTTAAACGTTTGTCACACATGATAGACATAAAACATCAGATGTTAAAGCGAAAAGTAAAAGCTGTTTAGCAGGCGCTTTACTGTACTATCTAACAATATGGCAGCTCCCACCCATATGTATAAATCTAAATATACAGAGAAGGAATGTTCTGTACATACAATAAGCTCAATAACTGTCTCTCTCTACAATAACTGTCTCTCTCTACAATAACTGCCTCTCTCTACAATAACTGTCTCTCTCTCTACAATAACAGTCTCTCTCTCTACAATAACAGTCTCTCTCTCTACAATAACCGCCTCTCTACAATAACCATCTGTCTCTCTACAATAACAGTCTCTCTCTACAATAACCGTCTCTCTCTGTCTCTCTCTACAATCACCATCTCTCTCTACAATCACCGTCTCTCTCTACAATCACCGTCTCTCTCTACAATCACCGTCTCTCTACAATTACTCTCTGTCTACAATTACTGTCTGTCTACAATCACCGTCTCTGTACACTCTGTGGTTACCTTCTGTCTACAATAACTGTCTTTTACACATATAATGTAAATACGCTCTCTGTTCTACCCTAAGGATGAAAAGTACCTGCACTTTGGCTCATGTAAAGTGTGGTTTATTTGTAAGCAAAAAAGTACTTAGTAGTTAATGGGTTGGATAGAGTTGTCTTTATTCTGTAGGTTTCTCGCATTTCCCAATTTTTAAAGCCCCTCCTTCCTATTGGGTAACAATGGGTTTTCTCACTTCTCAGCCTTGATTACAGCAAGATCACAGGCTGGTCACCCAGTAGTAGCTTGACAGTTCTGGCAGGGGGAGAGGGAGGAGCTAGAGAATTCACACGTGAGCATGTGCAATATGTATCTGGGTCAGTGACCCACTGTGTAAAAAAAGACAGAAACCTGCAGACATAAACTGGTTGTTTTTATTTATTTTATTTTTTTTAAATGCGGCAGAATTCATCCAAGGTAATTTATATATTAACTTAAGTTCTCCTTTAATAGGCCTGGTCTCCCCTGGAACACAATATTTACTATCTACCGCTCAGTACAAAATACAAATAGCAACATTAGTGTTCTGAGAAATGCGTTAAGAATGGGTCACTGAACTTGGGTTAAGATTGCTGGAACATGTTAAAGGAAAGTTTCTGTCTGTACGTTATATGTTATTATAACACTACACAAAGCTTCAATATAAACTCAACCTGACAATTGCCTCTGTAACCAGTGCTGAACTTGACATTAGTGACAGACAGTGCCACCTAGTGGTTAAATCTACAAAATGTAGATTTTTTGTCTTAGTAGATAGAGGTACAAGTGTTAATTGGTGATCTGTGCTCAATATGTACTTAAAGGGGTATTGTTTCAGGAGCGCTGTGCTATTTCTATAAACATTTAAAAACGTGCCACGGTCTGAAAAAATTCAAAGGACAACTAAACTGTAAAAATTCACTTTTTAAAAATGAAAAGTACCTCGGGCAGGGAGAACGGATTGATATTCCTACCTCCCAATATTGAGGAGCTACAGGACATACAGGATTCATTTGCCAGGTTAGTGCCTTGGGCCTTCCTGTATTAAAGATAGTGCTGAAGCAATAAGGGAGACTGGCAAAACCAAAAGCCATTTTTGTGCTGCCGCTCCTCATTAAAATGATATTGGGAGGTATAAAATACCAATCCTACCTCCCTGCCCCAGGTACTTTGACTTTTTTTGAAAAACATTACACTGTAGTTCCCCTTTAATAAGCACTGCCTTATTGGTATGTGCATTTTGTATTGGTTTCTAATTACGCACATTGTCCATCTTTTTTACGACAAAATATCTTTCCGCAAACATTGGCGTAATGGCGTAATTCTATCGAACGTCTAAAGGTCAACTAAGGTACAAACAAATTTCACTTTAATTCTTCGGGGTCACTTATGAGAGAGATTTCCAGATTTACCCATTAAATTACGTTATTCGCGATTTAAAACTTTCTTCCTATCTGAGAGTTTATTTGACAGAAGAATTAAAATGTTTAAAACGGAAAACAGCAGCAAAGCCATCTAGGCATTGGAGATAGAGAGTATTAAAAGTGTGCGTCAATCAAATAACCGAATGTTGGCTCACAGAGATTTCGTTTTCTAGAGAGCATACCTCTTAACTTCCTTCCTCTCCTCAATTCACATCCTTTGGCAACGCAAGCCTTGTATCTTCTAACAGGAAGCGATGACTCCATAAACGTGTGGTTGACTATGTGTGATTGCTGCATTTACGTGGTGATATCTAAGGGACGGACGTTGTCCTATTTTCATCACCCAAGTTGTTTTTTTTTTTTTGCTGATGTAAAAGTGGTTTCCACCAGACCGTAAATGTTCTGCTTTTTACAATAAAGGATTTGTAGTGTAGATGTAACCATTGGCCATGTCTGTAGGAACCAGCCTATAGTATTATTCAGCCAAGGAGATAAATCATTCCTAGGAGACCGAATTCTATGTCGGGGTTTTGGGTGTAGTAGAGCATGATCCTCTCTGCAATCTAGTCAAAGTCGACCCAGAAGGGCGCTTTAGCGAAGTTACGTTGGGGCACCTATTACAGGTGTGCCCGTAATGGGCGTGGGACGGGTATGCTGTATGAAAATCCAAAAAATGTTTCCAAACCCAGCTGTGGTCTGAGGTCCCCTGAGCAAAAAGCACAGACCTGAATCTGACTTTGGCACGATGACAGCAGGAGGCCCAGCTTTATAAGGCTGGGAACACACGGGGGGGGATAGTTTGTCCCAACCGTTCTACGAGCCACAGCCGACATAGGGAACCGCACGATGGATTGTGCGTCCAGTTCGGACGAACGCAGCCAGCCACCCCACACCAGCAATTATATATAATATATATATTGTGGACTTATAATATTGAATTTCATTGGTTTCCCCATATTGGATTACTAAGGGCATATTTATAAAAAAACGAAATTAGCACAAAAAAATTTACCAAAATAGCGCTATCACCGTATTTATAACTGGGAGCGCCAGTTCCGCGATGTGTTGCAGTAATTTTAAGTCCCTTCGCGGCAGCTAAGGGAGCAGAGCATATGCCCACCCCACCCTCAACCCCCCCCCACAGCGGCCGTGACCACCCACTATCGCTTCCCAGCAGCCCCTCCCCCGCTTGCGGCAATCTCGGAACAGAAGGCTAGGAGGGGCTGCCGGGAAGGGGCCGCAAGCAGGTGGTCGCGACCACCCGCCGCACACCCCCTCCCCGGCAGCCCCTCCAAGCCCCGCCGCTGGCAGGAAGGGGAAGTGCCCGCTGGGGGGGGGTGAGGGCACCCTCCAGCAGGGCCCTGAGAAGGGCCTTTTGAGGCTTAAGGGGTCCCGCAGCTCAAACCCGGCCCTTGTAAGGGCCCTTGAGGCACTGACAAGTGCCTTTGGCAGGGTCACCCCCAGTGTGCGGCTCTTAAAAGAGCCCTTGAGCGGCATCTTCTTTCTTCCAGTCCCAGCGACACCAGCTCCGCTGAAGCCGCCGACCCCCAAGAGGTACCCCTGCGGCCGCCAGGGGTACTCCCGGCGAGCGCCGGCGACCACAACGAGGCCGATGTTGCCGGCGTCTTGATCTGACACAACGTCTTCGGCTGGCGACACCAACCTCACTCAGGTTGCCGATGCCAGGCAGACTCTCTGCGGCCGCCAGTGAGCCCGCTGGCACCGCCGGCCTCAGCGGAGCCAATGTTGCCAGCCGCTTTTTTCTTCTATCTTCAGCCATCTACTGCGATTGCATCTGAGTTCCTCTGCGGAGTGCACCTCTTTATATAGGTTTGCAGAAAACCCTAATCCATTTCTGATTGGTCAATTTTTTAATGCTAGGTTTACATGCTTTACATTAACCAATCAGATTTCTGGAAATGTGCGATCCGCATCCTCGGTGCGCATCCGGATGATGTCACTACCCGGCGGCTCTCACTTTGCAGCGCCAAGTAGTGACATCATCCGGATGCTCACCGAGGATGCGGAGCGAGGAGCGAGCGGTCGCCGGACAAGGTAGGAGAACTATACACCAGTGGCAAATACAAATAAGAGTAAAACCTTTTTTATTTGTGCATACATATGCACAAATAAAGAAGGTTTTACTCTTATTTGTAAGTATTTGCCACTTAAGATGTTTGAAAACTACAACTCCCAGCAATAAAGCATGCTGGGAGTTGTAGTTTCCAAACATCTTAAGTGGCAAATACTACCCCCTCGGTTTATACTCGAGTCAATGTATTTTTCTTCCTTTTTTCCTAAAACTAGGTGCCTCGTTTATACTCGAGACGGTTTATACTCGAGTATATACGGTATATAATATTGAGAGTTACTGGTATTAATCATATACTGTAGTTTTGGTTAGTACAGGGATACTATACAATATTGAGAATTACTGGTATTAATACATATACTGTAGTTCTGGTTGGTACGGGGATACTATATAATATTGAGAATTACTGGTATTAATACATATACTGTAGTTCTGGTTGGTACAGGGATACTATATAATATTGAGAGTTACTGGTATTAATCATATACTGTAGTTTTGGTTAGTACGGGGATACTATACAATATTGAGAATTACTGGTATTAATACATAAACTGTAGTTCTGGTTGGTACAGGGATATTGAGAATTACTGGTATTAATACATATACTATAGTTCTGGTTGGTACAGGGATACTATATAATATTGAGCATTACTGGTATTAATACAAAGACTGTAGTTCTGGTTGGTACAGGGATACTATATAATATTGAGCATTACCGGTATTAATACATAGACTGTAGTTCTGGTTGGTACAGGGATACTATATAATATTGAGAATTACTGGTATTAATATCTGTTGTCTTCAATTAGATCAACTGGACTTGAAGTTTAGTTCTTGAAGACGTTTCGCTAGTCATCCGACTGGCTTTCTCAATTCAGAATGACTTGACAAGAATCTGTGGCAATTATGTACCCTGGAAAATCCCAATTAGCATATCACAGCCAAGTGTTAAGGGCGTGATTGGATAGTGGCTAAGAGGTGTTATAGGAACGCCCAGAGTAAGGTGGCAAAACAGCATTGTACATGGCAGACAGTTGGTGTCGAACCCCCCACCTCTATTTAGGCTTGGTTTCTTTATTTTCACATAAATGGCCTCCTTAACACCTCTCTTGAACCAGTCACGTTCCTTTGCCAATATGTTAACATTACAATCTTCACAGGTATGTCCTTTATCCTTAAGATGCAGGTACACGGCTGAGTCCTGAACCGAGGAATTGGCTCTTCTGTGCTGGGCCATATGTTGATGCAGTGGCTGTTTGGTCTCCCCCACATACAAATCAGAGCATTCTTCACTGCACTGCGTATATGATGTCATTCTTCACTGCACTGCGTATATGATGTCGCTTTTCTTGTGTTTCGGTATTGGGTCTTTCAGATGTACCAATTGCTGCCTCAGCGTGTTGTTTGGTTTAAAGCAGACAGGGATACGGTGTTTATTGAAAATTCTTCTTAATTTCTCGGAGACCCCTGCTACATATGGGATGATCATGTTCTTCCTCCTGTCTTGCTTTTCCCCTTCACTGTTGGTATTTGTGTTCTTTTCTTTCCTTCTACTTCTTTTGACAAAGGCCCAGTCTGGATATCCACAAGTTTTAAGGGCTCCTCTGAGATGTTTCATTTCTTTAGCCTTCGCCTCTGTGCTAGTGGGGATGTTCTCAGCTCTGTGTTGCAGGGTTCTGATGACCCCCAGCTTGTGATCTAAAGGGTGGTGGGAGTCAAACATCAAATACTGATCTGTGTGTGTTGGTTTTCTGTAAACCTCTACTTCCAGTTTACCATTCTCCCTGACTTCTACCAAGCAGTCCAAGAAAGCCTAAATAGAGGTGGGGGGTTCGACACCAACTGTCTGCCATGTACAATGCTGTTTTGACACCTTACTCTGGGCGTTCCTATAACACCTCTTAGCCACTATCCAATCAAGTCCTTAACACTTGGCTGTGTATGTTAATGGAATTTTTCCATGGGTACATAATTGCCACAGATTCTTGTACAAGTCATTCTGAATTGAGAGATCCAATCGGATGACTAGCGAAACGTCTTCAAGAACTAAACTTCAAGTCCAGTTGATCTAATTGAATACAACAGATATACCATGACCTGGATGAATGAGAACCTTCACAAGCACTGGTATTAATACATATACTGTTGTTCTGGTTGGTACAGGGATACTATATAATATTGAGAATTACTGGTATTAATACGTATACTGTAGTTCTGGTTGGTACAGGGATACTATATAATATTGAGTATTACTGGTATTAATACGTATACTGTAGTTCTGGTTGGTACAGTGATACTATATCATATTGAGTATTACTGGTATTAATACATATACTGTTGTTCTGGTTGGTACAGGGATACTATATAATATTAAGAATTACTGGTATTAATACATATACTGTAGTTCTGGTTGGTACGGGGATACTATATAATATTGATAATTACTGATATTATTACATTTACTGTAGTTCTGAGAGAGTAACATTTGTAAATATTGTAAACAAATGTATGATAAGTTTATAGTTAAGTTTTTTTATTTGTTATATTTTGATGTGTATGTTTACTATTGAGTAGCATGTTCAATAAATTCAATATAGTATAAAGGACTAGATGGACGTATGTCTTTCTACAACCTCCAATACTATGTTACCATGTAACTGTTATACAGACATTATGGGTAGGGTATAAATGTTGGACTAGATGGACGTATGTCTTTATACAACCTCCAATACTATGTTACTATGTAACTGTTATACAGACATTATGGGTAGGGTATAAAGGTTGGACTAGATGGACAAATGTCTTTATGCAACCTCCAATACTATGTTACTATGTAACTGTTATACAGACATTATGGGTAGGGTATAAAGGTTAGACTAGATGGACGTATGTCTTTATACAACCCCCAATACTATGTTACTATGTAAATGTTAGACAGACATTATGGGTAGGGTATAAAGGTTGGACTAGATGGACGTATGTCTTTATACAACCTCCAATACTATGTTACTATGTAACTATTATACAGACATTATGGATTGAGTATAAAGGTTGGACTAGATGGATGTATGTCTTTATTCAACCTCAATTACTCTGTTATTATGTGTTGGTTCATTCTGTTTTCCAGGTTGGCATAAGAGCTCAGGCCTCTACCATTCTCGGGTTCAAGGAATTCATTAAAGGTCCCCCAACCTTCAAAATTGTAGATGACACTCGCCTCCTGCTTTCACCTTTCAGTACGCAATCCCCAATCCTGTGGAGACCCAGGAATGGTTTATGGAATATTGAAAGATTGAGGCCTGCTCTTGTAGCTCTGAACAGCCAAACTTTAACATTTTTAGATAAATATCATCTCCTGCCTATCCCTCTACTTACAGTTGGCTAATGAGCCTCTAGCATGGCTCAGTGGTCCCAGGTTAGGCTGGGGCTTGCTCCTGTGACCCTGTCCTGATGTACCTGGGTCTGCCTTCAAGCAATCCCTGGCTGCTGGGGAGTCCAGGGCATGACAATGTGGACCTGGGGGAGGTAGTTTGTAGTCTTTTAATGATAATTAAGCTAGTTAATACAGAAATTGAAGTAAGGATAGCTGAACAAAGCAAAGCCCAACAAGTACAGTATATCAATAGTAAAAAGAGGACAGAGAATGTGGGACTGTTAAATGGGGCTAAGATGGTTATGGGAGATACCGAGAAGGCTAATGTGTGAACGATGAATGATGGGATTATTGTGCATGTTTGCTGGGTGGCATTTAATAATCTATTTCATGTAGATTTTAATAAAATAATTGAAGGAGAATACTAAAGATAAAAAGATCAGATAGTCTAGGGGGCAGATCCCACATTAACGCATAAAAAGAAGCGTACCAGAGGGGATTTGAACTCATGAACAGAAGTGCAATGTCCATGCGGTGCTATCCACTGCACCATGGGGCTAGCTGGGAATTGACTGTGTCAGTAGAACATTTGTTAATTGGCTGTTGGGTATTTATCACACAGGGAAACTGATGTCAAGTATTCTACCCGATCTGTCCCAGAGTGTGAGCGGTCCAGTGGCTCAGAGTAATGGTGCTGTGTACTGGTAATGCAAGGTTGTGGGTTCAATTCCAGTCAGTGCCGTACTCTGGGTCTCAGATGGAGGTAAGTGTTGAAGGCCAAGTAACCCAAGAGTAATTTGGAGAAAGGTGAGTAGAAGAGAAAAGTAAGTTTAGAAAGATGGAGTGGGCAGTAGTTTTAGTTCCCACTCCTTTGAAGAAATTTCGGTTAAGTACAAACTTTTTCAGAGCAGCCGGAGGTATGACTGGGTGCTGCCATGGGGGGGACGGGCATGCACGTCGTCTGCTCCATCCTTACTTTGATGTGTTTGCATCCTTGGCCCTGGGGCTATGTTAACATGCCCTCAATGGGCCCAACTTCGAGGCAACTCTACCTACAATGCCGCCATTGCAGGGTGAAACATCTTTGCGCTCACTTGGAACCGTCTTTACGCTCAATCGGGAACCATCTTTGCACTCACTCGGAACCGTCTGCTAGTGGCTTTGAACCCACAGCCTTCTGGTTCAAAGCTCAGTGACCCAGGCGCTGAGCCACACTGCCGCCCGAGAGATGGTGGAATCACTAGTATATTTGGCCTGTTCTTCTCATCCTTATTAAAGTCATCAGGAGGATTCGAACCCATGAGTACTGGGCTGGGAGGCAACAGTGCTAAGCACCAGGCCACAGGGCTACTTGGGAACCTGGTGGATATTTAGAGTATTTGAGGTTCATCTCACTTACTAACCAATAGTAAAGAAGGGATTCAAACCCATGAACTTTGTTTAGTAGAACAACAGCACTAAGAACCGCGCCACGGCACTGCTTGGGAATCCAGGGAAGGCACTAGGATATTTGAGTTTTTCTTTAATAAAGCACAAATAATAAAGTATTAACCAAGGGAATAGAACCCACGACCTTCACATTACAATGAACCAACACCAGGCGCTGAGCCACACTGCTAGACATGACTTCCTACTGACCATTATAGTAGTTACCCAACTGAGCCTGCAAGTTATTAATGTATTATCTAAAACTGGGTTGTACCTTCACTATAGTTAAAACAAAGGACCCATTCCCACATCTATCTAACCTCCTACCAAGCCTAGGAGTCAGAGAGATTCAATAAAAGTTCTTACCGTTAAAAATGGTGCTAATTTTGCCCCAACCAATCAGAACTTATGTAACATTTGAAAGCTAACATCTGATTGGTTGGGGCAAAATTAGCACCATTTTTAACAATAAGAACTTTTATTGAATAACCCTGTGCTGACAGCACTGGGACCCTTTAGTACCAACCAGGAATGGCAAGTCTTGGCTCACTACTGGTTTTATGGACCAGCTGACCAGCTTAGGCCAGGAAGACGGAATCCAACATGGTTAAAGAAAAGCCAACAATATAATCAATTTTTTTATTAATAAGGTTTAATTGGGTTTAATTGGGTTGGGGGTTTAATGGGTTTCAAACATTTTTGTTATTTTTTAACAAGTGTTTAAATGTCCTTTTCACTTTTTCCTTATTCCTCACGCTTCCTTTGCTTTCTATCGGATTCCGAGACCTTTCGCCGCCCACCTCTTCATCATTCCCATCTTCAATCTCCTTGTCACTCTCCGTGACCTTCGCACCTGTCAATCGGCCACATTGAAGGTAAAAACATCCACGCACTCACCGGAGATTGGAACCTACTTCGTGCTGACTCTGCAGCCCGGGTCTGTTTTTCAGTAAATTACCGCACGTCCCCAATTAACTGATCAATAGAACTATACTCATGCAATTGGTGTGTGTATGTATAATGTTATTTATATACTGACACGGGTCATATTTATAAAGGCACAGTATGGCTATGTTGTGATACCACACGTTTAAAAGGCATGTTCACCCCCAAAAATCAATTTCCCCTCTGCTCCTTATGGTTCTCCTGCAGGGCCTGATGAAATCCAGGAAAATGAAGAGTAGGAGCCTCTCTGTGTGTAATCTATACCACACACACAGTCCTCTAAGAGGTGCAGTGGGGCTCTCCCTCTGGTTCCCTTTTAATAAAGCATCGTGTCAGAGGCAAAACAGAGAAAGAAGTAAGGTAAGGGAATCTCTGCTAAGTTTAAATCTCCAAAATTGGCTCCTGAGTCCACACTGCTGCACACATGTTACTGTCCGTTGGTGTCCGCTTGTGCGTGCAATTTGGGCAATTGGCCCTTATGGGAGCGCATGGGAATCCTACCAAAAATGGTTATTGCATGCAGCTCTAACGGCCAGGCCACACTAGTGTGCGCATTTAAAAATGCAATCGGATTGCGCTTTAGTGTGGCCTAGCCCTCGTTCGCTCGGCTCCCTCTGCCGCTCTTCCGCACAAAAGCAGAAGAATAGACCAGACCAGCAGTTACATCAGTGATTGGCTGAGTCTCAGCCAATCACAGACGCAGCTGCCGGTTGGTTACTCAGTGAGGAAGAGCATAGGGGCCGTTAATGAGAAAACGAAGGCTGGTAAGTACATTTACGCTATTGAGGTCTATGTTAGATTTCCCTAATTTTACTGATTTTTATTTTGAAGGAGATACCCATTAATGATCGCAAATGTACGATCACAAGAGTGAATCTACGATTGGCGTCGTAAATTTACAAGCGCAATCGTAGATTAGTGGCCACCATCGCAGATTTCCGATCGCCCATACAATACCATTGCAGAACCATAGACTCCTGTAATCGTACTTTTAACCCGCTAATTCGCTGCACAGTGCTGTACAATATCACATTTTAATGATTGACTTTATTTAAAATCAATAATAACTTTTTGCATTTTTCCCCGTTAAAGTTGAACCACATTGAGACACTTAATAAACTGTGTGTCAGGAGAGCTGATAAAGGTGGAACATATTGGACCAGGGGCTGTATTTATAAAGCCGGGTATTGCATTTTAGCGATACCATGCCTTTAACGTTGGGTAAAACGATAGATAATTCATTTCCGATCGGTAATCGTAATGAAATCGTAGACTTACGATCCCCATAGAATACCATTGCGGTAGTGTACTGACGCACGGTATTCTATGAGCGAACGTTCGTTAATTACCGAACGTTTGGTCATAAAAGTATGATCGCGATCGTAAATTAATGAACCCGCGATATTGCTGAAAAACGATACCGTGGTTTTATAAATCCGGCTCCAAGTTACTAGCTGTCAAGGTTTAATGGAGACAAGTTCCATATTGATCCAGGGATTTGCCATTTGGAGTCGGAAAGGATTTTTTCTTAATCTGGATCTGGGGTAACTTGGGGTTTGGGTGGAATTAAAGTTTAGAACTGATCCAGCGATTAGACTGATTTCCATCTGGAGTCAGGAAGGAATTTTGGGTAAAAAAAGACAATGGACCATCAAGTTCAAACCCCTGCACAAAAAAAACATCAAATTTTGCTATGATTGTGGTTTTCCGACATCTGATCGCCCATTCAGACATCAGTCATGTCCTGCTGAGATGCCATGCAATTTTTTTGCCGCGATCAACCAATTGGTCATTTTATGGTGTGTACACATTCGTTATTTGTTAAACCCAGACCTTTAAAGGTATTGCACAGATACACTACACTATTAAGGTCTGCACCAATAAATTTCTGGAAAACTTGTATGCGCCAGTCAGAGTGGGCAAACTTGTATGCGCCAGTCACATGGTGGGCAAAGTTGCATGTACCATACAAAACATAACAAGAGAAGATAGAACCCAATAACTCTACGCTCACTCAATAGGTGTGCAAAAGAAGCAAGAAAAAAACTTTATTACGGCATGGCCACACTGCAATGCAAATGCATGCAATTTCATGTGCGATTTTGTTGCGATTGTGATTTAAAATGCGTTGACGCGTTTTTAATGATATGAAAAAAACGCAAGCGCAAACTCAAAAAAAATCCCGATAGTGTGGCCGTGCCCTAATACAGTTTTTTTCTTGCTATTTTTGCACACCTATTGAGTGAGCGTTAAGTTTATGGGTTCTATCTTTCCTTGTTATGTCTTATATGGTCTTTTACCCATACGCTCCCCCCCTACATTGGGGTAATAACGGTTTAGGTGTTTTGGACTGAGTATGAGTGGTGCTCCACTTATGTTTGTGGTTGTTTAAACTTGTATGTACCAGTCACACTGACCTTAAAGTGTCTGCTGGACTCAAGGGCAGGAGGGTTCTGCAGCCACTTTGAAATCGAGCCCTCAATTTTAACAGACACCATTAAGTCATCCCTCTAGTTCAACAGCCACTGTTAAGTAAACACTGGATGGTGAACTGGAGGGCTGACCTAACAGAATCTGTTGAACTGGAGGGCTGACCTAACAGTACCTGTTGAACTGGAGGGCTGACCTAACAGTACCTGTGGAACTGGAGGGCTGACCTAACAGTATCTGTTGAACTGGAGGGCTGACCTAACAGAATCTGTTGAACTGGAGGGCTGACCTAACAGTACCTGTTGAACTGGAGGGCTGACCTAACAGTACCTGTTGAACTAGAGGGCTGACCTAACAGTATCTGTTGAACTGGAGGGCTGACCTAACAGTACCTGTTGAACTGGAGGGATATTGTGTAACGTTGATGATACTGTGACATTGATAATAGTGTGTGATGTTGGTGGAATTGTGACATTGATGTTGTGTGACGTTGATATTGTGTGCCGTTGATGATATTGTGTGACGTTGTTCACTTTGTGTGACGTTGATATTGTGACGTTGTTCATATTGTGTGACGATGATATTGTGTTACGTTGCTCATATTTTGTGACATTGATGATGTTGTGGGACGATGATGTTGTGGCGTTGTTGATATTGTGACATTGTTGATATTGTGTGACATGGCTGCACTTTACATTCTTTTTTGTGTAATTCTCATTGCCAGTTGAGATCAGTAGTTGCCATGATATGAGAGAGGGCAGTCTAACCCCAGTTCTTTCTCCATCTTCTGGCAGCCAATCAGAGAACGCCCCCGCCCCTATTCAATCAGTGATTGGTAACTGAACTGTCAGTCAGTTGGGTGTGGTAGTGGTATACCGGTAATAGGGCAGTTCCATGTACCGTGTGTGTGGTACAGTGATCACCCACCTGCCTCGCTACATAACCCAGACTGTTACACGGAACGGAAGTGACGTTATCCTAGTGGAGCCTGGGCGGAAGCTGGTCATAGAGTGGTGCACGCCGGGAGGACGGGACGTTCCAATCAGAGCTGAGCAGGAAGTGAAAGGTCCTCAGTTCTTCTGTGTCTGATATCACAATATATCACCCAGGTACAGGGATATGACATGGCTGACACCCCTCACTGTTTATAATATTCATATTCATTATAGTATATAATGGTATATTAATGTTTATATGGCATAAAATAATGTTCCTATTGATATGGTATATAATAACAATAATGATAATAATAAATCATAATATAATAATGATATATTATTATAAAAAGCTTATTAACTAGTATAATTTATTAGTCATCCACTATTAAAATTATTTAATATGTAAAATGGTTAAGTAGTTATTGTGGACTTAAATTCACAGGCATTAGTATGAGTATTTAGCAGTTACTGTGGGTATTGATTATTTAGTATAACAATGGGTTACATCAGTGGTATAAAGAGTATATATAAGAGTATATATAATTCCCATATACATTGGATCACTGAGGACACCCAAGCAGATCAGCAGTATTTTTTTCTTATCACATCAGTATAAAAGCACTGTACACATGTTCCTTCTGATCAGCAGACTACCGGTTAATTTACTGACAGTCTGTCAGTCTGAACGATAGCTGTCTTGTTTAACATAATGCATTGTGATTACTCTTTTCACGCATGGAAGTGTGCGTTGTAGTGTGTCCACAGCTATAGAGCTAAAAATTCTGCTTGTGTGTACCCAGCATTAATATGTCTATACACAGATATCCTGGCTGCACAGAGGTGCACAATTCGAAATCAGTAAGCAATCAGTATTCCACCATGCAACATCAATGTTGAAAAGATTTCTTCTAGGAAATCTTTTCTGGTTAGTTTCCCAGCATTCCTGATAATTTCCAGCTAAAAAAACTCCTTGAAACTGATCAGGAGATTGTCTAGTATTTAGTTAAATCAACAGGACTTGAAGTTATTCTAAATGACTACCATAGATTAACCTACATTAACCATTTTTCGTCCACTAAACATCTATATCTGCTAGGAAACTGCTACAATTCCGCCTGTCTAAAAATGGCCCTAAACAGCCTTTAGCATTAACCACAGATGTTTTTTAACAATTGAAAATATATTAACCGTTTATTTAAACTGGAATCTAATTAATAATGTTTTTATTTTCAGGTATTATGGGGTCTGAAAAATAACAACACAAGAAATCGACCATTATGGCATTGCAGCGAATACCACGCCTGCTTGCACTAACTGAGGGACTGTGGAGGTGCCAACTTGTAATGTGCCAGCCGTTAGCAGTTCTTCAGTCCACACTGGGATCCTTGGCATTACAGCCCCGTTCCCTGTACACCGGATGCCCTCAATGTGCAAAGCACAGAGGCCTGGCTAGGAAGAAGCGAGATTTATCTGAGAAGAAGTTGGTGAGTTCTCACAAACAAAATATTCCACACTCACGCAGAAAACGGAAGTAGGGCTTGTAGGTTAAAAATGTTCCAGTGGGAGGCAGGTGGAGGCAGTATTAAAAAATTGTTGTAATTATTTTCTTATTTTAGTAAACAGTGATTTTACCCCGTACCAAACATAGTTTGTGCCCCATGTTTACTCTTTCATACCCAACTCCTGGCCGGGTCTTTATTGAACATGTCCCAGCATGCTGCGTGCATCCAAAGATAAAGATAGAGGCAAAAGACGAATCTCTTTAGACCGTTTCTCTGCTTCTTGCACAAATATTACTGTTCTAAATACTGTTATTTTTTATATAAAAGCAATTGCATTAGTCATTATGGAAAACATTCATGATTATCTGGTGTGGTTTATTGCGTTGTTTTCCTTTTTGCAGACCCGCTATTTTGTTGATCACCGGAGAATCCGAGTTGTGGGGGGAGCTGGTGGAAAAGGTGCATGTTGTTTTCACAGTGAACCCAGAAAGGAGTACGGGGGTCCAGATGGTGGCGATGGTGGAAATGGGGGGCACATCATACTAAAAGGTTATTGTATTCTTAGTTAAAAATGCACTTAAAATTGTTCTGAGATAGAGATCCAAACACATTACTTCCCACGGTAACCTTCTTTGTTCTTTGCAGTTGATTCACAGTTAAAGTCTCTGTCCTGCATCACATCTGTATATCAAGGAAATGACGGGGAACCTGGTCAAAGGGACAATTGCTTTGGAAGAAATGGTGAACATATCTATATAAAGGTAAGTGAGGGACCCACCCTCTCTGATAATACAGGTTTGGTATCCCTTGATAGCGAAAACTTTAATTAGGTTATTTTTGTTTCATCAAAATGTCTTACTCTTACTATCCTTGTTTAGAGAACACACTTTTCCCACTGAAGGAGGTTAACAGCTTGCTTTACAGTGTACAGACTGTCCCAATGCTATATGGGTGCTTAGCTACAGAAATATAGCAGGGAGTCACGGGGAAATCTCTGCCAACATGGAAACTACTTTTTTTTTACTTATTCTGTTGGGCGCAAAATATCACCATCATATCACATGATAGTAAAAGTGAAATAGATTTTTAATGCTTGTGTCCCTTTAAACCTTTACATGCTGCTCAGGTGCATTTAAGCAATAGTAGACAAGAATGTCTTGTT
The DNA here is from genome assembly GCA_019447015.1 of Hymenochirus boettgeri. NCBI lineage: Eukaryota > Metazoa > Chordata > Amphibia > Anura > Pipidae > Hymenochirus > Hymenochirus boettgeri. Next base: position 92,435,314 of record CM033476.1, read on the forward strand.
AATTATCAGGTACCACTTGGTACACTGGTGAAGGAAGAGGGAATGCTCCTTGCTGACCTCTCTAAACCAGGCGATGAGTTTTTGGCTGCTCAGGGTGGATCCGGTGGAAAAGGAAACAGATTCTTTCTAAGCAATGAAAACCGAGCTCCGATGAACTCCACACCTGGAGAGCCAGGAGAAGAAAAGCGTCTGCAGCTTGAATTGAAAACCATGGCACATGCAGGAATGGTGAGCACTGGTTCAACTTCTAGGGTAGATCTTTTTATTTACCAATTGTAACTCTTATGGAGCAGTTTTCTACATTTCCGACAATGCAGACATTTCTTTAGCAGATGGCTTCCTTTACAGGTGGGATTCCCCAATGCAGGAAAGTCCTCTCTGTTACGACTTCTATCGAATGCTCGTCCGGCTGTTGCATCTTATCCTTTCACCACCCTAAATCCCCACGTGGGGGTCATAAAATACCAGGATTATGTGCAGTTAGCGGGTGAGTTGTTTTTTACATCGACAAATAAAACATTTCAGAGAGTTTGAACTCTTATATTTTGGCTAAGTCAAAGGTCATTTGTGGTCGAGAATCTTAGGCTAACAACATTTTACTTTTATCTACTTCTATCCTCTGTAAGAAAGGTGGTACCTTTGTTTTTACGGATAATGAAAGTCTTTGTCACATTGAGTATTAGCGTTTTGCATGTTTACTGTTGGTAGATGTGACCTAAATTTGGTGTTTTGCCATTTATTCCCAAAACAATATGTTGTCTCTCATTGTAGATAGCAGCTTCCAGATTTAAGTGACACATGATGTGTACGAACAGGTGTTTCAGCTGACTATGGGTAAATGTATCATCGTTGATGATCCGCCAGGTCGCAGGATGCCTGGCCGAGCACACATATACTTATAGATAGTTGACCGAAACAGCCATTCGTACACATCGCTTGGAACGTGTTCGGCCCTGCAATGGCTTGTTTGTGCAAGGCTTAAGACTACGTGCGTATGTGTGCTACAACTATGTAACACATTGATCCCTAGTAAACTGATCAAGACAAAAATAAAACACTTAACAAAGCGTAAATATAATCTCAATTAAATACAAGGGAATCCCTCCGTGCATAGAGGCATTTAGTGGTCAATTTGTGGCACTGTTTGTCTCTGAACACACTGCTCACTTTCAGCCTATTCCCTGTGCTTCCTCTCTTAGTGGCTGACATCCCTGGAATCATAGATGGAGCCCATCGGAACAGAGGCCTGGGTTTTGCCTTCCTGCGACACATTGAACGTTGCAGAATTATTGTTTATGTGTTGGATCTTTCGCACAAGGAACCGTGGGTCCAGCTGAAATCCCTACTTTATGAACTGGGCAAATTTGATGAAACGCTTCTTCAGCGGCCTCATGTTATTGTGGCCAACAAATTGGATCTTCCGGGGGCTCGGGAAACTCTGCAGTGCCTGCGACAGGAAACTGGAAGCAGAGTCATTGGTCTGTCTGCACTGACTGGAGAGAATGCAGAGGAACTTTTACTTCACCTTCGAGAGATGTATGATGGACGCAAACAAGATGGAAAAATATCTTACAGAGACTGGTGACTGCTTGTGTGCACAATAAACGCTGCATTCAGAAATGTTACACTTTTTGTTCTTAATGTAAACTGAGCTTCATTTCCTGAGTGATGTCATCACTGTGCTCTTGACAGCTGCACTCTAAAATCTCACTCCAGCTATGCTAGGCAAAAACCTTACCTTGGTCACTGCTAAGTATGATGTCATCACAATGCGCTTTGGATAGTGTTAAAAATCTTTTACATGTATTCCGGTCTCCTTCCCGGCAAGTATCAGCCATCAGGGAACAGTTGCACAGTTATAATATTTTTATCTGTTAAAGGGTAACTGTGGTCTCGAATTCTTCCAAACTAGTAAGGATTATATAAAAAGCCCTCCATCGTACCTTCACAATAAAATCTAAACCACATCTCTAGATAAAATTTGTGAGACTTTATTGCTGGAAAGGTTCAGCAATATCACTTCCTGCTTGAACACTTCCTGTTTTCAGCCATGTGTCCAGCCTGTCTGCATTAATAGGCTCCCCTTCTCAACTGTCAATTTTTTCTCCAGGTACTTCCTGATTTCCCCAGCATTAAGTCTTACCTGAGCATGCTTCTCCCCCGAGGCAGAGCGGCTAGCAGAGGTCTGGTGATGTCACTCAAACTACTGGAAGCAGGAAGTTTGAACATTTACCTCGATATAATTTCTCAACCGGAGATTGCAAAGAAAATACTGCAGGCTTTCATTTAACCCTAACTTGTTTGGATGGGAGCTGCCATATTGAATGCATTTGCCTATGTTTACTATTTACAAGTTTGGGTAAAACTTGAGTGAATTTGTGTCCAAGGAAGGTGAAGGACCCCGAAGCCTCGTGCACACCAGCATGTCACAATAAAAATTTGAAAGAGTGCGTTTCTCCACTAAACCTTATAAGAATAAGCATTAACTGCAGGTGGCTGGCAGTTTAAGTGATACCGCACCATCAAACACAAGTAATCTAGGAGTGCGTGGGACAACAGAATATAAAAGGAATGGACACATACAGATAAAAGCCCTGCAACTGATAAAAGGTTCAGAACATAATGCACACAGGGAGAACTGTTTCCTGCGATTTCCATTGAAAATAAAATGCCAATGCAGAACACACATAGTGGCAATTAGCTCTTAGAAAGTAAAGTATAAGGTCATAACATTCTGTGTATAGAACTTTTATTCTCTGTATATATGTATTTATTTACATGGGTGACAGCTGCCAGATTGTTTGGGTAGAAAATACATTATTTAAGGTTCTGTAGCATGATTTTAATTCCTACTTACAAATCAAATGATTTTAACTGTCAAATCAATAGGGCAATTTTCCTAATTACAAATAGAGAGAAACCTCTACTTGTTACAGCAGAAATGTACATTTTCCACTAGGTGGAGATGTTGTGCATCTAAAAATCACACTGCCAGGGTCGCTCTGGGTAGATCGCCCTTCCAGAGATTCAATACCTGCTTTGCAGCTCTGGTTAAATAGCGATTTGGATTTAACCCCCTGTGCAACTTTATTAGAAATTAATTCTTTAATAGCATTAAATATTCACACTAAAAGGGCTACAAAACATGAATTGACTCGGTGAAAAAGGAAGCATGTTTGTTTTGTTCAAAAAAGGTGATGTGGGACTCTCTACACCTACCCCAAAATTAAGGAGCCCATACACCCAATGACACCAGTCATACAATCATTGTATCATGTGGTCGGTGTTGCACATTGTAGAAATATCTTATTATCAGGATTGTTGGGCCCCTTTAATTAATATTAAAAAGGCTCCCCTGGTATGGTGCATTGCCATATATTAGGCTAATGTATGAAGTTGTTACAAGATCTGATACCTGCTCTGTCTAGATTGTCCTTTTTTCCAGTTTATAATCTGGGAGATTTTTTTTCTACTGCACAGAATAAACCAGCAATTTAACCCGTCTTTGTGCTGCAGTAAATCTGTTCTGCTGTGTGCAGTAATTCGGAACCAATTTCTCATTAGCGATATCCCATGATTCCTCCTGCCATTCCTAAATTGACTGTAATTGTGTTTCTTACCTAGAAAAGCAATAAAATCTCCTGTTATAGTTGAGACCCCACGTCTGTGATTTCCAAGTTAAACGTTTGTCACACATGATAGACATAAAACATCAGATGTTAAAGCGAAAAGTAAAAGCTGTTTAGCAGGCGCTTTACTGTACTATCTAACAATATGGCAGCTCCCACCCATATGTATAAATCTAAATATACAGAGAAGGAATGTCTGACATTACAATAAGCTTTACCCACTCTAAGGGAAACAAATGGCAGTCCCACCCCTGTATAAATATACAGAGAAGGAATGTTCTGTACATACAATAAGCTTTACCACTCATAATGTACTGTCTAAGGGAAACAATATGGCAGCTCCACCCATATGTATATAAATATACAGAGAAGGAATGTTCTGTACAACAATAGCTATACCCTCATATGTACTGTCTAAGGGAAACAATATGGCAGCTCCCACCCATATGTATAAATATACAGAGAAGGAATGTTCTGTACAACAAAGCTATACCCTCATACTGTACTGTCTAAGGGAAACATATGGCAGCTCCCACCCATATGTATAATATACAGAGAAGGAATGTTCTGTACACACAATAAGCTATACCCTCATACTGTACTGTCTAAGGAAACAATATGGCAGCTCCCACCCATATGTATATAAATATACAGAGAAGGAATGTTCTTGTACATACAATAAGCTATACCCTCATACTGTACTGTCTAAGGGAAACAATATGGCAGCTCCCACCCATATGTATAAATATAATACAGAGAAGGAATGTCTGTACATACAATAAGTTATACCCTCATACTGTACTGTCTAAGGGAAACAATATGGCAGCTCCCACCCATATGTATAATATACAGAGAAGGATGTTCTGTACATACATAAGCTATACCCTCATACTTACTGTCTAAGGGAAACAATATGGCAGCTCCACCCATAAATAAATATACAGAAAAGGATTCTGTACATACAATAAGCTATACCCTCATACTGTTCTGTCTAAGGGAAACAATATGGCAGCTCCCACCCATATGTATAAATATACAGAGAAGGATGTTCTGTACAACAATAAGCTATACCCTCATACTGTACTGTCTAAGGGAAACAATATGGCAGCTCCCACCCTATGTATAATATAAATAACAGAGAAGGAATGTCTGTACATACAATAAGCTTACCTCATACTGTACTGTCTAAGGGAAACAATATGGCAGCTCCACCCATATGTATAAATATACAGAGAAGGAATGTTCTGTACATACAATAAGCTATACCCTCATACTTACTGTCTAAGGGAAACATATGGCAGCTCCACCCATATAAATAAAATACAGAAAAGGAATGTTCGTACATACAATAGCTATACCCTCATACTGTACTGTCTAAGGGAAACAATATGGCAGCTCCCACCCATATGTATAAATATACAGAGAAGGAATGTTCTGTACAACAATAAGCTATACCCTCATACTGTACTGTCTAAGGGAAACAATATGGCAGCTCCCACCCATATGTATATAAATATACAGAGAAGGAATGTTCTGTACATACAATAAGCTATACCCTCATACTGTACTGTCTAAGGGAAACAATATGGCAGCTCCACCCATATGTTATAAATATACAGAGAAGGAATGTTCTGTACATACAATAAGCATTACCCTCATACTGTACTGTCTAAGGGAAACAATATGGCAGCTCCCACCCATATGTATAAATATACAGAGAAGGAATGTTCTGTACATACAATAAGCTATACCTCATACTGTACTGTCTAAGGGAAACAATATGGCAGCTCCCACCCATATGTATAAAATATACAGAGAAGGATGTTTCGTACATACAATAAGCTATACCCTCATAATGTACTGTCTAAGGGAAACAATATGGCAGCTCCCACCCATATGTATAAAAAAAATTACAGAGAAGGAATGTCTGTACTACAATAAGCTTTACCTCATACTGTACTGTCTAAGGAAACAATATTGCAGCTCCCAACCATTGTATAAAAATACAGAGAAGGAATATGTACATACAATAAGCTATACCCTCATACTTTACTGTCTAAGGAAACAATATGGCAGCTCCCACCCATTAAATAAATATACAGAAAGGAATGTTCTGTACACAATAAGCTATACCCTCATACTGTACTGTCTAAGGGAAACAATATGGCAGCTCCCACCCATATGTATAAATATACAGAGAAGGAATGTTCTGTACAACACAATAAGCTATAACCTCATACTGTACTGTCTAAGGGAAACAATATGGCAGCTCCCACCCATAGTATAAAATAAATATACAGGAAGAATGTTCTGTACACACAATAAGCTATACCCTATACTGTACTGTCTAAGGGAAACAATATGGCAGCTCCCACCCATTATATAAATATACAGAGAAGGAATGTTCTGTACATCAAAGCTATACCTCATACTGTACTGTCTAAGGGAAACAATATGGCAGCTCCCACCCATATGTATAAATATAAATATACGAGAAGGAAGTACCTGTACATGACAATAAGCTTTACACTCATACTGTACTGTCTAAGGGAAACAATATGGCAGCTCCCACCCATATGTATAAATATACAGAGAAGGAATGTTCTGTACACACAATAAGCTATACCCTCATACTGTACTGTCTAAGGGAAACAATATGGCAGCTTAGCTCCCACCCATATGTATAAATATACAAAGAAAGGATGTTCTGTACATACAATTAGCAATGCCCTCATATTGTACTATTTAAAGAAAACTATGGCAGCTCCCACACATATATACATATACAGAGAAGTAATGTTCTGTACCCACAATAATCTATACCCTTATACTGTACTGTCTAAGGGAAACAATATGGCAACTCCCACACATATATATATATACATATGTAGAGAAGGAATATTTTGTACCCTCATACTGTACTGTCTAAGGCAAACAATATGGCAGCTCCCACCCATATATAGAAATATACAGATAAGGAATTTTCTGAACATACAATTAGCAATACCCTTGTACTATACTGTCTAAGGGAAACTATATGGCAGCTTCCATATTTAAATATACAATTACATAGAATGATATGGCTACTAACATAGAATCCATTATTGTTGATGATGTTGATCCAAGAGTATCCTTATAGACACTGGTGATTTTTAGGACAATTACATTCACATTGTAAACAGGCACAGTTATAATATATCCTAATATTTCACATTCACGTAAACAGAGCCCTGGTCCGATCTGAACAAAGATCTCGGTTTCTTTAAATGGCACATACACCACCATGAAGTCTATCTTTAGGTCTGGTTAAAGGTGTTTAATTTGCAGTTCTGGCATTGACCGTGGAGCACTTATAACAGGCTTTGTGCCCATTTATTTTATTATTATTTTGTGTATTAGATATAAAGGTTATTTTTATATTTAACCTATGGATAGGGTTAATATTGCCATTATCATACCCAGTGGCAATTAACACCGGAGGACAGTCTGAAATCTCAATTGAGACTGATTGATTAATTCTGAGCTGTCTTACAGCTCCTGTCCCAAACAGTTAAATGGCACAAATAGTATTTGTCAGTGGCCAGATTAGGCTCATTGCAAGAAACATTCATCATAATTAAGAACCAAATCAGAATAATGGAAAGAGGATTCTCTTTTGAGCTGATGGTGGAGATTGGAATGGGATCTGTATTCTGTCCTTGTACATGGTTCTTTCTATGGAATATATTTACCGCTCACAATGTTTGAAAACTACAACTACCACCATTCTTAGTTGAAAGATAGAAACAATATATTCACCTACCATGGCCACATTCCCATGCATATATGGGGTGAGTAGCCCAGGCTGGATGGCTGTTTTACAATTTTATATCCCACTGAGATATATCAAAAAATAATCACCATTATATAGCAGAAGAAATAAAGTTACCCAATCTAAAATAGCCTATAACTAATAACACAGGACTGATACCCAGTTCCCCCCCTATATAAAAACATTCCTATGGAGTCTCAAATGGCATATATCAGCAGTGTCTTGCTCAGTTGAATAGTTTCAACTCTCTTCTGGTCTGGTAGCACTGGGTCTATTCCGGAGGATCGATCTATAACGGGTGCCCATGCTGGGGGCTGCAACATTGGCTTCCCATGTTTGGGACTCCTGGGCTCTCCCGACCAGCCTGGGCATTTCCTATTATGCAGAGTCTTATTCCATGCCAAGAGTCTGCTCCGTGATGTCAGAGTAGGGATCACTGGATTTGCACCATGTGGATCCATTTTTCAAATACATAGAACTTACAACCCCAGGTTATTACTGCTGACTCCATACTGGTTTGCTACACGCTGGACCTAAACGCATTTAAAGGATCGCACACACTTTGAGAAAAAGCAGTAAGGGGGGGGGGGGGAGTGGATATTTCTTTAGCAACTGAGAGGCATTGGGATTTTTCAAATTCAAAACCTTTGTTTTTTGCAAAAACAGTTTTTATTAGGAGTCTTTAAATACCTTCAAACAAGGAACTTATTCCAACCAGCAAACTCCATAAACCAGCACCATTCCCTTGCACTTAATTAGGACTGATTACATGCACCCTATTCCAGCCTTTTATAGGGGCTAGAGCTCCCATAATGCACTGGGCCTTTTCCTTTAAATCCCAGGATGTGCAGCTGATCTGCCTCTTAGAAGCATATGCCTTATCACCATGCTGGAGAACAGGTAAGTACCTCTTTGTCTCTTGGCAAATTAAGTCTTTCAGAGATTTTAATTTTCCACAGTAAGTCATTCTGGATTTCTATTTTCCAAACCGTTTTAACATTTATGTGGGCACTTAAAATACTTAAAAGAAAAGAAACACAAACCTATGTCAGACTACAAACACATGCCAGCTTGTAGCACAGGTGCTACAGGAAGAGCAGGAAAGGAAAGATGCATTAGGTGGCCAGCCTAATTGGAAGGGAAGGAAACAGATTGGGATGTTTAATATTCACACAGAAAAGGTTTCAGTCCATGTATATTTTAAAACAAAACCAGCTTAAAGGAATCGTTCACACAAAGTGAACTATTCCTTTAAAGTAGTGATTGAAGACCAGGAGGTAAAGGACCTATTCCTTACCTTCCGTTCTTCAATCACTAGACCAGGAGAGATCCACCACGTCTGTTGCCCAGACCGATTCCTGGTTTAGTTTCACGCTCTATCACTATGCGTGATAATGCGCGCTATAGTAAACTAAACCAGGAAGCGGTCTGCGATTTTCAACTGAGCCGCGGTGGATATATTCACCTCCGATCCTGTGTCCTGGTCCAGTTACTGAAGAACGGAAGGCAAGGAATAGGTCCTTTACCTCCTGGTCTTCAATCACTAAAGGAATAGTTCACTTTTTGTGTAAACTATTTAACTTAATACAAGTTTAATAGACCATAATACGTTTCTTCAGTAATGTTTGATGCTAGATAGTATTATCTGGATTTTACCTGGAGAGATGTTCACAGATGGAAATATTTGTTAGTTTGGGTTGAATCCATTTTAGGGAAGTAGAGAATATTTTTCTGAGCTCCTTATCGATAGATTCTCAATTCTACCCAGTACTGTAGTTCGAATTGTTCTTTAACTGAGTGAGCACTGCTGATATTTGCTGTTTGGGTTTTAACATTTGCGAATCCACTGGAATGTATGTATGTATATAGGGGGAACTTGGTTTCAGATGCGTGCTATTGGTTATGCTATATTTCTGTTTTTTAGATGTGTAATATAGGATAATGTATTGTAAAACAGCCCTCCAGCCTGAATTTTTTGTATTGATTGGATTAAGCTAATAGGATTATCAACCCCATTTATGCATGGGGATATAGGACTTTATTACTAATAGTAGGTGAATATACTTTATTCCTCTTTTGATGTTTTTTTGGTATTGTGTAAATTCACCCTAGCACCTACTAGAGATAAGCTAGGTACACACAGTACCATTAGAGCCCCGATACCTTCGGATCAGACGATATCAGGGCTTTATTGGTACTGTGTGAATCGAGCTTTCCCTAACGAGCGTTCCCTCTCACGAACGGTGACGTTCGTGAGAGGGAAAATTTCCCTTGGTCGCGATGCTCACCGTAGAGGGAGCCGAGGGAAACGGTTCAGAGCATTCTCCCAATGCTTTGTATAGAGAGCGCTCGGGACTTTAGAAAATGATCTTGCAGATGTCTGTCCACTTTCAAAATCTGGCAAGTGTACCCAGCTTTATGTATATATATGAATTAATCCCTCACATATTTTATCACCTCTGATGTGTTATTTAGCATTCTTAGTTGGGCACCGGCTTTAGAATATTCATTTGATTATATACCTATTTTGTTATATAAAGCCATATATAGTAGTATACGTATTGCAAAACTACCAACTTTTCTTTCCTTTATGTAAGCCCAACAATGCTACTGTTATACATTTTTTTATAGCTTGCAGCATCAAACTTTTCAGGAAAGGTTTCTGCCTCCGTCCCCTGCTCTGTGAGCTTGAGCATGTGCATTGTGCTTCTGCTTGGTTACACCTTCATTGTTTACTACAGTCAATCATTAGCCTGTTCTTGGCTGCGGTGGTGCACATGGTGGTTCTATGCTCACAATAGGCTATACCTTCAAACATTACTGCGCAAACGAAAAATATGGCAGCTCCCATCCATATGTATAAATACAAATATATAGGCGTGTTGGGGCCGTACCATAGGCATAACTGGTTGTGTTATCGGTGGGGCTACATACACGGCCTGGCCAGAGCATGGGGTTTCACTAGTTGGGCCGCCCTTATGTAGCAGGTCCCACCTACAATTTAGACCGTCTGTAAGATCTATGTCCTCATACTTGGATAGTAAACATAAAAAAATCAATATTGTCATATTAGACCTGGCCATGGTCTGTGTGACTAACAGGAATTAAAGTGTAAATGTAATGCCAAACCCTTAATAGTACCGTCCGATTTAATCCCGGCTCTTATAGTTGGACCAAAGAGTCTGTGACACTTCCCGTGCTGTCTAATGGGAAGACGTACTGTCCTGGACTCAGAGGGTGGAGCCAAACTGGCACTACAAGCTGGGGTTTCAAAGCTTTTTGCACTAGACCAAATCCATTAATATTCTATTAGAGGAAATATCTAGTATTCCACAAGCAAATGATACCCCTTTGTTTGTATCATTCCCTGCAATTAAACCTTCCTTTGCACAATTTTTTTTTAGGTGAACATTCTGTTCCTAACCCTCAGCAGGTTTTTTAATGTATTTACTGAGAAAAATCTTCCAATAGCCAATTCAGTGGTTCTTTCTCTTTGGCAGGAAATACATTTCATAGATCTCATGAAAAATGGAGAACTCCCTTGATGTCAAGAGACCCATTCATTGGCTCCTCACCTCCCTTTCTCTCTGTTTTTAATGCATTTATACAGTAGCTCTTCCTGATTTGCACTTAAAGGATAATTTCCTTTCTGCATTTTTTCCCCATCTCTTTGATTGTTCCCAGACCAGTTATGTGAAATTGATCGGGAATCGTACTTGGCTTTTATCAGACATCTTTCATCTCTCGGCTTTGCCTCTGTCGTCACCTGCTAAGACAGGAGTAATCTAATTAGAGAGGACAGAGGTGGGGGATTGGAATGCAGCCTCATGGACGGCTTTACCCTTTCTGAATATTCATCTGAGATCTCGAAGTCCCCATAATGACAAATAGATCAATGTTACTATGAAATCTTTCACACTTTTTGTATGGTTACAAACGGAGCGATATTTGTTAATGGGGACAAATGATCACCCAGAAAGGAATGTTATGGAAATTAGAATCTTTCTGTATTGTGTGGTCTGATTTACCAGCATACCAGATTGTCCCATCTGGACCAATGGGTGCCTTGAAAATAAAGCAGATTATTCAGACCGGCACGGAAATATTGGTCGGCCTGAAAAATCTGCTCGTCTGTACCCAGCCTTGATTCTCAAAGACCTGGCACACAAGGTTCAATAAATGTGTCTGACAGCCGGGGTGGAACACAACTCCCCCGTGTGGCCTATTGAGAATCCCTGTAATGATTGGTTCAAACTAACGGGCGACGAACAGCTGTTTCGGACAACAATCGCATGTGTATGCATTAGGTTCCATTCGTGGATGAACGACGTCCGACCGAACGCATACACACAAGATTATCAGCCGAAACATACGTTTGTTGCGTGTGCATGCGCTTAGGGGTCACTTGTTGGCGGTAAAATCATACATGTGTGCGAAGATTGACGCTACAATTGTAAACAATCAGTTGATGACTACGCTCAACCACTGCCTGTGTAAATATCCGGAATATTTACCAGTTTTAAACAAATGACTTGGCTTCATCAACACACTTGGAAAATTGCTTTGAAATGTTGTCTTCCAACTTGCAAACTCCTCCAGAAAATAAAATTAAGATAACTTAGGTGGAAAAAAAAGCCTTTACTATAAAAGAAAATATCCTTTATTCTTTTTGAGATTTCCACACCAGAACAAGTGGCACCAAAGTCTAACCATGTGAACTATTTGCTTGGGTGGGGAGTTTGGGTATCATTGGGAACTTACAAAATGGCACCTAATTGAGGAGCCTTGCTTCTGCTCTGTAAGGTGCAAGCAATGTTTATATAGGAATATCCCAGTATCGCTGTCATCTAGTTACTTGCCCTTTGTAGAGCCGCCATTCGCACAGGGAGCTTGTTTCTGTTGACTTTTGCAAGGATTTGTTACATAAATCTTATTGTGAAGATTTCCATCATCCTCAGGAAATCTCTTCATTCCATCAAGAACAGTGATGTGGTTGACATTCTAAATATGTTTTTCTTGGCATGAATATTTCTAGAAGACAAGGGATCACTGGATTCTGTAGAAACTTGCAGTCCGTCTTCCTGACATTTGCAGGTGCCATTTAGATAGGGCTGGTGGAATTTGATAACAGAATGTTAGTTTCAATTAAATCACTGCTGGATTTCTAGATTGTGGAATTGCCTATGGATTTTATTTGGAAACTTACTGTCTGTTATTGAAACACCTTAGACCTACAACAACCTAAATCTATGACTTTTTTTTGCACTAAAGGAAAATGGCTCATCTGTTTACACATGTATGGAAGATTATAATGGCTGTTCAACTATCGGGGCGCTGTAAAATGCTCTTCGCAGAGCACTTCTTCCTTTTGCCACAACCTGTATTTAAGCTTGGACTCTGCAGTCAACATATTATCAGCTCCTGGGTTGATTGGCGGTTGTTTATAAGTTCAATCTCCGCTCTCTAGTCTTGGAGACACATTGCTGTCTATTAATAAAGTGTCAAGAATTTTCCTTAGTGTTGTAGGAGAGCGAGCTATGTGCAGGACTGGGTTGAAGATCATGACCTGGGTGCATGCATAACATGACTGTAGACTAAGGCATAAGTATAACATCCTGTCAATGGGATGATGCCATGGATTATTCCATCTTTGCCGGTTGTGTATCCTGGGTGTACAGATCTTAGGCACTATGGAAACCAGGAAGGGGAGTTTTCTTTTCAGAGAATGCAGACTTAAAGGCCAACAAACCTTATTGGTTTAATCTAAATAAAGAAACACTTCCCATAGGGACCATTCAGAAATTAATGTAACCCTCTAAGAAGTTTATTTAACTTTGTCCCGAATAATGAAGGTTTTAAGTTTCCCACTTACTAGGGCCAACATGTTCTACGTTTTTAGGACTGCTGGTCCATATTAAAATCAGTTTCCGACCATCCTACAAATTTCACCAGTCTTCTGTCCAATTTAGAAAGGTTTGCCATTGTTCATGTTACTTCCAGCAGGGATGAAATTTACTATTGGGTTTGATCTTTAACTTTTGAGGGCAAAGGATCTTCCTAAAAGCTCTTTTAAAACTATTGTGACACAAGGGATATAAGATGGGATTTACAGCAGAGTTGACCCATAGAAGCCAGAAAGAAGCTTCATACCAGTAATGTGGAACACATTGCCCCCTACAGGCTGCTCTTATGATCATCAACAGCGTATACGGGGCCCAACATAGTCCAAAGATGCAAACAATAACTGCTAAGGACTTAGCCACTTTTTTATCTCTGGACAATCGAAACCGCTGGGAAATTCCTTGGGAGACCATCCGCATCTTTTTCTCGAGTGACGGGGTAGAGACTGATTCATTTAAGCTTCTCCTGGTACATCTAGATCTGCCCGTTACAGCCAATGTGCTCCCGTTTAAAGATGTTCGTTTAACTCCCTGGACCTTTTCTATCATTTCTGACTCCGTTAATTTTAGGCTCTTTTGACGGTCCGATCCACCGATCCTTGTCATTTTTTGATGCAGTTTCCAACATTTTAGTGAACTGGACCTTGCTTGTTGCGTCGCTACTTTTATGTCTTCGGTAGTTGTCTGGCTCTGGGCTTCGTGCATTAGGTCCAGCCTGGCCTTGGTGCGCCTTTGAATGTTTAGGTAGATGCTGACGTTGAAGTAAGTCACACTGATAAAAGGGGTGAAGAATTCCAGGGTGGAAGCCGTTATGAGGAAGTACCAGTTGTAGAAGAATTCGGCGAAACATTGCCCCTCTTGGATGATGCTTCTGCCAGCGATATATTCCCATGTGATAATGGCTGGGCCATACAGCAAAAAGGCCAAAATCCATACCATAGACATCTTTAACACTGCATGCCTACTGTTGGTCTGCTGAGCTCTGTAGCTCACCTGTGAACAAGAAAACATGGTTAATACGCAGCCTCCATATTGTATACACAGAAAATAATTCTATACAGAAAAATAACGTACCCTCTACTGTAAAATAAAAGATGGAGAAGTCTCCAAGTATTTCTATGTCTACATTTTATTTAGGAGGCAGTTATTTAAAGAAATTGTGGTCTCCATACAAGTGGCAGTTATTAAAGGACACTCCTACTTTAAATTGACTCCAGCATCCCACTTCTAGCTGGAATTTATTCAAAGTGACAGCAGTATAAATGGTGACATTTTTTCCTGCTAGTACTGAGCACCACTGGTCTACCCCTAAATTTAAGGTTGGCACATGCCTGCTGCTCTAGACAAAAGGACAGAGAATGGTTGCAGGTCTGTAACTAGGTTTTGGTTTTAGGGGTGTGGATGTTGATTTGAGGCTGAAAATAACCAGCAATTATTTTTTTTTTTTAAATGAAAGTTTAAAGGGACACGGTATTCAGTAACTGACTCTCGATTCTCCCTTTTAAGCAGACATTGAAGTAGGATTTTGGTTGCACTAATCCTATATTTATTTGTAGCAGGAGGCCAGTAAAATGAAAGTCATGGCCTAACCTCCTGCAGTCTGGCATTGTGGGAAACATTTGATATAGACGCCGCTGTCGATTGGCCAAACAATTAAGAGTTAAAAATCATTTAAGTTTGGCATGGGGAAGCCCAATTGTTAATTTCAGGCCATTTCTTTTTTAGGAATAGTATCCTAGGGAATAGAACGGTTCGGGAATACAGTAATTTACTAATACATATATCCCAGCAGTCAGCCTGCTGAGGGCTCTATATTCAGTAGTCACTAAAGAGTCTAGTAGGTGAATTAAACAGCAAGCAAAGGGGCCGTCTGTGATTATTTTGTACCGCTGCTCATTCCAATGAGGATTCTCTGCAGTATCACATTCTTAATGACTTCTTGCTGAATCAGATAGACTCCTGGGGAGAAATGGAAACAAGACTGAAGTTTATTTAACACTCTAATTCACCATCGAGTGACAGCCCCCCGTGATCTGGACATAATGAACCTTAATAGACTTTCAGAAGGCTACTCGACGATTTAAACACATGGGACAAAAGGCTCTGCTAATCCAGAGTAACTGTCATTATCAATTGGAGTTATTGAAGTGAGTCTTAAAGCTGTAGGGCCAGATATGGCTGCTTGGATCCTTCTACCAGTTCCCACCTTAACGGTGTTCCAAAGTCTATTTGTGTGTGTGTGGTCTTCTCTCTGATCGCTCAAAAAGTCACTGTTTTCAGCTTTACCAATCAACCCCCCCCATATGCAGTTGCCAGAGATCGAAACCTCAAGTTGGAAGGCTTTGAGCGGTTATTCTGTTAATACATCTGGCCGTGTATGGCCATTTTTAGCTAAAACCTCACAATCTGTCTACACATGCACTAATTGTGTACAATCTGTATTTTCTAACCATGCAATTACTAGTCTAGTTTTGGGACTTCCTTAATCAGGCTGCACATGAATACGAATATGGGTTTATCGGCGTTGTATGGAACCTGCTAAGAGGTATATACATTCCTTTCCACACAGATTAAATGAATGTGTCCAGTGGGGATTTTTTGGATTGCAAGGTCTGTAGCTAGTAGGAATCTTAATTCTGGATTGACAGATATATTTTGCTAGGGGTATTCAGGTAGGCCATTGTCTGCTGCTGGAGACTAATAACATAACTATCCAACCAGAGAAGTGTTGCAAAATAAAGCTTGCTTGTATCTGGCCTTCTATGGGTTTTCGCTAATTAGCATTTGATGAAAATGTACCAGTTCACCATATGGGATCTTTCATCGCACAGCCCCCTTTGTGCGACTGCACACGGGCGTGATTTTTTGCAAACTGACCGATACAATGATGTATCTGTTGGTCACCCAAAAAAAGTAGCGTGGGGTGTACCCAGCCTTAGTGAGCATGCAAAGGAGCAGAGTATGTCTACTGTAAAATGATCTTTAACCAGTAGATGGCATTGCATACTCAATAGGCCAGTTCTTCATAGCAGTGTTTGATGCAGGATGGAAATGGGCAACACCATGTGGTAGGCATTTTTCTGATTGATTCAGTCGAGTTGACCTATGTTTGACTTGTTGCTATATCAGGCAGCTGATTAAGCAGAAGAAAAACACCTACACTTGTGGCACAGTGGCTCAGTGGTTAGCACTGATGCTTTGCAGGGCTGAAGTCCTGAGTTTGAATCCACCCTTGGACACATCTGCAAGGAGTTATGTTCTCCCCAGGCTTGCGTGGATTTCCCCACAATCATTAAGACATTAATATTGATAGTGTGTCAATTAAATGTGCTTAGATTGTAAGTTCTTCTGGCCAGGGCCTGGTGCGTATGTACTTAACAACCAAAGTTGTGGCTACTTACACTGTACTTTAGCAATTTGATGGCTCCACTCCAATCCCGCTCCACTTCGTCTCACGTGGAAAAATGAACAATTATATAAAAGCCGGAGAGCCAAACACAGAAGTTAAACTGCAACAGTAACTTTATGTGCAACATTTTTCGGATCTAGGGAGCATGCTTGATAAAGGAGCATGCTAGCTCCGAAACATGATGCACCTAATTAATGTTGCAGTTTAATTCCTGCATTTATATAATTGTTCCTGCTGTGTATATACCGGTGTAATTGTAAAGCGCTATGGAAGAAGTTGGTGCTATAAAAATCCACAATAATATTTGTACTGAACTTTAATTCCTATAGATGTGCTACTGCATTTCACCTACAATTTTTTGGTGAATGAATGACACATTAGGATCTGTTTTGGGTGCTGTACACCTGAGATTGGACTTGGTACGGACTAGATTATTTTATGTCCTGAAAGTTGAATATATTGGACATTTTAACACAATTTAAAGGTAACCACAAAGCAGAAAAGAACTTGGTAGAGGAATGGACCGATAATTGTTGCAGATCTTAAAATGGCTTAAGAAAAGATCATGTGACTCACACACTTGTTTGTTCTTACTGTCTGAGTCTAACTTTACAAGCCTATAACTTAGGACCAAGAAAAGCTAGAGGTATCCTCCTCTAGTTGGCAGGAAAGCTCCTTTAAATAGAGGAAACTTGTATAGAGACTTTCTAGAATATTTACTCTGTAGATTTCGTGGATTTTGAAACAATAACCCCTGTCTGCATAATCATTCATAGCTAGTGTCACATTTCTGATAAGCCATTAAAGGGCATGTCCTCCCCAAAACATCATAATATATGGTAGCTCCCCCCTGCCCACCCCCAACAGCTGTTATTTCTTTAAAGCAATAAGAATGGCACGTGCAGTCCTTCACTCCCACGTCGCTCTGTTCCGGCTCCCTGCTTGCTGGAACTTGCAAGCAGGTGGGCCGGACCAGCAGCCATGTCTGTGATTGGCTGAGACGCAGCCAATCAGAGGCGGATGCCGTCAATGGAGGGCACCGCGGGAACTAAGGTCTGTACAGTTCTGATTGCTTTTTTTTTTATGAAATAACACCGCATTTAGGGTTGGGCAGGGGGGAGCTATTTTAGGGTTGGGCAGGGGGGAGCTATCATATACTAAAGTGATTTCACACTAGGTGCAACAGCTGCAGAGGATGGATACAGATGGTGGGAGGATGGGGGAAAGGGCTCCCTTGCGCTTGCCACTGCGCTCTGAGGACAAGGAGGAGGCGGAAACCTTTCACACCGGAAGACCCCTACTATTAAGTTTCCTGGACTTTAGACAAGCACTGCAGGAAAACAATAAATAGCAGAGATGTAAGGTAAGGATTTTTTAAAACTTCAGTGGGGCCAGTAGTGGGTTAAATTTTAGTTTGGGGGATGGACATGCCCTTTAACTGTTTGTTTGAAATCTATCAATGTTTAGAAGAGAGCACAATCTGCACAATTTTCATGCAGTATTATCCTTAGAAGGAATTAGCTCATTATTACGTGTTACTTACAGCTCTGGTGACGGAGATGAATCGGTCGTAGCTGATCAGGACAATGTTAAACACCGAAGAGGTGCACAGTAGGTAATCTAGAACTAGCCACAGTTTACAGACATTCTTTCCGAAGCTCCATCGTCCGGTCAGAACATAGGGGACATATAAAGGAATGCAGAAGGCTCCTAAAAATATTCAAAGTTAGTTAATGGGTCTGTCACTGTATTAATTGACTGTAGAAAATAAGACATGCAATACCCAGGCTCTACCAGAAGATGTCGCTGTATTGGTTGGGGTTTATATGACTGGAAAAGACTGTTAAAGGATTTGTACCAGCTGGATACAGCTCTGTAGTTCCAAAGATTGTTTAGCAAGTATGTCTTAATAGCAAAAGATTTCTGGTTTTGTTGGCAAATCACTAGTCATACTATCCCATAGCATCTTTTTTGGTTTATACAACATTGGGAGAACTTTAATTCCAGGTTAATTCCATGTCAGCTCTCTAGTAAATGCATAAAGAATGCTTTTTTCCGTTTATAGAAATTAAAAAAACCTTAAAAAAACCTGGGATAGCCCAGCTACTGCAGTGCAGGACTAATAAATGTGATTGGCAGTTTTGAGACCCACAAAGCTTTGCAGAAAATTCACTTTTGATGATCCAGCTCATCTATCATTAAAATCCCATCAGTCATAAAGGGCCAGGTTAGATTCAACAGCTGCAGGGATTCAAGGCAGACTGAGCCTTTAATACCTGCATAGGGAAGTTTTTGCAAAAGTATATTAGAACATTCACTGGCGCAATTATAAATCACTGCCCCACAACGGCCTTTCCTACCTGCCCCATCTACAGTGGTTTCCATGGGGGGTGGGGTGGGGCTTTATCTGTGCGGAAGAGTAAGATGTTGGTCTCCCTACAGTCACAGGGACTGCTCCCATGATAGTTACACCTTTAAGAAAATTGAATGTCCTACAGTTTATCCTGGGCATCCAGCAAGACACATTATTTCCTGTATCTTAACCCATGTTTTCACACTTTAGTGTCTAATTCTAAATGGTTATCCCTTAAAAATATTAACCTGAAAGAATAATATTGCTTCTAATCTCTATACTGGGAACAGCACGACAACAGCCTATTGCATAATCTTGAATAATTATTAAATGGTCTATATACAGCAATATATTGGATAGCACAAGATTGCAGTCAACCACAAAGACAGATGTTGATCCTAGCTACAAAGTAATCAGCCTGATAAATATTTTATGTACAAGACTATGGAAGTGAGACTTCCAGTAATTAATATTCACATTTAAAGTTATGGTATTTAGAAAGATGGGGAAATTATTAGTGATATTCAGAAGGATTAGAGTAGCAGGTAATGTAATATGGCTAAAAAAATCCATCTAGGCATAAATATCGAAGGCAGAATGAAAAATAGACAAATATGTTTAGTTCTTCAGAACAAGGCAATCTGTTAGATTCCTTGGGGGAAAATTAGATTTTTTTTCATGAATGTGCCTACCTGAGTTTAACTGCCAACAATTAGGAATATGGGGATTTTGGTGTAAAGCGTTTCTTAAATATATCAACTATCTGGAG
The DNA here is from genome assembly GCA_019447015.1 of Hymenochirus boettgeri. Taxonomy (NCBI): domain Eukaryota; kingdom Metazoa; phylum Chordata; class Amphibia; order Anura; family Pipidae; genus Hymenochirus; species Hymenochirus boettgeri. Next base: position 92,455,185 of record CM033476.1, read on the forward strand.
CTGTAGTGGCTCACATACCAGATGCTAAAAATAATAAAGGTGGGAGATACTTTACCTACAAGGAAATCAGATATTGCCAGGTTAAGAAGGAAGTAATTGTTCTGCGTTCTGAGACAGGAGTCCACCACGAAAGCCAACATGACTAAAGCATTTCCCAATACAGTGCTGACTATCAGAATCCCCATCAGGACAGCCAGGAAGACGGTCCAGGAAAAGTCTTGGACCCCAGAGTAAGTATCTGCTTCCCTGTTTCTCCAGGAGTCATTGAGTTGTCCATTATGTTGGGTGCTGTCCATTTCAGCACCACATAGTCTACCAAGATCACAAGGATTCATTCATTTACAACCTCCTGTAACCCAATAGACAACAGGCTTGGCATCCTCTGTCTCACAGCTGCTCTGGAAGATTCACACTTTACTGGAGAAATTGTCTGCGAGGCAGAAGGATTTGTGTATCCCAAGTCATCTGGTCTATGCCAGGCAAGTTCCTCTGCTCTTTCCTAGCTTCTTGTGAGCTGTCACCATCTGAATGTCTATCCCACTCGCCACAAAAAAACGGAATCATCCTCCCAGTAAGTTAAATGAAGGAGCTGAACTGCCCCCCCTCCCTCCTCTCTACACACAGCAGCCAGAGCGCCTCATACAGAAGGCAGGCAAATATTTTCCCCTATAAAGGTGGAAGAATAATTACAATCAGTAATGCCATCGGTTCCCTCTTGGCACCCTGAACATTAGTGCCATGTATTCTTGTGGATTCCTGAGCACAGGGCACATTCCAAGGTCAGAGGGCTCTATTCATTCTTGGTTCATTCTATTGGTTTATCAACCCTGCTTTGTAATGCTGGAGGTTTAAGTGGCATGTTGATAGTATTAGTTTAACAACTTCAATATTGGAATGCTGTTTGAAAAAGAAAATGAATCATTGGCCGGTGGTAACTGACCTGGTATCCCTGTGTGTGTGTGTGTGTATATATATTGATCCCTCTTTTTGTGAATAACACAGCTGTTTGACCCTTTTTATAAAATGTAATATATAGGAGAATCTAGATCTGAGTTGTTGATGTTTAATTCAGAGGGTCATTATCTCAAACAGCTACACTCTATTCCCCAATGCTTGTTTTACTAACTTTCATTAACCAACAGTAAGGGATGTTTTAACCCTTCATAACCTTTCTACTTCGTATGATTGATTTACCTGTTTAGAGATGAGATGATTCCTCCCTGTTGGATCTAAGCAAATACTTTCATGGGAAGGTTAAAGAGTAGACGGGAACTGTGATTACGGAGGGTAAAGGGTCTCTAGCACTGAGCTAGAATATAACTGATGCTACAGAAGCTGTCTCTTTATATCCTTACATACCTCCATGGACTTCAAGGCTGAGTAATTAGAAATGTCTGTCAGTACGGCTAGGCATACATCCAAACAAGAAGACACATTGGAAAATCAGGGTCAATTGTGAAGCCTTTAGTGGACTGCACAATCGGTAGGTTCTACAGCATCGAATCAATCCGGGGATTAATCTGTAACCGCTGATTGACAATACTGGATGCTTTCGGGGGTTATTCAATAAACGTTCTTATCGTTTAAAATGGTGCTAAATTTGCCCCAACCAATCGGATCTTATTTAACATTTGAAAGCTAATGTCTGGTTGGGGCAAATTTAGCACCATTTTAAAAGGTAAGAACTTATTGAATAACCCTATTTATGCCTAACCTAATATATGTTCCATCTATCCAATATAACTATTCAATCTATCTGTATCTTAGATCTATCCTAAATAGATCTAATGGAAATCAAGGTGTATGCACACTGTAGGCTGGTACAGGTAATATAACAGACTATAGAAAATCCGTACAGCAGAAATATGGCAGCCGTACACGCTATGATCACTGTCGTAAGATGTGATCGACAGATCGTGTATGGAGGATTGTTTTCCAAAACTTTCAGTGAAGTACACTCCAGCACACCTCAATGGCACGGCCTTTGGTCGGTAGGTGCAATCCTCCCAGCCCTCCACCTTAAGGGCCACAGCAATATGGCAAATGCAAAAAAGTTGGAGGAGCACACTACTTCGTTTTCAGTTTTATTTCAGCAAAAAAGACATACAATGTTTCGGGGGATACAAATTCCCCTTCCTCAGGTATCAATGGAGGATTGTTTGTCAAAGGACTAATTGCTCATCCACATATGGAAATGCTTTTATTTTAACGGATATGGTTCTGCAGCTTGTGATTGGCCCATTTAATACTCGCTACACATGATCTGAATTCAAGTTTAAAATGCAGGCCAACCATTCGCTATGTCGGCCGGGCTGAATATAATGCAGTCGTGATTTACTGACATGTCCCATTGTCCGATATTGGATATGGAGATATTAGACATGAGTTTTCATGTACTAGTATAAAACAAATTGCGTTCTCCCATTGACATTAATATTACTAGAAATGTCATCGGCACATATTAAAGTATAAGCGAACGGAACAGGCTGTCCTTTCATAGTGTGTTTTATCAGTTAATATTTCCGCAGGCTTTTCTACGCTTCAATTTTAATCTCAGACCAGTCTTTGGAACAAAGAACAAGCAATCGTATTTTCCTCTAATCCAGGGTTCTATTTTTTGGCAGAATTTGACTTTTCTCTCTGAACTTCCACTTACATTGCAGCTCTCATCTTTCTATTCCCTCTTGGCAATAAAAATTACAGAAACAAAATGGGTAGTGGAGGATCTGCCATAATGAACCTTAATAAAACAAAGGATTAAGGTGGTGAATCCAGGCCGCAGCATTTATTGATCATTTTCATCCAAATAACTTTTAAAATAGGGGCTTGGCCATTAATTAGCCAAAGCCCTAGTCTTCTACTTGAGTTTCGTCTGCTCATTTGTGGGGTTTGCTTTCAACCTAACCTACTCTACAGAAATAGGCCTTAACGCTAGGAGAATGGATGGATAAAGATGGATCCAGATGGTGGAAAGGGGAGGGAGGAGGGCTCCCCTGCACTTGTCACTGGCCTCTCGGAGGACAAGGAGGAGGCAGAAACCTTTCTGACAGGAAGACGGCTCCTACTCTTCAGTTTCCTGGACTTTGGACAAGCACAGCAGAAGAAACCATAAGGAGCAGATGCAAGGTAAGGATTTTTTTAAACTATACAGTGGGGCCAGTAGTAGGTTAAACTTTAGTTTGGAGAGGGTACAATGTACACATATATAAATGGGTGGGTGTATATTCTAACGCCAAGTTAAGACTGACTCCTGACCTTGCAACCTTGGCTTTTTTGTATCTTTTTGCTTTCCTGCCAAGCATCCTCTTGCAATAGCTACCCAAATAAAATCATGTTACTACAATTAGCCTGAATGGCCTAGCTGTAACTAGGGAAGCTCCTAGCCTATTGACCAATCCCAACCACCAAAACTCAAACCCCACTGCCATCCCCACGCCCATCTTGACAGCCTTTATAGTTCATTCGGGAAGGGAAATATGTCATCAATGCACCACCTTTCAGCCTTCAAGGGTATTTGGGTGTGGGCACACACCAATCCATTTAACACGTGATATTTTGGCAAGACCAATTCCATGGGCCTTTCAAAACCACGTGACTGGGCGAAAATTTCTAGTCCCAGTCAGGCCAAAATATTGTCCCTTGTGTGCACAATTTATGGCAGATTTTAATGCACAATTTGTCAAATACTGTTAAGGAGCCACAGTAAATTACCATTTGCTTATATTTTCAAACTCATTAGCCCATCTCCGAATGTAGACCATGTATCTCAGTGCACTTTCCAATCCATAAAGAAGAGATCACTCAAACAAAGATAAGAAATGAGATCATGCAGGTTAAAAGGTGCAGCGTGGACTGGCAGGATAACATATCAAATAAAATCATAATAAATAAGACAAAAATGTATGGAATTATTTGCTCACTGTTGAAATAAATGGCAACTTCTGCCTCAGCTGAGATGGGCTTCTTAAATAGCCATAAAACTAGTTGGTTGGAATTAATATTTTAATGGAGTTTAGAGGGAAGAGATTGCTGGTAAAGAAATTAAAGGGGAAGTAAAGGCCCCCTTGTGATAAGTGGTCAGCTTAAGTGGACAGAACTATAGTAATATTTTTCTCTTTAAAGATTTTTCTAAAGATTTTTAAAACGACAACTATATCCTCCACAACCCCCAAATGACTCTCCTTCCCCGAATAGTTCCTAGGGTGAGGTAACCTTGACCTGGGTAGACCTAGTTCCTTAATGATTCCTCCTAAGTACAGCTCTTAGCGCCGGTCTTCTCACACTCCCACACTTAGTCAATGGGTATAGGCTCCTGGTAAGAAATGCATCTTTCTATGGGCCAATCTGGAAACAGTCCCAGACTGAGAGGGGGTGGGGCCAGATCTGCAGAATTTAAGGTAATCAAATGGGGCAAGTAGGGCAAGCCTAGGAATAAGGATGTAGCACTTTAGGTCCTCACCCTGGGTACAATTAGGGGGATGTGGGTAATAATGATCATTATACTTGCCACAATATTGGTCCAACTATAACCACCCAAAGTGGTGCCATCCCAGAGATTCACCATCTATAGAAAAATTGTTAAAAAGAACAATAAAAGTGTGTCCATTATCTTTCTATGTAGCTTTTCCACTTTATCACAAGAGAAAAAAGGCAGAGGATCTCGTTCTCTACGGAGAAATATAAATCACTGACCACCTGCAAGTGGATATTAGTGTACAAATCACCTAGTGATACTCTGGTGTGTTTTTTGCACATGCTGCATTTGTAAAGTTTAATTTAGCCTGATCTGCTTGTAGATCTAAGAAGTGTTTTTGTAGTGCTGACACCAGGGATCGACCCAGAACTATTTTCTTTAATAGCTTAATCATTTTCAGGTAGGGAATGTCAATGTTCTTATGGCTTATAAAGTAAAGCAAGAAATGTACTGGAATGTGATTGTTTCAGGCTGAGAAATATTACAGATGAGCTGCCCAGATAACAAATGATTTCTGATAGCAGAGGAAACGTGCTGTTAGAGCAGGTGCGACCCCGCTGATTCTCTTCTCTGCCTGAAAGACTGTGTACTCACACTGTGGCATAAGATATGAAAACTGAGGGACATGAATAATGTTTAAAGGAGAACTAAGCCCTGATTTTATTTGCAGGTTATGAAAGTACTTCCTGTGGTCCCATACTGGCTACCATTCCCTATGCAGCCTGAATCTTTAAGCTTCCTTGAAGTTTCCAATCACGTGGCTTCATTACACTGATACGTCCTGTGCTGTCTTGGTCTGTACAATTGAATAATTAGTGGATCACCCTTGCTCATCTGTGTAATGTAATAGCCAGCGTGGAGGTGGCAGTTTCATAGGATCAGTTGCCTTGCCCCGGACTGTCGCTGCTAATTAGGTGGTCAGTATGGGACCCCAGATAGCACAGTACTTTTATAACCTAATGTGTTTTGGATAGAAGCTGTGAAGGAGCTCTCATAGGTTATACAATGTCCTAATGAAGCATCTAATTGGCTTAAATGCTTACAGGGGCAGATCTCCTCTTAATCTCTACATGATACTGATTGAGCCCATACAGTAAAGGTGGGTCCACATTTTAAGGATAAAGGGATGATTACATTTTGAATCTCCCCATTGTTAAAGTGTATCACAGAAACAATCGGGATCGCTTAGAAGTGCCTGAAAATTTTCATAATCCATGGTTGGCTCCCTGTAAAAGTAAAGGGAGGTGGCCGAAGGAAATGTCTGTCCTGAACCTTCTCCCTTTAATTTATACAGGTATCCCACCTCTCCTGGCAGTCGTGGGGGTCTCCCGAATTCTGGGTTGTCTCCCACACTCCTGCGAGACTACCCCAAACTCCCACAACCAAAAGGGCCTCTCTCCTCCCCATCATGCTCCTTTTTCAGCCACCACATCCCTAACCACATCTGACCACTCCCTAGGCACCTAACTCTGCCTCTGACCACCCCCTAGATGAACTTCCTCTATTAGGAGCTTCCTGTATTAGGAACTTTCTGCTTCCTGTATTAGGAACTTTCTGCTTCCTGTATTAGGAACTTTCTGCTTCCTGTATTAGGAACTTTCTGCTTCCTGTATTAGGAACTTTCTGCTTCCTGTATTAGGAACTTTCTGCTTCCTGTATTGGAACTTTGCTTCTGTTTAGAACTTTTGCTTCCTGTATTAGGAACTTTCTGCTTCCTGTATTAGGAACTTTCTGCTTCCTGTATTAGGAACTTTCTGCTTCCTGTATTAGGAACTTCCTGCTTCCTGTATTAGGCACTTCCTGCTTCCTGTATTGGGAACTTCCTATAGTAAGCGCTTCCTGTTTTTTTTTGGTTTGTTTTTTTACTGATTCAGCTCCTCGCAGCTCTCTGCAGAATCAGATTGCGTCGGCAGGAAAGCTCTGTACGAACAATGTAATTCTGTTACCATTATAGCTTTATTAGTGCTACATTCAAATATCGTCAATCTGATTTATTGTAGATTTCTTTCACTTCATCCTAGAAGTAAATCTGCAAATGGAAATCACACTTTTGTGCAGTCTTGTAAATAACTTCAGTCTGTTAATATATTTTTAAGGCATGAGGAGTTGGGTAGAAGGTATGTTATAAATATGAGGGGACATCAAGGGGGGACAAATATCAGAACATTTTGTATTTCCTCTTAATTATACTGGTAAAGGGAGAAAGATGGTGTTTTCTTATCTGTTGTCTGCAGATTTTACCGATATCCAAGAAATCATTAGTGGAAGTAACAATGATAAAAATGAACCTTTCAAGTTGTACCTAATTGGCTGGAAAAACAAACTGTAGCCGGGGGATAATAAGGAAAAATGAGTTTATTCGGTCGCTGGCAAGTTCAGGGAATGATTTCACTAGAGAGATATATCCTTGGTGACAGAGACCCGATCCAATGTTCCATGCATCTGCATAGATGTGGCTGTAAGTCACAAACCAAGGTAACCGGATCACTGCACATTATAGTGTTCCTTTACTTACATAAGGATCAGCATTGCCATGTTATTTCTAGCAATTTGCTAAAATAATGCTACTATAGCAAATTTCATTTCAAATGGGGGACATTCACCAAGACACCACTACACACTAAAGGCATTCATCTTGGGATAAATTCTTTTTAACAGGCGTTTGCTTATGAATCCGTGTTTTGGCCCAAACCTCTACTTTCAGATAGAAGCCCCACTGCAATGTGCACTTTGGTTTTGTAGAACTTTATCCACTTGCTTTGCGTTTCTTTCAAATATCATGAAATGCATGTGTTCCGCACCAAAAATGGTAATTGAATTCAGTGCAATAGATAAACAGGAATGCACCACATGCATTGGTGACTGCTGCACCACATGCATTGGTGACTGCTGCACCACATGCATTGGTGACTGCTGCACCACATGCATTGGTGATGCGCACCGCATGCATTGGTGACTGCTGCACCGCATGCATTGGTGACTGCCGCACCGCATGCATTGGTGACTGCGCACCGCATGCATTGGTGACTGCCGCACCGCAGCATTGGGATCGACCGCACGCATGATTGGTGACTGCCGCACCGCATGCATTGGTGACTGCCGCACCGCATGCATTGGTGACTGCCGCACGCATGCATTGGTGACTGCCGCACCGCATGCATTGGTGACTGCCGCACCACATGCATTGGTGACTGCCGCACCACATGCATTGGTGACTGCCGCACCACATGCATTGGTGACTGCCGCACCACATGCATTGGTGACTGCCGCACCACATGCATTGGTGACTGCCGCACCACATGCATTGGTGATGCCGCACAGCATGCTTGGTGACTGCCGCACGCATGCATTGGTGCACTGCCGCACCCATGCATTGGTGACTGCCACACACGACATGCATTGGTGACTGCCGCACCACATGCATTGGTGACTGCCGCACACATGCATTGGGTGAGCGCACACATGCATTGGTGACTGCCGCACCACATGCATTGGTGACTGCTGCACAAGAAGTGTAAAACACAAACAGGATTTGAATCAAGGCAGTGAGGTCTATGGCAGATTAACACTTTCTGATATTGCAAGCTGATCATCCGCCATAAACAATTATGGTGGACCAAAATATCAAAGGATGTATACAGCCTTAGACACCACTGCCGTCACTAGTGACTTGCAGTCCCTATTGCATGATGGGGCCGATGTTGAATTTGAGTTGGAACGTTCAATCGGGGGGAAAAAATGGTAAAATTTGGCTGAACATGCAAACTTCAATGGACCAAACGATCAATCGAGGCAGAATTTAGTCAGCGCTCTTTTAACCTGGACAAAAGAACTCTAGCTTCTCAGTTATACTGCTTACTGTTGTATGTTTATTTATTGTGGGAAATCTACTACAGCTTTGTCTGCCATTTCTCTGTGGTGTCTGATAAACTGTCCATCAAACTGAGAACCGAAAAGGGAAAATAACAGAGCTTACCGGCTCCAAATTCTTCCCGATCAACAGGAGAAATTCAGCACAGCGTGACTTATTGTCCGTGACTCACAAATCAAAAGGAGTGTAACCCCTGTTCATAAAAATAGTTTATATTCTATTTACTTTCAGTGAAACGCGTTGTTCTTAGAGCCATTACGTCACAAATGCTGGTTGTAGTGTGCTGCAAGCCGATTAATATTTTTGAAGACTCGTGTATAAAGCATTTTAATGGCCAGTAAACGGAATGGTTTATTCAGTCTGGGGATTGATCAACACACAAAGCAACCCCTGAAATAATTAGTTTAAAGGAGAACTAAACCCACATTTTTACAATCCAGAATCTGAACATGCACTCTCTAAAAACACCAACTGTAAAATTGCAATACAGAAAATAGCATTAAAGTAAAGGTACCACTAGAACTGGATAAAATAACTATGTACAGTGACTAGCCACACCCGTCACATGTTCCCTTGTCTACTGTCCTGTAATATGATTGGCTAGAGGCTACTAGTGGGTGTGACTAACTGTAACAAGTTCCTGCATTCTTAGGACTGAGCATGTGTAAAGAACATAATGGTCAGTGACTACACCGTAATACTGGAACACTGGGAAATAAGACACAAACCTCATGTTAGAAAGTTACATTTCTCAACAACCATATTAAAATGAGGTGAGACTGATTACTGCTTTTATAACAGAGACCTGCCTTCTAATTCAATGTTCTGATGCTTTATTTGTCCTTTACGGATGGTCGCCTGCGTCCAAAAAATTACTGCATATATTTTGCTCACCCACAAATTTCTGCTTGTGGTCTAATACATGACAAGAATGCCCATTCTGTGTCCCAATGTTTTGCAAACTAAAACTCCCAGCATTCCCAGGCTGCAGTGCTTAGATCACTGCTTAGATTTAGAAAAATAATTTGCTTTACGAGTTCAATACATATGACATTACATTTTTACATTTACTATTTTTTTAAGAATATCTTTCTCCATAGACATGTAACCAGTTTGCATGTCCGTTCACTTTATACGGAGAAAATTATTTCACAAAGCTGCATGAAACCAGATTTGAATTGTCCACACACGTCTGTTTTCTAACATTCACATGTAAAAGTCAAAACAATGACTTGATGTTTTCTCTCGGAGGATGGCGGGGAAATGTAGTTTTACAGAATTGGCATAATGAATCACAGCCCTGCTCTTTCACTTGATAGTTTTGTTTATAGAGCAGCCAATCAGAATTCTTTATTTCCTGCAGTGTAAAACATCTTATTAGCTTATTATCCCTTGGAATAAAGTGAAAATCTATGGCGATTGGGACGTGACCATTCCTTACTATTAATTATTCTCTTTTCTGTCTATATAGTAATGTCTCTTTACTAATATGATATAGAAGACACGTAGTCAGACTGCTCATATGGGAATTTGTATCGGTTTATTAAGCGAGAAGCAAAATCCTGTCATTTCCCCCCTTACATTTCCAGCTACGTGATGGGTTACAAGGGGAATAGGGAGAAAATGACCCTGTTATATGGTGCTTTAGTTAACACTGACAGTTCAATAAGTTAATGAGAAGGATTGACAGCAGAAGGGAGTGTTACTTGTTAGAGGGTATCGATCTGGGTCTTTCAGCCTGTTAGGTATACATACTATAGGTTGGCCTCCCCTGTAACAACTTCACTGATAAGAATAAGTGAATATGGGGCTATTTATATGTATTATATGTATAAGTCTTTATACGATGTGCAGAGAGCTGGGTGTATTAACTAGTATAAAGTATTCAGCTTTCTGCACAGTGGTTGAGAATAATTGATCATGGGAATTCTAATTCTAAATTTTAATGATTGTTCCAAATACATCTAATTTGTAACTAATGCAAAGGGTCCCGGGTGGGACCTTTAGGAGGAGACTGGTAGTCCAAGGACAGGTAGGGACGTCGCTTGAGGTAATAGATAAGGATGTAAGAGATGGATACATTTTCCCCCAATTTAGGGGAAGGAACCCTCAAATCAATATTAGTAGATTGTTGGTGGGGTCTGACCAAACATCTGGAGTACAGGGGCGTAACTACAAGGGGAGCAAACCCTGCATCTGACAGATACAGCCTCCTCCAGGGAAACCACTCTAGATGAGAGGTCATAGTTTTGCCTATTTTCTAGTTCTGCTTGGGTATAGGAAATATAACATCGGAGATACTGCTCCAAAACGTAGATTATACGCTCTGCAGTCCCATTAGACTGTGGATCGCAATACCTATCAGACTATATCTAAGGGTAGACCGTGTAGATGAAAAATGAGTTTGAGCTCCAGGAATGAGGGGTGTTTAGGTAGAGGTCCAGGGGCCGTGCAGACAGCATTCTGTGTGATTCCAGCTCCATCACACAGCATAGATGTGCAGCAGATTATGGCAGATGTGGAGGATTTATGCCATAGAGGACCATCGTCTATTGGAATTATATGGTTACCAACAGCTTCGGGTGAAGAGGTCTAGTAAACTTAAGTCCAATACTGGATACAATGAAATTTATTTGCTAATTATAGAAGGATGGAGCATTGAATAGTCTTATTTGTAACTATCCTTCCACTCCATATATAGGTGGATTTCTATTGAACAGGATTACTCAGAATATCATGGAGACTTTCATAGCCTCTACACTGGTTGCTGGACTTTTAGATGGACCCCTAACCACTGCTTTATACCGTTTGTAATATGTTGGACCTAGGTTTTAATTGTTTTGGGGGATATGGGGATTTAGGGATATAATGCATATTGATGTTTAATAAAGAGGTTTTTTTTGTCAGTTTAGTGGTCTTAAATTGATTTTCATAAGTACCAACAGCTGCGGCCTGTTTTAGTATAAGGACTAGCAATTAGCTCCTCTTAGTTTGTATTTCCAAACATGTGTGCAGTGCAATTTTCAGCAATATTTTCTTGCACATTTGTCTGTGGAGATGTGCGCTAGTTTTGTTTTATATCTTACTAAACCTATCTACGGTCTCACAAATTACTGAAAACTCAGAAAAACTCCATAGATAAGTCCGTTCAGGGAAGAAAGGGATTGGCACATGTGGAACAGACATCAATCAAATCCTTAAACTCTTCTCATACTTCTCAATAAATACTTTATTGGTATTCGTGTCCACCGGGGCACCAATATATTTTTCTCTGATGGCGTTTCTTCAGCAAAAAGTGTCCCTAATCTATTATGAGACTTGATTGGGAGATTGCGGTATGGTCTTGGGGGTTGAGTTGAGTCACACAAATGCTCGGGGAAATGAGATCCTCTAATTGTGAATGCCGATCTCTAGAAGTCAAGTCATCCTTGATATGGTTCCTTGCCAAAATGCTGCAACCTCATTGTTCCAATAAGTCTCTGAAGCTGCATCAGACATGAAGGAAGGTAGAGATGTTAATGGTTGGGCCAAGTTGGGGGGTTCCCTTCAAGCAAGGCGATGATACAGCCAACTTGAGTCTGGAGAGATACAAAATGGGATGGTTGTAGTTCAAATTTATTCAATTTTACTTTATTTTAAATTTCTTGATAGAAATGACATTCTATTAGACAATGCCTGTGCCTATTTGCTAGAAGATGAGGAAGGAGCTTTAATGCATTGAGTTGTGGATTTGATTTTTCTCTGGCGCAGAGTATTTTCCCAATGTAGATATAAGGTGCGATATATGTGAATGTCTGATTAAGTCACGTAGCGCTGGTCTTGTAATAAGACTTTGCAAAGAGGAAATGAAAAACCTGATTATATAAACTGTTTACATGTGACATCCAGCCATGTGCATTCATTTTCTTGATTTTATTAAAAAATTTGAATGTTATACAATATGAAACCAGGCAGTCTATAGAGGAGAGTCCTATTGGATTATCAGAATGTCATTTGGATCTTTTTTTTTAGTTTAATAGACATTACTAGGTTAAAAACATTCATAGATCTTTAAATATTATTAAATTAATAGAGATAATCCACACAACTCTTCCCCTATATACGCAGTGTTGTTGAATGAGAAAGGTGGTCATTGGAACTTGGACCACTCAAATTCCACAATACAGCAATGAACTATGGGATACCTTCCACCAGTGTGGGAACCATGTGATCCATAGCTCTGGAATCATGTGATTTGTCTTTGTAATTGACCTCTTGCCAAACCTGGTTGGTTTTCTGATTGGTTGTTTCCAGTGGTTGACCACCGCAAACCGGGGAATACAGATTCCAAGCATCAATGAACAGTCAACTGCAATATGCTGTTGATAGTAACAATTTAAAGGCCTAGATATTTTACATATGTATACAGTGTTTTTAAACTACCGACTGGCAGACTGTCTATAAACTACCTATAAGGACACCAACCCTACCACTCCCTCCACACCCACTGGGTCTTATCCAGTGTTACGTAGCAATGTCATAAGAACTCTATTTAAAGGGCCAGGTCTACTGTTCTACTACCCCATGGAATCTTGGAGAACATCTTGTCTATGCATGGTTTCAGCTATACCAAATACATATTTTAAAGGAGAACTATAGTGTGTATAAACTCAAAAGCAATAAAAATGAAAAGTAACTGGGGCAGGGAGGTTGGATTGGTACTTTCTACCTCCCAATATAATTTCTCACTCAGGCTTCCTGAGTGCTTCAGCACTATCTTTTATACAGGCAAGTCCAGGACACTAACCTGGCAGATGAAAACTGCACGTGCTGTAGCTCCTCAACAAAACAATATTGGGAGGTAGAAATAATCCTGCCTCCCTGCGCCAGGTACTTTTCACTTTTCCAAAAAATTTTGTGTAGTTGACCTTGAAGATAAGGTAGTTGGTCTATTAAACTCTATCAACTGACAGGTTGGGGGTGGCTCTGAATGTAATACCCTATAGTTAGTAATTGTTAGATGCTTGTTTGAATAAGCTAATGACCCTCTATATACAAGTATTCTTAAACATTGGCTTGTAGTCTTTTACCTTATTTTTCTGCATACTTTTTTTTGTTAACTTTTTATACCATAACAAGAAATAGAGTAGAAGGTATCGGTTATCTGCCTTTGGTTGTTAAGAAAAGATAACGTAAAAATGATATATTTAAGGGTAAAGCTAGGGTAAGCACATCAGATGAAAGATGACGGCAGAGGTACATTGGGATTTGGTAACCTGTAGATCCCTATTAGATGTAGATAATGTGTTATATGGGTTTGTGCTGCTCAGTTTGTAACAAAATATCCAAATAGTAGAAGGGGACATCACACTGCAATTCCAAGCAAGTGTATTTTATTAGTGCGACATGTTTCAAGCCAAGAAAGAACTCGTATAGTTCGAAACATGTCGCACTAATAAAATACACTTGCTTGGAATTGCAGTGTGGTATCCTTCTACTATTTGCATATTTTGTGGCTAATTGGATCGTGTAGGTGTGGAGTGGACCCCTAATTAGCTGACCAGGGGTGCAAACGACAATTTAACTGCTCCGTTTGTAACCTTAAGGTAAGAGGGACTGATTACCTAGTTTGCTCTTGGTACACAAGTTAATTATACTATAGCGTGCAAAACTACTGTGTAAACGAACCCTACCCAACCATAGTATATAAACTCCACTGCTGTGCGCCATTTTACTGAAATAATCTGGCAGCATGCCACTTAAAGGGCATGTCCACTCCCAAAACTAAAAATCAATCCACTACAGGCCCCACAATGATTAGCGGAGACAGGCACTGATCTCAGCCAATCACATGTGTTTGCTGCCCTACACCTGACAGCTTCTTTACATTTCTTTTTGCTATTTTGAGGGTGATTTACCTATATATAAACTATATATACACTTTCATTTGAGGGGAAAACTTGCCCTTTAACAGATCAAGGAAGAACCCTCTATCTAGGAGCCCTTTAATTGGGAAACACTTATTTGCATTTCAACACTGGGAGAAGAAAAATCGATATAGAAGTGTGGAATGTTTATTTTCTTTTAAATTGTTTTCAATTGAAATATTATTTCAATACCTATTTAATGTTAATCCTGAGGTTGGGAAAAAGAGCCCAGTGTGCAGCAGAATGTTTACATTGTATTAGGTCAGTGGCGTAACTAGGAATCACTGGGCCCCCAGCAAAACTATGATGGGGCCCCTATCCGTGCTTTATCCAGAGTGGATTTCTGGGAGGAGGCTATATCTGTCATAGGAAAAATATGGAGATGTGGCCCCCTATATTTTTCCTGAAAACAGTTTCAGAAAGAAATTTGTGCAGCAGCGAGTTTTATTATTCTTTGGAATCCGATCAATCCCTTTAATAAACGCGCTATACACACTTCTGTGGTTCTAGTATAAATCAGCGCTAAGGCAGGAAGAGACCGCCCATTCAAAGCTGAGAATTGCAGTTCAGAAGAATTTGTTGGCTCACTAATGCAGAATATTGCACACATCTACGTTTAGGCATTATTTTCTAACTAAAATGCAACCATGTCCGGCTGACCCTCAATAATCAGTAATGGTACACAAGGAAAAGCATCTATTTTGCATTTTAATAGGATGTCACAGCAATAGGCCTGTTTCCAGCCAAAACATGTTTGTTTCAAGCTCTGTTGAGAAGGGAAATGGAAGGGACGCACCCTCACATCTTTTAATGAGGCGATCTGTCACCTCTTCCCTTCTCCGCTGTTCAGTGCATCTGTCTTCCCCGTGTGACGAGGACTATATTAATTTCGGTGAAAGGACACGTGTACATTTTCCCTCTGTTAAAGGCCAGCAGATAAGGATTTGTGCCCATTTGAAAAGAAAATAGAAAAAATACACCACACAGGCGTTTGCTACGATTCCCTAATCAAACATGTCACCGGGCCACAGAGCTAGCAATCAAAAATCTTGGTGTCAAGACCATCAAAAAGACCAAAAAATATTTTAGTGGCCAGTTAATGTCACAGCTTGCAATTTAAAGGACACCACCACTGTATTCCTACCTCCTAATATCATTTTGTTGAGGACCACCAGCACTTATACTTTTCATCTGCCAGGTTAGTGTCCGGTGCTTTCATGTGTAAAAGAGTATCATGACTGGGGTGGTGTCGGATACAGAGGGTCATTTGGATTAGAAAGGTCACTATCGTCTGGTCGTTCAGGACGAAATAGTGCCCTTGGAGCGAAATTTACCCTGCGGTCTCCTATGGACATTGGCCACAGTCCTTTCACTCCAGAAATTTCGCCCCTGACCAGGCGATCTACAAAAATATCGGTTGGTTGGCCCAAATTAGCTGCTTGTGTATGCCCAGCCTTAAGGCCCATACACAGTTTTGCTCGGACAGGAAGTGTTTTGGATGAGAATCGCATGTGTCGTACCCATACACGTGAGCTCCTCGTCCAGAACGCGTGGTAGCCCCTCGGGCATTACGGCCAAAGGAAAATTGTTGTGTGTATGGAGCTTTAGAGTTAAACAAAACAATGATAATGTCCACAGGTTGTTTACATACACATCACACCTTTAGTATCCCCTATGCTTTACCCAGTGAAGCTGTTCCAACAAAAACCATGACCAGTGATGGCAGTTGCTTCAGAGACATTCTGTGCTGATATCGCCACTTCACTGCTAAATGCCATCTGTCCTCTTGCTGATGATCTCTGGTCTAGCTTATCTGTGTACTGTAGGGGGCTGGGATTTCAGATGGCGGCTTCATAAAAAATGTAGGGCTGTTCGGTACCAATTAGCAGAATTCTTGGCTGTTTTTTGTGTTCAGAAATGATCCCTCATTCTGTATTTGACAGCTGTAGTGTTCGATGTCTTTGAGGAACTGCCTTCCCCCAAATGACCGAATACCAAACTGCAACTATAAACACCCACTACGGGCACTGAAAGGTTTCAGCCTCACATGAATAAATGCAGCATTTTACTCGTCTGTTTACTAGAATCCAGCATATTGCTCGTTAATTCAGTGCCAGTACTTGGCAGTTCTCACCTTTACCAGGGGAACATTTTACACCATCTAGGGGCTGTAAAACACCAACCTGATTGATCCAGGGATACTTTCCAATTCCCATTTGGAGTCCAGAGTGAATTCCCCCCCCCTTTATAGCTGTGTTGGGCTTTTTTTTTTGCCTTCCTCTGGATCAACTGTTAGGGTTAAAAAGAGGAGTGAAAAGGTTGGACTTGATGGACGTATGACTTTATACAACCTCCAATACTATGTTACTATGTAACTGTTATACAGGCATTATGGGTAGGGTATAAAGGTTGGACTAGGAGACGTATGACTTTATACAACTCCAATACTATGTTATATGTACTGTTATACAGACATTATGGGTAGGGTATAAAGGTTGGACTAGATGGACGTATGACTTTATACAACCTCCAATACTATGTTACTATGTAACTGTTATACAGACATTATGTGGTAGGGTATAAAGGTTGGACTAGATGGACGTAGACTTTATACAACCTCCAATACTATGTTACTATGTAACTGTTATACAGACATTTGGGTGGGTATAAGGTGGACTAGATGGACGTATGTCTTTATACAACCTCCAATACTATGTTACTAGTAAACTGTTATACAGACATTATGGGTAGGTATAAAGGTTGGACTAGAGGACGTAGTGCTTTATACAACCTCCAATACTATGTTACTATGTAACTGTTATACAGACATTATGGGGAGGTATAAAGGTTGGACTGTATGTATGTCTTTATACAACCTCCAATACTATGTTACTATGTAACGTGTTATACAGACATTATGGGTAGGGTATAAAGGTTGGACTAGATGGACGTATGTCTTTATACAACCTCAACTAGTTACTATGTAAATGTATACAGACATTATGGGTGGGATATAAGGTTGGACTAGATGGACGTATGTTTATACAACTCCAATACTATGTTACTATGTAACTGTTATACAAGCATTATGGTAGGGTATAAAGGTTGGACTAGAGACGTATTCTTTATACAACTCCAATACTATGTTAATATGTAACTGTGTATACAGCATTATGGGTAGGGTATAAAGGTTGGACTAGATGGACGTATGTTTTATTCAAAATCCAATACTATTGTACTATGTAACTGTATTACAGACATTATGGGTAGGGTATAAAGGTTGGACTAAATGGACGTATGTTTATACAACCTCCAATACTGTGTTACTATGTAACGTTATACAGACATATGGGTAGGGTATAAAGGTTGGACTAGATGGACGTGTGTCTTTATACAACCTCCAATACTATGTTACTATGAACTGTTATACAGACATATGGGTTGGGTATAAGGTTGGACTAGAGGACGTATGCTTTATACAACCTCCAATACTATGTTACTATGCAACTGTTATACAGACATTATGGGTAGGGTATAAAGGTTGGACTAGATGGACGTATGTCTTTATACAACCTCCAATACTATGTTACTATGTAACTGTTATACAGACATTATGGGTAGGGTATAAAGGTTGGACTAGATGGACGTATGTCTTTATACAACCTCCAATACTATGTTACTATGACCACTATCCCCACGAACTTCAAACACCGACATTGCAGTCAATCAGAATGTGCCAATACAATCAACACTGCGCCTGGCCAATCACCATACCATATATGGGGGGGTGGGGGGTGAAGTCGGAGTCTGTAATCGCATGTGTGTGGCTAACTTTACTACCAGGATAGCACGGGGGCCACACAAATATACCCCAAGGCAACAGTTTTAGTTGAAGCAGGAGAGCCCGATTTAAGCTCTACTGGGCGCCTGGTGATTTCTAGTTAAACCCTTGTGCTTGTTGGATAGGCACAGTGCTGGATCTGATTGGCTGTAAGTTGGTTAAGTCGTGCTAATGATTGTATTGTATTACTGTGCTTGACAATTAGTTTATCCATCGCCCTTCACTTACAATTTATTTATCCGGTCCCAATGGCTCTGTGTCTAACACCAAAGCAATGTTTGTTCATTTCACAAAAGGCTGCTTTATTTCGAACTGGCACCTGACGCCTCCATCACACGAAAATCACAAACATTTCCCTGAAATATGTCCCAGCGCCTAAATGGGGCTGTTCTGCGAAGATGGCCACGGGGAGCCAGAAAAAAGGGAAACTGAATCAATTCTGTGAGCGGTGACTTGATTGTAGAGAAAATTGAATTCTACGTTGCCTTTGATAACTCGGCAGACGACATAAAAAATGACAAGGAGAGGGTGACTGCACGGACTTCTTTAGCCACAAAGGGCTCCTCTTCAGAAGAAATGAATTTTGTTGAAGAGGCTAAACCCACTGGTTGCTAAATTGCTAAGTCTAAGCTTGGTGCCCTGCAGTAACGTTTGCTATTAGGTATTTGCAAATGGTGTCAATCATTTCCCAAAATGCCCCAGTCTTTTTTTTTTATATAAGAGGTATATACTGTACCGATAAAGCCCCGATACAGTCGGATCCAACCGTATTGGGGCTTTATCGGTACTGTGTGTACGTTCGGGGTGGGCCGTTGGATGTACAGGACTGTGGGCCGCTGTATGTACAGGCATGGGCCGCTATGTAGACCAGGCACGGGGCCGCATGTTATGTTACCAGGCACTGTGGGCCGCTGTATGCCGCTGCACTGTGGGCCGCATTGTACCGCTGGCATTGGGCGCTTGTATGCGCTGCACTGTGGGCCGCTTGTATGCCGCTGGCACTGTGGGCCGCTTGTATGCCGCTGGCACTGTGGGCCGCTTGTATGCCGCTGGCACTGTGGGCCGCTTGTATGCCGCTGGCACTGTGGGCCGCTTGTATGCCGCTGGCACTGTGGGCCGCGATGTATGAGCTGGCCACTGTGGGCCGCTTGTATGCCGCTGGCAAGTGTGGCCGCTGTATGGCCGCTGGATGTGGGCCGCTTGATGACGCTGGCATGTGTGGGCCGCTTGAATGCCGCTGGCACTGGGGGCCGCGTTGAATGCCGCTGGACATGTGGGGCCGCTGTATGCCGCTGCACTGTGGGCGTTGAATGCCGCATGGCAATGTGGGCCGCTTGAATGCCCGCTGGCAATGTGGGCCGCTTGAAATGCCGCTGGCACTGTGAGGCCGCTTGAATGCGCTGGCACTGTGGGCCGCTGAATTGCCGCTGGCACTGTGGGCCGCTTGAATGCCGCGGCTGGCAACGCTGGACTGGGCCGCTTTGAATGCACGATGGCACTGTGCGTGCCGCTTGGAATGCCGCTGGCACCGTGTGGGCCGCTTGAATGCCGCTGGCACTGTGGGCCGCTTGAAGCCGCTGGCACTGTGGGCCGCTGAATGCCGCTGGGCATGTGTGGGGCCGCTTGATGCCGCTGCAATGTGTGGGCCGCTTGAATGCCGCTGGCACTGTGGGCCGCTTGAATGCCGCTGGCACTGTGGGCCGCTTGAATGCCGCTGGCACTGTGGGCCGCTTTGAATGCCGCTGGCACTGTGGGCCGCTTGAATGCCGAGCACTGTGTGGCCGCCGTTGCCGCTGGAACTGTGGGCCCTTGAATGCGCTGGCACTGTGGGCCGCCTTGATGAATGCGCTGGCACTGTGGGCCGCGTGAATGCCGCTGGCGCATGGGGGCGCTTGAATGCGCTGGCCTGTGGGCCGCTTTGAATGCCGCGGCCTGTGGGCGCTTGAATGCCGCTGGCATGTGGGCCGCTTGTATGCCGTGGCACTGTGGGCCGTCTTGAATGCCGCTGGCACTGTGGGCCGCTTTTAATGCCGCTGGCACTGTGGGGCGCTTTGAATGTTTGTTTTTTTTGTTTTTTTTTTTTTGTTTTTTTTTTTGTTTTTGTTTTTTTTTTTTTTTTTTGTTGTTTTTTTTTGTGTTTTTTTTTTGTTTTTTTTTTTTTTTTTTGTGTTGTGTTTTTTTTTTTTTTTTTTTTGTTTTTTTTTATTTTTCTTTTTTTTTTGTTGTTTTTTTTTTTTGTTTTTTTTTTTTTTTTTTTTTTGTTTTTTTGTTGTCCGCTGGCCACTTGGGGCCGCTTGGAATGGCCGCTGGCATGTGGGCGCTTGAATGCCGCTGGCAGCTGTGGGCCGCGTGATGCCGCTGGCACTGTGGGGCCGATTGATTGCCGCTGGCAATGTGGGTCCGCTTGAATGCGCTTGCCATGTGGGCAGCTATTTTGAATGCCGCTGGCACTGTGGGCCGCTTGACTATACAAGTTAGGGCTGTTTATATTGGAGAAGCAGCAATTGTGCAGGGATATGATCACTTTATAGAAATAGATTAATGGGCTATACAATAAACTTTGTGCACCAATAGGTCATATCAGAGGACTCGTGGACATTTTATATCTACAAAAAGGACAACACCCCCAGCCTCACGTTTGCAATATTGACAGCTCCCAATAACGCTGCAGAAGGATTTCCTTGATCCTCACGGGCTACCGACTTCCAAGTTCTCTGCATGGAATATGGCTTGTCCTAAGTTTTCACAGCCGTAGAGGAGGCGACTCTGGAAGAAGCGATAATTCATTGACCGCTGCGGCCGGAAGGAGGAGGGAACTGGAGGATCAATGGGCTGGAGCGGTAAATATTGCAAACTTGGTTTTTATCGACCACTCAGCAGGGCCAAAATAGCATTAGCCAAATAGCCAGCATTTTGCTGCAACTACTCACATGGTCCATAGGAGACGACACAATCACACGTTATTTACCGATTTACTGATTTGGACGAGCATGACAAACATCGGTAATACCTGCCTGAAATACCAAAATAACGGTCGGCTTTAAGTATCTGCCCATGTGTACCAAGAAATTAGATATTTTACTATGGTTCTGGGCTATTGCCATTCAATTGCAAATTTACGTTAACGCACCAAACTTCTGCATGCAGTGCATTGCACGTAACTGCATCGCTGCAATGTGAACAGCGCCATTCATTTCTGTGTGCACAGTATTTTGGTGCAATGCTACCACATCAAAACACGCTATAGTGTGAACGAAGCCTTAATTGTTAATGAAATCCACAGCCCTGCAGACCACACTGCAATAGTGTCTGGCGCAGAGATGGATTAAGATCATATGGGGCCCTAGGCAGGGCCATCATTTAGGGGCCCCTTTTTTTGCTACATCTATTGTATAGACTTTTTTTTTTTTTACTGCTTCTAAAGGTGGGCCCCCAGAAGTTTCCTGGGCCCTAGGCAGTCGCCTAGGGTTTGCCTTGTGGATAATCCTGCTCTGGTCTGGTGGGTTGAGAACTAAAATGCTTGTACAAATGTACAGTCTAAAATGTTTTTCTGCTAATAAAAACATTTCTGCATAGAGCTGTCGGGAAATTTATTTGTAAAAAAAAATGAAACTGGAAACAGTATGATGTAATAATAATATATGATGTCGGCAACCTGTCCAGGGTTAGTTGCTTAGTTACAGGGGCAGGACAGTTTACCTAACATTGTTTAATCCATGCCTCACCAATTGACTTGGAATTATTGACTTGTGTATTCAGGTTTTTACAGACTGAGCTGGCCACAGGATTCAACTTCACTAGCACATAAGCTCGGGATGTGTTGATATTTATTGAAGATATTATTACAAAGTTTCCAAAGTCATTTCTTATGGGAGCTAATTAAAGATGGTATAGAGCAATGTTCTAATTCTATCATTATTTTGTAGCCAGTGTGAAATATATCGTGTACCACTGCCTTGTCCCCTCCATTTTTGACCTTGTTAATAGTCCATTTACTTTGTGATTGGACACAATTATGGAGGAGATCCAAGGCTGTGGGTTCTACAATATATCCCTTTAATTAAAGGCTTCCAGAATCAATTTAGATGGCAGCCAGGACACGTAATAACATTTTATCTTTATACATTCACTACGGTCTGGGAATTTTTATTAAATAAGACTTGCCGCTCGCCCTTGGGTAATATATACGAATATATAATCTAAGGCCGTTCCACCGCCACGTTTAAAAGAAACTCAGTAGCGAAGAAGTTAAATTCGCTTTAGTTTATTTTATTATTTTTTTCCCCCCAGCCCTTTGCTTAGATGTTAGATAATAGCTGAGAAGATCAAGAGAGCAGCTTCTGATGTGATTCAAGTGTTCAGCCTGCCTGTTGTAAGAACAATCTGACTTCCCATTACCCCTTGTGCTCAAGGAATGAACAAAGCATCACAAAGAATGGTAATCTTTCTGCATTGTCAAAAAAATCATAATAATAATACCAAAGGAACAAGCCTCTAGCTCATTTTAGGGGTTTGATCCCCTGCTGTCCCTTTGATCTTAACGTATGTGCGTTTGTTGGCTGTTGAACTATGGTAATGGTTGTACTTGTTGGCCCTTATCAATATTTATTCATACAGAGCGCTAGGTATTTTATTTAGCAGTGTAAAGGGAAAGCATTCTAACACCCAGACAAAGGGAGGATTATAAGGGGCCCCGTGTATGGAATAGTACTTAATATTTCTTGTTGTAAGTGATGCATTTTTTTTTTTTGATTATCATTTTAAATCTGCTTTTTATACCTAGAAGGCAGCAGGTTATTTTAATTAAGGATTCGACATTGTGAATTTATATTAAAGCTGCTTGTCGAACATTTTAACACCAATTAAAGGCCTTGTACTGTTTGGCTGCCTGGTTCTTTATTATCCTACCAGGAATAAACTCCTCATGAACACTTAATTGTGCTTGGTTTTCTGTGGGTGTGAATAGTTTACATTTCCCCCATTGGTTTTAAAATACCGGTTACTGCATGAATTCAAGGACGGTTTTATTTTTAACGAATTAACTTTAATATATGGTTCCCCCAAGCAACTCTGATATTGAAAATCGTATGTGCACGTAGGCTGCCAGGTGAGATAATGAACCTGAAGGCATTATAGGGGGTATTATAGTATATGCGGTACTATACTATAGTTGGTATCGGTGGCGAAACTGCCCAGGTAGACCGCACAATAGAAAGTTAGTAAAGGTACGCGTGATCAGCTGTTTACAACACTGGTAATGGACCGGCAATAGTTTAAACAGCTTAATAATGCTGCACCAGTACTGGCCCTCTTAGTCCCTCCCATTGCGGACACTGCAGTTACGCCACTGGCTAGTTAAGTATATGAGCAGACTGGCCCACCAGGGTAGCAGGAAAATACAATGCAATGGCAAGTTAATGAATAAAAGGAGTCGGGTAAGTAGAGTTGCAAGGTTGAGTAGGCAGGGTGTAACTAGCAGGGGAGCCCCCCATCTTAGTTTTCCTATGACAGATAAAGCCTTCTCCCAGAAACACTTGAAGCATGAATAGGGGCCCCATCATAGTTTTGCAGGGGTCCCCAGTGATTCCTATTGTGAGTAGGTCCCTAAATGCTTCCTGGTGAGCCTCTGGTCTTACAATTCCTGGTGGGCCCCATTGGGCGTGACAGCGAGGCATATTTGGTTATAGTAAGTATAGCGACAAGGAGAGGGAACCAGGTGCAGTTAGACGAGGGGTAACAAGGTCACAGTGGCAGTAAGGCCAATTTCACGCAATCTTTTTTTTTTTTTTTTTCGAGCCGATGTTTGCCATTAAAGAAATGCTATCGGCCACCATTGGGGGCACCATGCTGATCGTGTGAAAGAGTAAGGAGATTAGGTGGTGTCACAGGTAACATGAGTGAAGGAATCAAAATGACATTTCGCAATAATCGATTTTGGGAGCAAAGCGCGTACGCTGTGGCCACCCATAATGAAATGCACTGGCATGTGATCAAAATCACGTGAAAATCCCGCCGGTGTGGCCTAGCCCTTAATCCTATGCAGCTTTCTCTTTATCCACCATAGAGCAGTAAAAAGGCTTTAGCTGCCCTGTATTTCTTTAGCTGCATGTTGCAGGGTGGCCAATGAGAGAACAGTCCCTGGCACACACTTTCTTTCTTTCTCCCACAGCAGTTCTTGGGATTAATCCGCCTTTTCTCACCATACGTTGTGGTTTCTCTCCAAGCTGCTTGTTGATCATTTAATGCGCATTTAATTGCAATGCTAAACCATTGGGTAGGGAGGGCAAGATCCATTCCCAGCACCAATGTCTCCAGGGAGGGGAATGTGAAGGGCTTTAGAAGCCAATAAACAATAGCAGTGCGGTGTGATCCTTCTCACCGATCGTGTGTTCCAAAAGTGCATTGGAACCTTGGGACACATTAACTGGGATGTTGCTCTGCAAAGACTGTTTTTGAAATATCTTATTTTACTTTCCAAGCAAATTCAGCCATGAACACGCATGGACATTTCTCACAATAGCAGAGAATGTAGCCCGATAGAATTGTGCCCTTGGCAGACAAGCGCAAAATGCTGCAAAATCTTTTAAAGTTAAAGGGTATCTGCACTGGAATTGTACTTTTTAATTGCCCATTACTGGAAACTATAATTTATCCTAACTATCACTGTGCTGTTTTGTTGTTGATCTGCCCCCTATTTCTCTAGTTATCCAATCTGAAACATCTTACGTTTTAGCGTTTTCTGTAAGCAGTTTTGCTGTAGCTGGAATGGTTTGACAGTTGGTGTGCTGTATGCAGTTTTGACAATTGGTGTGTGGGAGAAGTCAGGTCAGCCTGAGCAAAACAAGTATTGCATTGAAGGCATGCAGCAACACACACCTCAGAGTAAGTGCTACTTGCACTTGTCTTTATAGATTAAGATTACTTTTTTCAGTATACATAATTTAAGATGGGTACACACAATACAGATTTTTGAAAGATGACAGACAGAATCTGCAAGATCAGGATACAGTCCTGAGAGGCTCTCCCTATACACAGCAATTACACATCCTATACACAGCGTAGGGAGACTACCGCAGCCGAGGGAAACTAGTATTTTCACTAATGAACACTCAGCTGATGGGAACGGGTTTGGCGGCACCACGCTCATTTGGGAAAGTCGATACAGACACTAGTGATAAAGCCCCAATACCGCCGGATCTGACGGTATCAGAGCTTTGTTAGTGTGTGTACCTAGCTTTATTATCAAACTTTACTGATGTGTGCCGTTTTGCTGTAACTAGGATGGTGATGTGTGAAATTAGTGCTGCCTCAAAGTGATAACTGAGCATGCTTGACTTCAGAGAAAGGAAGAATGGGAGGGGATACTTAGCCCGAGAAAAACAAATACTAGGTTAACACACACGTCCGAGTAAGAGCTACTTACATGTATAGAACTACAGAACATGATGTTTGGAACAATAACCCACTCCCACATCCAGGTAAAACGCCACCATGAGCAACACCCATTTTCCATTAAGTGGACACAGAACTCTTTGAATCCTAGTATAATGCACCCAAGCAGGATTACTAGGGCCTGTAGCTATTTATAGGGCCTATAGTTATTTTGAGCCAGCTGTGTAGGTATTATTGTTTTACAAATATTCTGGGCTGTCAAACACCATGACTCACTCTGCCACACACAATAACATCCACACCTGCAGATAATGAGGCTTTTGTTGATAGACCTGTATAAATCCAGTGATCACTTCCATTAATCCTCTGCCCTTTATTCCAGGACTGAAAGCTCTCGTTGTGTTTATATAAATTGGGAGCGTTTTGCAGAGAAATAGAACAACCGGGATTTAAAGATTATTAATTTGGCAGACGCACGATTTCTCGCTGACATGAGACAATTTCACATTAATGATGATTACCACTGAAATACGCAGATATGGTCCAAAGCGAAACAATATGAATTCTCGTTATCGTTTTGAAAGGCAACAGCCATTGTTGGTAGCCCCTCCCCGTCGAAATTTACAATAGGGTTTTTAAAGAATGGTTTATGTAGAGAAACGGATATGCCTTTAAAACGTGGCCGATTTATAGATAAATTAATAAACAAGTGAATGTAATCTTACTGCTGGACGTAGCTCACCAAGGCAGAAGAGAGCAGAGCATTTTCAGTGCTGTATATTACTAACAAAATAATAAACATTTTAACTGCTGAATTAAAACGGATAACAAATAGTTCTGGAACATCAATGACTTTTTTTTTTTACTGTGTTTTAAAATGTTTGTTTTGTTAGCAGGAAGTTGGTCATAAGTGCACATAAATATTACTACGGTCAACATTTGAAAAAAAAAAAAAAAAAGCTCCCCCTAACATGGTTTGATCTGCCCTGCTGCATCTATTGTGAACTATTGTGCGCATTGTTTTTACCTGGTGCAGGGAGGTAGGATTGTTATTTTCACTCCCAATATAATTTTTTATAAGGAGCAGAAGCATCGGGACCTGTTAGAGGAACAGAGGTGGAGCATGAGACTGGGTAAGTACCTTACTTTCTCTCCTTGCTCCTGCAGGTTTTATTGAAGAACGGGAGGTAAGACACAGCTCCTTTACCTCCTGTTCTTCAATTAAACTGAAATGCCCAAACTTAGTTTAGGCAGTGGAGATATCCTTTAATTTTTTTTTTTACAGTATTGTTGTCCTTTAAAAAATGGTGGCCATTTTGTTCTTCTACTCTGCATCCTTGAGAGAACAGAACTGGCTCCCTGGCCACTGTCAAGCAGCTTGTCTGCAGGGTAATCGACAGGAGGATCTTTGATGATCTTTTGTTCTCAGCATTTCCCTATCTGTGCACATTATCTGCACGACATTAATTATTTTTATCATCCCCAGGGAGTAGTTGGGATATTAACCTTCCATCTAGTAACAATGTGTATGTAATCAGTAACATAACCATGTTCAGCAAACAAAGGGCCATAGGATTATGCGACATACGGAACATTCGTTTTGTAGACAGAGTACACAAACAGCCTGGCAATTGATCTGTTTTTGCTTGGTTTTCTCTTCAGTTGCGTGAACTTGGAATGTTAAGGATTCTGTTGCTAGGATGGCTTTCCTTAGCAACCATAACATAAGCTTACGTTTGAATTTATTGATTAGCAAACTGACATAATAAAAATAATGGTTTTATATCGGCACCTTCTACATCAAACAAAGGATTAATATAATTGGGGGTTGCGCCATAATAAGGTTCAAATCACAAGGTAGGTGAATGCAATATGAGGTCAGGCCTGTTTCCAATTTCCTATTGTGTAGGATTTGCTATTTAATTCAGTGTTAGTCACAGGGAGCGTTTAGAGTTATATTCAGCGCCTCTTTAATTAACCGCACAAAAGAGCCGTTCCAAATCAGACATTCGTAGTCTTGCTCCTCCATTCTGGTGATTGGAATCTTCCTGCCTCTCGTTTCCTGCCGGCGCATCGCGAAGTATCAGATTTCACTCTTCCTCAAGGTTTATTTGGCCTAAAAAGACAGACGATTTTACCTAGAATTAAAGGGGTAAGTATACCCTAGACCAGGACGGCGTTATCATGTGCAAGATTTAATGTGGGTGGCCAATTGCATGCGCTGCCCTGTGATCCGTTGTCGGTGCACTTTTTAAACGGGTTGCAGCACAAATGAAAGGTAATGTGCATGAAGCGCACACGTCGATGTGTGCCATATTTTCACGCTCGTTGCCATCCGTTCTTCTATTACGAACGCTTGTATCTATGTTGTCTCTTCCATTTAGATTGTAAGCTCTTTGGGGCAGGGATCTCATTCCTAATGTGTCGAGACTTGTTGCACTTATATCAATGTATACATAATTTATATATATGCTTTCTTAACTGATGTATGAAATTGTATTACATTTTTTTCTGTATGTTTAATGGCTTGCACTTATCCCCTTGTTTGTATACTGTGTTTTATAATGTGCAGCGCTGCGTACCCAAGTGGCACATTATAAATACAATTATACATACTAATTATTTTACAATGACATGTATACATGCACATCAGGCTCTGCCCTGAAGAGCTTATAATCTAAGCATGTTTATTTGACACATACAACCTATGTTGTATGTCTTTATGATTGTGGGGGGAAACCCTGAGTGCCCGGAGGAAACCCACGCAAGCACGGGGAGAACATACAAACTCCTTGTAGATGTGTCCAAGGGTGGATTCAAACGCAGGACTTCAGCACTGCAAGGTCTCAGTCTAACCACTGTTATAGCAAAACATAGCCCTAGACGGCCTACGGACAGTTACCGTGATCATTTGTTTTAAACTACTGCCCCTCTGGAACTGGTGTTTTAAACCGCTGTGAAGCAGAGTTGCCTGTATAACTCAACCCCTATCCCTGTACAGTACTCAGTGCCTTTTGAAACCCTCATAATTTACAGTAGGGGATACATTATCCCTTGTCATACATGAGTGGTACCCAGAGTTCCCTGTATAACTGTCCTTTTACCTTTCTATGCACACAGCCTCAGTGCCTTCTAATATAGATCTATATAACTCAGCCTGTTTCTTTGAACCTTTATATGATTACCAGTTGGTGTAACCTGGTAGTTTTAGGAATAAATGGGGTTTGTTATATATAGTTGCCCTATATAGGTTTAAAGAAGAAGTAAAGTCCCCAGGCAACATTGCCCCAATAGACAGAGCACATTCTCAAACATACAAAAAGCTGTGTCTCATCTCTCTCTTTGCTGTGGATGCTGGGTGATTTATGAAAATAACCTGTGAGTACAAGGGAACACCCAGCTAAGTGTACACAGTACATTTCACAGGAAACTGCAGTCTTGCTTGCTGAAAGCTGACAGCCAATCGTGTTACAGCTCAAAGATCCTGCCCTCGGACAAAACACAGATTTCAGTGCATTTTTTTGTGTAAACACATTACAAATTCTCCTATCCCTAACAATGATAAATTCCTTTGCTTTGCATACAAAAAAAGTAATCTTTGCAAGCATGGATGAAAGACACAGAACATTTCAGCAAAAAATAAAAGTATGGGGGCTCGAACCAGCAACCTGCTATACTGTGTCTTTCTAAAAAGAAAGCTTTCTACCTCTATGCCACAAGGGCTAATAGGTAAAGTACTAGTACATGTAATTTCTATCTTTTGCTAGACACATAATAAAAAAAAAAATAGGGAGCATGGTGAATCGAACCTGAGTCCCAATAGTCTGATGTTTTCCTAACCCAGCACTTTAGCAGAACACACCACAACTCAACTTACAAGCGATAGATGTACATTTCAGTAAATGTCAGTAAAATCAGGTCACTATTTGGTATTGCTACTGGAAGGCTGTCAGCAATTCTCGCTGGTTGGTAAATAAATAACAGAGCTGCTATATATAAAGTTTGTACATATGTAGAAACTTTATATTGTTCTAGAAACATGGAATCAAACAAACAAAAATAAAATTAATCAGGCAGTAGACTATGTTATATTGTTTCATAAATAAACTAGGGGAATAGAACTTGTAACTTCTTGGTCTGTTTGTTCCTGAAAACACAGCATTTTCATGGTGCACCACCAGCAACTCAACAGTTATTGCGGGTACATTTAGAAACTTTATCTTTCGCTAGGCACATAATAAAAACAAAAATATGAAGAATTGAACCTGTGTCCCGATATATCTGTTGTATTCAGTAAGATGAACTGGACTTTTAGTTCTTGAAGACGTTTCGCTAGTCATCCGACTGGCTTTCTCAGTTCAGAATGACCTGTGCAAGAATCTGTTGGCAATTATGTACCCTGGAAAATCCCAATTAGCATATCACAGCCAGGACAGTGGGTCCCGATAGTCTGATTATTTTCCTACCCAGCACTTTAGCAGAACACACACCACCACTAAAATCAAGCGATAGATGTACAATTTCAGTAAATGTCAGTAAAATCAGGTCAACTATTTTGTGTGCTACTGGAAGGCTGTCAGCAATTCCCCTGGTTGGAATAAATAACAGAGCTGCTATTATAAAGTTTGTACATAGTAGAAACTTTATATGTTTCTAGAAACATGGAAAACAAACAAAAAAAATACTCAGGCAGTAGACTATGTTATATGTGTTTCATAAATAAATAGGGGATTAGAACTTGTGACTTCTGGCTGTTTGTTCCTGAAACACAGCTTTTCATGGTGACACCAGCAACTCAACAGTTATCTAGGGTACATTTAGAAACTTTATCTTTCGCTAGGCACATAATAAAACAAAAAAGGAGCATGGGGAATTGAAACTCTGTGTCCCGATATATCTGTTGGTATTCAGTTAGATCAACTGGACTTAGTTAGTTCTTGAAGACGTTTCGCTAGTCGTCTGACGGCTTTCTCCAGTTCGAATGACCTGTACAAGAATCTGTTGGCAATTATGTACCCTGGAAAATCCCAATTAGCATATCACAGCCAGTTGTCCAAATAGTCATGATATTTTCCTCAACCCAGCACTTTAGCAGAACACACCACCACTCAACTTGCAAACAATAGAAGCACATTTCAGTAAATGTCAGTAAAATCAGGTCACTATTTGTATTGCTACTGGAAGGCTGTCAGCAATTCACACTGGTTGGTAAATAAATAACAGAGCTGCTATATATAAAGTTTGTACATATGTAGAAACTTTATATTGTTCTAGAAACATGGAATCAAACAAAATAAAATTAATCAGGCAGTAGACTATGTTATATTGTTTCATAAATAAACTAGGGGATTAGAACTTGTGACTTCTTGGTCTGTTTGTTCCTGAAAACACAGCATTTTCATGGTGCACCACCAGCAACTCTACAGTTATTGCCGGTACATTTAGAACTTTGATCTTTCGCTAGGCACAAATAAAAACAAAACAGGGAGCATGGGGAATTGAACCTGTCCCCCATAGGCTGATATTTTGTAACCCACAGTTTAGCAGAACAACACCACCACTCAACTTGCAGCGATTGATGTACATTTCAGTAAATGTCAGTAAAAACAGGCAGTAGACTATGTAATATTGTTTCATAAGTAAACTAGGGGATTAGAACTTGTGACTTATTGGTCTGTTTGGTCCTGAAATCACAGCATTTTAATGGTGCACCAACAGCAACTTAACAGATTTCATAGGTACATTCTCTATTCAGAATGACCTGTGCAAGAATCTGTTGGCAATTATATACCTGGAAAATCCCAATTAGCATTCACAGCCCAGTTGTCCAGATAGTCTGATATTTCCCTAACCCAGCACTTAGCAGACACACCCACCACTCAACTTGCAAGTGATAGATGTAAATTTCAGTAAATGTCCGTAAAATCAGGTCACTATTTGGTATTGCTACTGGAAGGCTGTCAGCAATTCACACTGGTTGGTAAATAAAATAACAGAGCTGCTATATATAGTTTGTACATATGTAAAACTTTATATTGTTCTAGAAACATGGAACAAACAAAAAATACTCAGGCAGTAGACTATGTTATATTGTTTCATAAATAAATAGGGGATTAGAACTTGTGACTTCTTGGTCTGTTTGTTCCTGAAACACAGCATTTTCATGGTGCACCACCAGCAACTCAACAGTTATCTCAGCTACATTTAGAACTTTATCTTTCGCTAGGCACATAATAAAAACAAAAACAGGGAGCATGGGGAATTGAACCTGTGTCCCGATATATCTGTTGTATTCAGTTAGATCAACTGGACTTGAGTTTGTTTCTTGAAGACGTTTCGCTAGTCATCTGACTGGCTTTCTCAGTTCAGAATGACTTGTACAAGAATCTGTTGGCAATTAATGTACCCTGGAAAATCCCAATTAGCATATCACAGCCAGTTGTCCCAATAGTCTGATATTTTCCTTAACCAGCACTTTAGCAGACACACCACCTCTCAACTTGCAAGCAATAGAAGCACATTTCAGTAAATGTCAGTAAATCAGGTCACTATTTGGTATTGCTACTGGAAGGCTGTCAGCAATTCACACTGGTTGGTAATAAATAACAGAGCTGCTATATATAAAGTTTGTACATATGTAGAACTTATATTTTTCTAAGAACATGGAATAAAAAAAATAAAATTACTCAGGCAGTAGACTATGTTATATTGTTTCATAAAAAACTAGGGGATTAGAACTTGTGACTTCTTGGTCTGTTTGTTCCTGAAACACAGCATTTTCATGGTGCACCACCAGCAACTCAACAGTTATCGCAGGTACTTTAGAAACTCTTTATCTTTCGCTAGGCACTAATAAAAACAAAAACATGGAGAATGGGGAATTGAACCTGTGTCCCAATAGTCTGTATATTTGTAACCAAGCAGTTTACCAGAACACACCACCACCACTCAACTTGCAAGCAATACATGTACATTTCAGTAAATGTCAGTAAAATTAGGCAGTAGACTATGTTATATTTTTCATAGAAAACTAGGGATTAGAACTTGTGACTTCTTGGTCTGCTTGGTCCTGATGACACAGCATTTTCATGGTGCACCAACAGCAACTCAACAGATATCATAAGTATATTCTCTATTCAAATGGCCTGTACAAGAATCTGTTGGCAATTATGTACCCTGGAAAATCCCATTAGCATATCACAGCCAGTTGTCCCGATAGTCTGATATTTTTCTAACCCAGCACTTAGCAGAACACACCACCACTCAACTTGCAAGCGATAGTTGTACATTGTAGTAAATGTCAGTAAAATCAGGTCACTTTTTTGTATTGCTACTGGAAGGCTGTCAGCAATTCTCGCTGGTTGGTAAATAAATAACAGACCTGCTAATATAAAGCTTGTACATATGTAGAAACTTTATTTTGTTCTAGACACATGGAACAAAAAAAAAAAAAATACTCAGCAGTAGACTATGTATATTGTTTTCATAAATAAAATAGGGATTAAACTTGTGACTTCTTGGTCTGTTTGTTCCTAAAAAAACAGCATTTTCATGGTGCACACCACCACAACTCAACATTTACCGTAGGTACATTAGAAACTTTATCTTTCGCTAGCACATAATAAAAACAAATACAGGGAGAATGGGGAATTGAACCTGCGTCTCGATAGTCCTGATATTTTTGTAACCCAGCAGTTTAGCAGAACACCCACACCAACTCACTTGCAAGCCATACATGTACATTTCAGTAAATGTCAGTAAAATTAGGCAGTAGGCTATGTTAATTGTTTCCATAAGTAAACTAAGAGATTAGAACTTGTGACTTCTTGGTCTGTTTGGTCCTGAAAACACAGCATTTTCATGGACACAACCACCAGCAACTCAACAGATACCATAGGTCATTCTCTTTCAGATGACCTGTACAAGAATTTGTGGCAATTATGTACCCTGGAAAATCCCAATTAGCATATTCACAGCCAGTTGTCCCAATAGTCTGAATTTTCCCTAACCCAGCACTTTGCAAGAACACACCACCTCTCAACTTGCAAGCAATAGATGTACATTGTAGTAAATGTCAGTAAATCAGGTCACTATTTGATATTGCTACTGAAGGCTGTCAGCAATTCTCGCTGGTTGGTAATAAATAACAGAGCTGCTATATATAAAGCTTGTTACATATGTAAAACTTTATATTGTTCTAGACACATGAAAAAAATAAATAAATCTCAGGCAGTAGACTTGTTATATGGTTTTCATAATAAAATAGGGGATTAGAACTTGTGACTTCTAGTCTGTTTGTTCCTGAAAACCCAGCATTTTCATGGTGCACCACCAGCAACTCAACAGATATCATCGTAACATTCTCTATTCAGAATGACCCTGTGGCAAGAATCTGTTGGCAATTATGTACCCTGGAAAATCCCAATTAGCATATCACAGCCAGTTGTCCCGATAGTCTTGATATTTCCTTACCAGCACTTTAGCAGAACACACACCACTCAACTTGCAAGTGATAGATGTAAATTTTAGTAAATGTCCGTAAAATCAGGTCACTATTTTGTGTTGTCTACTGGAAGACTGTCCGCAATTCACACTGGTTGGTAAACAAATAACAGTGCTGCTATATATAAGTTTGTACATAGTAGAAACTTTATATTGTTCTAAAACATGGAAACAAACAAAAAAAGCAATAAACTCAGGCAGTAGACTATGTTTATATTGTTTCATAAATAAACTGGGGATTGGAACTTGTGACTTCTTGGTCTGTTTTGTTCCTGAAAACAACACAGCATTTTTCATGGTGCACACCACCAACTCAACAGTTATCAGAGGTACATTTAGAAACTTTATCTTTCGCTAGGCACATAATAAAAACAAAAACGGAGCATGGGAAATTGAACCTGTGCCCGACGTCTGATATTTTTGTTAACCCAGCACTTTAGCAGAACACACACCACTCAACTTGCAAGTGATAGATGTAATTTTCAGTAAATGTCCGTAAAATCAGGTCACTATTTGGTATTGCTACTGGAAGGCTGTCAGCAATTCACACTGGTTTGGTAATAAATAACAGAGCTGCTATATATAAAAGTTTGTACATAGAAACTTTTATATTGTTCTAGAAACATGGAAACAAACAAAAAAATACTCAGCAGTAGACTAATGTTTATTGTTTCATAAATAAAAGGGGATTAGAACTGTGACTTCTGGGGCTGTTTGTTCCTGAAAACACAGCATTTTCTGTGCACCACCAGCAACTCAAACAGTTATCTCAGCTACATTTAGAAACTTTATCTTTCGCTAGGCACATAATAAAAACAAAAACAGGGAGCATGGGGAATTGAACCTGTGTCCCGTATATCTGTTGTATTCAGTTAGATCAACTGGACTTGAAGTTTAGTTCTTGAGACGTTTCGCTAGTCATCTGACTGGCTTGCTCGTTCAGATACTTTGTACAAGAATCTGTTGGCAATTATGTACCCTGGAAAATCCAATTAGCATATCACACAGCCATTTGTCCCAATAGTCTGATATTTTCCTAACCCAGCACTTTAGCAGAACACACCACCCTCAACTTGCAAGCAATAGAACACATTTCAGTAAATGTCAGTAAATCAGGTCACTATTTTGGTATTGCTACTGGAAGGCTGTCAGCAATTCACACTGGTTGGTAATAAATAACAAGCTGCTATATATAAGTTTGTACATATGTAGAAACTTTATATGTTCTAGAAACATGGAATAAAAAAAATAAAATTACTCAGGCGTAGACTATGTTATATTGTTTCATAAAAAACTAGGGATGAACTTGTGACTTCTTGGTCTGTTGGTCCTGAAAACACAGCAGTTTCATGGGCACCACCAGCAACTCAACAGTTATCGCAGGTACATTTAGAAACTTTACCTTTCGCTAGGCACATAATAAAAACAAAAACAGGGAGAATGGGGAATTGAACCTGTGTCCCAATAGTCTGATATTTTTGTAACCCAGCAGTTTAGCAGAACACACCACCACTCAACTTGCAAGCGATTGATGTACATTTCAGTAAATGTCAGTAAAAACAGGCAGTAGACTATGTAATATTGTTTCATAAGTAAACTAGGGGATTAGAGCTTGTGACTTCTTGGTCTGTTTGGTCCTGAAAACACAGCATTTTAATGGCGCACCACCAGCAACTTAACAGATTTCATAGGTACATTCTCTATTCAGAATGACCTGTGCAAGAATCTGTTGGCAATTATATACCCTGGAAAATCCCAATTAGCATATCACAGCCAGTTGTCCCGATAGTCTGATATTTCCCTAACCCAGCACTTTAGCAGAACACACCACCACTCAACTTGCAAGTGTTAGATGTAAATTCAGTAAATGCAGTAAAATCAGGTCACTATTTGGTATTGCTCTCTGGAAGGCTGTCAGCAATTCACACTGGTTGGTAAATAAATAACAGAGCTGCTATATATAAAGTTTGTACAATGTAGAAACTTTATATTGTTCTAGAAACATGGAATAAAAAAAATAAAATTACTCAGGCAGTAGACTATGTTATATTGTTTCATAAAATCTAGGGGATTAGAACTTGTGACTTCTTGGTCTGTTGGTCCTGAAAACCACAGCTTTTCATGGTGCACCACCAGCAACTCAACATTTATCACAGGTACATTTAGAAACTTTATCTTTCGCTAGGCACATAATAAAAACAAAACAGGAGAATGGGGAATTGAACCTGTGTCCCAATAGTCTGATATATTTGTAACCAAGCAGTTTACCAGAACACACCACCACCAACTTGCAAGCATACATGTACATTTCAGTAAATGTCAGTAAAATTAGGCAGTAGACTATGTTATATTGTTTCATAAGAAAACTAGGGGATTAGAACTTGTGACTTCTTGGTCTGCTTGGTCCTGATGACACAGCATTTTTCATGGTGCACCAACAGCACTCAACAGATATCATAAGTATATTCTCTATTCAGAATGGCCTGTACAAGAATTTGTGGCAATTATGTACCCTGGAAAATCCCAATTAGCATATCACAGCAGTTGTCCCCGATAGTCGGATATTTTTCTAACCCACTTTAGCAGAACACACCACCACTCAACTTGCAAGCGATAGATGTACATGTAGTAAATGTCAGTAAAATCAGGTCACTTTTTGTATTGCTACTGGAGGCTGTCAGCAATTCTCGCTGGTTGGTAAATAAATAACAGACCTGCTATATATAAAGCTTGTACATATGGTAGAAACTTTATATTGTTCTAGAAAACTGAAACAAACAAAAAAAAAATACTCAGGCAGTAGACTATGTTATATTGTTTCATAAATAAAATAGGGGATTAGAACTTGTGACTTCTAGGTCTGTTTTTCCTGAAACACAGCATTTTCATGGTGCACCACCACACCAACAGATATCATAGGTACATTCTCTATTCAGAATGACCTGTCAAGAATCTTGTTGCAATTATGTACCCTGGAAATCCCATTAGCATATCACAGCCAGTTGTCCCGATAGTCTGATATTTTCCTTACCCGCACTTTAGCAGAACACACCACCACTCAACTTGCAAGCGATAGATGTACATTTTAGTAAATGTCCGTAAATCAGGTCACTATTTGTGTTGCTACTGGAAGACTGTCAGCATTCACACTGGTTGGTAACAAATAACAGTTGCTGCTATTATAAAGTTTGTACATATGTAGAAACTTTATATTGTTCTAGAAAACATGGAAACAAAACACAAAAAAGCAATAAAATCAGGCAGTAGACTATGTTATATTGTTTCATAAATAAATAGGGATTAGAACTTGTGACTTCTAGGTCTGTTTGTTCCTGAAAACACAGCATTTTCATATGGTGCCCCACCAGCAACTCAACAGATATCATGAGTACATTCTCTATTCCAGAATGACCTTTGCAAGAATCTGTTGGCAATTATGTACCCTGGAAATCCCAATTAGCATATCACAGCCATTTGTCCCGATAGCCTGATATTTTCCTTACCCAGCACTTAGCAGAACACACCACCACTCAACTTGCAAGCGATAGATGTACATTTTAGTAAATGTCCGTAAAATCAAGGTCACTATTTTGTGTTGCTACTGGAAGACTGTCAGCAATTCACACTGGTTGGTAAACAAAACAGTGCTGCTATATAATAAGTTTGTACATATGTAAAACTTTATATTGTCTAGAAACATGGACAACAAACAAAAAAAGCAATAAACTCAGGCAGTTATGTTATATTGTTTCATAAATAACTTGGGATTGGAACTTGTGACTTCTTGGTCTGTTTGTTCCTGAAAACACAGCATTTTCATGGTGCACCACCAGCAACTCAACAGTTATCACAGGTACATTTAGAAACTTTATCTTTCGCTAGGCACATAATAAAAACAAAAACAGGGAGCATGGGGAATTGAACCTGTGTCCCGACAGTCTGATATTTTTGTAACCCAGCAGTTTAGCAAAACACCACCACCACTCACTTGCAAGCAATACTGTACATTTCAGAAAATGTCCATGTAAAATTGGCAGTAGCTATGTTATATTGTTTCATAAAAAACTATGGATTAGAACTTGTGACTCTTGGTCCTGCAAACATAGCATTTTCATGGTGCACCCACCAGCACCTCAACAGATATCATGGTACATTCTCTATTCAGAATGACCTGTACAAGAATTTGTGGCAATTATGTACCCTGGAAAATCCCAATTAGCATATCACAGCCAGTTGTCCCATAGTCTGATATTTTCCTAACCCAGCACTTTAGCAGAACACACCACCACTCAACTTGCAAGCGAAAGATGCACATTCAGTAAATGTCAGTAAAATCAGGTCACTATTTGGTATTGCTACTGGAAGGCTGTCAGCAATTCTCGCTGTTGGTAAATAAATAACAGACTGCTATATATACGCTTGTACATATGTAGAACTTTATATGTTCTAAGAAACATGGAAACAAACAAAAAAAGCAATAAACTCAGGCAGTAGACTATTTTATATTGTTTCATAAATAAAAAATGGGATTAGAACTTGTGACTTCTTGGTCTGTTTTGTTTCCGGAAAACACAGCATTTTCTGGTGCACCACCAGCAACTCAACAGTTATCATAGCTAACATTTAGAAACTTTATCTTTCACTAGACACATGAAAACAAAAAAGGGAGCATGGGGGAATTGAACCTGTGTCCCGATATATCGTGTTGTATTCAGTTAGATCACCGGACCTTAAAGACGTTCGCTAGTTCATCCGACTGGCTTTCCTCATTCAAATGACCTGTACAAGAATCTGTTGGCAAGTATGTACCCTGGAAAATCCCAATTAGCATATCACACAGCCAGTTGGTCCCGATAGTCTGATTTTTTCTACCCCACACTTTAGCAGAACACACCACCACTCAACTTGCAGGCGATAGATGTCCATTGTAGTAAATTTCAGTAAAATCAGGTCACTTTTTTGTATTGCTACTGGAAGCTGTCAGCAATTCTAGCTGGTTGGTATAAATAACAAAGCTGCTATATATAAAGCTTGTACTATGTAGAAACTTTATTTGTTCTAGACACATGGAAAAAAAAATACTCAGGCAGTAGACTATGTTATATTGTTTCATAAATATAATAGGGGATTAGAACTTGTGACTTCTTGGTCTGTTTGTTCCTAAAAACACAGCATTTTCATGGTGCACCCACAAACTCAACAGTTACCGTCGTCATTTAAAATCTTTATCTTTCGCTAGACACATAATAAAAACAAAAACAGGGAGCATGGGGAATTGAACCTGTGTCCCGATAGTCTGATATTTTTTGTAACCCACAGTTTTTAGCAGAAACACCCACCACTCAACTTGCAAGCGATACATGTTACATTTCAGTAATGTCAGTAAATTAGCAGTAGGCTATGTTATATTGTTTCATAAGAAACACAGGGGATTAGAACTGTTGACTTCTTGGTCTGTTGGTCCTGAAAACCAGCATTTTCATGGTGCACCACCAGCAACTCAACTGTTAGCGCAGGTACATTTGAAACTTTACCTTTCGCTAGGCACAGAATAAAAACAAAAACAAGGAGCATGGGGAATTGGAACCTGTGTCCCCCGATAGTCTGATATTTTTTTGTAACCCAGCGTTTTAGCAGAACCAACCACCACTCAACTTGCAAGCGACAGGTACATTTCAGTAAATGTCAGTAAAATTAGGCAGTAGGCTATGTTATAATTGTTTCATAAGAAAACTATGGGATTAAACTGTTGACTTCTTGGTCTGTTTGGTCCTGAAAACACAGCATTTTCATGGTGCACCACCAGCAACTCAACTGTTAGCGCAGGTACATTTAGAAACTTTTCCTCGTAGCACATAATAAAAACAAAACAGGAGCATGGGGAATTGAACCTGTGTCCCGTTAGTCGGATATTTTTGTAACCCCAGTCAGTTTAGCAGACACACCACCCACTCAACTTGCAAGTGATCATGTCCATTTCAGTAAATGTCCAGTAAAATTAGGCAGTAGGCTATGTTATTTGTTTTCATAAGT
Organism: Hymenochirus boettgeri; assembly: GCA_019447015.1. Classification (NCBI taxonomy): domain Eukaryota; kingdom Metazoa; phylum Chordata; class Amphibia; order Anura; family Pipidae; genus Hymenochirus; species Hymenochirus boettgeri. Next base: position 92,495,204 of record CM033476.1, read on the forward strand.
AAACTAAGGGTTAGAACTTGTGACTTTCTTTGGTCCTGAAAAACACAGCTTTTCATGGTGCACCACCAGCACCTCAACATAGTCATAGGTACTTCTCTATTCACGAATGACCTGTACAAGAATTTGTGGCAATTATGTACCCTGGAAAATCCAATTAGCATATCACAGCCAGTTTGTCCCGATAGTCTGATATTTTCCTAAACCCAGCACTTTAGCAGAACACCCCCACTCAACTTGCCAAGCGTAGATGTACATTTCAGTACATGTCAGTAAATTCAGTCACTATTTGTGTATTGCTACTGGAATGCTGTCAGCAATTCTTGCTGGTTTATAATACAATACACCGAGCTCTATATATAAAGTTTTTACATTGTAAACTTTATATTGTCACTAGAACTGGAAACAAAAAAACCAAAATACTCAGGCAGTAGACTATTTTAATTGTTTCCATAAATAAAATAGGGGATGAGACCTGTGACTTCTTGGTCTGTTTGTTCCTAAAACACAGCTTTTCTGTGGCACACAGCAACTCAACGTTATCACGGTACTTTAGAACTTTGATCTTTTCACTAGCAATATAAAAACAAAAATAGTGAGCATTGGGATTGAACCTAAGTCCCAATAATATCTGTGTATTCATGTTAGATCACTGGACTTGAAGTTTCTTTTCTTGGAAAACATTTCACTAGTCCTCCAACTTGGTTTCTCATGTTCAAATGACTTGGTACAAGAATCTTTGGCAATTATGTACCCTGGAAATCCCATTCATATCACAGCCAGTTGTCCGATAGTCTGATATTTCCTAACAAAAACCAGCACTTTAGCAGAACACACCACCATCAACTTGCAAGCGATAGATTGTACATTTTCAGTAAATTTCATAAATCAGGTCACTATTTGGTATTGCTACTGGAAGGCTGTCAGCAATTCTCGCTGGTTGGTAAATAAATAACAGAGCTGCTATATATAACGATTGTACATATGTAGAAACTTTATATTGTTCTAGAAACATGGAAACAAAAAAACCCAAAATACTCAGGCAGTAGACTATGTTATATTGTTTCATAAATAAAATAGGGGATTAGAACTTGTGACTTCTTGGTCTGTTTGTTCCTAAAAACACAGCATTTTCATGGTGCACCACCAGCAACTCAACAGTTATCGCAGGTACATTTAGAAACTTTATCTTTCACTAGGCACATAATAAAAACAAAAATAGTGAGCATTGGGAATTGAACCTAAGTCCCAATATATCTGTTGTATTCAGTTAGATCAACTGGACTTGAAGTTTCGTTCTTGAAAGACATTTCACTAGTCATCCAACTGGCTTTCTCAGTTCAGAATGACTTGTACAAGAATCTGTTGGCAATTATGTACCCTGGAAAATCCCAATTAGCATATCACAGCCAGTTGTCCCGATAGTCTGATATTTTCCTAACCCAGCACTTTAGCAGAACACACCACCACTCAACTTGCAATTCCTAACCCAGCACTTTAGCAGAACACACCACCACTCAACTTGCAATCGATAGATGTACATTTCAGTAAATGTCAGTAAAATCAGGTCACTATTTTGTATTGCTACTGGAAGGCTGTCAGCAATTCACACTGGTTGGTAAATAAATCCATCCACCTCTCCAACCCTTCTGGCCATCCACCGCTCCAACCCTTCGGACCATCCACCACTCCAACCCTTCTGAGCATTATGATGAAATTCTGATTTCTCATTTTTTTGCCAAAATATTTAATGCCTGCTGGAGACCTGGTCTTATTTTTGCAGTGATATTGATATTACATCCACAATCTTATTAGCAGAACTCTGTGAATGACCCCAACACGTTTAGAAGGTCCAGGTTAGTTTGTAAGTGTCCTGATCATAGACAAACTACATTGTCTACAAAGCTTCCAAACTTGCTTTTACATTTGAAAGAGAGGGAATAGCATTACTGTGGTCTCTGCACAATATGGTATTTGCATTGCTGATGTCAATCAATGTGGCAGCTCCCACTCGTCTGAAAACTGCAAATAAATAGAGAACTGGTGATCTCTGCATAGCATAGTAAGTAGCCCCACAGCCTTAAGTCTGAAGTAGGAAATGTATTAGATACATCTTAGTTACAAAAATCTGATGGGGGATAAACTTAAGGGATATAAAACAATGAAATGGTCCCTTATCATTCATTAGATTTGTCCATAATCTCTCTCAAGGTTGCTCAATAAAAATGAGGATATTGAGAAATTTTGGAAAATCGCTACATAACATGGTATGTAATCTAGTAACGTTTACCTCTTCCTTATCGTAAATTAAACAGAGATCTCCTTTATAGCACCTACAATGGGCCCTGCCCCTTACTGTAAATTGGGCTATTGTATGTCTGGGGCTGTCAGGTTATGGCTCAGGCAAATTCCAGGGATTCCATGTCGCTGTTAAACTACTCATGCATGGGCAGATGTTTTCTGATTGGATTTACAATTGATCGCAATGATCAGAAATCAGAAGAACCACTCGAAGTTCCCCATCTTGTGCTGCTGATCTTTAAGCAGATTTCCCCTTAAAATCTGCAGGAGATGGGGGCTTTAAGGTGGGGTCGTCTGAAAATTTTCCACCTGTCCTGATCTTTTTTTCCGGATAAAAAGCTTGATATTGTTGAACGGTTGATCGTAAAAACGTTATCACACAAAACTTTTAGCAATTTGTTTAAATTTAATGAATCACAAAAAATATTGATGCCATGAATGGGGGGCTTAAGCTGTACAGTGTGTGTCCACACACATGGATTATCATGCACAATGGACTTTCATTAGGTAGTCGGTTATCGCACATGTGTTCTAGATTAACATATAAATCCAGTGTCCAGGAATTATAGCCCCAAATCTGATAATTAAAATATTTATCTTTTGCTTTTCTAAGCAGTTCCTATCCATATATACATCTGTGTGATGTAGGTTTTATTGATTTTATACAGGTTTATCTTTGGTTGGGAGTCACCTGCATTCAAGTCCGTGAAAAATGTAGTTTTAGACTAGAGTTCTTCTTTAAGGATGGATCTTTGGAAAACATTCCGTGTTAGGCCTGCAGCACTGAGGGATGAATTTATTGGAAAGTTCAGATACCGCGGGTTCTTGTGAAAGTACCATTCGGTAGTACACTGCCTCTGTATAGGTGATCGTAAAATTACTGATTGTTATTTATAAATAACCTGATATCTATAAATATGCCCTGAGTTTGCTGAACTACAACAATAAATAGACCATTTTGAGTTATGCAAATACTGTGTAATGACAACTCACCATCATGCAAAGCAGACGACAACCGCCCATTATGACCAATAATTGTGGGGCTGCCCAGTCAGGTCTTCCTTGATCCAGCAGGAAAGACCACCAATACTGCCCATCCAAGCTTCCACACACGTGCAACTATCGTCCAAAATGATCTTTCTTCCGGGTATCGTGAAATCGCGCAGTAAATGTCATGATTGCTCTTCAGCAGGCAATGAAGTGTGAGTGTATAGGAGAAGGTGTTGGAGGTTGCAATCAGTGTGTAAGGCAAATAGCCCCAGTGCATGTAAACAGAGAGTACCCACTGGGTAATGTTGGATCACAAGACCAAGGGGTAGCAGGCTCTATGCGGGGAGGATGCTATACAATGATCTGCAGTTAGTTATTGATGGTGACAGCTTGGCTAGGAATATTTTGTAGACAGAGACACACTGGCCTTCTAAGGATCCTTCCAATTGTAATTAAATGCTTGTTTATAACCAGATTTTGAAGAAGAAAGAGAAGCCATTTATTTGGCTGTGATGGTATCACTGGAATCACCTGTTTGAAGTTATGAAAATTATTTCTCTAATTTTGCAGACTGGAAACACTCCTCTAATTTAATAATAATTCTACATGTTTATATAATGAAGCTTTTCCCAGAGCACGGAGGGTGATCGAGAAGATACAATGATAAATATTTTCTCTACTGTCTACTGTCCCGCCACAAAAGACCACCATGTCTTTAATATTTAAGATAATGATGGGAGGGGGACAGACGTTCGGAAGGCAGAAAATCCGAAAAAAATCCGCCGTTCGCGAACGGGATAAATCCGCGGCGGATCTGGGTCGAAAGTGGTGCCCACCCAATCTGCTGGATTAATGGCGTCTGTGCGGGTTGATTGGTCCAAGGGTTGTGGGAAGAGGGTTGTCTTCTGTTCTGTGATAGATTAGCTCTTTGGTAGAAGTATTAGGAGTCTTTGCAATAACCCATAATCTGTACCTCTGTAGCAATCCTAGGAGGGTAAACAAAGAGTTTTGAATGCTGGGTGAACAGTAACGTTGGAAGGTGAGTATGTAGTGTATGGGCACCTTATGAGGGTCAAGTGCTTATATGTGTTTAAAAAAAATATTCCCATTTAATGTTCTACAATCCACTAAAATTATCTATCAAACAGACGAAAGAACAAACCCCTAATGCTGTCCGTACACTGACCTGATATAAGATCGATTTAAAGGCAATTATACTTTCCTTACTCGCTCCCTTTTTCTTCTGTCCATCTAAAGTACCCAGGGTGAGGATCTAAACTTCTTTACGCCTCTCACTGCTGTCAGTGATCTGCCCTATGTTGGTGCAGAGTGCATCTTCCTATTGAACTTGTCACTGACAATCCATAGGACAAAGTTAAACTGGAGCAGCAAGGGAAAGTAAAGGTAAATATATCTGGAGATAGCGACTAAAACCAGGGTGAGGACTTGGCTATTGAGGACATAACCCTGGGTACTATTAATGGGAAGGTGGGGGGAGTTTAATTGTCCTTTAATGTTGAAAGTTGGAAGTACAAGCTGACCTCTCATTCGGTTGTAAAATAATCAGCCCCAGTGGTTGTCGAAGAACATTGCAGGAACATCAGCAGGTAAGTTTATTGGTGTATGATGAAGGAGGAACATCCAGACTCTTTTCTATCTCATGGGGAATTCAGGATCAGACCAGTCGTGGATTGCACAGTACACATATAAGGGCTAGGCCACACTGCTGCGTTTTTTTTGCGTTTGCGCTTGCGTTTGCGATTGCGATTGCGCTTGCGATTTTTCAAAATTATTGAAAACGCGGCAACGCAAAAAAACCGCGCGTTTTTCGATGCGTTTGCGTTTGCGTTTTGCGTTCTGCATTTTTAATCGCAATCGCATGCGATTTCCTATACTTATTGAAGAAATCGCAAGCGCAAACGCAAAAAAATCGCACATGAAATCGCATGCGATTGCGATTGCGTTTGCGTTTGCGTTTCAGTGTGGCCTAGCCCTAAATATGGATTTTTGTGCCAATTTTCGGTCTCCTGCAGGGAAGTTAAACATTATTAACAAATGCATTCAATGTGCAAAATCTTTGAAGAAATTGTAACTCGAAGGGAGTCTTGCAGCATCTTGCAGAATGAAAGAGACCTGTTATCTGGCAAAGTTACGTAAGATCATCATGTGTTTCACCAAGGATGAACAGAAACCAGCAAACCACGTACAGTTTGTGACACACAACCTTGTGACTTTTCTTTCTTTTAGACAAGTGAGACCATAAAGGTTGATAAAATGTTGATTAAACCCTACAAACAAAATAGCTACTTCCAGAAACGCAAAAAACTTCCTTGTAGAGAACACATCATAATAACAGTTTACTGTATGTAATAGAAAGGTATCATTCAAAAGTGCCTTAAATATCCTTATAAATGGTTCTTAACGATGTCATCAATTATAATCAGAAAGAATCTGCAGACTGCACTGTGCGGACAGTAACCTTCTGATCATGCTTGAAAGCCACAGAGTTCCTCCTCACACACAGGTACCCACACTACCCATATAATCTTTTCATATTTTTTTTTTTATAAAAGTTGAATGCTGATGGGGTTGTTATGCTGCAGTGTAGTGCTGGTGGTGCCTGGGGAAGGGGGATGTGCTAGTGGTGCCGGGGTTGTTTGCTACTGGAAGGCTGTCAGCAATTCACACTGGTTGGTAAATAAATAACAGAGCTGCTATATATAAAGATTGTACATATGTAGAAACTTTATATTGTTCTAGAAACATGGAAACAAACAAAAAAAGCAATAAACTAAGGCAGTAGACTATGTTATGTTGTTTCATAAGTAAACTAGGGGGTTAGAACTTGTGAATTCTTGGTCTGTTTATTCCTGAAAACACAGCATTTTCATGGTGCACCACCAGCAGCTCAACACCTCTCATAGGTACATTTAGAAACTTTATCTTTCACTAGACACATAAAAACAAAAAAAGAGAGCATGGGGAATTGAACCTGTGTCCCAATATATCTGTTTTATTCAGTTAGATCAACCGGACTTAAAGACGCTTCGCTAGTCCTTCCGACTGGCTTTCTCAGTCCAGAATGACCTGTGCAAGAATCTGTTGGCAATTATGTACCCTGGAAAATCCCAATTAGCATATCACAGCCAGTTGTCCCAATAGTCTGATATTTTCCTAACCCAGCACTTTAGCAGAAGACACCACCACTCAACTTGCAAGCGATAGATGTACATTTCAGTAAATGTCAGTAAAATCAGGTCACTATTTTGTATTGCTACTGGAAGGCTGTCAGCAATTCTCGCTGGTTGGTAAATAAATAACAGAGCTGCTATATATAAAGTTTGTACATATTTAAAAACTTTATATTGTTCTATAAACATGGAAACAAACAAAAAAAGCAATAAACTCAGGCAGTAGACTATGTTATATTGTTTCATAAGTAAACTAGGGGATTAGAACTTGTGACTTCTTGGTCTGTTTGTTCCTAAATACACAGATTGGGGTCAAGGGGCGTGGCTTGTTGAAGCCAACATGGGCTATGAATTGTGCTGGCAACATCATGGAAGTTTCTTTTGTTACAGAATCTATTACTTACATGTACTAAATGCAAATAATCTTTCAATGTATTGGTATTCTGGGGGGAAAAGCTTTCACATTAGGGTTAAAAAAAAATTTAGTTCCCCTTTAATTCCCCTTTACTGTGTTAATGTTTTTAGCCGTCTGCGTTCGCTCAATGTTTAAGGCCACATTTCCATTACAAGCCACAAACGCACATTATTAGATGTACTGCCTTGTATTGTGTGTTTTAAAAGCATGTTTCTGTGAGTTTGCATTTCTTAGGGCAGACCTGAGCAAAGATAGGCCCGGGAGCCCCAGACGGCCCTTTGGCTACCCCTGACTGGCCCCTCAATACTAGACCTGTACCCAAAATTTCTTAATATTGCTATTTATCGTTCAGGCTAGATAATTGATTTATTTTTATTTTATAAAAAAAAAAATTATGACCCGATCAATTGATTAATTGAATTTCAATAGAAATTTTATTATAATAACAACTAATAATAAAAAAAATCCTATGAACCAGGGATATTTATCTTTTTATAAATCTCTATAACGAGAATTGATCTATCGGTCCAACCCTTCGCCACAAAAGTTGCTACAGACTGTGGCGTAGCTACAGACTTATGGGCCCTGATGCAAAATTTGGGCATGGGCCCCTCAACACAAATCGGCACCGAAAACCAAATAATCATTTCCATAAAAAATATTCATTTTAAAACAGACAAACATACTTTACCCGTACGCCTAGCAAAACTATTCAATCAGATTCAAACAGTATTTCTAAACTTATATCCTCCAACCTTCTGAAACAACTAACCAACTGACGCCTGTAAAATGCTTGGCACACAGACAATGGTATAAATGCTTTGTATATAACCACTGGTAAAAGACCTCCCAGTCTTCAATCACTGCTTTAAAGGAATAGTTCACTTTTTGTGTCAACTATTCCTTTAAATGCTTGGCAGGCAGACATTGATAAACTGGTTGGGAAACTGGCACTGCACATAGTAAGGCAATGGTTAAATGCTTGGCACACAGACAATGGTATAAATGCTTTGTATGCAGACCACTGGTAAAACAGTTGGCACTCAGACTTGTAGTTTTGAAACCTTAGCACAAAATAGGGCCCCTTCTTGGCCAAGGGCCCTGGTGCGGTCGCATCCCCTGCACCCCTGGTAGCAGCCCCCTGTGAAATGTAATTGCCCACCCCTGTCTTAGGGCGTCTCCAGACAGAGATGCTTTTTGGACCGGATCGGAGCACATTAAATAATAATCTATGCAAATAAAATTGTCTTTTCATTTTTAAAAATTCGTTGTCCAATATCCGCATGAAAATTGGTTTATTGGGAATGAGCCCTTAACTGTCCTGGGCTGCCTGCAGTCAAATGGTTCAAGGATTTCCTAACACGACCTTCATAATCTCTTTTTTCCTTGAATTGGAAGCAATCAGTTAGTTACCCTTGGAGAGTTCTCTGTTTACTTCCATGTACACCGCGTTCGTTTTTCACATTAAAAAAAAGAGAGAACTTTGCCAGACTAAAGTAATTATATAGGAAAAAAGAGTGGAATCAGTGTACCGAAGATACTGCTCACCCCCATGCTTCACTCTGCTATAGAGGGATCAGCAAAAACATTATTTATGAATCACGTGGATTTGCGTTAATGCGCCAAAGGCTTTTTTTTGTTGTTGTTAATTTTTTTTTTGACTGACTGAAAAGACAGGACAAGGGTCGAAGGAGGAAATTGTATTTCCTATGTTGTAAATTAAAGACAAAGAGTTGATGGGTTAGAGGCTCTAGGTGCTTTGTTATAATGATGTCTTTTTATTTTTTTTAGAAATATAATTACTTTTCTAATTCTATTTTTTTTGTTGTTCTTCCTCCTTAGCAAAACTCTGTAATCTTTCTCCCCGCTCGCTGCTGTAAATGTGACTGGGTTTAACCCTGATGTTACCGGAGAGAATTGGTGGTAACAGGGACAAAGATGATAGGCTAGTAGGGATGAGGGTTGTATCTGCGATTGCATTTGAAAGGAGCGTTGATTTTATTTCTCCTTTTTCGGTATTGTCAGTAGGATGACTGAGGATTCTGGGAGTTGTAGTCCACCAGCTGTATGCATTAATAAACATCCTGGTACATTAATGTTGATGCTATTTCTGGGTTAAAGAACTTACTGTGTAAAAGAAAAAGTGGAGCAATTTGAGTTCCTAATAGATTAGAAACAGCCCTTCAAGCTAAAATTACAGCACAATTACCCTGTCTCCCGTGTATCTATATAAACACAGCTGCAATGGAGGATTTCAAGCACAATGGGCGGAGTGCAAGAGTAAACATTCCTTCCTGTCCCAAGCTGATAATCCCGTCTGTACCTTTTATCGCTAATGTGTGTACCGCAGTCTAGGGACATTTTTGGTTTGAGTGTTTTTGATGACAACGACCATTCACGTCGGCATCAGAACTGCTCGTCGTTTTCCATTTTCTTTAGGCTGGGTACACACGGTAAGATATTTTCGTCCGATTGTGCAATACACGGCACTATCAGTCGGCTGAAAATATCTTACCGTTCTTCTGGATCGACCGAACACTCGCTAGTAGTAGATAATCTCCCCGTGTGTACCCAGCCTTTATAGGGAGAACTGTCATGATTGTGTAGCCACATGTTTTATAGATAACAGGATCTGCAAGGCTGGGTACACGCTATACCAGACCTGGGCAAAGTAAGGCCCCGGAGGGTCACATGCAGCCCATTGGCTGCCCCTGACTGGCCCCCTGATACTAGACCTGTACCCCAAACAACAAAATATTAACTAAATGTCTTACGTTGGATAATTGATTTATTTTTATTAAGTTTATTTTATAAAAAAAAACAATAATAATGTGATCAATTGTTTCATTGAATTTAGTGGAATGGATCTAAACTATTACACACCTATTAAAAATGGCAGCGAATAAGAAAACGTCCAATAAACCAGGGATATTAATCTAATCTGTTTATAAGTCTCTATAATGAGTCTATGGGTCCGGCCCTTTGCAACAGTCTAATTTTCTCATACGGCCCGCCATGAAATTGAAAGGCCCACCCCTGCACGATACAATATTTTCGTCCGACCAACCGATAGTGCTGTGTATTGGTCAGTCGCCCATAACACGAGATTGGGACTGTTGGTAAATTACGGGCGATCGTGCGGTACCCTATGGATAGTGAGATAGTGTCACATATAATGGGCTGGGCTCCTAACTGACACTATCCTCATTGACACTATCACTAATAGGCAGGGATTGTTTGGTACTGAATGTGGCTCTGCTTAGGGGGGCACATACCAGAGACCCGGCAGGATTTTGGGCTCTCCAGGACTATTCTCCAGAAGGGTTGTAACGGTTAAATAAACAGGACACATTATTGTCAGTCTGTCAGTCCATATCCTATTTCATTTACACTTACAGTACCAGGAATCCTGAGTTGCACTGGGGTAGCGATCAATTATTCACAAAGTCTCGCACGTTTGATTCGCCTTTAATAGGTTCTAATGAAGCTCGCTTGGCAAACGCTTCCTTTACCGCCTGTCCGGCGAGAATTAATATTAATATCGTATTACTAAGAGGAATAATCCCAGTTAGAAAGGGGATATAGCTCCGAGGGGTCACCTCACCTGTCAAATAAACCAAGAGAGGAAATAATATATAGAATGTGATTTCCTCAACTACTTCCAAGAGCGGCTCAGAATAGGAATCCGAAACAGGGGAAAACAGGACATTGTGTAGGATTTCAGGTTAGACTTATATCTTTCACATTCACAACTATTACCGTTTAGGGTTTTGGGGGGTGATTTACCTGTACATTTTCATTTGAACAATGGACTTTGACTCCCTTTAACTGGGAAATTTGAGGGGTATACATTACCCTTTAAAGGGAAAGTTTCAGTGGAAAAAAAATCAATATTTAAATTAAGTTAAATTCTTGGTTTGTATTATCATACCTAGATATTCTAGATTCTCTCTCCGTTTTGAAAAAATTGGTGATTTCATACCCTTTGTCTGTTCTCTGCTGTTGACATTAGTGATCTGACATTTCAGGTTCCAATGGTCCTTCTTCTTCCGAATGCACCACATCCTTGGAATGTTCCTAACGTAATTTCTACTGATTGGCTGTTGGATGGGTCACACATGCTCAGATCTCTACTGAGCAACTGAATCAACCCAGGCGCTGGGTCAAGGGCAAAAACCATAACGTCTCTATTAGGGGTCCTGCAAACAGGAAGTCAGTATTTCAGAAGCATTTATTGTTACCATAGACAAAGTGTTGAATGGGCAGGTTAAGATCATTGGGATTAAAATGACTGCTCTTTTTTCTTAAACATATATATATTTGCACTAAACGTCCCCTTTAAGCCATCATGCAGGCCCTATGGCTAGGCCACATTGCCTCGTTTAGCGCACGCTATTTTTGCCAATTGGTCTGGTCAACTAGGTGCGCTGCGTTAAAATCCGCTTACCAAGCACATGTGATCACTGTTTTTTTTGTGCAATCACATCGTTCCAATAATGCAGATTGCAGGATCACATCACAAGTGCTCCAACCTGCACTCTCGCCAAACACACACGCAATTGTGCATCCATTGTGTGCATGATTCCACTGCAATGCGGTTGTGGTCTTACCTATCAATAAGATGCGGATTTTTTTCCATGATATTCATACTGCACAACCAATCAATCTTTTCAACGGTATTCTAACTTTAGTAGACCAGTAAAAAGGCAACATCTGATTGGTTGAGGCAAATTAACAGCACAGACACATTTTTGCAAACCGCTTCTTGAATAAGCCCAATATTAAAGCAACAGGCCAGGTAGTGCAAATGTACATGGAACAAATGCAAAGTATTTGTGCACTACACAACAATGTTGGTTTGTAAGTAGATTATTTAGTATTCATTTTAAGAGAAATTAATTTTAACTATGATGCTATGTATGTTGAAGAAAGAAACCAACCTATTACTTACCTGTACTCCAGCAGGTGTCATGGCTTCTGGATTTCCATGGAGGGCTGCAGTGGTGTTATGGGAAATGCGCTTTTAACCACAATCTGATCACGATTGCAATCCGATTGTTATTTTTTATAAAGCAATAGTTGAGGTTTTGTACCGTGTTAGCCATAAGTAAGAGAAGAAGAAGTTGAGCTATGATACCTTTTAATTGGCTAACTAGATAAAAACGACTCCCGAATGCTTTTTTTTTTTTGAAAGGGAATGTCCACCCCTTTCTTCAAAATGCATATATTGTAGATTACCCCCCAAAACCTAAAAGTTTTGTTTAGAAAAGCTTTAATCGGCTCCCAATGGAGCTATTATACTTACATTGCCCCTCCTCGATCCGGGTAAGGCGTCTGTGTCGGCCATGACTGTGACGTCACGGCCAATCACTGACTGCTATTCCCGGAGCAGTCTCCACTGCAGCGTGCTCAAGAACATAAAAGGAACAGGCAGCCACTGGAGTGAGAAACCGGAAGCGTCGGTGGGCGAGGAGATTGTGAGTATAATAACTCTGGCTGGGAGCAGATTTAAAGCTTTGACTAAAACGATCTCTTTTTTTGGGGGTAATTTACAATATATGAATTTTTGAAAGAGGGGTGGGCAGTCCCTTTAATCTAGTTAGCCATAAAGGTATCAACGCTCTACTTGTGTGCCAGTCAATGTGGCAACGCAATGGTGCAACGGGCCCATGCGATCCACATTTTTCGCCCATGTGCAGACACAAAGTCCGTCAGGACCTGCAGAGTGGCAGAAGAGCGTGAGATACTAAGTTTCTTACCCGCTCCTGCAGGTTTATGAAGAACAGGAGGTAAGACGCCGCTCCTTTACCTCCCATTCTTCAATAAACTGAAACCCCTAAAGTAGTTTTCTTAGTTGGACATTCCCTTTAAGATTAGATGAGGCAGTATTTTTTTCTTTTGTTGCCCTTTCACCTAAAAAAAATGACTTTTTCGACACTCTTATAATTCATCCATAGAGATGCTTTGTTGGATCTTTGATTTATATTGCCTGATAATGGCTCTGAATGACTACGAATCCATTCTCCTTTAAAATCCTAACTTGCATTACATACCAGATTGTGCTTACAGGAATGCACCTGCAGGGTACAAAGCTGGGGTGTGCAATGGGTAGACTTATTTTGCAGGAATGCTTGACAGTATCAGACTGGGGTGTTAATTTTAACTAAGTATGTTTCTATGTGTCTTGTATCCAAATTTGAGCATTTTAGCACGGAAGGTTCTACTTCTAGACACATAAAATAACGTTTATTTTCTAAATAAAATGGCTGGGAGAGGTTAAACTGCAGATAGAAATGTAGGGAGGGAGAATTCTTGGCATTCTGTGAGTGGGGGTATAGAACAGGTGGCACATAGAGGAACCAGGTGTATAATGAAAATCCCTTTATTTACCTATTTCTCCCATGGCATAGATGGGGAAGGATTTACCTGTTAAAAGAAATCTGTTTCTTTGCCCCATTGTAGTGTTCCCAGGGAATACCAGTGGTTCTAACCTTGTTCAATGCAGACATCCCACCCTGCAAAAACTCTTTCAGGGAGGATACCCACCCCCTAAGCCCCTACCAAGATAACGCATAATCCATGTGTACAGACACACACATGTATACAGACAGACGATCTTGCATACAACACAATGCATGATGCATTTCAACAGACACAACTCATGACAAACAGTCAGACACACATGCATACAACAAGTCGTGTCACTATTAAGTGTTTTTTGTCCCTTGTTAAGCAGTAAAAGACTCTGACATCATTGTGCTCCCTCCCTCTAATTCAAAACAACAACACTTTCAGGGAGATTGTATATTATTTCAGGGATCCGGGATCTGCCATTAAAATCAGGGAGAGGTGGGATGCCATCAATGTAACGTGTAGGTAAAATATCATACCATTGAATTCGGCTTATGGACTGAGCAGTTGGGTAACCTGGGAATTTACTGGAAGTCCACCAATGTGAGATATTGGCCATATTGAAAACTAGAAGAACCTGAATACGTTTGTATTTGGATTATTTGATATGGTGGTTTTTCTCTTCATTTTACATTAAAAGGTATAAAAGTTTACTTAATGCAAACAAATGAACTTTAATATTTAAGATGGTCCTTGGACACAGCCTTTCAATTTGAATCCATTGTTTTCTTATCAGGGCGTTATACTTCATCAGGACCAATAGCTCCTCTTCTCCTGGAAAAAGTTATAATGGCGCTAGCAGGTAATCTATGCTTCCTTCCTGCTTCCCATGTTCCTCTCCCTGGTGCTAATATCTTAATTGTGTGGGGATGGTGCCATGAAGGTTTGGGTGGTAGGAATGGTTAACAGAGGAGCTTGGGTAAGTAAATTCTTGGAACCTCATATTCCATAAACCTTATTAGACTTTAGTTCTCCCTTATAAATATAAAGCACCTAACCCTATTTTACCACTGCGATAAGGCCAAAATAACACTATCCACATGTAGGACACCTATTAAAAACACATCAGCTGAATAGAAATAATGATTAATTGCAATCAGTGCATTTATTGCTCCCTATTAGAAAAAAATGATCTGCCAACCAAGTTGTCACTTTTCCTTTAAAAAATAACACAAAATCAACATGCTAAAATCTTACTGTATTTACTTTAGAAGCATTATCGTCATAAATCGTGCCTTAAACAAACTCTACACAGAATTGTAATATGCCACAGCCTTGCATAGATTGCATGCCCTCCAATATTTACCCTTTAATAGTTACACTTATAGAGACACAATGATACAACGCTGCAGGGGAGGATATAAAGTGAACATGATCTTGGCACAGCTCTGTGCATTGTGTTTCACATAGTGTCCCTATCTGAGATGGACGTATGTCTTTATACAACCTCCAATACTATGTTACAATGTAACAGTTTACAAACATTATGGGTAGGGTATAAAGGTTGCCTAGAATGGACAATGGTCTTTTATACAACCTCCAATACTATGTTACTATGTAACTGTTATACAGACATTTGGGTAGGGTATAAAGTTGGACTAGATGGACTTGTCTTTATACAACCTCCAATACTTGTTACTTTACTATGTAACGTTATACAGACATTATGGTAGGGAATAAGTTGGACTAGATGGACGTATGTCTTTATACAACCTCAAATACTATGTTACAATGAACAGTTATACGACATTATGGGTAGGGTATAAGGTTGGACTAGATGGACGTATGTCTTTATAAACCTCCAATACTATGTTACTTGTAACTGTTATACAGACATTATGGTTAGGGTATAAAGGTTGGACTAGATGGATGTATGTCTTTATACCCTACCCACTAATGTCTGTATAACAGTTACATAGTAAACATAGTATTGGATGTGTATAAAGACTACATCCATCTAGTCCAACCTTTAACCCTACCCATAATGTCTGTATAACAGTTACATAGTAACAAGTATTGGAGGTTGTATAAAGGTTGGACTAGATGGACGTATATCTTTATACAACCTCCAATACTATGTTACGATGTAACTGTTATACAGACATTATGGGTAGGGTATAAAGGTTGGACTAGATGGACGTATGTCTTTATACAACCTCCAATAATATGTTACCATGTAACTGTTATACAGACATTATGGGTAGGGTATAAAGGTTGGACTAGATGGACTATGTCTTTATCAACTTCCAATACTATGTAACTGTTATACGACATTATGGGTAGGGTAATAAAGTTGGACTAGATGGACGTATGTCTTTATACGCTTCCAATTTATGTTACAATGTAACTGTTATACAGACATTATGGGTAGGGTATAAAGGTTGGACTAGATGGACGTATGTCTTTATACAACCTCCAATACATGTCACTATGTAACTGTTATAACAGACATTATGGGTAGGTTATAAAGGTTGACTAGATGGACGTTGTCTTTACAACCTCCAATACTATGTTACTATGTAACAGTTATACTGATATTATGGGTAGGGTATAAAGGTTGGACAGATGGACGTATGTCTTTATAAACCTCATACTATGTTACTATGTAACTGTTATACAGACTTAAGGGTGGGTATAAAGGTTGGACTAGATGGACGTATGTCTTTATATAAACTCCAATACTATGTTACTATGTAACTGTTATCAGACATTAGGGTAGGGTATAAGTTTGGACTAGATGGACTTATGTCTTTATACACCCTCCAATACTATGTTACTATGTAACTGTTATACAAGCATTATGGGTAGGGTATAAAGGTTGACTAGATGGATGTATGTCTTTATACAACCTCCAATACTAGTTACTATGTAACTGTTATACAGACATTATGGGTAGGGTAATAAAGGTTGGACTAGATGGACGTATGTCTTTATACAACTTCCAATACTATGTAACTGTTATACAGACTTATGGGTAGGGTATAAAGGTTGGACTAGATGGACGTATGTCTTTATACAACCTCCAATCTATGTTACTATGTAACTGTTATACAGACATTATGGGTAGGGTTAAAGGTTGGACTAGATGGACGTATGTCTTTACAACCTCCAATACTATGTTACTATGTAACTGTTATACGACTTATGGTTAGGGTATAAAGGTTGGACTAGATGGATGTATTGTCTTTATATAAACTCCAATACTATTCTATGTAACTGTTATACAGACATTATGGTAGGGTATAAAGGTTGGACTAGATGGATGTATGTCTTATACAACCTCCAATACTATGTTTACTATGTAACTGTTATCAGACATTATGGGTAGGGTATAAAGGTTGGACTAGATGGACGTATGTCTTTATACAACCCAATACTATGTTACTATGTAACTGTTATACAGACATTATGGGTAGGGTATAAAGGTTGGACTAGATGGACGTATGTCTTTATACAACCCTCCAATACTATTTTCTATAGACTGTTATACAGACATTATGGGTTAGGGTATAAAGGTTGGACTAGATGGACGTATGTCTTTATACAACCTCCAATACTATGTTACTATGTAACTGTTATACAGACATTATGTAGGGGTATAAAAGGTTGGACTAGATGGACGTATGTCTTTATACAACCTCCAATACTATGTTACTATGTAACTGTTATACAGACATTATGGGTAGGGTATAAAGGGTTGGACTAGATGGACTATGTCTTTATACAACCTCCATACTATGTTACTAGTAACTGTTATACAGACATTATGGGTAGGGGTATAAAGGTTGGACTAGATGGATGTATGTCTTTATACAACCTCCAATACTATGTTACTATGTAACTGTTACAGACATTATGGGTAGGTATAAAGGTTGGACTAGATGGACGTATGTCTTTATACAACCTCCAATACTATGTTACTATGTAACTGTTATACAGACATTATGGGTAGGGATAAAGGTTGGACTAGATGGCTGTATCTTTTTACAACCTCCAATACTATGTTACTATGTAACTTTTATACAGACATTATGGGTAGGGTATAGGTTGGACTAGATGGATGTATGCTCTTTATCACAACCTCCAATACTATGTTACTATGTAACTGTTATACAGACATTATGGGTAGGGTATAAGGTCGGACTAATGGACGTATGTCCTTTATACAACCTCCAATACTATGTTACTATTAACTGTTATACGACATTATGGGAGGGTAATAAGGTTGGACTAATGGCTGTATCTTTATACAAACCTCCAATACTATGTTACTATGTAACTGTTATACAGACATTATGGTAGGGTATAAAGGTTGGACTAGATGGACGTATGTCTTTATACAAACCTCCAATACTATGTTACTATGTAACTGTTATACAGACATTATGGGTAGGGTATAAAGGTTGGACTAGATGATGTATGTCTTTATACAACCTCCAATACTGTTTCTATGTAACTGTTTACAGACCATTATGGTAGGGATAAAGGTTGGACTAGATGGACGTTGTCTTTATACAACCTCCCAATACTATGTTACTATGTAACTGTTATACAGACATTATGGGTAGGGTATAAAGGTTTGACTAGATGGACGTATGTCTTTATACAACTCCAATACTATGTTACTATGTAACTGTTATACAGACATTATGGGTAGGGTATAAAGGTTGGACTAGGATGGAGTGTCTTATACAACCTCCAATACTATTACTTGTACTGTTATACGACATTATGGGTAGGGTTAAAGGTTGGACTAGATGGACCGTATGTCTTTATACAACCTCCAATACTATGTTACATGTAACTGTTTATACACATTATGGGTAGGGTATAAAGGTTGGACTAGATGATGGATGTCTTTATACAACCTCCAATACTATGTTACATGTAACTGTTATCCAGACATTATGGGTAGGTATAAAGGTTGGACTAGATGAGTGGATGTCTTTATACAACCTCCAATACTAGTTACTATGTAACTGTTATACAGACATTATGGTAGGGTATAAAGGTTGGACTAGATAGACGTAGTCTTTATATAACCTCCATACTATGTTACTATGTAACTGTTATCGACATTATGGGTAGGGTATAAGGTTGGACTAGATGGACGTATGTCTTTATACAACCTCCAATACTATGTTACTATTAACTGTTATACAGACATTATGGGTAGGGTATAAAGGTTGGACTATATGGACGTATGTCTTATACAACCTCCAATACTATGTTACTATGTAACTGTTATCAGACATTATGGGTAGGGTATAAAGGTTGGACTAGGGACGTATGTCTTTATACAACCTCCAATACTATGTTACTATGTAACTGTTATACAGACATTATGGGTAGGGTATAAAGGTTGGACTGATGGACGTATGTCTTTATACAACCTCCAATACTATGTTACTATGTAACTGTTAGACAGACATTATGTGTGTAGGGTATAAAGTTGGACTAGATGGACGTATGTCCTTTATACAACCTCCAATACTTGTTACTATGTAACTGTTATACAGACATTATGGGTAGGGTATAAAGGTTGGACTAATGGACGTATTCTTTATACAACCCCCAATACTATGTTACTATGTAACTGTTATACAGACATTATGGATAGGGTATAAAGGTTGGACTAGATGGATGGATGTCTTTATACAACCCCAATACTATGTTACTATGTACTGTTTTACGACTTTGGGTAGGGTATAAAGGTTGGACTAGATGGATGTATGTCTTTATACAACCTCCAATACTATGTTACTATGTAACTGTTATACAACATTATGGTAGGTGTATAAAGGTTGGACTAGATGATGTATGTCTTATACAACCTCCATGACTATGTTACTATGTTGTTAACAGACATTATGGGTAGGGTATAAAGGTTGGACTAGATGGATGGATGTTATCCAGCCCACTCTCCAATGAACCTGCTATTGTTATGCTATTCTAATGCTGTCCTTGGGATCAAGAAATTCCACGTGCAGGATCTAAACCTCCAGCTATTTGTAATATTTGCCGTGGGTCTCATTACCAGTATCCACAATCTTGTCCTCTTTCCTGGAAACCTTAAGTTCAAGGCCTGAATGGTCAACAGCTGATAGAGGCACATAGATCACGCCCCATGGGATTATTATCATGTTCCGGTCTATAACAATAGCTATTTACCTTCCCAGTTATTATTGTGTCCTTCACTTTTGTTTTTTGTGACTTTTGCAGAAATGGAGTGTCACAATGAGCAGCTGTTGCTTGTAAAATCAAACTTCCTGAACATGTGAGTTCTTAAAATAACATTGTAATATCCACTGTTAATATGGCTGCAGCGTTCATTCTATTTTGGTTTGAATGTAAAGGTCTAGGGATCATGTCTATTATAACCAGGACTTCATTAGAGCTTAGTGGGGAAATCTGGAGGCAAGGCCGTTTCAATAAGGGATACAGTATCAGCTCAGCCAATCATAAGAGACAACCTGGGTCATTCTGTTTTTATGGCAACTTTAGCTGAATGTCGCACCGTCTCGTCAGTTATAGGGACTGATGCAGTAAGTTTGCCTGTCCTATAGGCTGGGTACACACAAGCAGATTTTTTTGGCCCAACCATCCGTAATTCTGTGTATCGGTCAGTCCCCCTAAAAACCTGTACTGATTTGGCCGGTGGTGGCACAATTGCCTGATCGCATTTTGGAAAATCAACGAGGATTGCGCAGTCTCCTTTGGAAAGCATAATTGTGGCAAACTGTTGGTCACGGTGACGTTCACTGCAACCAACAGTGATTTGTCCCAGCCGACCCCTTGATACTGAACTTTTTGCACCTTTAATTGCATTATCCCCCACAGTGTATTAAACAAGTGCATAGCGCCCTCTGGTGGAAAATACCAGATTCTTTTTGCATGACATTAATTGTTATTGCCCCATGACCTTCTGGGGCTTTTATTAGTTGTATAAAAATAATATGTTAAAGGGACACGTGGGTTAATGTGTGTTACATGGGCCATGCGGGTTAATGTGTTTGTACATGGCTTGTGGGTTAATGTGTTGTTACATGGGCCATGCACTTTAATGTGCATTACATAGACCATGCGGGTAAATGTGCTGCTGTACATGGACCATGTATTTTCATATAAAAAGGACTTTATCTGACATGGATCAATCATAACAAAACCCTCCCCCTGTCCCCTATAAATATACATAAATAAAAGAAACGTCTGTGTCTAAATATACAACTGGGATCTGTAGCTAGGTTTAGTTTGGACGGTTTGGGAAACTTATCGAGTCTAATAATACCTGGCAGGTCTCAATCTCAAAACAAGTCTTTCCGTTCACAATGGGTCAAGCTAAGGACAGAATACTGACAAGTCACAAAACCATGGAACTGTTTATATATTCATTGCCATAGCATAAGGAATTAAAACCAAAGATGATCCAATATTAATGGGGCCCTAGCGTGGCTGTGATATGGGGCCAGGGTGACCCAGACATCCCTATTTAGTAGGCTTGGCCACACAAACGCAGCGATTGCAACTTGCATTTTTTTCCTGATCATTGGAAACTAGCGTTTTCGGGGTGCATTGCAATTCCGCATTTTTAATCGCAATCGCATGCGGTTTCCTATCCTAATGACGCAACGTAAACAAAATCGCACTGAAATCGCATGCAATTCCGTGTGTGATTGTGTTTCCACCGCAGTGTGGCCCATGCCCTTAGATTGGACTGCCCCGACTACGACATAATCTTTGGTACTGCATTCAGGCTTATGTTCCAGCCTGACGCATCCTGCATCGGGCCAATACATGATTTGCAGGTTGGGTTAAGTAACCAGAGTGAGTTAAATGGGTTGCGGGTCAGGTCAGGTAGCGGGTGTGGGTAGGGTTTGCAGTCTGACTAGTTGTGGTTAGGTCGTGTCCGATTATGGAACCCACCAGCAAAATATGTGCAGTTTTGTGGGTCTGAAAAATTTGACTCGCAGGAATCACATGTGGCAAACATCCATTTTAGATGATAATGGTATGCATGTAGCCGTTTGTCAGCCGTCATTTGTTAATCCACAGGGTCAGATCACAAGGACGGAAAACCAAAAGGCCCACACGTTGATTATTGCCAAAAGGGACGTAAAATGCACTGCATGGAGCCCCACTCTTCACAAAATGTAATTCAAACTACGGTATTGAGAGAGTGGCATATAATACTGTTCCTGGGCCTAAGCAGGAGATTGGTTTCCTGGTGGATAATATGAAGGGAATCTCTTTAGAACACAAGGAGGATTGTTTCAGGCTTCGAGGAATATACTGTGCACATTTGCCTGTGACATTTACTCTTTCCCTGCATGACACCCACTAGCATGTTTTTCCCCCGGAGAGGGTAATAGGGGTAAAAGGAAGGCAGGATTTTACTGATTTTGCACTGGTGCATCTTTTGGTTTGAAAAAGCCTACAAAGACAGCAATTAAATCAGTTTGTTTCTGGATAAATGTACTATTGCCCCATAGCTTTATCATGTAGCCTTTGTTTTGATATTTAAGTTAAGGCTATATTTAATTTATTGTGTAAACTTTGTACCACATTATCCAAGTTGTCCCGATGTTTGCTGGCATGGAGTTTCAATGCGGTAGCCTTCTATAAATGGCCAAGAGGGCAGTTGCCCTAATGCTTTAATGTATGTGTGTGTGTATGTTTAGTTTATTATATAGCGCCACTTGGGGATGTAGCGCTGTACAGTAAATAAAATACAACAAGTCATACAAGGGGGATAATACATAGATAGTTCAGTACAATAAATATATAACTTATATAAATAGAATTGCTAGAGCTGCCACAAAGGAGAGGAGGTCCCTGCCCCATAGAGCTTACAATCTAGTTTAATTGGGATTTTATCTAGTAAACGAGCCTTCGCAACAGACAGCTGGTTGGGATTTGAATTTTCATTGATTAGTGTATTTGTTTTATTAACATCCTGCTCGCTACTATGGGGGTAACTGGTGCCTCTAATTACCAAATGTGCTCTTCAAAATCCTGTCCAATTATAGCCCTTACAGGCAATGTATCAGGACTGGTGTAGCTGTCAGGTGCAATACTCTGTGATGTAATGAAGCGTCACACTACCTTTGTTACTTTATAAATGGTTTGCATTGATAATGTCTCTTGGTGCAGCTCTCTGTTTAGGTGTCTACACTTTTTATTTATTATTTATTGGTATAAGAAAGTATTTCTTAACAGCAAGATAGCTCAATTCACACAAACTGGGGCCTCTCTGCCCTTTAGATTAGCTTTTTAGCCTTGGCAGTGCTGCGCCAGCTGTGACCTTCAGACAAGCGGGGAGTTTATGAGGAATGTTTACTTAAATGTAAACTGTCAACGGATCATTCCCCATTGACAAATAGAATCTCTCCAACTGCACAAGTTTAAACCGGCTTTGTAATTGCTAATAGACTATTAGTGGTCTATATCACTGGGGAAATTATTTAGATGTTAACAGTTGGCCTTTGATTTTAGGCTTTGCGTAATACCAGAACTGATGTCACAATAGCTCACTTGCCCATCATACCTTTCTGAACCCATCAGCAGAGCCTTATTCATAGAGTGCTGTCTCCCCCTGGAGGATATCAACAAACAACAGTAACTCTCCTGGCAGCAATAAAGCGGATTTTGTTTTAAAAACTTAGGCCACTTAGAATTGATCATCTTAAAGGGCACGTACACCCTTTTTTAATATCTAATAGAACCCCCCCCCCCAAAAGCTAAGATCCGTCTTAGTTTGGAAAGATGTTCCCCCGCTGTGTAAGAAGCCTTACAAACCACCGATCTCAGCGCCGCAGCTTTGCCGCTTCTTCCTGGTATCGGCCGTCAGTCACGGCCAATGTTGAACGCCATACAGAAGAACGTAAGGACACGTGCACCAGAAGCAGAGGTGTGGGATAAGTGGCGCTGGATCAGTGGTTTGTAAGGCTTCTTACGCAGCGGGGAACATCTTTCCAAACTGTAAGTATGGCTTTAGCTTTTGGGGTTTCTTTAGATAATACATTTTTGTAGAGGGGTGTACGTGCCCTTTAATTAAACTCCCAAATAAATATATTTAGAAATTCATAAAGACAACACAAACACTTTAAAAGAACTTAATCTCCAAATACCCCCACTACGTAATAATATAGAGATGTATATAATAATGATTATTGTTCAATATTAGTCTATACGTAACTAACATAAGTATACTTTTGTCTTTGTAATGTTCCTAATAGGAATAGCTTCCTGACGCAATGTATTCCAACTTGATATAACTATATCGGGAGATTCCCCCAGAGACGCAAATACTCTGGGCAAATCTCCCGTACAGGATTTACTAGAGGCTGCCCGGCTCTGGGTGAATCTACCCGCACGTACGTATTTTTAACGCAGCTAAATACTTAGGGCTAAGACTCACGCAGCCTCTGGTAAATCACTGTCCCGCCGGATGTGCGAGTGATCGTCGATCGGTTAGCGTGACGTAAGGAGAAGGAGCGCTACGCGACTGCAACGCCTCTGTTAATTCCCCTGCAAGACTCCCCAGGCCTCTTTTAAAGGGTATCTCCACTGGTAAAGACCACTTTTTTGGTATTCAGTTTAATTGAAGAACAGGAGGTAAAGGAGCTGTGAATTACCTCCCGTTCTTCAGTCAAACGTCAGGAGCTGGGAATGAAGGTAAGAAACTTACCAAATCTCTTGCTCCTCCGCTTTTCCTCTTACAAGTCCCGATGGACTCTATATTCTATGCGCATTGCACTTGTGCATAGAGTACTAAGTCCGGCTAATGAATATTACAGATATACCGTGACCTAGACGGATGGATTTACAGATATCCGTGACCTGGACGGATGGATATTCAGAGTATACCGTTGACCTGGACGGATGGATATTACAGATATACCACGTGACCTGGACGGATGATATTACAGATAACCGTGACCTGGACGGATGGATATACAGATATACCCGTGACCTGAACGGATGGATATTACAGATTACCGTGACCTGGACGGATGATATTACAGATACACCAGTGACCTGGACGGATGGATATTACAGATACAACCGTGACCTGGACGGATGGATATTACAGATACAACCACGTGACCTGGACGGATGGATATTACAGATACACCGTGACCTGGACGGATGGATATTACAGATACCCCGTGACCTGGACGGATGGATTTACGATAACACCGTGACCTGGACGGATGGATATTACAGATACACCGTGACCTGGACGGATGGATATTACAGATACACCGTGACCTGGACGGATGGATATTACAGATACACCGTGACCTGGACGGATGGATATTACAGATACACAACACCGTACCTGGACGGATGGATATTACAGATACACCGTGACCTGACTGACTGGATATTACAGATACACCCGTGACCTGGACGAATGGATTTACAGATAACCGTGACCTGGACGAATGGACCCGTGACCTGGACGAATGGATATTACAGATACACCGTGACCTGGACGAATGGATATACAGATACACAAACACCGTGACTGACGAATGGATTTACAGATACAACCGTGACCTGGACGAATGGATATTACAGATATAACCGTGACCTGGACGAATGGATTATTACAGATACACCGTGACCTGGACGAATGGATATTACAGATATACCGTGACCTGGACGAATGGATATTACAGATATACCGTGACCTGGACGAATGGATATTACAGATATACCGTGACCTGGACGAATGGATATTACAGATATACCGTGACCTGGACGAATGGATTTACAGATATACCGTGACCTGGACGAATGATATTACAGATATACCGTGACCGGGAACGAATGATATACAGATAAACCGTGACCTGACGAATGAATATTACAGATATACCGTGACCTGGACGAATAAACATTACAGATATACCGTGACCTGGACGAATAAACATTACAGATATACCGTGACCTGGATGGATGAACATTACAGATATACCGTGACCTGGATGATGAACATTACGATATACCGTGACCTGTGATAATAACATTACAGATATACCGTGACCTGGATAATGAATATTACAGATATACAGTGACCTGGATGAATGAATTTACAGATTATACCGTGCCCTGGATGAATGAATTTACAGATATACCGTGACCTGGATGAATGAATATTACAGATATACCGTGACCTGGATGAATGAATATTACGATATACCGTGACCTGGTGGATGAATATTACAAAATTATTAACCGTGGACCTGATGGATGAATATTCAGATATACCATGACCTGGATGAATGAATTTACAATACAATGACCTGGATGATGAATATTACAGATATACCGTGACCTGGATGAATGAATATTACAGATATACCATGACCTGATGAATGAATATTACAGAATACCTTGACTGGATGAATGAATAACAGATTAACAGACTGGATGGATGAATACAACGATTACCATGACCTGGGATGGATGAATATAGTTTACTTTTTAGAACTTCTCATGGAAGGTAAACATTATCCTTTTATATTCCTGGTCCTTACAAGGCTGAAATTAAATTAGAAATAAAATCTAAGCTTGTTGATTGAAAAATTGCAAATAATATTTTTGCTGGCAGCAAACTAAGCCTAAGCTATTTATTTACAGACCGTTTAATGTGCTGGGATGTAATATTGTGGTGTGTAGTAGATGTACAGGTTATACTGAGGTTCTGCTACGATAAAGTATATGGGAAGATTGGGATATTTACACAATAAATTGGAAGCTTCCATTGTAAACACGGACCTCAAAAGGAGATTGCTACACTGGCTATTATTATATGATGTTTATTTTGGCTGCATACACTTGTTTGCCTTGCATTAGGTTATACAGAGAGGTCTCACAGAACAGTGATGATAATGGGTAGTTTATGGCACTGAGCTGCCTTGTTCCAACCAGAGACCACCTGTGATTATCTGAAGATAGAGATTCCTGGCTCTCTTGTTAACCCCCTGCAGTGCATTTATATACAATCACTGTACAAGAAAGAGTTTAATCATCCACCATAATAATATACATCATTCATTCATGAAAACTGCATATGTCATATTAGCTTGGAAATTAACAGGGAGATTCAATAAATTTCTTTAATTGTTTAAAATGTGCTAATTTTGCCCCAACCAATCAGATCTATGTAACATTTGAAAGCAACATAACTCTGATTGGTTGGGGCAAAAATTAGCACCATTTTAAACATAAGAACTTTATTGATAACCCTGTAATGTATACTGGCTGTTGGTAGTTGTAGATGCTACTAGGGAAATATTACATATACAAACTCGGGTCCTGGAACATTTTGGGCAACACTTAGGAAGAAATCATTACACAGAGCTGTGCTGAAGGTCCAGGTTAACTTCATTATCCTCCACCTGCAACTATGCACAATGGTGTTTCTTTAAAGGGCAATGTCCACCCTTATTATCAACTTTTGCCCTATAATAGAATACCAGTCCCCCAGCCCCAACCACTATAAAAATAATTTAAGAAAGTGAACAGATTTTTTACTTACCTTCCCTCTCTCCTCTGACGCCCGACCCCGGCCTTCTGCTTGCAAGACACTGCACAGGGGGCGGGACCGACAGCTGCGTCCGTGATTGGCTGAGAAGCAGCACAATCACTATGCAGCTGCCGGCTTCTCAGAACTGCCAGGGGAGAGAGGGAAGGTAAGTAGATTTCTGGGGACTTTCTAAAAATTATTTTTTTGCGGTTGGGGCTGGGGGGGAAGTTATTCTATTATATAGGCAAGGGGTTTTATGGTAGGGATAGCAAAACGAGAGGGAGGGAGAAGGCTGCAGTACGCATGCCAAACTTCTCCCGGGATGCCAGATAGAGGCAGTGTCCTATATGGACTCTGCTATCCTCCGGTGGGCAGTTTTTTGGACTTGTGGGGACTACAGGAGAACCTTATGGAGCTGGGATGTGAGGAAGGATTTTATTACACTACATGATGGGGCCATTAGTGGGGGGGATTATAGTTTTTGGTGTGGACATGCCCTTTAATTAACAAACGTTGGGTCGAATACCATGCAATATTAAAGGATTGCCTCAAGCATTTTTAGTTGCTTTAAAACCAGTAGTAACGGCATGCAGCCCTCCTTCGGTCCGAACGACGGACTTTCAGTCAGTAATTCCGATCGATAGCTCACAAATTCAGCCGTGGATTAATTTGCCGCGACCGACGGACATTTGTCCTGGCAAATGTCCGGGACACAAAGTCCCTCCATGTGTACCCAGCCTAAGGGAGGGCAGCACAGCTGTAAATGTGATTTCAGCGTGTGGAGGTGTATGGGGGTGATTTTCTGGTATTGTTGTCCTTTATACTAACCGCAATGGTTTTTCTATGGGGAACCAAATCTACAACCACGTTTAGCATTTACTGATATATTGTTATGTTTATAATTACTCCGTTTAATCAGTAGCACTCTGGTATGCACACTTCCCAGCAAAACGGACGTGATTTGGTCTTTAATGACACTTCACACCCCAAGCATGTTCATTTTCATTGACTACATTATATTGTTTTCAGCGCCAGAAAAACCCCACTGCCCTACTTGCCCACTGTAGTACGCCAGTTAAGAGTTTGGTCTTCACACTTCGAAAGATTAGCAGACAGATGAAGAAGTGAAAGTCCCACTTGGCCCTTGGTTTAAAGTTTTAACTTTCAGCCGTTGGATAAACTGATCGGAACATTTTTTAATCCAAGCAAATATGTCAATGTGTTTTCATGCAGAAAAATTCTGGCAACTTTGTGGTGTGCGGAATTTAGAAATAAATAATGGAATAGCTAGAGTAAGGAGGACTCTTTCACACAAGCTGTTTTGTGGCAGCCTGGTGGTAACACTAGAAATCACATACCTTTAAAAAATATTGCTTGTGGAATGTAAGAAGCCAACTTTATTAAAGAGCCAGTCCATGTTACATATATTTAAGGAACTGTAAACTCCATATTGTGGAGTCTTTTGCCCCCGTTGGTATTATTCACAGGAGTGTGAGACGCTTATTCTCACCTCCCTGTGATAATATTTTGCCAGGGGACACTGGAACTTACCTTCGCTCCACTCGCAGCCGCTCCTGCTCTAACAAGCTCTGTCCCGACCATGCGCGCTCTCTTAGGCGCATGCGCGCCAATACAATGAGATGGCGCACGATAGGGACAAACGCTGTTTCTGTGCAGAAGCGGCTGCGAGCAGAGCGGAGGCGAAGGTAAGTTCCAGTGTCTCCTGAGCAAAATATTCACAGGGAGGTGAGAATAGCGTTCCACCTCCCTATGAATAATACAAACGGAGGGCAAAACTTCAAATATGGAGTTTACATTCCTTTAAATGTGAATGGTCATGTTAAAGGGTATCTCCACTCGTTTTAGAAGTTTTGGGAATCTCGTTCTATTTGAAGAACGAGAGGTAAAGGAGCTGTGCCTTACTTCCGTTCTTCAATAGACCACACAGGAGCCAGGAGGAGTAAGAAACTTACCCTCGCTCGCTCCCCCCGGCCTTGGTCTGACAGTCCCACGACCTTGTCTTCTATGCGCATAGAAGACAAGGTCCGTCGGGACCTGTCAGACTACGCACCGGGAGCGAGCGAGCAAGTTCTTACCTCTCTCCTGGCCCCTGTGTGTTCTATTGAAGACGGAAGGTAAGGCACAGCTCCTTTACCTCCCGTTCTTCATAGAAAGGGATTCCCAAACTTCTAAAAACGAGTGGAGATACCCTTTAAAAATGTTGATCTATCATCATCATATGGTTCTCTTGCTTTTTACATTGACAAGGCCTAAGCAATACTGGCTGACACATAAGATACACAATCCTAAATGCCAAGTACACACTCGGCAGCGAGCAACTCTAGGTAAAGCATTGGATCCTATTCAAGAGCGGGTGGAGTAAAACATGTATGTGCATGTAACATCATGAGACTAGTGAGAACTAACTTCTAGCTATTAGAAACCATCTTTTTTAGGTTACAGAGGCTCCGTTAAAATTGTAACAGACGAGCGGATGTACTAATCAAGCCACGATACACCCCGTAAGGAGGTTTGACTTTCCATTTATCAGACTGAGCGACTATTATTATAACCACTTAACCTGGACCAGGCAGCGGGTAAACCCCACATCAATCCCACAATTGATTATTGGGCTATGGTAGATTGGGAATAGTCCATTATGTGTATACAGTACGAATGTGTTGACACGATACGTTATATATATTGGTTTTTGTGCGCAATACTTGAGCATCATAAAGCTATCCTCCACCACTTATGATATTTGTGTTTTTTTTAAGGTGTTTTTAAGGGTTTTATATAGTATTTGTGTATGTCATTTTCATCAGGTGAATGTGGATCAGTGTGGATTTATGGAGTTTTTGATTATGCCATAGTATCACTGAAGGCGTAAATTGTCATTTATAAAAATCGTCAGTAATGATATCTGTGCCTATAGGGTCGAAAGCCGCGAACAGGGGCACTACCCTATAAATGTAGTTAATATACTAATGGGTATAATATCTGAGCTGACGTTAATACCTAATATTAGTTTGAGCAGGTCTATATTAATTTAAAACTATTCTTAGGGCAACATGGAGGACTGGTGAACTAAAGTGCAGACTTTATCACTGGCGGTGAAATGGGAACCCAGTCAACCACCCACAGTTTTTCCATTCCTGCATTTCAGCAGCCACTCTTGGTCAGCCCCTTAGTTCATCAGCCATTGTTAGGTGAGCCTCCAGTTCACAAGCCAGTACCAGGCACTGGTAAATAAATTGCCCACAGATTGTTGATGTTACGCTGCCATACAGACTTAAATATAGTTGCGACAGATGTCACTGTCTAAAATTGCTTAAGAGCTTTTATTATGGTTTGGTTGTACAGTTAAGAACAGCAGCAATACTTAGGATTTTCACCTTTTGGGCAATTAACTGGTGCGGACGACAATCACATTACATGTGATGCTAGATATTAATACAAAGGCAGCAAAGCCAGCAAGTTGTCAAAGGGTCCTGGCAAACACATATAGTTCCCCTGCCACAAAATCTTTATATTGTAGAGCAGATTTTAAACCCTTTGCTCAGTTCACAATCTCCTTCAAATTCTGTTTCAGGACTATATTTAAGAGATCAAACTTGACGCAAGCAGACATTGTAAAATTCAGTTACTCAGGCACCCACTATCATGGTCAATGTATTTGACAGCTAGTAGCTACCTTTCAAGCAATGAGTAAATGTCAATACAATTATGAAACTACAGCTAAACACATAGGGACCTTCAAAAAAAAAAAAAAAAAAGTTTATGGTTTAAAAATGGTGCTAATTTTGCCTAAACCAATCAGATGATAGCCTTCAAATGTTAAATAAAATCTGATTGGCTGGGGCAAAATTGCACCATTATACTGAAAAACATTATTGAATCTCCCGTTAGACCATTATAAACT
This sequence comes from Hymenochirus boettgeri, assembly GCA_019447015.1. Taxonomy (NCBI): domain Eukaryota; kingdom Metazoa; phylum Chordata; class Amphibia; order Anura; family Pipidae; genus Hymenochirus; species Hymenochirus boettgeri. The sequence goes on from CM033476.1 coordinate 92,525,968, forward strand.
GATCAGAAGATATGAATGCAATTGGTTGCCAAAATAATCACACCTGTTCATCGAAAACCAGAAATAACTAGCACTCACAACACATCAACTAAATACAAGCAAAGTAACTTAGTAATTTTATTTTATTTTTCAACCTTTTTCATCTCCTGATTGACAGTATCTGGTCTCAGAATTCCTAAAAGAACAAAAAAACACAGGGAGAGTATCAGTTCCCCCATCTAGAGAATGAAATTTTTTTATACAAACCACCATGAAAGGCAAATTGTTAACTTTACTTTGAGACTATACCATCATTCTTTGCCAGTCTGAGAATGGAATCATCATATTCGCCTGTGGGAACACATTGAAAACTAAATGTCTATGAGGGGTCCCAGTTAACACATTAAAAATGGGCGTGACAAATCACTGTGCTGTAACTTTACAATGGACACACCAGTAGTTCCTTCTCATTATATAATTTGTTTATTATCTGAAAACAGGGAACATTATTTAACTTTCCATATTAAGACATCACCTTGTTTGTCGATTTAGCCTCTCGCACCTTAATATAAATGAGGGAACACTTACCATCCTGCGAATAGCGCCACAAATAGCATAGGTTTTAAAACGACTGTTGAATCTGCCAGTCACTTGTGTCCGAACGTGAAATTAATGTAATGAGTTTGTGTGAATGCTACATATAGATCATATTTACTATACACACTGCAAAAATGCTTTCATCTCACCAATCCAAAAAAAAATGTTTCACAACTTTCTGTGGGTGTATGGCAAATCTGCCCAAACAGTTAGACTGCAAAGGAACCTGTCATAATTAAAGGCAACGTGGTCCTCCAAACAAGCATGGTTTAATTCATCTATCAGTCTTCTCTTTAAAATGACACTGAATTGCATTGTAAGAAATTATATAGTGGATAATGTGCCCCATACTGTCATATATGAAGACAGAGGAGTTCCATGTAAAAGCAGAGGCAATATCCCAATAATATGGATTCACACAACTTTGTTTTACCTAAAGATGTGAACCAGTGTTCTCTTTTACTAGGTACAGCAGAAGTTTTTTTTTATTGCTATAACGTGATATAAAGGCTGGGTGTTGGCTATGTGATGGCTGTGGTTTCATAACGTGGATATAAAGTCTGGTGGGTTTGGCTATAACGTGGATATAGGCGTGTGGGTTTTGGCTATAAACGTGGTATAAAAGGCTGTGGGTTTGGCTATAACGTGGATAATAAAGGCTGTGGGTTGGCTTATACGTGGATATAATAGGCTTTGGGTTTGGCTTACGTGGATATAAAGGCTGTGGGTTTTGGCTATCACGTGGTATAAAAAGGCTGTGGGTTTTGGCTATAACGTGGATATAAAGCTTGGCTATAACGGATAAAGGCGTGGTTTGGCTATAACGTGGATATAAAGCTGTGGGGTTTGGCTAAACGTGGATATAAAGGCCTGGGGGTTTGGCTAGACTGCTAAGAAAGCGGTTGCTGATATATAAAGGCTGTGGTTTGGCTAGAACGTGGATATAAGCTGTGGGTTTGTGCTAGAACTGGATATAAAGGCTGCTGGGTTTGGCTAGAACGTGGATCTAAAAGGCTGTGGGTTTGGCTAGAACGTGATATAAAGGCTGTTGGTTTGTGGTGTTAGGCTGGTGCAGAACGTGGATATAAAGGCTGGTGGGTTTGTGGTTCTTCCAGTTAGTAACTGTCAGTTATGGATTTGACAGTTGACATCACAGCCAATGACTGAATGTTAATCCCCTGTCTGTCTCTTCTGAGCATGCTCAGGCTCAGTACAGGCTCAGTACAGATTTCTAAATGGCTCAGTTTCCATGAGACATCCAGAATCATAGCAGGCATACAGTAATGAATTCATAGGACAAACTATGATATATCAACATATTATAAAGAGGCCATTCTTTCTGAAAGATGTTCTTATGAGGGTGGAGTTGTCCTTTAACATTCAGTCATTGGCTGTGATTTCAACTGTCAAATAGATAGATAGATAGATAGAAAGATAGATAGATAGATAGATAGATATGGAGATAGCTAGATAGATAGATGATAGATAGATAGATAGATAGATAGATAGATAGAGATAGATAGATAGATAGATAGATAGATAGATAGATAGATAGATAGATGATAGATAGATAGATAGATAGATAGATAGATAGATAGATAGATAGATAGATGATGGATAGATAGATAGATAGATAGATAGATGATAGAGAGATAGATAGATAGATAGATATGGAGATAGCTAGATAGATAGATGATAGATAGATAGATAGATAGATAGATAGATAGATAGATAGATAGATAGATAGATGGAGAGAGATAGATAGATAGATAGATAGATAGATAGATAGATAGATAGATAGATAGATAGATAGATAGATAGATAGATAGGTATTGGTTGTTAATAAGAAAAAGATAGATGATAGGTAAATGTTAGATTGTTTATAGAGAGAGAGAGAGAGAGAGAGAGAGAGAGAGAGAGATAATAGACATAGAGACATTGATATAGATTGTTAATAGATATAGACAGATGATAGAGAGAGATAGATAATAAACAGACAGATAGAGATATATATATACTAGCAAAGTGTGCTTGTTGGTACACAGTGGAAATTTTGTGTGTATGTTTGACTGTACATACAGCACATATAAAAACTCTACACATCCTATAAAATGGCAAGGTTGTGTATGGCCCCATCTCATTGGTCATGTGTGTGGCTGCTGTATGGTCTGGCTCTGTTGAAGTCATTAGTTTATCTTCCTATCAGATGCTATGTAATATAGACTGATACATGGGCTATTAATGACTCTATTCACTGTTACTTCCCGCACACACCTTGCACTGCTGATCTTCTGAAGATTTCAGCCTGGGACTGGAAAATTGGGGTAGATGGGAAATTTTTCAATAAACAAATGAACATTTAATTGGTTGAAATATCGATGCCGTGTTTGTCTAGCATTACAATGCAATAAATGATTTTATACACACAGTGATGATACAGTATCTAGATGGAGAGAGACCGCACACATTTATCAGGAATAGTAAAACTTTCAGCATTTCTGGGGTTAATCAAGGGCTATAAGATGCCAGTTGTACAGGCTGAATATATTTGTCAAGTGTCATTTGGTGAACATGAGGCTGTTTAGTAAGTAAATAGTAAATTACTTGGAATTGTACTTGTCAGGCGCTGTTACAAAAACATCTACCTGCCTGTGACTTTTAAACTACAGCTCCCAGCATTCCTTGCAAGCCAGTGCTAGGAGCCTCAGGAGTGGTTCACGCTCAGGGAAATCCACACAGGGGCAGCCTTAAGAGATTCACCATCGTCTGTAAGGTGTCTCTTTTGATACTCGCTCAGCCGCCTCGAGCAATGGGTTAACCGGCAGTGATAGGGAGCCTATAGTCACTGATGAAAATATTCCATCCAATCAATCCCATGGCTGATAGCAGTAGTTTGGCAGCCACGGATTGGATGATTTTTTTCCCCCATACACATAGCAATGAAAGCAAATCCTGTCAGTCTATTATCAGCCATGTGTGTACGTTGCTTTAATATCAGAGGTGTAACTACCATGGGAGCAGCGATGAGGGCCCCCAACATCTTACTTTACAGATACAGCCCCCTATAATAACTGCTGTAACTGTGTGTCTGGGGGCCCCAGGGATTTCCAATTACATCTCTGTTTAGTTTAAAGGGCATGTCCACCCTTAAAACAAAAAAGTGGTGACTAGTCAGATATCTGCCCCGCAACCCCAACTGCTAATTTTTACCAGTTTATTACATGTATTTGTAACCAGATATTTAATAAGTTCTATTCCTTTCTGGCAAATGCATCTGTCTCCTCCTCTTGCTCAATGAGCTTTTTAGAAGCTTGAGCATGTGCAGTGGATCGAGCAGGTGAAACAGCAGTCAGTCATTAGCTCTGATGTCAATAGTCACAGCCTTGATTGACTCCATGGAGGGAGGAGCCAGCTTTCTGGGGACATTAATTATTATTAAATATCAGGCTAGTAATGCAGGTAATAAAGTGCAAAATATATCAGTTGGGGGCAGGTAACTGTCAGTAGACTAGTTTTTTCGTTTTAAGGGAGGACGTGCCCTTTAAGCAGTTCCTTCTGGCCACATGTTAACTATCTCTTCCCTGAAAGAGACTTTATGAGCTGGCCTACTAAGTGTAGACAACCATAATAAACCCTTTAAATTGGTCCAGGTTTATTTGGCAAACTGTCCCCTGAGATTTGTCTTGTCCTGTCTCAGATATTGGCCACCATGAGACATAATAATAACCCTATCAATATATAGAGTTACAGTTCAACACAGTGTTTAATTCCCCACACCTGCGGCATCTCATTAAAGATGTCCCACTGTATAAAACTTCCCATCAGGAGAGGGAAGGAATTGTATGAAGCGGCCATACTGGGTCTGTGCCAATGTTTAGAGTGTCTGGCACACGTTCCTTTAACAGGATCTAATTACCCAGGTGTAGATACCTGAGACCAAAGTACTTTTGTGTTTCAGTTCGTTTTTATTTGTATATGAGGGTATATGTATATATAGGTAGATAGATAGTTAATTCTTTGACTTTCGCTAGTGCCCCAGCTTTAATTGAAACTCTTGTCTGTCTCCCAAAACGCATTGCCCTACACGGTCCAACCAAACGTCACCAAACTGACTCTTGTGCTTTATTTCCTCTCAATCAATTCTGCGCGGGTTTGAATGGAAATAGAAGCAGGTCCTTCAGAGAGCCAAACATGCCAACTTTATAGCAACAGGACTAATATGAAGTCCTCTGCGAGATCTTAGTAGACAGGCGCCCCAAAGGCTGGTAAGGGCAATGGAAGCACTGGGCGTATTTATCAAGGCTGAGAAAGTTACGGTTGGGGAGATGACTGACCAAACGTGGACTATGAGAGTTGGCACTGGGCTCTGAGGATCTCTAACTAGGCCTCTGCTCCTAAGAACAAGAAGAGTAAACACGTCCCTTACATCACAGATATTGATCCAGTGCACAACGCACATCATTGCACAGTGAGACCCCTGCTAGCCTAGTGTGCGCTGTCACAAAGATTTAGCTTTAATATAGCAAACTTTCTTCTTTTTAAACAGAACCCCGCTGCTATTGCCAGATATACACCGTATACAGCAACACACATCCTCCCATCAGCATCAAACGTTCAAACTGTATGGATTAATCCGGCGGACAGACACAGACCGAGACTCGCATTCTCCACCATTCGTCAATCGGCGTAATTAGCAGGAGAAGCAGCACGCACAGCGGCAGATTGATTTACCCAGAGGAGATGCGTTTCTTTTGGCAGATCCAGGATTAATGCTGACCTGATGCCGAGATTTATTTTACCTTGCGTTATTAGTGTGAATGCTGAAATCTCCCTCTGTCCGTTGGCTTCCCACGAGCCAGAGTTTGTCCAATTCTCACTTTGGTTGAGTGTTGCAGATTTTTTATTTACTCTTCCCCTCGTCGGGGTCAAGGGACTCGGCGGAAAGAACTGAATTCACAGCTTCGCATTCATCAGAAGCTCAGTTGCTGCTTCCACGATATTTTCAACCCTTGTACCGGCTGAATGGTGGAGGGTCTAGACGGCGCCGCGTGTAGGAAGGAACACAAAGTTATCAGAAACAAACAGAACAAAAATAGAAACCTGGTCTCTGTTTTAGAAATCAGCCACTGAAACTTATATATCCACTAAATGTCTGCAACCAGCCTCTGGGTAGAAATATTATAACTACAAGGGGTTCAGATAGAGGGTGCATGGAAGGTGCATGGATCCAGTATGGGGACAATGGGAGAAGCACATACATTAGAACTTACCTGCCGACTGGTCCCGCAACATTTAATCAATTCTGCAGGAACTGCCTTTCCGGATTTTCTTCGAGACCGGCATACGATTGCGTGGTCCCTCCTTGCCCATTCATTTTGCAATCGTGTGTTGGTCGTGAAGAAGATATGGAAAGGCGGTTCCTGCGCAATGGAATGAATGTCATTGGCGGGTAAGATTTAATGTATGGGCACCTATAGACTGCCTGTTCGTCAAATCTCCCTAGACCCCTATAACCCTGCTTGGATCTGTAAAGTAGTAAAAAGAACACTTAGGTCAGAATAGTCCTAAGGCCAGAGGGGCCAACGACAAGCGTTCGGCCAACCTGAACTTTTTGACAGCCGCGCACTTGTTCGGGGAAAGCTAGGTTCACACAGTACCGATAAAGCCCCCATACCGTTGGATCTGACGGTACCTAACTTAAAGAGCAAGTCCAGCGCTAAAATGAAAACTTACATACAGGTAAATCACCCCCCAAAACCCTAAACGGTAATAGTTTGAAATGTGAAATATATAAGTCTAACCTGAAATCCTGCACAATGTCCTGTTTCCCTGTTTCTGCTTCTTGGTTCTTCCAGTTAGTAACTGTCAGTTATGGATTTGACAGTTGACATCACAGCCAATGACTGAATGTTAATCCCCTGTCTGTCTCTTCTGAGCATGCTCAGGCTCAGTACAGGCTCAGTACAGATTTCTAAATGGCTCAGTTTCCATGAGACATCCAGAATCATAGCAGGCATACAGTAATGAATTCATAGGACAAACTATGATATATCAACATATTATAAAGAGGCCATTCTTTCTGAAAGATGTTCTTATGAGGGTGGAGTTGTCCTTTAACATTCAGTCATTGGCTGTGATTTCAACTGTCAAATAGATAGATAGATAGATAGAAAGATAGATAGATAGATAGATAGATATGGAGATAGCTAGATAGATAGATGATAGATAGATAGATAGATAGATAGATAGATAGAGATAGATAGATAGATAGATAGATAGATAGATAGATAGATAGATAGATGATAGATAGATAGATAGATAGATAGATAGATAGATAGATAGATAGATAGATGATGGATAGATAGATAGATAGATAGATAGATGATAGAGAGATAGATAGATAGATAGATATGGAGATAGCTAGATAGATAGATGATAGATAGATAGATAGATAGATAGATAGATAGATAGATAGATAGATAGATAGATGGAGAGAGATAGATAGATAGATAGATAGATAGATAGATAGATAGATAGATAGATAGATAGATAGATAGATAGATAGATAGGTATTGGTTGTTAATAAGAAAAGGATAGATGATAGGTAAATGTTAGATTGTTTATAGAGAGAGAGAGAGAGAGAGAGAGAGAGAGAGATTCTAAAAGATGTTCTGATGAGTTGTCCTTTAAAATGTAATGATCTATAAATGATTTTCTATTATGATATATAAAATATGTCAATTCTATCAGATCTTTGTGCTGTATAAATAGAATCCCTTCTGAATAACTGCTTTCTTATTCATCCCCTAGCAAATCCACTTTTTAGGTAGGGGGAGTTTAATCAGTTCTTTTCAAAGTAGTTCTGTAACACCCACGTTTTTGCTCCCAGGGAATTTCATCTCTGACATTGCACAAAGCTTTGTGGTGGTAAAATGTATAAATTACAACCAGTAAGTAACACAAAGGGTTTCAGGGAGATCACTAATGAGATTTAAATACTGACATCCTCTGATATATGTTCATGGAGACCTGGGAGGCTTTTTTTTCTATTTATTCATTTTGTACCTTCATCGCAGCAGGAATTTATTACCTACCCACCCTTCCTCCATTCATTATAAAAGTGAAGCCTCTTAACTGCTATAAAACTATTTATCTTCCTCTTAAAACCCTTAGATAAAACATTTTAAATGAAATAAAGTCTTGTCTACTGGATACTTACATGTGTCTAAAGTTAAACATACACTAGAATGATAATGGGTTAATCCTGTCGAGGACTGTGGAATCGCATGTTTAGATCTAAACGTTCAGCCTGGAATGTCACTAGGCTTTTCCACCGTGACATAACATAATGCTGAACCCATACCTACCTTAAATGCTAAAGCCATATTTACCCTGAAAGCCAAACCCGTACTGACCCTAAAAGCTAAACCCATATTGACCCTAAAAGCCAAATTCATACCTACCCAAAAAGCCAAACCCATTCTGACCCTCAAAAGCCAATCGCATACTTACCCTAAAAGCCAAACCCATACCGACCCGAAAAGCCATTGCACTATTACTATACTGACTTACTGATGCGGGGATTCCTTACTGGCCTCCCTTGGTGGACTGGCCCTATATTTCGGTTGCTACATATCCGTACACATTGCATTTGTCATATTTAATCCTCTTGTGGAACTTGTATTTCTCTGTGATGTAAATAAGTAAGACAAGTTGAATGTTACTTCCTTAGATCAGACTCCCATGTGATAATGGACTGTGACACGACGTTGGACCGCTGACAGGTAGAAAGAAACCCAGCAAGTCCAGTAAACAGAGAAACCGTCCTCCGTGAGATGTAAAGTCACGTTCCTAAATTGAAATACCGGAGCCGCCCTGGAAATCAGTCGCTTGATCTAACAGAGCGCGTTTGATACAAATCCCGCGTCTCTGTCTGACCACGTGGCGCTAAAGTGCCTGCCATGTTTGATGTAAATTGCTTGTAAAGGAAAATCACATTTGTTACTGTTTAATGTACAAACACAAATCGCTATCGAATTACAAGCTAATTCCAGACGACAGCTTAAACTGCTGCAATGTACACAAGGTTAATTTGAATATTCACACATTATGCAGCTACTTTCAGGAGAGCCGGAGGTAGGAAATTGCCTCCACAATACAGATTGTTTATTAGAATTTTTGTTGAACTATACACCCACTGCTTGTGTCCATCGGCTGACCAATCGGAAATGTTCCAGGCTTACGTTAGCCATACAGGCATCAAAATTATTGGACAATCGTGTATGATAATAAGTCACGCAAAGTTTTCTCCGGTCCAATAACAAAAACAGGACGATTTTGCCGGTCGATTTCATCTGTGGACACCCCCTTTAAAAGAGGAAGTTCAGTGGAATTACATATGTTTTAAAGCAAAAAGAGCAGTGTTTTTCCATCCTAGTGACATTAACCTGACCATTCAGTATTTTGTCTGTGTATAAATAAATGCTTCCAAAATACTGACTTCCTGTTTGCAGGACCCCTAGTATAGAACGTTATGGTCTTGCCCTTGATTCAGCGCCTGGGTTAATTTAGTTGCTCAGTAGAGATCTGAGCATGTGTGACCCATCCAACAGCCAATCAGTAGAAATTACTGTTAAGAACATTCCAAGGTAGTGGTGCATTCTGGGAAGAAGAAGGATCGTTACAGAAACTGAAATGTCAGCTCTAATGTCAACAGCAGGAAATAACAAAGGATATAAATTCAACTGATTTTTCAAAATGGAAGAAAATATTTAGAATAACTAGGTTTGCATCATACTGTACAAACTAACAGGGAGATTCAATAAAAGTTCTTATGGTTTAAAATGTACTAATTTTGCCCCAACCAATCAGAACTTAAGTAACATTTGAAAACTAACATCTGATTGGTTGGGGCAAAATTAGCACCATTTTAAACGTTAAGAACTTTTATTGAATTACCCCGAATGAATTTTAAAAAATTACATTTTCCACTGAACTTTCCCTATAGAGCTGTACAAGCTCTTTGCAAGCTTGCCCATGCTCAGTTAAGGCAGCTCAGAGAACAATATTCAGTCATTGGTTATGATGTCAAGGGACAAAGAGAAAAATTGGAATTTAAGGTAGCCTAGTAAGAAATTCAAACTGCTAAGAGACTGATTACTTGCAATCCTGGGGTTTATGGGTCATTTTAATTTAACGGGTGGGCATGCCATTGTACTGCCCTTAAAATGTCTCTATGATTGCTGTTACTGTCAGGTTGCCGATTGGTTAAACTCTCCTCCAGTTCTGATGTCTCAAACAGGAACTAGTGAATTGAGCTGATTTGATTGTCCACAGTAACAGAATGGATTTTAAAAAGATGAAAAAGGATCATTTTGCAATATTCTTTAATATTCCAGTGTTTAAATTATGTTTTGTGTGGACATATTCACAAAATAATGTTCTGTGCGCACAGTAAGCTATATTCTCATACTATACTGTCTAAGGGAAACCATATGGCAGCTCCCACCCATATGTATAAATATAAATATACAGAGAAGGAATGTTCTGTACATACAATAAGCTGTACACTCATACTGTACTGTCTTAGGGAAATGATAGGGCAGCTCTCACCCATATGTGTATATATATATTATATATATTAGAAAGAGAGAGAAAAGGATTTTTCTGTACACACAATATACTATTGTCTTATACCGTTATTAATGTTATTGCTTCTATAATGATGCATTTTACCTAATAAACCCTGGACTGACATGTTTAATAGCAGTGGGGATCGGTTTAGAGACTAATTATTGACACATTGGGTTATTTATGAGACCATCCATTCATTTCCCTTTATACAGATAAGGCAATAGCAGATTAATTAGTGTCTGTATTTACAGAATAGCAGTCTGACATTCCCCACATGCTAACTGTCTCCTGTTGTCTTTTTAATTATTTTGTCATTAACTATCCTAATGGGGGCTGTTACAGTTGTCAGTAATATATAGACAGGGTGGCTAATTTCATTATTTAATACAGAGGTTACATTGTATATTGTGTAGAATGATAAGAATTCTAGGTGTAGTATTAAAGGAATACTTCCCTGAAAAGAGTTCAGCTTGTGAATAGCACAACATCAAAGAATAAAAAGCACACACCATGTTTAGAGTGTTAGCAGATTTATTCAGTGGACCACACACACATTTCCACAACACCTTATCAAGTGGGGGCCCATATGCACCTCTGATATGAATATCTGTCCCCATCTAAAAAGCAAATTAAAGGGGAAGTATAGCTTTATCGTTATGTGTGTACGCTCGTTTCCCGAACGAGCGTGCGGCCGCCGAACGATCGGGTCGGCCGTACGCCCGTTCGGGAAAGGCCGAAAATTTCCATCGGCCGCGCTAGACTCCCTATAGAGGAGTCTAGCGCGGCCGATGGAAACACACAGTCCCTAGCGTTCTCCTTATGAAGTTCATAGGGAGAACGCTCGGGACTGTGTGTATGCAGATCTTTGAAAGATGGCAGACAGGATCTTGCAGATCCTGTCTGTCATCTTTCAGAAATCTGTGCTGTGTAGCTTAACAACTCTTCCCACCCTATTCAATCGTTTACATAACTTAGCACAGTTGTCAGGTCTACATATTAATGTAGACAAAACTGACGCCTCGGCCATCAATCTAAAATCAGAACAGACCAAATTAATATCTATAAATTTTGATTTAAAATTGGACAGGAACAACATATCCTTTTTAGGAATTGAACAATAGTGAATCCAAATAACCAGTCATTGTTACTTAAGGTCCAATATCCCTTCTCTGCCACAAACTCCAAGGTTCACTTCTAAACTAAAAAATGGAAGAGTTCTCCACATGCTTTTTTTGCACAAGAATCTGGAGGACTCTTCCATTTTTTCGTTTATCCTATTTAGGAAGACATCTCACACTCACCTTGGACACTCTATACCAAGCAAATTATCCAACATTATTTAGAAAACTACATCAAGATCTACATAGCTGGTACATCTCATGGCTATGGAGAATAAATGCCCTAAAAAAATTAGCACCCTCCCCAAACTACTTTATCTTTTTCGATGCCTCCCAGTTCAACTTACTCAACTTACTCAAGGACAATAAGTCCTCAGTGACTTCTAATATCCTTATAATTTACAGTAGGAGATACATTATCCCTTATAATACATGAGTGGTACCCAGAGTTCCCTGTATAACTCAGTCTGTGTCCTTATACCTTTATATGGACACATAACTCCTCAGTGACTTCTAATATCCTTATAATTTACAGTAGGAGATACATTATCCCTTATAATACATGAGTGGTACCCAGAGTTCCCTGTATATCAGCCTGTGTCCTTGTACCTTTATATGGACACAGAACTCCTCAGTGACTTCTAATATCCTTATAATTTACAGTAGGGGATACATTATCCCTTATAATACATGAGTGGTACCCAGAATTCCCTGTATAACTCAGTCTGTGTCCATATAAAGGTACAAGGACACAGACTCCTCAATGACTTCTAATATCCTTATAATTTACAGTAGGAGATACATTATCCCTTATAATACATGAGTGGTACCCAGAGTTCCCTGTATAACTCAGTCTGTGTCCTTGTACCTTTATATAGACAGGGAACTTCTCAGTGACTTCTAATATCCTTATAATTTACAGTTGGGGATACATTATCCCTTATAATACATGAGTGGTACCCAGAGTTCCCTGTATATCAGCCTGTGTCCTTGTACCTTTATATAGACACAGAACTCCTCAGTGACTTCTAATATCCTTATAATTTACAGTAGGGGATACATTATCCCTTATAATACATGAGTGGTACCCAGAATTCCCTGTATAACTCAGTCTGTGTCCTTGTACCTTTATATGGACACAGAACACCTCAGTGACTTCTAATATCCTTATAATTTAGAGTAGGGGATACATTATCCCTTATAATACATGAGTGGTACCCAGAGTTCCCTGTATAACTCAGTCTGTGTCCTTGTACCTTTGAATGGACACAGAACTCCTCAGTGACTTCTAATATCCTTATAATTTACAGTAGGGGGATACATTATCCAATATAATATGAATATTTCCTTGTATCTTTACATGGTCACAACATTTATTAATGACATGACATATTTATAATTTCGTAGATTTTTACTAGACGTGGTAGTGGTATTTTCCTGACTTAACATGTGATCACACATTTCATCAGGGAGATTCAATATGGCCAAAATCTGTGTAAAACCTATTAACCCAAAGTAATATCATCTTAACATGTGTTTTACATGGATTTTAGATCAAAGCGCCACTTCCAAATGTGTTTGGAAATAGTGCAGTGCAACCGATACAAAACCGCCTGCGTTAAGTTTATCGCTACGTCATAGTGCGAAACTTATCGGGGTTCTGTATGGGACTCATCAGGTGCGTCTTACCTTTACACGATCCCACGATGCAATACCAGGTGTCATTTTGTTCACGTCTCGTATTGTATCTCGGGATTGCGCATAACGTGACCCGCACATATTGGATCTCCCCGAATACACGCTGAATCCCCTGTAAATTATATTGTTATAACGGACAGCTGTGATGTTGAATTGCACATATTGTGGCCCTTATTAGATGGTGTATTACAAGTCATTGTGATGGTCTGTGTATTGATGTGGTGATGGGATTATGTATTGTATACAACGTGATATAATTATGAAATTATTATATTAATTAGTAAAGTACCATATTAATTAGTAAAGTACCATATTAATTAGTAAAGTACCATCCATATTAATTAGTAAAGTATCATATTAATATTAATTAGTATATCTATTGATCAGGCACACAATCACACATGCACACTGCAGCCTGGAACTACTACAGTCTAAGCCCCGCCCTTTCTTTGCTTTTAGTTTTCGGTTTGTTGCGTGTCCTGTCAGTCAGCGCTTTTTCGGCAGTGATTGGCTGGTGCGGGCGGCTGGGTCAGAGTCTCACTTCCGCCTGGGTGTCAGTTGGGAGCAGGAACAGGGAGGCAGCAGGTAAACATTGGGGTGGGTGTGGGGTCTGGTGGGTTGTAGGGGGGTGAGGGGTGATCGGGCAGGTCTCCAGACTGTCCCCCCTTCCCTGCAATGTGTTGCTATTATCTAGTATTGTGACTGCAATGCCTGGGACCCTCTCACACTGTAACTAACATAATGATCATTATTATACCATGTTATTATTATATTATATCATTATTATACCATATCATTAATATACCATGTTATTATTATATCATATTATTATACTATGTTATTATTATATCATATTATTAATATACCTATTATACCATATTATTATAATTATACCATATCATTAATATACCATTTTATTAATATACCAAATTATTATTATTATACCATAACATTATTATACCATTATTATACCATGTTATTAATATACCATATTATTATTATTATACCATATCATTAATATAACAAATTATTATTATACCATAGTATTATATACCATATCTATATCATTATTATACCATGTCCTTATTATACCATACCATTATTATACTATGCATGTACCATATAGTTAATTAATCACACCATGTACCATGTATGCACAATGAATATAAACCAGGTGAACACCCCAAGAGCAAACACTGCAGTATGGTATCAGTAAAGTGCAGGCAGTCTGACATTTTGGGTGATTGTACATTAAATTGAACTGCTAAGTGTTTTGTTGGACCTTTTTTTTCAGTGGCTAAAAATGAATACAAGAGGTACAACAGTTTGCCTAAATCTCTGTCCAACTATGATATTTGTTATTATAGAAAAAAATGGTAGTTTCCAAGGTCTTTTATGATGTTAAGATTTGCTGCCTATAAAGGCTGTTACACACATGCAAATGGCACAGGCATCCCATGACCAATGAGAGAACGCGTGGTAAACATTTGTTGATCCGCAGGGAAGGTCCACCAACAATGCCCAAACGAGCGTCCAACACAAAATCGCACGTGTTTGGGCACCCTACTTGGCAGGCCTGCGCACACACAAAAATCTGCTGACAAATAAGCACTGCAGTGTGTAGCCCACAAATTTAGCCCACTGTGCGCTAATCTCAAAACAACACCTCCCAGCACTACAAATGTCCATTTACATTGAAATAGACCAGGATCTGGGACCGGGGGCCATTGTGATTAGGAAATGCATTGATTGTAAATGATACATTGTTTATATTTGGTTCCTTTAGGTTGAAAGTATTGTTTGCATATAAATGTCACCATTAACTTTGCAGCTCAGATTGGCATGTGTTAAGCACCCATAATTGTAGGTAAATGCGTGCGTGTTTATATAGGTCTTGTGACTGGTTATAGAAATAAACATTTAAGATTTATAGAAAAAAACGTGAATGGGAAGCCTTGCCACAAATCAATGTTGGTTATTGTGACAATGTTAGTGAACGAATGAAGTGGTTTCTCTTGGTAGTGGGTGATGCAATAACATGTGTAAAAGGTTTGCCTGGGTAATTTAATCTGCACCGAACAATCCCATGACACGGAAGGTGGCCATACATACGATAATAGGTAAATCCCGTCGGGGAATAATGGGATTAACCTATTATCGTTGGTGTGTAGGAGCTTTTCCCGACCAATCGGAGTTGCGATGAACAACTGTAGTCGACATTCGAATCAATCGGGAATGAGGGTACATTTCCGTTGGTCGGTATCGGCTCCCTTTCCTTGAAGTAGAGGGAGCCGATACGATTGTGCGGTGTATGGCCGCATGGCCGACTAATCCCCATACCGCATATGGGGATCGGTCAGGTCCGTGTGTGCTGTTCCCACAGCATGTGTGCCGACAGATACCAATGTGATCAGATACCAATGTGATCTGTCGATACATGCATGTGTATGGCCAGCTTTAAGCTTCATACACATGTGATCACGTGTGCCTATCCGCAACGGCACGATTGTCGACCCTAACAAATGCACATGCACATCGTGCACCACAAGTTGGCACCCGCAATCGAACGTATGGAGCTTTACTGCAGTATCTGATTGGTTTGTTGAAACAAATAACGGCAATCAATTGCATCTCTTATTGCATCAACCCCTGTGGGTATAAAAGTTACAATAGCAACGGTTGGGTACAGAATAACATTGCTTTCAGTAGTTCCTGTTACTTTGATACGGAGACACAAACCACATATATTTCTCTCAGTACGGAATTCCTGACATGTTTTTATTACATGTAAATAATGAACAATCACAGGGAGGCCAAAAAGCCCTCAAATCTGATTTTGTTTTAGCTCAGGTCACATCCTCTCTCCGCTGTGATGTCATTCACACATTTACCCCTGCAGCGAAAGGAGTGTACACTTGTTTGTTTGACTACACTCCTTGAATTCCGGCAGTGATAACTCGGTCCTTATCGGCAACATTAATCCACCTGTAGACAGCTTGTTCTCTCTGGACACCGATTGGGGCCGATTTTACAACTGCAAGAAAAATGTAACTAAATACAAAACCGAATTACTGTATACACTGTGCTAATATACACACTAATGCAACACAATCTAGTGCCTCTTCAATGCACATCACACAGTACAAAATACAACATAATACACAGTGCAAAACGCAATGTGAATGCAGAATTCATCCAAAATCCATATAAAAACATTCTAATGTTCTACATTTGTATATGAATAGCAGGATTAAAGGGATCCTGTTTAATACAGAGAGGGAAGATCTGGACAGTGTGCTGCGAGTGGAGTGCCAGCAGGTAAGTAACCCTGGAACCCAGGTGTTTTATTATTCACAGGAAGGTGGGAATAAGCGATCTTGCCCCAATGTAAATAATCGATGCAGCTGCAAGCTAGATAAAAAAAACGGTTTAGTGTCCCTGTAAGGTGACCATATATGGATCAAATATTATTGGCTAATATATTGGTTGTGCAAAGTTTCGTCCAGCCCAATAACAAAAACAGGACGATTTGGTAGGCCCAGTTTTGTCAGCAGACAGCCTGATAATATAACTATGTCTATGGCCACTATTAGCCTGGCCCATAAACATTCTGATGGTTCAACCAATTGGTACATCTCAATCGGAACTGAATTTTCACCACCTTAAGCAGATTTTACCATTATTTGGTTTATTTCCATCAAATTGATCCAAACACAATAACAAGGCTTTAATGTGTAGCCTGTAGACAAGTGATACATTCAGGGATATTCAATAAAAGTTCTTATCGTTTAAAATGGTGCTAATTTTGCCACAACCAATCAGAACTTATGTAAGATTTGAAACCTAACATCTGATTAGTTGGGGCAAAATTAGCACCATTTTTAAACGATAAGAACTTTTATTGAATAACCCCCATTGTGTCTATTTAGACAAGTTTCTGACTTTAAAGCTGGGTACACACAGTAACGATAAAGCCCCGATATCGTCGGATCCGACGGTATCGGGGCTTTATTATTATGTGTGTACGCTCGTTTCCCGAACGAGCACGCGGTCGCCGAACGTTCATTCGGGAAAGGCCGAAAATTTCCATCGGCCGCACTAGACTCCCTATAGAGGAGTCTAGCGCGGGCGATGGAAACACACAGTCCCGAGCGTTCTCCTTATGAAGTTCATAGGGACTGTGTGTATGCAGATCTTGCAGATCCTGTCTGTCATCTTTCAGAAATCTGGACTGTGTGTACCTAGCTTAAGTCATTGAGAAATGTGTTGTTTTATGGTAGACACTTCCATAAAATCGGACATTTGTCTACCTGTGTATGGCTAGTTTTGGTTTAAGGTATGAAAGTTATGGCAGAGGATTACTGTACCTTGTGGGAACATTCCATGATTTGTTATCTCCTATGTGTGAGTTAGAAAGTGAACTTGCACCCAGTATTGATTGAGAGCATGAGTTATTAGTCTCCTCCTTGTAGTTCTTTCAGTGTATTTACCCTTTTCATGTCATCTGACGGGATGACAGGTTCCTTTGTACAGTTAAGCAGCACAGAGCTTGCAAATCTGAGAGGGAGTGAACATGCTGTGCACTACACAAAAGGAACATGTAACGTGTAAATGTGGATTCGTTTTTATTTAGACAGCACAGTACAAGGAGAAAGGCTCTTGTACACTGCTCCTCTATATGTTTGTGTCTAAAGCAGAACTAAAGACAATTCCTATTCATATTAAGGAATGTTTAGAGAAATTCTCCTTTAAATAAATGGATGGAAGCTGCCCTACAGTAAGTGGGTATAGCATATCATTTACACAGAGGGTGGCCTGACTGAGGTTTCCTATAGGAAGGTTGTCAGACAGCTGGAATCCTCCAGAAATCCTGGTTGGAAAGTTTTGGAATGTTACATAGAAGGTATTCAATCACAGAGGATGGAGCGTAATTTTCCACCCTGACATACAAATGAATGTTCCTTGTGCTTCCACCTGGGGGAGTAAGAAAATCTATTAAGTGATTAACTTTATGCTTAGGGGGTGGGGTCAAAGAGGAAGTGACTGAACTGCCTACCCTAGTGGAAGAATTTTCTCTTGTTCACTGCTGATCTGCTGAGACCTCATACATTGAAAAAGTTTTATACCCCTGAATCGGCATATGGTGCTGTTGTATGTGGTTACATGTATGAATATTTTTCATCACCATTTTGTCCTTTTGCTATTGTTGAGGTGGCATGTTTTTAGCTGTGCAATAACTGAATTGTTGGTGATATGTCATCTCTAGAAAATGGCAGTGTGGGGTGGATGGGTGGGTGAGAGTAAAGACCCAGGTAGAGAATGGCAGTGTGGGGTGGATGGGTGGGTGAGAGTAAAGACCCAGGTAGAGAATGGCAGTGTGGGGTGGATGGGTGGGTGAGTCACATAAGGGAGATTTGCACAGATTAACTTATCCCAGGTTTGGGTTGTATGTGAATTTAATGCAGCGACTATGTCAACCTTTGTTTTAAAACCTTTAAAAAACCTTTCCTTTACAGAACATTTTATCATGTAACTGTAATGACATTTGAGTGTTTTGGTAAAATATTGTTGACACATTGAACAAGAACCTCTAGTCCTTTTCCTTGAATTTTTCTGCAGTGTAAGACACATGTGATTGCTCCATCACTAGTCAGCTGTGCAACATGCACAAGACACAAGGCATTTCCTGATGCACAGACCAGGCTTTATTACCCAGTCACATCCCTGCAATTTACCAATTAAAATGTGTATTCAACACACCTCTAGTTTATTTATGATTGGTTGATGAAAAAACAGCCTGTGACAAATATTTAATTGCACGTTTATTTTATACTCAAGCACCATAATTAACATAAAAGCTACGTTGCTTAATAGAATAAATTGCACCTCTGGTGGTCATAAATTAAATATGCAGCCCATCTTAATGAACCCTGCACAATATCCCGTTGTAGGGCTCAATAATCCACATCATATATATGCACTTATAGGAGAGATGTATGAGAAGCTATTACATTTTTGAAATGTAAAATCCACCCTGTTTACCCTTAGCTTACACTAGATAGCAGGCTCTACAAATGCTGCCTCCCACCTGTTTCAGGGAGTTGTTAGCAGCTGGAAAGCCACCCAGTTATAATCATTATACTATTTCTCTACTGCACAGCCAAGGTTTATGGTCTAGCAGGGTCTATAGTTCCCAGCACTCCTTTTAAGGTTAAAGGGATATCATTTCCTATCAAAGCCAACAAAGTTGCATATTGTAGTCGTTTGTCAATTTTAAAGCCAAAGCCACACCGTGGATATAGTAATGAGGAATTATGGAGACTTTTGTATGACACGCCTGTTCTTATTGTAGATAAAAGAAGCGCGTACAGTGCTGACTATAAATAGCGTAATTGCTAATATAAAGGAATAAAAGTAATAATAACGGATACTGTGAGTTGAGAATATCCTGCCAGGTGTCTGTGAGTCAGTGAGAGGGTGAATCATCCTGATATCCAGTCTACCTGGTTATTCCACATTTTCCTAAAATTACCTGAACTCTAAACGCTAAACATTCATGGAATTACCTACTGGCCTCGTCACTGGTATACTATGTATTCTCCTAGGTTCCCTGTGACTGTACATTGTGATTTTAGCAGACAGATACACTTTTTATTTGGTAGAACTGTAGAATTTGAATTTCCCTTTTAAGCTAGCCACACACATTAATAGACTAAGAATTATTTCTCTAATGGTAAAATTGGACTGGGTAGGGCAAAAAATATGGATGGAATATTTTACATAAATATTATTTGTATTGTTTTTTTTTAATCTTCGTTTTAAGACTCTGTGGCACTATATGAAACGTAACCCATTACAGTACAGTATGAGGGTATAGCTTATAGTGTGTAAAGAACATTCCTTCTCTGTATATTTATACATATGGGTGGGAGCTGCCATATTGTTTCCCTTAGACAGTACAGTATGAGGGTATAGCTTATAGTGTGTAAAGAACATTCCTTCTCTGTATATTTATACATATGGGTGGGAGCTGCCATATTGTTTCCTGTAGACAGTACGGTATAAGGAAATAGCTTATTGTGCGGTGCCGTGCAGAGTGCGCTGTGCGTTACTGTGCGTAGTTTGATGTGGGTTGTTGTACGGTGGCACTGTGTGTTCAAATACTATTTATTCAGTTGGGCCATCATATTACTGAAGGTTGTATGAAGATTTATTATAATTCTAGTATATTGTATATAATATAATACTTTCACCTACATTGGGCGCCGGCTGATAAATACTCACCTTCTGTACAATTACAATAAACACCATCACCCGTGGTAATAACAGGATATTAATTACCTTTATCTTAAGTCCATATCAAACCTTGCCCAGTGTGTTTACAAGTTGCGGTTTCTTGTTCCCCTTTAATAGCTATGTACTGTGCAATGCCAGAAGCTTTGACTGCAGGTAACCTCTCTACCTAGCAATAGCAGCATAACAATAGCTACAAACTCCTCACAGGGAATTGCCCCGAGGGATTTAAACTGGCAGAACCAGCTGGTAAGGGCTGTGACTGCACTGAGTGCACTTCAGAGATTCAGTCGCATCCCTTCTAATGGTCACACACGTTACTCTGCAGTCTATTTCCATTTGTGGGGAGGTGTCTCTTTGTGAACATTGGTAGTTACAGTGGCCGATTGCACTCCTCCTATTAACTAAAAGGCGCAATCTCCTCAATCCAAATTGGTCTTTGCCTACCATCATGGTACAGTTATCATAGGATAAGAATTACTGAACTCCCTGTATGAATATTAAAGTAAAGCTGGCCATACCCATGCGATCCCACAGCATGTGTGCCGACAGATCACATTGGTATCCCCATACGCAGTGCGGCCATACAGTGCACGATCGTATTGGCTCCCTTTATTTAAAGTAAAGGAAGCCGATAACGACCAACGGAAATTCTCTGTCATTGCCGATCGATCGGAGTGCCGACTACGGTCATTGGTTGGGAAAAATTCCAGCCAGGGAATGATGGGACTTTTCATTTTCAAAACATCTGCAGGGCCATTGAGTGCCTATCCCTGCTACAGAGGTCCAGTGCTGGCACTATGGATCATGTAACCGTAAGAATAGGAGGAATCCTGGTGCTAGCATGCACAGGCCTTCTGACGTTGCCACCTATATTGTAGGATATTCTGTTTGATTGGTTTGTTGTGAGAAGAACTAGTCTTGTACTAAGCGATCTATTCTGTGATAATGGTGTGAAAATGTCATTGCCAACACTGATGTAAGTGCCCTGTAATATGCTGGCAGAAGGCCACATGACTGAACACTAGTAAATGGCACCAGAAATAGGATATTATTATTAAATGCCACGTGTGTGTGTGTGTGTGTCTGTATGAGTAACAATTAGTCTCAAATAACACACCGTAAAATATATCTATACATAATATAATGGGCATATTTATTAAGCAGGGGTATCTGTAAATATCCCTACCAGATGCTAAATAACACTACTTTTTCTTATATAGAGATATCGATATGTTATATTAACAATCCTTATGTACGGTAACTGTGCTGCTTCTTAAATAACTTGACCACTCTTTGAAAAACAATACTACGGGGTATGAAACAATTTACTTTTCAGCTGTCAATTAATTGCCTTATTATCATAAACTTTTCTGCACGTGTAGTTTTACTGTAACTGGAATGGTGACGGTTGGTATGTTTGAATTGCATTGTGGGGGATTCTCTACTTGCTTTATAGCTGCATCATAGTGATTACTGAGCATGCTTGACTTCACAGATAGCCAGGTCTGATAAAGGGGCTATTGGATAAGTAAGGAAGGGGGGATGCTAAACCTGAGCAAAATAAGTACTGGATTATAGACATTTAGCAACACACAGACACCTGAGAGTAATGGCTACTTACATGGATTAATTTATAGATTATGATGAAGGAAAGTCATTTTTCAGTGTACATACCCTTTAAAGGGTATGTCCTTCAAAAATAACTGTTTTACTAAAGAACAGGAGGTAAATGCACTATTTCTTACCTCCAGTTCTTCAGTGAATCTTGCAGGAGAACTTACCATGATCGTTCCAGCGCTGACAGAGCCGCAGCCGAAATCTCCAATGTCTCCGTCGGGGATTTCGGCCGCAGCTCTGTCAGCGCTGGAACGATCCCGGTAAGTTCTCCTGCTCTTCTGCAAGATTCACTGAAGAACGGGAGGTAAGAAATAGTGCATTTACCTCCTGTTCTTCAGTTAAACAGTTAGAAAGAAAGTAAATTTTTTGATGGACATACCCTTTAAATAACAACACCGCTCCTTAAATAACACTAGTAATCCTTAAGTAAATTGTACAATTCTAAAATAACACTACAGAAATGACAATAGCACTCCTAAAATCCCCAACCACCCCCACCCCTGCTTCTTGCAGAGCATATATACCCATAGGCCCTTGACTGTGGAAGGGGGCGTGTCCAGACGGATCTTTGAATAAAATGACAGATCATTAAATAATACTACCCTCTCCTTTAGTAGTGATACCTAAACAGGAAATTTTGTCCCTTCAAAGTAAACCCCAGTCAGGCCTCCCCAGTCACTTCACTGACTCTTCCATCCCAAATCAGTGGTCCAGGCATGCTCTGTGTAACTTACCCATGGAAAGAGGGACTGTCAAACTGGCTTCTTTGTAGCTCCATGTGTTGAGAGGAAAGGTTGATGGCTTTGAGAAAGTTACTAGATCTTCAGCTTTTATACAAATGTTTAAAATGTCACCCAGGTGAATTGACTAAGATAGGGAGAGTATAGGGCATTAGAGCTCCCCTCAGCCATATGCAAATAAGGAATGGAGACTTCTGGGTAATTTCCATCCCCTTAGGTGATATCTTGTATACCAAACCACAGTTTCGACAGATGCACCACGGACACGTCGCATTACCGCATTTTGGAGACCGCGGAGGAGAGGTACACTGCAGGGGGTGAGAGGTACACTGCAGGGGGTGAGAGGGGCACTGCAGGGGGTGAGAGGTACACTGCAGGGGGTGAGAGGGGCACTGCAGGGGGTGAGAGGGGCACTGCAAGGGGGTGAAGGGCACTGCAGGGGGTGAGAGGGGCAGCAACTGCAGGGGGTGAGAGGTACCCTGCAGGGGTGAGAGGGGCACTGCAGGGGGTGAGAGGTACACTGCAGGGGGTGAGAGGGGCACTGCAGGGGGTGAGAGGGGCACTGCAGGGGAGGGGAGAGGTGCACTGCAGGGGGTGAGAGGTGCACTGCAGGGGGTGAGAGGGGCACTGCAGGGGGTGAGAGGTGCACTGCAGGGGTGGAGGTACACTGCAGGGGTGAGAGGTACACTGCAGGGGGTGAGAGGGGCACTGCAGGGGGTGAGAGGGGCACTCGCAGGGGGTGAGAGGGGCACCTGGGGGGGGAGGGGAGAGGTGCCTTGAAAGAATCAGGGGTTTCTGGTTTTATTCTTATCACCATATTCTGGGATGAACAATATAAACAGATTATTGGATATAACATCATATTGCTGTGTGTCTGGTCATCTATCTACTTCTAGTTTCAGGCGACCATAGCAACCGCAGGACAGCATCCAGCATAAGAATTCATCCGAACAATATTGTTGGCTTTTCATTTGCTGTTAGGTTTCCCTTTAAAGAAATACAGGAATATGTCCTGTTAATCTATATATGTGGAATGGAAGGCGCTTGATAGAAAAATATAAAATGTCCTGATTATTACTGACCTCCTATTGGTTTGTGTCTATGTGAAAGTGTTTGTGGATTGAGTTGTACACCAGGCAATCACCTGTCCCTGCGTGACACTGATCAATGCTCAGATCACGTATCGCGTATGATTTTGTGTGTGTGTGTTTTGTAATTGCAAGTTTACAACACAGACACAGTCGCCATTTTGCTCTGGATGATAAATTGATTGGTCGAGGTGAAAGTGACAAATGATGTAATTAGAGGATCTCAGTCACTAATTGGTGAAATTTATTATAAGGGGTGTAACACTGAAATAATAATAATATTATAGTAGAAGGTTCACAAATAGATAAAGATTCTATATTCCCTGAAGTGAGTGATTGAGTCTACGTTCTGAATCAGTGAGGGTGACATAGGGAAAGATGTTGAGCTGTGGTACATGTAAACGTTTTTGTTTTTAAAGCATGAAGTTCCCCTTTAAATGGGACCATTTCACATCCAAAGCGTTAGGAAAGAATCCTTGTGGATATTTTTATTCATACTAATAAATGAACATTTACATGAACACATACATTTTTTTCTGGTCTTCTGCATTTTTAGACAAATGGTTGGTTTATACAGATTTAAAGGACATGTACACTGGGAAATTTGAATTTTTAAATTGCTCATTAATGGAAACTATAATTTTTTCCAACTGTCACTGTGCCGTTTTTTTGATGATCTGTCCCATATTTGTTTAGATATCCAGTCTCAAACATCTTATATTTCAGCTGTCTATCAAGTGCCATAATCTTTTCTGTTATTTATAGTTTTGCAGTAGCTGGAATGGTGACAGTTGGTACGTGAACTGCATGGTGGGAAGTTATCTCTTCCAATGCTGCCTCATAGGGATTACTGAGCATGCTCGCCCTCACAGAGAGTCAGATAGGAGGCTGGCAGTGGGCTGGGGGATTGAGTGACTGAACTTTAGCAAAACAAGTACTGTATTGAAGTCATGCAGCAACACAATCAGAGTGCTGCTTACATGTATTCATTTATAGATCGAAATGAGGCAAAGTAATTTTTTTCAGTGTACAATTCCTTTAATCCTCAGAAACATTATTTGTACCTCTCAAGCCGCATTGTCTTTGTGCTAGTAATCTGTATGTGTTGTCTATACCTGTAATCTGTATCGGCAATTCTGTAATCTGTATCTGTAATTCTGAACCTGTAATCTGTATCTATACTTCTGAATCGGTCGGTATCTGTATCCGTAATTCTGTACCTTTAATCTGTACCTCTAATGCTGTAAAAATCAGTTTTTTATATAATAATAAATACAATTAAATAATAAATCAGTGAAGATGGAATACATATTTTCAGCCTTTGTGCCGAGTTGCTAGGCTCCTGTTCACTGTTAACCTGTTCCACCTGTCCTACGAACAACTCACAATGCATTTTATTTAAATTAGCCGGGTAGGACTGTCTTTCATTCACATGTACAACTCAGCACTCAGAGCAAGGGTCATACTGTGGACTGTAACGTCTTCTGCCCCAACCAGCAGGTAAAATCATCAAATCCTTCTTTGTAAACTAAATCTATTCCTCTCCTTTCTCCTGCCCAGAGCAGTGTGCTTGTTTACATTCCGCAGCTAGAAGGTAAAATGAATATTACTTTGTCAGGGGATGCAACATCTAATTTATACAGTGCAAATACAGGATACTTCTAGCTAAACCTGCAATCTCTCACCCATCCATTAACTTTACCTGGACCTCATCTCTGTTTCCTGCGGTAATGAAATGCTATTTCTTATTGGTTTATCACATAAACTTGTTTTCAAGGTTATTTGTTTATTTTTTTGTATTAGGAACTGCAAGTGGTACCTTGCCCCTGAATAATAAGATTGTCTCACACAATAGTTTGCAACTTATAATTGTGTTACCCTCTTCCATCCAGGCAGTGGGAATGATTGTCTTCTTTCTTCTCTGAAAAGTAATACAATCATTTACAGATTATAAAATTCGATGTGGGATTTTTATATCACGACGTAGACTTACAAAAATGAAGGTTTGTTTTAAGTGGAGTAAGGAATCCAAATATGAACTGGAAATGTTTCTATATCGGTTTCCTTTTAAGAAATTTGCTATTAATTTGCTGTAACCAATCAGATTTTAGCTTTTTACTGGTTTACTGCCGTTAGAAAACATTTGATTGTTTACTGTGGTTACTGCAGATAGCACCGGCACATATAGGTGCAAATGGATGTTTGAAAATGGATTTCCCTATCCGGCATTAGTGTTTGTCAGTTAGCTTCTTAGTACCCAGCGGCTCTTTGCATAAGTCATTTGAAAATACTTTGTTTAGATTGCTGTGAATACAGTATTAATTTGTTTACGTAACTGTATAGGTTCCTGTTAATGTATAAAGAGATCATCTCCTCCATGTGTGATGTCAACTCATGCACCAGAATTCCTTATGTGATTCGTTTGCTTTTCCCTTTGGCTGTCCCATAACCTGATTGCTTTCTCTAGAAATTTTCTCATGTTAAATTGAGTCATATGTTTAACTTTGAGGGGTGGGCAACTTTATTTTTACTCTAGAGTCAAAGGTTTTTTCCTAGGTGCATTTCTGGCTGCTGAGATTTGTTTCCTGAAGAATGCTGGGGCCTAATCTTTCAATGGCTGATACTATTCCATCTACCGTAGTGTGTAGATTAAATCCCACGCTGTACACCTCCAGTAGGATTGAACAGACTTAGAAATGCTGTAAGAAACAAAGTTTTTTTGTGTCATGTAATACCCAAGAGAACCTTGCCTATTATTATTAGAAATCTTAGCCGATTCCTGCAGATTTTACAGCAGAACTTAGTGTACCAGATTACAAATAAATATTCTGTGTATTTGTTTTTCTCTGAGGCTATATGCTGTCTCCACTTCAAGATGGCAACACACGATAAGATTTTTTTGTTTAAATTGGAAAGCATATTGTCTGATTATAGGGTTAGAGAAATGTAGTTTCGTATAGCTTTTCTTGCAGGATAAATGAAGATTACTTCCATGTCTGAGACAGGCTAGTCCCGAATATCATTGGCTGATAAATTTCAGCATTGCATTCTGCTATTTTTAATGTGTTTCAGAATCGCCACAGCAGCCAAACACCATCGGTCACAAAATTGTTGTTTTTTTCAGGCAATTCATTTTTTTAATATAAGACAAATTATAGTGCGGAGAGTTTAATCATGTAATTCCTTTCACTGCCTGTCCATTGTTTGGTGGCGCTGTGGTGGTCAAGCACTAATGTTAAGTGATTGTGCAAGGAACCATAGTGAACAAGAGCCCAGCAAACGCCTTTTCTACAGGTTTATCACACTGGTGGATCAGCACACAATGCCCTACTGAGCACCCATATGCATACGATTCTCGGGTGGTGTGGCCATTCCGTCAGCCTTTCGTTCACTGTTGGTCGAGTGCAAAATCACACATGTGTACATCTGCGCATAAACCATCCCATTTTGGTCATGGTCCCCTATGGACTACACGATCAGCCGCATTTGTCCAGGCCGACCACTGGCTAGTGGTGATGGTGTATACCCAGTCTTAAGGCACCTACCTGTGTATATAGATTTACATGTATTTCTTACACCTTAGGAGTTATATTTTATTTCTAAGAGTGTATGCCTTTAAATAACTTGAAACATCACGTCTAATATGCATGGGGATTATTTGGACTTTGTGCATTATGTAGGACTGGTGTCTGCATCCTTTTTAACCCTTTATTCTGGGATTCTTCTCCCAGCATGCACTGTCTTTTGTGGAATGCTGGGAGTTGTAGCTTGTTAAACAGGGTAGAGCTGTTTGTACTCTGCTCAAAAGGGAATGTTGTTTAACCTGTCCCGGGTTAATATATAGGAAATAAAGCCAAAATACAGTAATGTGTCCTTGGAAAATCTTTGCACTACTTGTTTGCTCAGTCACTTATCAGGCAAAGTATTGTAAAGTTGTATGGAAATCTGTTAAAAAATGTTACCGATGGGGAAATGTAGCAAAGCGCAGACTGACGATTGGTCCACGTCAATCTACTTTTAATTTGCTTTCATCTAATGATCACAAACACATTCATTTACCTAGACCTGCAACCACTGGACGATTCAATATCCTAGTTACTCTGGGTAAATCCTTAAAGACACCTAACCCCCAGAAAGTTGTACCAAATAGGCCAAAACCATCATATTGAATAGTTAGTGCAAACTTACGCTAAATGTTAAATTTACCCCAACCTACGGTAAATTGGTTAAGACAGCACAGTGGTTCTGTATGTTTTCTTATTCTCCTCATTGTGGTTTTCCACTTGTTTACGTTGATCAGTCTTCCATAACTTTTCATTAAACAAATGACCCGCACATGATAGATTTATATCGAGTAGGGCACGTGTGTGGTGGGTTGGGGTCACAGATCTGCCATGCGTTCATCTAAACCTACATTTCATTTAGTCGTATCTGCAAATGTTTATTTTTATGCAGAACTCGGGATTGAAATCTGAGTCGGACTTGTAGCCTTGGGGAATGTTTTGTGGACATTTCTATCATCTGCAACAAATAAATATTGCATTGCAATGAATGGGTTTAATATTCACTCTTGTGATAGGGGCCTATATCATTCCAACCTTCCTATGTATAAACCAAATATACAGGGGGGAGTTCTGTTTAATCAAATCAATATACAATAGGATTCAGTGCTGTTTACATGAGAGATAAATACTAGTTACATCTATAGAGATAAAGGAGGGGAAAGGGTGAAATGTTTTTAGAGAAACCTTGGAGAGAGAAGCTCGTAAAGTCCTGGGCCTTCCATTCCTGCTGATGTCACGTTTCCCTACAGACCAAAGGTCACGGATGTTTTAAAGGCAAATTTTTCTTAAAGGTAAACTATAGCCTAAAACACAGATGGACTCAAATTTGCCCTGAGTGATTCCAGAGAATGGTCTTATTTCCTACAGGTGTAGGTTAAGTTAGCAATTACTTAGAACTGTAACAGGGAGATTCAATAAAAGTTCTTAACGTTTAAAATGGTGCTAATTTTGCCCCAACCAATCAGATCTTATTTAACATTTAAAAGCTAACATCTGATTGGTTGGGGCAAAATTAGCACCATTTTAAACGATAAGAACTTTTATTGAATAACCCTGTAAGTGTTTTATAGTTCAAAGGATACCAGCGGTTTTATACAATTGTACCTTGCATTAAAATACTTGTTTAATGTGAATTATACTGATGTTAGAGGATGCTGATATCCCAAGGTTAGGAAGCCCCCTAGACAATGGATAGCTGTCTCATTGCAGATATTTGCGGTGTGTGGCTGCAGAGGTGAGTTTCTGGGTGGTCTCCTTGTATACCTGACAGGTTTTCTAGAATTAAATGGCTGGGATGTGGGTGTTGCAATCTGCCAGTGAGAACGTCCTTGATAAAATGCTGGCTGTGCAGTTTGTATTACACGTACGTGTAATGTAATTTACATACAAAGCCACGCCTTCTCTAACCGCCAATTTTACAAGCTTTTATTGAACTATTAACCCTATCACCCTCTACCTGGCAGAGCACTGATCTGGGTACAGCATGTAGCTCAATCCATGTAGGTTATCAGCCAATAAACACACATCTACCTTCTATTTTATAATCTCTCATCATTTAGCCCTTCACATATTAACCCTTAATCCCCTATATATTTACTTATTACCCTTCAAACCTATAGCAGCCTGCAAAATTACTAAAAACCCATTATTTCAAGCAGAGCAGCTCAGCATTGCCTACTACTGTTTGATTAGGGTATTGCAACATCAGTAAGTGGTGAAAATGACTGATTCTGCAGCCAACAATAAGTTCCTTTCAGATGCAGGATTTGACGTTGAGGAATGAAAATGATCCTCAACAGCTTTGCTGCTGTTAGTGGAGACAGCAGCAATCATGGAATTGGTTTTAGATTGTGTATCTTTTGTACATTGTGTAATCTGCTACATACAACCATTGCATGTGTGTTGACATTAGTAGCCCGTCATATAAATCTATTGGTTAAGGTAGCCAGTTCTATAGCCATCAGTAGACAATTCTACTTAATTAAGGTGGACGACGGGGTTTATCTATTGTCGTCAGTGTTTAGGGGCTGTTCCCGACCAATCGGAGTGCCGTCGAACGACCCCAGTCTTGGGATGGCATGTATATAAAGCGGTTAAGCGGAACCCTGATGAATTTGAATATTTAGAATGTTTAATCGAAATTTTTTAAACACAATTTTGGACGTTTTTCAATCTACTTTTCGGTTTTCAAATATTGGATTTTCCCAAGATAAGCTTGAAAAAATTTTTAGCATCCGTTGGACCTGCTCATTTGCAAAACTGGCATTTCTGAATTAAAACCCGGGACTCATCGCTAGTCACATTGAAATCCAGATTTATTGCATAATCCAAATAAAAAAAGACAGGGTGCCCTTGATTAGCAATGTGCCACCCTCCACTGTCGGAGACGGCAAGTAAAATACAAAGTGGCGTGGGTAGAAAACTTATTAATATTCTTTGCCTGTTTGTCTTAACAAAGGGCCGGGCAAAAATGGGGACAATCAGAATTCAAGGGACGCAGTGTTTACAGGATGTTAATTGGATGCAGAACGAATAGTCATTGTGCCGGCGGATTACAGCTCAGTCTGTTTACATTTCTGTTCATTCGGTTGTGCGTGTTTTCTTCCCCCGTCATTTTTATTACTGGGGGTATGAAGGGATTAAGGAGCTGATACTAGCAGTTCTGCACTAATTAGTCTTTGCATATGTTTTCCCTGACTTTAATAATTACCTCCAAAGGGTCACAAAGTGTGTTTTGGGTAGTGCTGGTGTTTAATAATATCTGGTTTTGTGAGACAGAACATCTCCTAGGACTAGGTGTTTAACTCTTTGGCAGCTAGAAAGAAGGATTGTGAAATGTTGGTATAGCAGGAAGTTATAATATATTAGTGACTATCTTCATTATGGAGAGCAGCAGTTGTGTGTTTTTACTTTAAGTCATTGCTATGTCACAGACCTTGTGACCCTGCATCACTGGTCATGTGACCGCCGCCAAAAATAACACAAGAAAAGTTTTAAAGGATAACTATCGTGGGTCTAAAGTTTTTTTTAAAATAAGGTTTAAATGAAAAGTACATGGGACAGGGATATAGGCCTGGTAATTCCTACCTCCCAATATTGTTTCTGTGAGGAGCACCAGCCCAAAGAAAACTGATTCTGCCAGTCTTCCTCTTGGCTTCAGCACTATCTTTAATACAGGAATAGTCCAGGACTAACCTGGCAAATGAAAACTGTATGTGCTGTAGCTACTTAACAAAATGATATTGTGAGTTCAGAATAATCAATCCAACCTCCTTACCCCAGGTACTTTCCATTTTAATAAGTTAATTTTAGAGTATAGTTATCCTTTAAGGAAAATTAATATTTAAAAAATATGAACAAAAAATGTAAACTAGAAAAGGAAAGTTAAACTTTAAATTTGACTGTGTGTTTCAAAACCTGCGTCTGGGACACGGGCAATCAACTCAGGTAATCAGCGCTGATTAGGTCTGCTCGCAGGTGTTGGTTGTGCCTGTGTCATATGTCCATTAGAGTCTATAAGCAAAAAGTCTGTAAATTCATTGATTAATCGGAAGTGCATTCACAGATATCAGTGTGTCATGCCTGTCTGTACCGCGTTGCATGTGTCCAGCTCAAAAA
The DNA here is from genome assembly GCA_019447015.1 of Hymenochirus boettgeri. NCBI lineage: Eukaryota > Metazoa > Chordata > Amphibia > Anura > Pipidae > Hymenochirus > Hymenochirus boettgeri. The sequence continues at coordinate 92,557,416 of CM033476.1, forward strand.
CTAAGAGGAGATACAGTCCAAATATAGCAAGATTAAAAGAGATGAAGATGATAATGAAGAAGAAGAAGAAATAGAAAGATCAGGAATTGAAGATTCATGTGGCTGCCTAGGTAGTGAATTGACCAGTAAATTTTATGGACAAATGATTTATATGATACATGAAATGTGGCCTCTCAGATACATGAAAATGTAACTTGAGGTCAAAATCAACTGATTGAGCAAAATAAGTGAGTCATGCTGCCAGAATCAGGGAAATCTTTATACATTAAAGGGCAACGCTAAAAATAAAAATATCTATTTATATTCAGGATCCCCCTCAATCTGGGTTTCGTCATACTTAGATTTTTATCCAACACTCCTAAGAATATATACCTGTGTGACGTCAAACTCTCCTATCATGCTTAAAAGAGAACTATCGTGTATATAAAGATTTTTTTAACATACAGTTAAAATGGAAAGCACTTTGGACAGTGATTTAGGCCTGGTAAGTCTTCCTTCCCAATATTGTTTCTGTGAGGAGCATCAACCCAAAGAAAACAGATTCTGCCAGTCTTCCTCCTGGCTTCAGCACTATCTTTAATACAGGAATAGTCCAGGAGTAACCTGGCAAATGAAAACTGTTAGTGCTGTAGCTCCTCAACAAAATGATATTGTGAGGTGCGAATAATCAATCCTACCCCCCAGTCCCAGGTACTTTTCATTTTTAAAAAGTTACATTTTAGAATATAGTTATCCTTTAAGCGCTCCTCCTCCCTAAACCACTGGCCTCGGGCATGCTCAGTGTGCGTTGCTGCTGGATTGAGAGAGGAGCTGTCCAATTAGCTACTTTTGTATCACACAGTACTAAGGGCCTAGGAAATGAGAATGAGTTAGAAAATAAATGAAACATTGTTTAAATCATTGATGGATTATAAATCATGGGAAAAGGTTTTTAGTATGAACTTCCTCATTATTCTATTTACTCCTGGGCTGTTGCTGGGTCTTTATATAACCCCCATGTGTTTAATTCTATTGGTTTCTTTGGTTTCAGACACAAGCTTGCATTTTCACATTTGACATTATCCGCTTAACATTCAAATAAACATATTCTGTGAAGTTTTCTTTTTTTATTGCCACAGGAAAAGCTTATATATTTCTTTGTGTTGTTTGTTTTGTTTGAATAGTTTTACGGCCTTTCTCTCGGGGGAAATTAAAATGGCCGCCCCGATTAACACAAACCTCCCTGTCCAGCATCGCAGCTGATACCCAGAAAATAACCTAGCAGATGAAAATGTGACTAAATCCAATTGTTTTTTGAAGAAAAGAAAAAGAAATAAATACAAACCAAGAATGGATTAGCAGGAGGGGGATGTTGAGTTGATTATATGTGTTAAGTAGCGATTTGAATTTCAGATGAATATTCATCATGACGCCAGTTTTCTCTGTTTATAAAGATGTTTTCTCTAAGGGCAGTGGTCTCCAGACATGAAATAGATGTTGGTGGATAATATAGTCTCTAAATCTGTCAGTTAGTTATCTCAGCCTATTATATTAGGATAACTAGGTCACAGTGCACTGTCCGTGACAACAAAAAGAGACCCTCAAACCAGAGTGACCTATGTTCAACCTTGGTTGTGCAAAGGATTCTTGGAGTTATGGTCTGTGGATCTCCAAAAAGATGCTTAATACTTCTGTTGCTTACACAATACTTCACACAGAAACATGGTTGATCAAAAGGGACTATTTAAATGGACTGTAAAATTTGCACTTCTACATCATAGGATCTGACACTTTGGGGGTTAAGATGTGCACAGCTAATTAAATGGGTGGGCTGGTCTCATGGTTCCTTTAAATGGTCACTTGGTGCGATTTAATGTAGCTTAAAGTTGATCTGGAATAAAAGATTTTTTTGCAGTTGATCTGCAGGCTCTCTAGTCTCAATTCCTTTTTATGTATATCTGTGTTGCTCTATACTTGTGTCACCCTGTCTGTCTGTTCATGTCGCTCTGTCTGTCTCTGTGTCTGCCTGTCTGTTATCCTCTCTGTTACTGTCTGTTTTACAATGCTCCGTCCATTCCCTTTTATATCTAAGAACTTTTGTTTTCTGGGTTATTCTATTGCAGCACAGTAGGTTATGATAAGTTTAAATTAAATGAACCACTGTTCATACCTGCAGAGTTACAGAGAGAGACTCTCGGTCTCTCTTTCCATTTCCTTAGCAGGGATTTGATTGGGGTTAGAGCTTGGTATTAGGAACTGTCTAAACCTTGAATGTTCTGCAATAAGACTCGCACATCTCCATTCAAACCTTGACCCTGATTCAGTGAACAAGTAGTGATAACACAAGGGGTCATGTTTACAGACTGCATGCAGGGGCTGGTAAAAGTATCACTATACTAAAAATACAGAGGATCTATGGTAGTTAACATCCTAGATCAGTGTGGTTTTGAGATTCTGCATGGCTGTTATATTGTCACTGTGATGAAAGGCAACTATAAAAGATTTGATTTTAATTTGTACCTAAACAAATTCATCAGTACCTATAATATACCTAATACTTACCTATTACCATTTCTCACCTGCTAATGTATTTGGTTTCCTTTCTGCCTCCTAGATTTGGTGGTGGTGGATCACTGACCCTCGTTGCTTTAAATACCGACCTGTCTCATGATTTCCTCTTGAAAAGATGCAGTTGTAGTTTACTGCCATCCCAGAGACGAGCAGGATGAATAGCGAGGAGGAGTTTTTCGACGCCGAAACAGGTAATGTTGTTAGCACCAATCAGAGCATACAGGGAGGGTTCTCTGGGCCCCAACTATTAAGCCCCCCCCCCCAAAACCAACTTATAAGGGGCCCCCCAAACCATATTCATCTAATGGCTGTGAATTGTGTGTTTTGCCCCTGTTAGGCAGGTGAGACTTGTAACCATGCATGGAAGGTGGATGTGAGTGTGATATATCTGGGTTTTTCTGTTCTGTGAGTCTCTTTGTATCTGACCTCAGTTGTTTATTTTTTTTTTGTACGGTGAGCAAGTAATTGTCAAAACAGTCTCGATGACATCTGCTGCTGTGTCATTGGTAGAGAATGGGGCCACTGATGACACGTTATTAACTCACAACGAATATAAAATTATGGTTTTGCGCCCAGAGTATTACTAAGGTGTGGAAGACACTGTCCGTGTCATTGACATGTGCAGGTCCTGTGTTGAGTTTTAGACCCAATTAACTTTTACTGCCATTAGTACAAGTGCAGATCTTTCTGGTTCTGAAGTTTATCCAGTTTAACCGGGGTCAAACCACTAACTGCTGGATTGTGTACAAGGGTTGGCAGTATATCTGTCATTATGTGTTGTGAATAGGGAAGTGCGTAACACATGCCCTGGAGCTCAGTACAAACAAGCCAGGTCTTGCACGGATCTCATCAAGCACACGGGGTATCTATAGCCTGAGCTGGGCACTTTGACCTGTACCTGATAAATAAGGATCTTGTTTACTAGGTAAGTTCATTCTCATCCTAACAAGTGTGAACGGTGAACATTCTCCTTCCCACTGGTCTTTTCTGTCATTAGTTTCCATCTCATTTTGTGTATTTTCTCCCTTCCTCATTGTATTGCAGTGAATGTCTCTTTCTGTGTCTGTCTGCTTCCAAATCTCCCTTACTGCCATTCTGTCCATTGTGCATGTCTATCTCCCTCTCTCTGGCAGTCTTTAATACTGTTGTCTGTTTATCTTCACTTGCCTGTCCCTCTATCTGCCCTGGTCTGTATTCCAGCCCATAGCTTGGTGTTTATAAGGGATACATAATATAGTTAATATCCCCCAATGTGTGTATATCATACAAGGCCAGTCCCCACCTGCACTGCGGCTATTTACCCTAGTAAAGATACAGAGTGGGGTTTGTACAGTACAACTGTCTGGTGCTGTTAGGTTTCAGATTGTTAGCTCTGTGGGTAGGGGCCTATTCACCTTATGCTCGTGTTTGTACAGCTGTACACTTTGTGCAAATAAAGTATAATGGTGATTTAGCAACAGTGTAACAGGCAGGGGCCGCTCTGTGGTTCGTTGGACAGTGCACTTTGTTTGTGTAAACCTTGGTTTTAGAATGTGGTGCGGAATAGTTGCGAAAATCATGAATTGGGGAAGCTCTGAGATAACTGTCAGCAGTGGATATTGCACTATTCTCAATACTCCATTCCATGGTTAGTACAACCATGCTTAAGGGGCAAGTCCAGCCCCAAAATGAAAACTTACATACAGGTAAATCACCCCCAAAACCCTAAACGGTAATAGTTTGAAATGTGAAATATATAAGTCTAACCTGAAATCCTGCACAATGTCCTGTTGCCCCTGTTTCTGCTTCCTGGTTCTTCCAGTTAGTAACTATCAGTTATGGATTTGACAGTTGACATCACAGCCAATGACTGAATGTTAATCCCCTGTCTGCCTCTTCTGAGCATGCCCAGGCTCAGTACAGGCTCAGTACAGATTTCTAAATGGCTCCGTTTCCATGAGGCATCCAGAAGCATAGCAGGCATACAGTAATGAATTCATAGGACAAACTATGATATATCAACATATTTTAAAGAGGCCATTCTTTCTAAAAGATGTTCTTATGAGGGTGGAGTTGTCCTTTAAGGTGGTGATGTTGCACTGAAGTCTATTAGTAAGGTTAACACATCAAAGCAGTAGAATACAATTGTGTGTTTGAATGAAAATATAGTATAGCATTCTGCTCTCTGGCTCCTCCCACAGTCAGTGTCCATATAGATAATGTGAAACCTTGTTTTTGGCCTTTCACATAAAAACTGTAATAGTTGTGATATTGGAATAGTTGTGTGTAGGGGAATTATATGTCATTTTATATTTAAATTCTTATTAAGCATTTCATAGTAATGGGTGGGGGAGAGATTTTAAAAGGTGGTAGAAAGAGATGAATCATTTGATGTGTATATAAGTGAATAAAATAATGCAATGTTAAATATGTTATCCACATTTCATTATTGTCTATGGAGACTGATACATTACGATTTAATCCTGCATTGATCCTTATATAGCCCTTGGGCTATGAACACACACAACGGAAGTCTGATGTTTTTGAACAGACAGTATAGATTGTACATCAATCAGGAGAGACATCGCCACCCAGAATGCACCTGATCTCGCATATTAAAATAGCTAGGATGGGGGGAAAGTTACAGACATTTCCATTCAACTTAACTGCCCAATCAAAATATCACACCAGGCAGTCAGCTGGGCAGAGATATCAACCCCTGTGTACCAAGCTGAGGGTACCAGTTATCTTTTCCATTTTCTACTAGACTGCATTGGGCTACCAGCAAGATCATTGTGATTAGTAGGCTGTTCCAAATTCCTACATCCGTCTGCTTTAATAATGCAAAATTCATTGTTTGACTGTGACATCAAAAAGTAAACACAGACAAAGAGAGAGTGAGGCAGCTGGAGGAGCCTTCAGGGCAAACCCTTTCAATTCCAGCTCCCTGCAGTTCAGTTACCTTTTTACCCTCGCTCAGCATCGCGTCCCTCTGACAGGTGACGAGGTGACCGTGTGCAGATCAGTACAAGGTACAACTGCTGCAACACAATCAGGGACTACACAGGAAGACTACTTCCCATTCAATGACCGTGCACATGGAGCTTTATTTATACAGAACAGCGTTAAAATAAAGAGACAGGGGAAACTGATCTACATCAAGCTGACATGCCGATACATTGTATCTTTTAAATTTCACAGCAAGGGAATCCTGAACCAAAGAGCTTACACTCTATGGCCGTAGGAATAACATGCATGTTAGAGGTACATGTGGCGCTTTTGACAAATTTCTTAATTGGGTTCGGACAAAACAATTGGTGCAGGTAGGTAGGTGTGAGTGGGTAGTGGTAGGTGTTGTGGAATTGACACAGAAGGGTCAGTAGGCAGGTAGTTTTCTTATGTAGCTAACGTGGAATTATTGCAGAACAGTGACTGGGTATCTGGATCCTGGAGGATAAAATGCGGTGGCACGTGTCACACAATATTTCCCTTATCTCTCGATTGTTTATCTCTGATTGTTTTTATCTAATTAAAAGATAACAAGGTAACCCTTCAGCCATCTGGTGAATGTGCACAAAATCCTTCGGCTGCCAAAGACGTTTGCCCTCCATTTATCCCTAGTGTAGCGCGTAATAGGTGGCTTACCTTGGTCTGCGTTTCACAGTCATCATCTTAGATGTTATTTACAACGTTTGTTATTATTTCACCGAGTCACTCGAATTAACGATTTCCTCAATCCATTCATATTTGAAGTGCTTGGGAGGCAATGCCAGCAATCTGATTGGTTCAGATGAAATCTCAGTGCTCCTGTGCTCTCCCTTTATAGGGGGAAAAAAACACTTTTAATATGTGCTACTTCTGTTATGTACAGGACCTTTTCTTTATATCTGTATTTATGCTCAAGGTTGGGGCTGCTATGTTGATAGATTGTCCAGTATAAGAGTATATCCGTACACACTTAGATTGTAAGCTTCTAGGGGCAGGGATCTCTTTCCTAATATGTCAAAGTACACCTCACTTATTTTATATATTTATATTCCTAACCTCTGAAACTTTATTTATGTAAATGTAATTTATCTGTATAATGGCACTTATCCCCCTGTTTGCATACTAAGTATTTTATAATGTACAGCGCTGCGTACCCAAGTGGCGCTATATAAATATACATAGGGTTGGAATTTACACTATTGGTTTAATAAACTGCAGTGCTACCCCTTACTGAATTAAGGTATGCCTTGTGGTTAAATGTATTCAAAAGTATAGTGCATTTAGACCTTCTGAATAATGTACTGCAAACAGTTAATTAGATCTCTGACCAGCATATAAATGTCCAGCACAATAGCGGAACTAGCAGATTAAACTTGGACTGTTTCCCCATTGGCTTGGCGTAGGTAGAGTTTGCTATTGCAAAAACCCTGCAGATACCAGGAGATTTAGCATTCAATGTCAGCCGCCTAACACTGCCTGCCCTCTCTTTATTTATTGCACAGGCTTGGACTCTGATAACTCCTCCGGAGAATTTGCCGACATCAACCAAAGAAGTTCACAAATGACGCTCACCAACCAGCTTGCAGAGGGAGATGGAGAGAGGGGACTGCAGGAAAATGGGGTTAAGAAGCACAGGTGAGCTATGGTTTTATATTATAAGTGACTGAGACACAGGACAATATTAAATATCCAGTTGGATTCAGTTCATTTAAGTGATTTTAAAGCTTACAATTTAGAAGTGCACACTGACCAATCACGTAACAAATTCTGGTTGATGGGGCTGGAATATCAGAACAAATTTTTGTCCAAAAAGACGAACGTTTGTCCGAATCATTCAAACTTTCGAAAGGGCGTGGCAGTAAATTTCACCTACAGTCTGTTCGCGAACATTTGATTGGGTAGAAATGTTGGTCCATGTGTACCCAGCCCAAGAGGTTCTTAATAACGAATGATTTATCAGATTGTGTGTTATGTTATGATGGTTTACCATAGGACAGTTGCCTAGAGCTCCATAGCATAAGGGTGCCCCTAGAATGAACTGTGATTAATACAGCATGTCATAGCTGCAGACAATACCGGACATTTGTACTCTGACCAGTTTAAGGGGTTTTTAATAGCCAACCCAGGAAAGTACTTTAGCAGTCAGTGTAAGTTCTTACGTTAAATGGGTTAAATGTTATTTTAAATGTTTTTACTGTGCTGGTCAGAGTTCATTCAATATCTGGAGCTCCAATAAATTTGCCTGGGAAAGGGGATTTGTTTCCTAAAAAAGATCATTGTTTAGACTGACATGCATATATCAAACACATGGCAATAAAATTAAATCCGGGCAATCCTGAACAGCCATTTGGGGGTCTTGTGAAGTTAGAAGACCCAGGAGTGTCACATCTCGGCCCAACATGCGAATGCATGACACCCTTGCGACAAAATATTTGTGTATGTGTTCGGTGTTGATCCGACCAGCTGGTTGATGAACAACAATCGTACATGTGTACGAGGCTTAAGACTGCCTTTGTTATTGAAAGGGTTAACAGTAAAATCACTGAGCAAACAAATTTCACACCTCCAGAACAGCAAACAAAAGCCTTGCTCTCTGCTACAGATAACAAGCCTACTTAACTCCCCTGTCCTTACTGCATGGTACGGTCAAGTGCCACCCTGTGTCTCATACAGTGCTGCCCCCTTCTGACACCCACTGTACATTACTAAACTTCCACCAGTAGTGTCTGTCCCATTGAATAATCGCAGGCCAAGTATAAGTAATCATGGCATGGTTTAAATGTGGTTGTGGCCCTTTGGGGCCCACAGCTCTGGACCCCATTCTGCTGTCCTAACAGTTTTTTGATTACTTATATAATAAAATTATAGTTATGGGCAGTAAAGCTTGTGTTTGTGATGGGCCATGGTTTAGTCAGGCAGAAGAATGTTAAATACCGGGATTGTACAATCATTATTGTTGTGTGTATGGATGTAGTAGCGAACACTCGGTCGGGACATAAGTCCTTTCGTTTATACCCACCATTAAATATCCCTCAAGGATTTGTCACTGATCTGTTCATCCTGTGAATTTCTAGTCTGAAAAACAACACTGGATGCCCCATAATTACACAAGTAGACCGGAGACCATTTAACTTACAAGTAATTGGAGTATCCTGTGAATACATGGAGGGTTAATCACAGATAGTGGTAAAAGTCCCACTATTTTGTGTCGGTTATGCACAAAATTGCAACAATTTTGCGTCAACATTCCTGCTGAATTACGCCAAATTTGTACCATATTTTTAAACATTTGTTCCTCGATTGTGCGGATTTTCATCATTTTATTAATGCCTGCTGGGGACCTGGTCTTACCTTTTGGGGAATAAGTTTTTTAGGGCAAAACAATAATAATATTAGTGGTTAGAACTCCTAGTGAATGACCATCATAGTCTCTGGTGGATTTGTTTTGGTGTTTGGGGATTTCATTCCAACATTCAGCCAGTGATCCATCTTTATAGTAACCCCTGTAAGCAGTAATAACAATAGGAATATTACCCCTTATTAATGTTTGATTCATTTTCCAATTTCCTAGGACAACGTTGCCAGCACCAATGTTCTCCAGAAATAATTTCAGCATTTGGAGCATATTGAAGAAATGCATTGGGCTGGTAAGTAAACAGTAATGGAAACCGGCAGCCATATTGAATTTATCATATCCTGATTTTGAGCTGCGATTGTTCATTTGAATCTGTGACATCTGTATTTGTTGTTTTTGTCATTTAATTCCCTTTAAGTATCCGCGCATTACAGAATGACAGAGCCACAAACATTTACTCTGCAAACAAAGGTTAACAAAAGTTCTTCCGTGTATCAGTCGATTGGGGCGAAAAATCTGTGCTGCTTTCGGCCGCCGCTGTGATCGATGCATGTCAGTAAATCATGCTGCATGAACTGTCTGTCGCGGCAATAGTGGCTCGTAGCGAACGTTCGGTCAGGACAAAGTGTCCCCTTGTGTGTACCAAGCCTAAAGGTTTTTACCCGTTATCATGTTAAGAGAACTTCCGCGTTGATTTCTTCCCTTAAAGCTGTCCATACACTAAGCAGACATTATATAGATTTGAGATATCTATCTAATGTCTAAGGCTGGGTACACATGGTACAATATTTTCGGCCGACCAACCGATAGTGGCATGTATTGATCGGTCGGCCTAAACTATCTTACCATGTTTTCGGGGCCCCCTTTCATCCGGATCGGACGAACGGGCAATCGGGTCCGTTGGTAAATCATGGCCGATTGAGCGGTTCCCTATGGGAATCCCACGATCGGTAGCGGCCACTGTTGCAGTGACCAACAGTTGTCTGATGAAGGTACAGCTTGTGTACCAAAACGTTACACTGTCTGTGTATCCTGTGTATGAAGCATTAAAATACATTGGTGTTTAAGACTGATGTGCATGGTGTTTTACATATTATTGATATCTGACCTCCAACCATGGTCTACCATTACACTCAGCAAGGATCTACATGTATATTTCTATAGGAGTGTGCAGGATTACCCTTGTTGCTTGACTTTTATTAAGTTAAGCCCCTCTCTTCCCTAAGCCACTGGTTCAGGCATGCTCAGTGTATATTAGGGAAGCTCTCTGAGGATTGAGGATTGTGCAGAGCTAGCTGATGTCACACAGGTGTATCTTTGGTTAAAATTTGGAGAGGAATTTTTTTTTTTTAATTTGCTGATTCTGGGTTTTTAGTTAGGAAAAAATTAACTTTTCTTTTAACTTGCCTTTCAGAAGCCAGGGCTTAATAAAGCATGAGGATGAGATATCTGCAACATGAAATATTATAGCAGATCACACTCAATAATTAAAAAGACACAGATGCAAAATCCTCATTGCGCTGTGTGATAAGTTTATAGATAATTATCTACGCTAAACACAAATACCCTTCGGGACGTACATTCTAACTTCTTTCCTTGCAATTCAGCAATATTCCCTTTTTTGCCTTAAGGAACTGTCAAAAATCACAATGCCGATCGTCTTCAACGAACCTCTGAGTTTCCTGCAGAGAATCACAGAATACATGGAGCACACTTACATGATCAACAAGGCCTGTTCGTACTCAGACCCCATGCTTCGGATGCAGGTTAGAAAACACGCATGCGTATATGAACAGAAAGAGAAGTCTTTATACTGATAATGTATTATTTTATTCTATGTTACCTATCTTGTTTTATGTAGAATAATTTAAGGATCTAGTGACTTTCCAACTTCTGGATAATTTACAGTAGGGGATACATTATCCCTTATAATACATGAGTGGTACCCAGAGTTCCCTGTATAACTCATTCTGTGTCCTTGTACCTTTATATGGACACAGAACTCCTCAGTGACTTCTAATATCCTTATATTACCAGAGTGGATACATTATCCCTTAGAAACACGAGTGGTACCCAGAGTTCCCTGTATAACTCAGTCTGTGTCCCTTGTACTTATATAGACACAGAACTCCTCAGTGACTTCTATATCCTTATAAATTACAGTAGGGGATACATTATCCTTATAATACAGAGTGGTACCCAGAGTTCCCTGTATAACTCATCTGTGTCCTTGTACCTTATATGGACACAGAACTCCTCAGTGACTTCTAATATCCTTATAATTTACAGTAGGGGATACATTATCCATTATAATACATGAGTGGTACCCAGAGTTCCCTGTATAACTCAGTCTGTGTCCTTGTACCTTTATATGGGCACAGAACTCCTCAGTGACTTCTAATATCCTTATAATTTACAGTAGGGGATACATTATCATTATAATACATGAGTGGTACCCAGAGTTCCCTGTATAACTCAGTCTGTGTCCTTGTACCTTTATATAGACACGAACTCCTCAGTGACTTCTAATATCCTTATAATTTACAGTAGGGGATACATTATCTAAATACATGAGTGGTACCCAGAGTTTCCCTGTATAACTCAGTCTGTGTCCTTGTACCTTTATATAGACACAGAACTCCTCAGTGACTCTAATATCCTTATAATTTACAGTAGTGGGTACATTATCCTTAGAATACACGAGTGGTCCCAGAGTTCCCTGTATAACTCAGTCTGTGTCCTTTTAACTTTATATAACACAGAACTCCTCAGTGACTTCTAAATCCTTATAATTTACAGTAGAGGGATATTATCCTTAAATACACGAGTGGTACCCAGAGTTCCCTGTATAACTCAGTCTGTGTCCTTGTACCTTTATATAGACACAGAACTCCTCAGTGACTTCTAATAGCCTTATAATTTACAGTAGGGGATACATTTCCCTTATAATACATGAGTGGTACCCAGAGTCCCTGTATAACTCAGTCTGTGTCCTTGTACCTTTATATAGACACAGAACTCCTCAGTGACTCCTACATCATGATAATTTACAGTAGGGGATACATTATCCATTATAATACATGAGTGGTACCCAGAGTTCCCTGTATAACTCAGTCTGTGTCCTTGTACCTTTATATGGGCACAGAACTCCTCAGTGTCTTCTAATATCCTTATAATTTACAGTAGGGGATACATTATCCATTATAATACATGAGTGGTACCCAGAGTTCCCTGTATAACTCAGTCTGTGTCCTTGTACCTTTATATGGACACGGAACTCCTCAGTGACTTCTAATATCCTTATAATTTACAGTAGGGGATACATTATCCCTTATAATACATGAGTGGTACCCAAAGTTCCCTGTATAACTCAGTCTGTGTCCTTGTACCTTTATATAGACACAGAACTCCTCAGTGACTTCTAATATCCTTATAATTTACAGTAGTGGATACATTATCCCTTAGAACACACGAGTGGTACCCAGAGTTCCCTGTATAACTCAGTCTGTGTCCTTGTAACTTTATATAGACACAGAACTCCTCAGTGACTTCTAATATCCTTATAATTTACAGTAGGGGATACATTATCCTTATAATACACGAGTGGTACCCAGAGTTCCCTGTATAACTCAGTCTGTGTCCTTGTACCTTTATATAGACACAGAACTCCTCAGTGACTTCTAATAGCCTTATAATTTACAGTAGGGGATACATTATCCCTTATAATACATGAGTGGTACCCAGAGTTCCCTGTATAACTCAGTCTGTGTCCTTGTACCTTTATATGGACACAGAACTCCTCAGTGACTTCCACACAGCAATTTGCAGGCCTTTTCCTGAGACCATACGGATATATTAACACCCGGGAACATGTAAGACCAAGAATGGAAATTACTCCGTATTAAAGGTTTGTTCATGTGTCCAATTTCCTAGGACACGTTGCCAGCACCACATGTTCTCCAGAAATAATTTCAGCATTTCATATGTGACAGAAATGCATTGGCTGGTAAGTAACCAGTAATGGAAACCGGCAGCCATATTGAATTTATCATATCCTGATTTTGAGCTGGATTGTTCATTTGAATCTGTGACATCTGTATTTGTTGTTTTTGTCATTTAATTCCCTTTAAGTATCCGCGCATTACAGAATGACAGAGCCACAACACATTTACTCTGCAAACAAAGGTTAACAAAAGTTCTTCCGTGTATCAGTCGATTGGGGCGAAAAATCTGTGCTGCTTTCGGCCGCCGCTGTGATCGATGCATGTCAGTAAATCATGCTGCATGAACTGTCTGTCGCGGCAATAGTGGCTCGTACGAACGTTCGTTTCAGGACAAAGTGTCCCCTTGTGTGTACCAAGCCTAAAGGTTTTTACCCGTTATCATGTTAAGAGAACTTCCCGCGTTGATTTCTTCCCTTAAAGCTGTCCATACACTAAGCAGACATTATATAGATTTGAGATATCTATCTAATGTCTAAGGCTGGGTACACATGGTACAATATTTTCGGCCGACCAACCGATAGTGGCATGTATTGATCGGTCGGCCTAAACTATCTTACCATGTTTTCGGGGCCCCCTTTCATCCGGATCAGACGAACGGGCAATCGGGTCCGTTGGTAAATCATGGCCGATTGAGCGGTTCCCTATGGGAATCCCACGATCGGTAGCGGCCACTGTTGCAGTGACCAACAGTTGTCTGATGAAGGTACAGCTTGTGTACCAAAACTTACACTGTCTGTGTAATCCTGTGTATGAAGCATTAAAATACATTGGTGTTTAAGACTGATTGCATGGTGTTTTACATATTATTGATATCTGACCTCCAACCATGGTCTAACCATTACACTCAGCAAGGATCTACATGTATATTTCTATAGGAGTGTGCAGGATTACCCTTGTTGCTTGACTTTTATAAGTTAAGCCCCTCTCTTCCCTAAGCCACTGGTTCAGGCATGCTCAGTGTATATTAGGGAAGCTCTCTGAGGATTGAGGATTGTGCAGAGCTAGCTGATGTCACACAGGTGTATCTTTGGTTAAAATTTGGAGAGAATTTTTTTTTTTTAATTTGCTGATTCTGGGTTTTTAGTTAGGAAAAAATTAACTTTTCTTTTAACTTGCCTTTCAGAAGCCAGGGCTTAATAAGCTGAGGATGAGATATCTGCAACATGAAATATTATAGCAGATCACACTCAATAATTAAAAAGACACAGATGCAAAATCCTCATTGCGCTGTGTGATAAGTTTATAGATATTATCTACGCTAAACACAAATACCCTTCGGGACGTACATTCTAACTTCTTTCCTTGCAATTCACAGCAATATTCCCTTTTTTGCCTTAAGGAACTGTCAAAAATCACAATGCCGATCGTCTTCAACGAACCTCTGAGTTTCCTGCAGAGAATCACAGAATACATGGAGCACACTTACATGATCAACAAGGCCTGTTCGTACTCAGACCCCATGCTTCGGATGCAGTTAGAAAACACGCATGCGTATATGAACAGAAAGAGAAGTCTTTATACTGATAATTATTATTTTTATTCTATGTTACCTATCTTGTTTTATGTAGATAATTTAAGGATCTAGTGACTTTCCAACTTCTGGATAATTTACAGTAGGGGATACTTATCCCTTATAATACATGAGTGGTACCCAGAGTTCCCTGTATACACTCATTCTGTGTCCTTGTACCTTTATATGGACACAGAACTCCTCAGTGACTTCTAATATCCTTATAATTTACAGTAGGGGATACATATCCATTATAATACATGAGTGGTACCCAGAGTTCCCCTGTATACTCAGTCTGTGTCCTTGTACCTTTATATGGGCACAGAACTCCTCAGTGTCTTCTAATATCCTTATAATTTACAGTAGGGATCATTATCCATTATAATACAGAGTGGTACCCAGAGTTCCCTGTATAACTCAGTCTGTGTCCTTGTACCTTTATATGGACACGAACCTCCTCAGTGACTTCTAATATCCTTATAATTTACAGTAGGGGATACATTATCCCTTATAATACATGAGTGGTACCCAAAGTTCCCTGTATAACTCAGTCTGTGTCCTTGTACCTTATATAGACACAGAACTCCTCAGTGACTTCTAATATCCTTATAATTTACAGTAGTGGATACATTATCCCTTAGAACACACGAGTGTTACCCAGAGTTTCCCTGTATAACTCAGTCTGTGTCCTTGTAACTTTATATAGACACAGAACTCCTCAGTGACTTCTAATATCCTTATAATTTACAGTAGGGGATACATTATCCTTATAATACACGAGTGGTACCCAGAGTTCCCTGTATAACTCAGTCTGTGTCCTTGTACCTTTATATAGACACAGAACTCCTCAGTGACTTCTAATATCCTTATAATTTACAGTAGGGGATACATTATCCCTTATAATACATGAGTGGTACCCAGAGTTCCCTGTATAACTCAGTCTGTGTCCTTGTACCTTTATATGGACAGAACTCCTCAGTGACTTCTAATATCCTTATAATTTACAGTAGGGGATACATTATCCTTATAATACATGAGTGGTACCCAGATTTCCCTGTATAACTCAGTCTGTGTCCTTGTACCTTAATATAGACACAGAACTCCTCAGTGACTCTAATATCCTTATAATTTACAGTAGGGGATACATTATCCTTATAATACATGAGTGGTACCCAGAGTTCCCTGTATAACTCAGTCTGTGTCCTTGTACCTTTAATAGACACAGAACTCCTCAGTGACTCCTAATATCCTTATAATTTACAGTAGGGGATACATTATCCCTTATAATACATGATTGGTACCCAAGTTCCCTGTATAACTCAGTCTGTGTCCTTTTACTTTATATAACACAGAACTCCTCAGTGACATCTAATATCCTTATAATTTACAGTAGTGGATACATTATCCCTTAGAACACACGAGTGTACCCAGAGTTCCCTGTATAACTCAGTCTGTGTCCTTGTACCTTTATATAGACACAGAACTACTCAGTGACTTCTAATATCCTATATTTACAGTAGGGGATACATTATCCTTATAAACATGAGTGGTACCCAGAGTTCCCTGTATAACTCAGTCTGTGTCCTTGTACCTTTATACTACACAGAACTCCTCAGTGACTCCTAATATCCTTATAATTTACAGTAGGGGATACATTATCCCTTATAATACTGAGTGGTACCCAGAGTTCCCTGTATAACTCAGTCTGTGTCCTTGTACCTTTATATAGACACGAAACTCCTCAGTGACTCCTAATATCCTTATAATTTACAGTAGGGGATACATTATCCTTATAATACATGAGTGGTACCCAGAGTTCCCTGTATAACTCAGTCTGTGTCCTTGTGCCTTTTATAGACACAGAACTCCTCAGTGACTTCTAATATCCTATATTTACAGTAGGGGATACTTATCCCTTATAATACATGAGTGGTACCCCAGAGTTCCCTGTGTAAACTCAGTCTGTATCCTTGTACCTTTATATAGACACAGAACTCCTCAGTGACTCTAATATCCTTATTTTACAGTAGGGGATACATTATCCCTTATAATACATGAGTGGTACCCAGAGTTCCCTGTATAACTCATTCTGTGTTCCTTGTACCTTTATATAGACACAGAACTCCTCAGTGACTTCTAATATCCTTATAATTTACAGTAGGGATACATTATCCTTTATAATACTGATGTGGTACCCAGAGTTCCCTGTATAACTCAGTCTGTGTCCTTGTACCTTTATATAGACACAGAACTCCTCAGTGACTTCTAATATCCTTATAATTTACAAGGACACAGACTGAGTTATACAGGGAACTCTGGGTACCACTCATGTATTATAAGGGATAATGTATCCCCTACTGTAAATTATAAGGATATTAGGAGTCACTGAGGAGTTCTGTGTCGATAAAAAGGTACAAGGACACAGACTGAGTTATACAGGGAACTCTGGGTAACACTCATGTATTATAAGGGATAATGTATCCCCTACTGTAAATTATAAGGATATTAGAAGTCACTGAGGAGTTCTGTGTCCATATAAAGGTACAAGGACATAGACTGAGTTATACAGGGAACTCTGGGTACCACTCATGTATTATAAGGGATAATGTATCCCCTACTGTAAATTATAAGGATATTAGAAGTCACTGAGGAGTTCTGTGTCCATATAAAGGTACAAGGACACAGACTGAGTTATACAGGGAACTCTGGGTACCACTCATGTATTATAAGGGATAATGTATCCCCTACTGTAAATTATAAGGCTATTAGAAGTCACTGAGGAGTTCTGTGTCTATATACACACAAACACATTAGTAGCACTTACAGTAGTAGTGTGTTGTTTTCCAAATTGTGTCCTTTTGGTGGTGAACTTTTTAAAAATTTAATTGACTTCAATTCGGTTTAATTTCAAAATCCTCCCACTGTACAGGAAGGTTCCATAACATCCCTAGAGGTAGGAGGAAGTTGTAATTACCGTGATAATCCCACTGTACAGGAAGATTCCATAATGTCCCTAGAGGTAGAAGAAGGAAGTTGTAATTACCATGATAATCCCACTGTACAGGAAGGTTCCATAACGTCCCTAAAGGTAGAAGAAGGAAGTTGTAATTACCATGATAATCCCACTGTACACAAAGGTTCCATAACGTCCCTAGAGGTAGAAGGAAGTTGTAATTTCCGTGATAATCCCACTGTACAGGAAGGTTCCATAATGTCCCTAGAGGTAGAAGAAGGAAGTTGTAATTACCGTGATAATCCCACTGCACAGGAAGGTTCCATAATGTCCCTAGAGATAGAAGGAAGTTTCCATCTGCCGTAATCATGACGCAAGCGCTGTATTTGTTTGAATGTTGTTTAATGCCATGAGTTTTAAAGGGCACGTCAAACTTTAAAAGTAATTGAAAATAATTAACTAGTAAAAAAGCAGTGCACATTAAATTCCTCCGGATACTTTTTCATGCCACCCGGCTGGGGAAAACATTCTGGGGAGAAACAGTGCGCCGTGGGTTAGCCCGCACTCACACATGTGTACAGACCATATTGTAGATTAAGATTTAGGTGGTGGAATCATTTGATACAGTTTCCTATGCCACGCACAAAATATTTTAGGAGTTTATCAATCGAGAAATTTCTGGAATGTACCGGTGAGAATCCAGATCTGAGAAGAAGGCTGACAGCTACTGTGCCGAATTCTGACATTTGTGTGCCTGGACAAATATTCTCATTAGGCAGGTCAGTAAAAGGGAAGTTAAAAGACACCACACAGAGTTTTTCTCTCTTTGACGCTCAAGAAGAGCACAGTTTATGATCAGTAAGCACGCAACAGGGTGACAGTTTACACTGAACTTATTAAACCTTGTGACTGGCAGTCAGGCTTGGGTGAGCCCACAAAGAGTACTAAAGACTCTTTTAAATTCAGAAAGCTTTGGACTCACGAATTACTCCATAAGGACCGTCATATATCTGGCCCAACACCTGCTACAAATCGGAATATTAACTTTGGTACAATAGTCAATATATTCAGACAGGTACTGACCCTCCCCCCTCTCCTATTAACCTAGTAAAGTGCTGAAACAGGGTGAGGTATACAAGTCAGGGAACTCTGGGTACCACCGTTTATAAGGGTAATGTATCCCTACTTGTAAATTATAAGGATATTAGAAGTCACTGAGGAGTTCTGTGTATATAAAGGTACAAGGACACAGACTGAGTTATACAGGGAACTCTGGGTACCACTCATGTATTATAAGGGATAATGTATCCCCTACTGTAAATTATAAGGATATTAGATGTCACTGAGGAGTTCGTGTGTCTATATAAAGGTAAAAGGACACAGACTGAGTTATACAGGGAACTCTGGGTACCACTCATGTATTATAAGGGATAATGTATCCCCTACTGTAAATTATAAGGATATTAGAAGTCACTGAGGAGTTCTGTGTCTATAAAAGGTACAAGGACACAGACTGAGTTATACAGGGAACTCTGGGTACCACTCATGTATTATAAGGGATAATGTATCCCCTACTGTAAATTATAAGGATATTAGAGTCACTGAGGAGTTCTGTGTCTATATAAAGGTACAAGGACACAGACTGAGTATACAGGGAACTCTGGGTACCACTCATGTATTATAAGGATAATGTATCCCCTACTGTAAATATAAGGATATTAGAAGTCACTGAGGAGTTCTGTGTCCATATAAAGGACAAGGACACAGACTGAGTTATACAGGGAACTCTGGGTACCACTCATGTATTATAAGGGATAATGTATCCCCTACTGTAAATTATAAGGATATTGAGAGTCACTGAGGAGTTCGTGTCTATATAAAGGTACAAGGACACAGACTGAGTTATACAGGGAACTCTGGGTACCACCACGTCGTATTATAAGGATAATGTATCCCCTACTGTAAATTATAAGGATATTAGAAGTCACTGAGGAGTTCTGTGTACTATAAGGTTACAAGGACACAGACTGAGTTATACAGGGAACTCTGGGTACCACTCGTGTTTCTAAGGGATAATGTATCCCCTACTGTAAAATATAAGGATATTAGAAGTCACTGAGGAGTTCTGTGTCTATATAAAGGTACAAGGACACAGACTGAGTTATACAGGGAACTTGGGTACCACTCGTTTATAAGGGATAATGTATCCCTACTGTAAATTATAAGGATATTAGAAGTCACTGAGGAGTTCGTGTTTTAATAAGGTACAAGGACACAGACTGAGTTATACAGGGAACTCTGGGTACCACTCATGTATTATAAGGATAATGTATCCCTACTGTAAATTATAAGGATATTAGAGACACTGAGGAGTTCTGTGCGCATATAAAGGTACAAGGACACAGACTGAGTTATACAGGGAACTCTGGGTACCACTCATGTATTATAAGGATAATGTATCCCCTACTGTAAATTATAAGGATATAGAAGTCACTGAGGAGTTCTGTGTCATATAAAGGTACAAGGACACAGATGAGTTATACAGGGAACTGGGTACCACTCATGTATTATAAGGATAAGTATCCCCACTGTAAATTATAAGGATTATAGAAGTCAACAGGGAACTCTGGGTACACTCATGTATTTAAGGGATAATGTATCCCCTACTGTAAATTATAAGGCTATTAGAAGTCACTGAGGAGTTCTGTGTCTATATAAAGGTACAAGGACACAGGACTGAGTTATCAGGGAACTCTGGGTACCACTCGTGTATTAAGGAATAATGTATCCCCTACTGTAAATTATAGGATATTAGAAGTCACTGAGGAGTTCTGTGTCTATATAAAGTTACAAGGACACAGACTGAGTTATACAGGGAAATCTGGGTACCACTCGTGTGTTTAAGGGATAATGTATCCACTACTGTAAATTATAAGGATATTAGAAGTCACTGAGGAGTTCTGTGTCTATTAAAGGTACAAGGACACAGACTGAGTATACAGGGAACTTTGGGTACCACTATGTATTATAAGGGATAATGTATCCCCTACTGTAAATTATAAGGATATTAGAAGTCACTGAGGAGTTCCGTGGTCCATATAAAGGTACAAGGACACAGACCTGAGTTATACAGGGAACTCGGGTACCACTCTGTATTATAATGGATAAGTATCCCCTCCTGTAAATTATAAGGATATTAGAAGACACTGAGGAGTTCTGTGCCATATAAAGGTACAAGGACACAGAACTGAGTTATACAGGGAACTCTGGGTACCACTCATGTATTATAATGATAATGTATCCCCTACTGTAATTATAAGGATATTAGAAGTCACTGAGGAGTTCTGTGCCATATAAAGGTACAAGGACACAGAATGAGTTATACAGGGAAACTCTGGGTACCCATCATGTATTATAAGGGATAATGTATCCCCTACTGTAAATTATCCAGAAGTTGGAAAGTCACTAGATCCTTAAATTATTCTACATAAAACAAGATAGGTAACATAGAATAAATAATACATTATCAGTATAAAGACTTCTCTTTCTGTTCATATACGCATGCGTTGTTTTCTAACCTGCATCCGAAGCATGGGGTCTGAGTACGAAAAGGCCTTGTTGATCATGTAAGTGTGCTCCATGTATTCTGTGATTCTCTGCAGGAAACTCAGAGGTTCGTTGAAGACGATCGGCATTGTGATTTTGACAGTTCCTTAGGCAAAAAAGGGAATATTGCTGAATTGCCAGGAAAGAAAGTTAGAATGGTACGTCCCGAAGGGTATTTGTGTTTAGCGTAGATAATTATCTATAAACTTATCCACACAGCGCAATGAGGATTTTGCATCTGTGCTTTTTAATTATGAGTGTGATCTGCTATAATATTCATGTTGCAGATATCTCATCCTCATGCTTTATTAAGCCCTGGCTTCTGAAGGCAAAGTTAAAAGAAAAATTAATTTTCCTACTAACAAACAAGACAGAATCAAGCAAATTAAAAAAAAAAAATTCTCTCCAAATTTTAACCAAAGATACCCTGGTGACATCAGCTAGCTCTGCACAATCCTCAATCCTCAGAGAGCTTCCCTAATATACATGAGCATGCCGAACCAGTGGCTTAGGGAAGGAGGGGCTTAACTTAATAAAAGTCAAGCAACAGGGTAATCCTGCACACTCCTATAGAAATATACATGTAGATCCTTGCTGAGTGTAATGGTAGACCATGGTTGGAGGTCAGATATCATAATATGTTAAAACACCATGCACATCAGTCTTAAACACAATGTATTTTAATGCTTCATACACAGGATACACAAGACAGTGGTAACGTTTGGTACACAAGTGTTACCTTCATCAGACAACTGTTGGTACACTGCAACAGTGGCGCTACCGATAGGTGGGATTCCCATAGGGAACCGCTAATCGGCCATGATTTACAACGGACCCATTGCCCGTTCGTCCGATCCGGATGAAAGGGGGGCCCGAAACATGGTAAGATAGTTTAGGCGACCGATCAATACATGCCACTATACGGTTGGTCGGCCGAAAATATTGTACCATGTGTACCCAGCCTTAGACATTAGATAGATATCTCAAATCTATATAATGTCTGCTTATTGGTATGGACAGCTTTAAGGGAAGAAATCAACGCGGAAGTTCTCTTAACATGATAACGGGTAAAAACCTTTAGGCTTGGTACACACAAGGGGGCACTTTGTCCTGACCGAACGTTCGCTACGAGCCACTATTGCCGCGACAGACAGTTCATGCAGCATGATTTACTGACAAGCATCGATCACAGCGGCGGCCGAAAGCAGCACAGATTTTTCGCCCCAATCGACTGATACACGGAAGAACTTTTGTTAACCTTGTTTGCAGAGTAAATGTTGTGGCTCTGTCATTCTGTAATGCGCGGATACTTAAAGGGAATTAAATGACAAAAACAACAAATACAGATGTCACAGAATCAAATGAACAATCACAGCTCAAAATCAGGATATGATAAATTCAATATGGGCGGTTTCCATTACTGGTTACTTACCAGCCAATGATTCTCAATATGCTCCAAATGCTGAAATTATTTCTGGGAACATTGGTGCTGGCAACGTTGTCAGGAAATTGGAAAATGAAATCAAACATTAATAAGGGGTAATATTTTATTGTTATTATGCTTACAGGGGTTACTTAAAGATGGATCACTGGCTGAATGTTGGAATGAAATCCCCAAACACCAAAACAAATCCACCAGAGGCTATGAGGTCATTCATGGAGTTTAACCACTAATATATTATTGTTTTGCCCTAAAAAACTTATTCCCCAAAAGGTAAGACCAGGTCCCCAGCAGGCATTAATAAATGATGAAAATCCGCACAATCGAGGAACAAATGTTTAAAAAATATGGTACAAATTGGCGTAAATCAGCAGGAATGTTGACGCAAAATTGTTTGCAATTTTGTGCATAACCGACACAAAATAGGGGACTTTACCACTATCTGTGATTAACCCTCCATGTATCACGGATACTCCAATTACTTGTAAGTTAAATGGTCTCCGGTCTACTGTTGTAATTAGGGGCATCCGTGTTGTTTTCAGACTAGAAAACACAGGATGAACAGATCAGTGACAAATCCTGAGGGATATTTAATGGTGGGTATAAAAGAAGACTTATGTCCGACCGAGTGTTCGCTACTACATCCATACACACAACAATAATGATTGTACAATCCCGGTATTTAACATCTTCTGCCCTGACTAAACCATGGCCCATCACAAACACAAGCTTTACTGCCCATAACTATATTTTATTATATAGTAATCAAAAAAACTGTTAGGACAGCAGAATGGGGTCCAGAGCTGTGGGCCCCAAAGGGCCACACCACATTTAAACCATGCCATGATACATTATACTTGGCCTGCGATTATTCAATGGGACAGACACTATGGTGGAGTTTAGTATGTACCGGGGTGTCAGAAGGGGGCAGACTGTATGAGACACAGGGTGGCACTTGACCGAACATGCAGTAAGGACAGGGGAGTTAAGTAGGCTTGTTATCTGTAGCAGAGAGCAAGGCTTTTGTTTGCTGTTCTGGAGGTGTGAAATTTGTTTGTCAGTGATTTTACTGTTAACCTTTCAATAACAAAGGCAGTCTTAAGCCCGTACACATGTACGATTGTGTTTCATCAACCAGCTGGTCGGAGATCAACACCGAACACATACACAAATATTTTGTCGCAAGGGTGTCATGCATTCGCAGTTGGGCCGAGATGTGACACTCCTGGGTCTTCTAACTTCACAAGACCCCAAATGGCCGTTCAGGATTGCCCGGATTTAATTTTATTGCCATGTGTTTGATATATGCATGTCAGTCTAAACAATGATCTTTTTTAGGAAACAAAATCCCCTTCCCAGGCAAATTTATTGGAGCTCCCAATTGATGAACTCTGACAGCACAGTAAAAACATTTAAAATAACATTTAACCCATTTAACGAAGAAACTTACATGACTGCTAAAGTACTTTCCTGGGGGGGCTAATTTAAAAACCCCTTAAAACGGTCAGAGTCAAATGTCCGGTATTGTCTGCGCTATGACATGCTTGTATTCAATACAGTTCAATTCTAGGGGCACCCTATGCTATGGAGCTCTAGGCCACTGTACTATGGTAAACCATCATAACATAAGACACAATCGATAAATCATTCGTTATTAAGAACCTTTTGGGCTGGGAACACTGGACCAACATTTCTACCCAATCAAATGTTCGCGAACAGACTGTAGGTGAAATTTACTGCCACGCCCTTCGAAAGTTTGAATGATTGGACAAACGTGTTTCTTTTTGGGCAAAATTTGTTCTGATATTCAGCCCCCACAACTGAATTGTTACGTGATTGGTCAGTGTGCACTTCTAAATTGTAAGCTTTCAAATCACTTAAATGAACTGAATCCAACTGGAATATTAATATTGTCCTGTGTCTCAGTCACTTATAATATAAAACCATAGCTCACCGTGCTTCTTAACCCCATTTTCCTGCAGTCCCCTCTCTCCATCTCCCTCTGCAAGCTGGTTGGTGAGCGTCATTTGTGAACTTCTTGGTTGATGTCGGCATTCTCCGGAGGAGTTACAGAGGCAAGCCTGTGCAATAAAATAAAGAGAGGGCAGGCAGTGTTAGGCGGCTGACATTGAATGCTAAATCTCCTGGTATCTGCAGGGTTTTTGCAATAGCAACTCTACCTACGCCAAGCAATGGGGAAACAGTCCAGTTTAATCTGCTAGATTCCGCTATTGTGCTGGACATTATAGCTGGTCAAGATCTAATTAAACTGTTTGCAGTACATTATTCAGAGGTCTAAATGCACTATACTTTTGAATACATTTTAAACCACAAGCATACCTAATTCAGTAAGGGGTAGCACTGCAGTTTATATAAACCAATGTGAAATTCCAACCCTATGTAATTTATATAGCGCACTTGGGTACGCAGCGCTGTACATTATAAAATACTTAGTATCAAACAGGGGGATAGTGCCATTATACAGAAAAATTACATTTACATAATAAAGTTTCAGAGGTTAGGAATTTAAAAATATATAAATAAGTGAGGGTGTACTTGACATATTAGGAAAGAGATCACTGCCCCTAGAGCGTACAATCTAAGTGTGTACGGATATACTCTTATACTGGACAATCTATCAACATAGAAGCCCCAACCTTGAGCATAAATAACAGATATAAAGAAAAGGTCCTGTATAACAGAAGTAGCACATATTAAAAGTGTTTTTTTCCCCCTATAAGGGAGAGACAGGAGCACTGAGATTTCATCTGAACCAATCAGATTGCTGGCATTGCCTCCCAAGCACTTCAAATATGAATGGATGAGGAAATCGTTAATTCGAGTGTACTCGGTGAAATAATAACAAAGTTGTAAATAACATCTAAGATGATGACTGTGAAACGCACAGACCAGGTAAGCCACCTATTACGCGTACACTAGGGATAAATGGAGGGCAAACGTCTTGGCAGCCGAAGGATATTTGTGCACATTCACCAGATGGCTGAAGGGTTACCTTGTTATCATTTTAATTAGATAAAAAACAATCAGAGATAAACAATCGGCAGATAAGGAGAAATATTGTGGGACACGTGTCACGCATTTTATTCTCTTGGATCCAGATACCCAGTCACATGTTCTGCAATAATTCCACGTTAGCTACATAAGAAACTACCTGCCTACTGACCCTTCTGTGTCATTCCACAACACCTACATACCCACTCACACCTACCTACCTGCACCAAGTTTTTGTCCGAACCCAATTAAGAATTTCCAAAAGCGGCCACATATGTACCTCTAACATGCATGTTATTCCTACGGCCATAGAGTGTAAGCTCTTTGTTTCAGGATTCCCTTGGTGAATTTAAAAGTAACAATGATCGGCTGTCATGTCAGCTTGATGTAGATCAGTTTCCCCTGTCTCTTATTTTAACGCTGTTCTGTATAAATAAAGCTCCAGTGCACGGTCATTGAATGGGAAGTGAGTGTTCCTGTGTAGTCCCTGATTGTGTTTGCTGCGCAGTTTGTACACTTGTATGATCTGCACACGGTCACCTCGTCACCGTCAGGAGGAGCGAATGCTGAGCGAGGGTAAAAGGTAAACTGAACTGCAGGGAGCTGGAATTGAAAGGGTTTGCCCTGAAGGCTCCTCCAGCTGCCTCACTCTCTCCTTTGTCTGTGTTTACTTTTTGATGTACAGTCAAACAATGAATTTTTGCATTATTAAAGGCAGACGGAATGTGGAATTTGGAACAGCTCTAATCACAATGATCTTGCTGGTAGCCCAATGCAGTATGTAGAATGGAAAGATCAAGGTACCCTCCGCTTGGTACCACGGGGTTGATTTCTGCCCCGCTGCTGCCTGGTGTGATATTTGATTGGGCAGTTAGTTGAATGAAATGTCTGTAACTTTCCCCCCATCCTAGCTATTTTATAATGCGGATCAGGTGCATTCTGGGTGGCGAATGTCCATCCTGGATTGATGACAATCATACTGTCTGTTAAAAAACATCAGACTCCGTTGTGTGTGTTCATAGCCCAAGGGCTATATAAGGATCAGACTGCAGGGTAAATCGAAGTATCAGTCTCCATAGACAATAATGAAATGTGGTATAACATATTTAACATTGCATTATTTATTCACTTATTACACCTCAAATGATCAGCATCTTTCTACCACCTTTTAAAATCTCTCCCCCCACCCATTATAGAAATGCTAATAAGAATTTAAATATAAATGACATATAATCCCCTACACACAACTTCACTATATCACAAACTATACGTTTTATGTGAAAGGCCAAAAACAAGGTTTCACACATCTACATATGGACATGCTGTGGGGAGGAGCCAGAGAGCAGAATGCTATACTATATTTTCATTCAAACACACAATTGGTATTCTATTGCTGCTGTGTGTTAACCTACTAATAGAGTCCAGTGCCACATCACAAACCTTAAAGGACAAACTCCCCTCATAAGAACATCTTTTAGAAAGAATGGCCTTTAAAATATGGTGATATATATAGTTTGTCCTATGAATTCATTACTGTATGCCTGCTAGCTTCTGGATGGCCTCCTGAGAACGGAGGCCATTTAGAAAATGTACTTCTGAGCCTGTACTGAGGCGGGCATGCTCAGAGAGAGGGCAGACAGGGGAGAACATTCAGTCATTGGCTGTGATTCACACTGTCCAAATTATAACTTAAGTTGCTAACTGAAGAACCAGGAAGCAGAAACAGGGGCACCGGACATGTGCAGGGATTTCAGGTTAGACTTATAATTTCACATTTCAAACTATTACCGTTTAGGGTTTTGGGGGTGATTTACCTGTATGTAAGTTTTCATTTTGGGGCTTGGACTGGTGCCCCTTTAAGCATGGCTGTACTAACCATGGAATGGAGTATTGAGAATAGTGCAATATCCACTGCTGACAGTATCTCAGAGCTTCCCCAATTCATGATTTTCGCAACTATTCCGCCCACATTCTAAACCAACCAGGTTTACACAAACCAAAGTGCACTGTCCAACGAACACATCGAGCGGCCCCTGCCTGTTACCACTGTTGCTAAATCACCATATAACATCTTATTTGCACAAATTTACAGCTGTACACAAAACGAGCATAAGGTGAATAGCCATCTACCCACAGAGCTAACAACAATTGAAACCATCAGCAGCACAGACAGTGTACTGTACAACCCAACTCTGTATTCTTCTATGGGTAATAGCCGCAGTGCAGGTGGGGACTCGGCCTTGTATGATATACACACATTGGGGGATATTAACATATTATGTATCCCTTATAACACCAAGCTATGGCTGGAATACAGGACCAGGCAGATAGGGACAAGCAAGTGAAGATAAACAGACAACAGTATTAAAGACTGCCAGAGAGAGGGAGATAGAAGCAATGGGGCGCCCACATGGACAGAATGGCAGAAGGAGTTTGGAAGCAGACAGACACCGGAAAGGACATTCACTGCCATACAATGAGGAAGGGAGAAAATACACAAAATGAGATGGGAAAACTAAGACAGAAAAGACAAGTGGGAAGGAGAATGTTCACCGTTCACCATTGTTAGTGAGGAATGAACTTACCTAGTAAACAAGATCCTTATTTATCAGGTACAGGTCAAAGTGCCCAGCTCAGGCTATAGATACCCCGTGTGCTTGATGAGATCCGTGCAAGACCTGGCTTGTTTGTACTGAGCTCCAGGGCATGTGTTACGCACTTCCTATTTCACAACACATAATGACAGATATACTGCCAAACCTGTACACAATCACAGTTAGTGGTTTGACCCGGTTAAACGGATAAATTCAGAACCAGAAAGATCTGCACTTGTACTAATGGCAGTAAAAGTTAATTGGGTCTAAAACTCAACACAGGACCTGACACTGTCAAGACACGGAAAGGGTCTCCACTAACCAACAACACAGAAACCGGGCGCAAAACCATAATTTATATTCGTTGTGAGTTAATAACGTGTCATCAGTGGCCCCATTCTCTACCAATGACACAGCAGCAGATGTCATCGAGTCACGTTTTGACAATTACTTGCTCACCGTACAAAAAAAAAAAAAAAAAACAATGAGGTCAGATACAAAGAGAATCACGAAACAGAAAAACCCAGATTATACTCACACTCACATCCCCTCCATGCATGGTTACAAGTCTCACCCTGCCTAACAGGGGCAAAAACACACAATTCACAGCATATGGATGAATATGGTTTGGGGGGCCCCTATTAAGTTGGTTTGGGGGGGGGCCTAATAGTTGGGCCAGAGAACCCTCCTGTATCTCTGATGTGGTGCTAACAACATATACCTGTTTCAGACGTCGAAAAAACTCCTCCTCGCTATTCATCCTGCTCGTCTCTGGGATGGCAGTAAACTACAACTGCATCTTTTCAGAGAAATCAGAGACAGGTCGGGTATTTAAAGCCACGAGGGTCAGGGATCCACACCACCAATCTAGGAGGCAGAAAGGAAACCAATTACATTAGCAGGTGAGAAATGGTAAGGAAGTATTAGGTATATTCTAGGTAATGATGAATTTGTTTAGGTACAAATAAATCACAATCTTTTTATAGTTGCCTTTCATCACAGTGACAAATAACAGCCATGCAGAATCTCAAAACCACACTGATCTGGAGTGTTAACTACCAAGATCCTCGTATTTTTAGTATAGTGATACTTTTACCAGCCCCTGCATGCAGTCTGTAAACATGACCCCTTGTGTTATCACTACTTGTTCACTGAATCAGGGTCAAGGTTTGAATGGAGATGTGCGAGTCTTATGCAGAACATTCAAGGTAGACAGTTCCTAATACCAAGCTCTAGCCCAATCAAATCCTGCTAAGGAAATGGAAAGAGAGAACGAGAGTCTCCTCTCTGTAACTCTGCAGGTCAGAACAGTGGTTCTTTAATTTAAACTGTATCATAACCTACGTGTGCTGCAATAGAATAACCCAGAAACAAAAGTTCTTAGATATAAAAGGGAATGGACGGAGATCATTGTAAAACAGACAGTAACAGAGAGGATACACGACAGGCAGACACAGAGACAGACAGAGCGACATGAACAGACGAAAGGGTGACAAGATAGAGCAACACAGATAAAAATAAAAGGAATTGAGACTAGGAGAGCCTGCAGATCAACTGCAAAAAATCTTTATTCCAGATCAACTTTAAGCTACATTAAATCGCCACCAAGTGACCATTTAAAGGAACATGAGACCAGCCCACCCATTTAATTAGCTGTGCACATCTTAACCCCAAAGTGTCAAGATCCTATGATGTAGAAGTGCAAATTTTACAGTCCATTTAATAGTCCCTTTTGATCAACCATGTTTCTGTCGTGAAGTATTGTGTAAGCAACAGAAGTATTAAGTCATCTTTTTGAGTAGATACACAGACCATAACTCCAAGAAACCTTTGCACAACCAAGGTTGAAACAATAGGTCACTCTGGTTTGAGGGTCTCTTTTTGTTGTCACGGACAGTGCACTGTGACCTAGTTATCCTAATATAATAGGCTGAGATAACATAACTGGACAGATTTAGAGACTGTATATATCCACCAACATCTATTTATGTCTGGAGACACTGCCCTTAGAGAAAACATCTTTATAAACAGAGAAAATACATAAATGGCGTCATGATGAATATTTATCTGAAATTCAAATCGCTACTACACATAAACATCAATACTCAACTCCCCCTCCTGCTATCCATTCTTTGTTTGTATTTATTTCTTTTTCTTTTTTCAAAAAACAATTGGATTAGCTACATTTTCATCTGCTGGTTATTTTCTGGGTATCAGCTGTGATGCTGGACAGGTGGGTTTGTGTTAATCGGGGCGGCCATTTAATTCCCCCGAGAGAAAGGCCGTTAAAACTATTCAAACAAAACAAAAACACAAAGAAAATATATAGCTTTTCCGTGTGGCAATAAAAAAAAGAAAAAATTTCAAAGAATATGTTTATTTGAATGTTAAGCGGATAATGTCAATGTGAAAATGCAAAGCTCTTGGTTGAAACCCAGCAAAGAAACAATAGAATATTAGATCAGAACCCATGGGGGTTAATGAAAGCACCCATAGCAAACAGCCCAGGAGTAATCAGAACTAATGAAGAAGTTTCATACTAAAAGAACTTTCCACCATGGATTATAATACATGAGTGGTACCCAGAGTTCCCTGTATAACTCAGTCTGTGTCCTTGTACCTTTATATAGACACAGAACTCCTCAGTGACATCTAATATCCTTATAATTTACAGTAGTGGATACATTACCCTTAGAACACATGAGTGGTACCCAGAGTTCCCTGACTTGTATAACTCACCCTGTTCAGCACTTTCTAGGTTAATAGGAGAGGGAGGGAGGGTTCAGTACCTGTCTGGAATATTTGACTATTTACCAAAGTTAATATTCAGGATTTGTAGCAGGGTAGGCAGATAATATATACGGCCTTAGGGAGTAATTGTGAGTCAAAAGCTTTCTGAATTTAAAATGAGTCTTTGTCTCTTTGTGGGCTCCCCAACTGACGCCAGTCAAAGAGTTTAAGTTGCAGTGTAACGGTCACCTGTGTTGCGTGCTTCTAATGATCATAACTGTGCTCTCTCTGAGCAGTTCGAGAGAGAAAAACTCTGTGTGTGTGTTTTACTGCCTAATGAGATATTTGTCCAGGCAACAAATGTCAGAATTCAGGCACAGTAGCTGTCAGCTTCTTCTCAGATCTGGATTCTCACCGGTACATTCCAGAAATTTCTCGATTGATTAACTCCTAAAATAGTTTGTGCGTGGCATAGGAAACTGTGTATCAAATGATTCCACCACCTAAATCTTAATCTACAATAATGGTCTGTACACATGTGTGAGTGCGGGCTAACCCACGGCGCACTGTTCTCCCCAGAATGTTTTCCCCAGCCGGGTGGCATGAAAAAGTATCCGGAGGAATTTAATGTGCACTGCTTTTTTACTAGTTAATTATTTTCAATTACTTTTAAAGTTTGACGTGCCCTTTAAACTCATGCAGTATAACAACATTCAAACAAATACAGCCTTCTTCATATTCCAATGGGAGCACTGAACAGCCTTGCATCATGCTCATTATATAGGTCAGGGATGTCCTCGCATCTCTGTAAGGAAGAAAGACAGGGTCGCTGGCCTACATAATTTTTCTAGTCGTTTTTGGGCTCTGCCAGGTCCCCACAGAAAGGGCAAGAGGGTGTTTGAAGGGAGTTGCAGAAAGATTGTGGAATAAAGAAGGTACTAAGTTGTAAGGCGTATAAAAGTTTTGGTAATAGTATTATTTCAACCAGGTTTATACGGCCAATTAGGTTGATTGGTAAGTGTCTCCATGTGTTTACCATGTTTGTGATTGTAGTCGACAGTGGTTGTTAAACTTAATACAATCTTTCCACAATATAAAGCTACCCATGCACTGAGCTCTTACTTCCTGACATTCCGACAATGTTCAGAAAACCACCCAGATGAATCATTTTGTGACAGACGTAACATTTCATCCGTTATGTTGATCACAAGCCATAATGTGTCCGGGGGAAAGGTTGTGGGAACGTTGGCTGGTGAATCATGACAGAATGATTACATTGGAGTCTGTCATCTACTACAAAAATTCCTGCACACTTTGCCAATTTGAACTCCATGTACTTGATATAGGGGCAGTCACACAGGTAAGTGATTGGTATAGGAAGCCAGTGACCAGAAATTTGAAAGATAAAAAAAAAATACCAATCCCGAGGATTTTTCATTACCCACGTGGCCAATAATTCTCAAATCCCATTAAATTCTACAGGATTTGTCTTTTAATGTCTGCATGTTTAATTCTAGTTATATCTGCCAGTGGCCCTTACAGCTATATCTGTTTTCTTATTGCTTCCTTTACAGTTTGCAGCAATATATATATATATATATAATAATTTCGTAGCTACATCCCCCCATTAGGATACTTCTGCACATTTCAGTTCTAGAGATATAGGATTTTTGTTCCGAGCCCCCAGTGGAAGGTTATTCTCTCCCAGAAGACCACAAACTGCTACAGACTTCTCAGCACTCCCTTGCGCGCTCTCTGTGTCTAACCTTATGCAAAGTCATCCATTTTAAAGGGACACTGAGTAATTTTGAAGCCGCATTAATATTCAGTTCCATTTCTAGGCCATTTATTCAGAGATTCCAGTGTAAGGAACACTACCCACGATGCACTTTGCTTTACATTTTTACCCACTGTTTAAATAAGAAATATTGTTTTTTTTAACTTGTAGAAACATTATATTTTCCTTAATACATGCATAATTTTAAAGTAAATTACACTAGGAGAGATTGGTTGTAAAAAGGGAATAATACTGGCCATACAATAGGTAATTAGCCCAATATAAGGCCAGCATTAATGGGGAAGTTTTGTGCATAATACAAAGAAACGTTAGTGACCTTCTAATAGTGTCTGTTATGGTGTCAGTCCCTGGGTTGATTTAGTTGCTCAGTAGAGATCTGAGCATGTTTGACCCACCCAACAGCCAATCAGTAGAAATTACTTTTAGGGACATTCCAAGGTAGTGGTGCATTCTGGGAAGAACGACCATTACAATTCCTGAAATAGCAGCTCCCTACTGACCACAGCAAAGCATAACCAAGGGGATGAGATCAATTGATTTAAAAAAAAATAAAGACAAAATCTTGACTACATATGTATGTTTTGTGTACATAAATAATTTAAATTTAAAGATTTTTTTTTCCACTGAACTTCCCCTTTTATGAGCTATAAAACTATAAACTTGCATGATAAGTTAATATGTGACCGCTTTAAAAAGTAATGTATATGCCCATACCTCACTGTAAGGTATATGGAATGTGGAGTGGCCTCTGGGGCGTAGCTGGAGATGTAGAGAACAGGCCCCCAGGATTCCACTTTCAACTGCCAAATATTTGTAATGTTTGTTTGTCATGTGGCCATAACTCTGACACAGTGGGAATAGACATTCACATTAATCATAATGAACTACATCTCCCAGCATCCTATTTTGGTAGAAGCTAAGAACGGGGCTTTCAGCAAGAGATTCATTTCAGAAACAAGTTTAAAGACCAAGGTTCATTTATTTAAAAAAAAAAAACAGTTGGTCAAACTTTTTCACCATGTCCGGTTGGTCTTTTAAACCAACGGAAATACCGAAAATCTATACTGTCACGTCAATGGTGTTTGAAATGTCTCCTCTACCCTTAGTATTCTGGAACCATTCATCACAATGCAGCTCTGTGTATCCATGTAGTTGGGGGAATCCCCCATTGGCTTGGCTAAATATTAGTGACATACAAACACTGCAATAGATTGTTAATGCTTTGTACCCTGCAGTCCTTCAGTGGTACCTTGGAACTTACTTTGGATTTAGATCGATATCTTGTTTTTCTTTTTGTATTTGAATTTCCAATAGGCCGTTGCTGCCTTTGCTGTCTCTGCCGTTGCATCTCAGTGGGAGAGAACGGGGAAGCCATTTAACCCCCTCCTAGGAGAAACCTTTGAGCTAACAAGGTGAGTGTGGGGAGGTACAGGAGGGGCCAATGTATATGTGAGAGCATTCCAGGCAAGGTGCAGCAGAGTCTTCTTAAAGCTTGTGCTGTAAAATATCATTGGCCAACTTATGCAATAAAATCCTCATTCCCCCCGTGGTAAATGTCACGTTGCATGTGAGGGTACATTGTAAATGTTTGTTTTGCAGGGACGATCTGGGTTTCAGATTCATCTCTGAACAAGTGAGCCATCACCCGCCAGTCAGTGCCTTTTACGCTGAAGGACTGAACAAAGACTTTATCTT
The DNA here is from genome assembly GCA_019447015.1 of Hymenochirus boettgeri. Taxonomy (NCBI): domain Eukaryota; kingdom Metazoa; phylum Chordata; class Amphibia; order Anura; family Pipidae; genus Hymenochirus; species Hymenochirus boettgeri. The sequence continues at coordinate 92,591,631 of CM033476.1, forward strand.
TCATGGGTCCATCTACCCCAAGTTAAAGTTTTGGGGAAAGAGCGTGGAGGCCGAACCACGAGGCACAAACACATTGGAGCTGCTCAAGTGAGTGGATTTTCACCCACATTTACAATGTTATTGGTGGGGGCTTTGGGGTTCAGCAGACGCTAGATGAGGGTTAGGTAATCTGGCTGTAGTGGCTATAGTATTAGAATGGGGCTGCTGTATTTAACTGTTTTATGTTTTCCTTCCTGATGTACATCCTGGTCCTGTGTAGCTCCTATTGGTCGTCCTTACTCGTGTGTGAAAGATTCTGTACTATTGGGACTGTTGGAGCAAAATGACAGTTAAATATAAGTATGAATACAAACAATGAATATTCAATAAAGATTGTCAGCTCCTCGGGGAAGGGATCTCATTCCTAATATGTCGAGGCATGCTGCACTTATATCAGTTTATCCATAATTTATATATATGTGTTCTTAACCAATGTATGGAATTGTATTTCATTTTTATCTATCTGTATAATGGCACTTATCCCCTTGTTTGTATACTCTGTATTTTATAATGTACAGCACTGCGTACCCAAACGGCACATTATAAATACAATAATACATACATACATTCCATTTCCCTATATACTAATGTCACCATTTGTGTGTAAAAGCATACATTATAACCATATAAACATGGGGCCTTTAGTCACATGTCTATGCTAAAAAAAAATGAAAATTCTGTCAAGGTTTGTCCAGTATGGAAGGTCCTAACAAATGACCTTGATTACATTTTATTGCTCTCTAACCTTTGTATTCATTAATATAAGAGGCTTAAACTCCTGTCCATTCTCTTTTATAGGAGGGAAGAGGCTTCCCATCCAATGCTTTATATAAAAGGCCCAAAAGGCCACCAATTAAAGGGCTGGGCTGGGTTTTTTCTTTTGCCCCGGTTTGGCATACATATCAAGCTGACCTCCCCATATTTTTATTTAGGAATTGTTGGTTCAGGTGCCCTACTATTTCTATAGCTGCAGCCATGATAGGAATCAGTGGGAGTTTTTGGCCCAAAATGAACTATCCCTACCAAATGGATAGAAATGGCTGGTTTGGAGGCAGATATAGTTATTATACAGATGGAAAACATACAGGGTAATTCAATAAAAGTTCTTATCATTTAAAATTGTGCTAATTTTGCCCCAACCAATCAGATGTTAGCTTTCAAATGTTACATAAGTTCTGATTGGTTGGGGCAAAATTAGCACCATTTTATTGAATCTCCCTGTTTCTCCCAAATACAAAGCTGAATGTTCTGTTTTTTTTTATCCTCAGACATAAAGAAGTGTACACATGGATTAACCCCACCTGCTGTGTTCACAATGTCATTATCGGCAAGCTGTGGATTGAACAGTACGGTACAGTGGAGATCCTTAACCACACGTAAGTCTTCTCTGCATCAAAATGGAGATATGTTATTGGTGCACCTAATAAGTAAATCTCATATATATTCCTAATATCTCACAGCACCATACTGAAAATAATCAGATATACAGATAACAAGTGTAATAGTTATAACCATCAAACGCTGTGCAGTCAGTAGACTGTATGGGTGTAATAGTTATAACCATCAAACACTGTGCAGTCAGTAGACTGTATGGGTGTAATAGTTATAACCATCAAACCTGTGCAGTCAGTAGACTGTATGGGTGTAATAGTTATAACCATCAAACACTTGTGCATCAGTAGACTGTATGGGTGTAATAGTTATAACCATCAAACACTGTGCAGTCCAGGAGACTGTATGGGTGTAATAGTTATACCATCAACGCTGTGCAGTCAGTAACTGTATGGGTGTAAATATAAACCATCAAACGCTGTGCAGTCAGTAGACTGTATGGGTGTAATAGTTATAACCATCAAACTTGTGCAGTCAGTAGACTGTATGGGTGTAATAGTTATAACCATCAACCTGTGCATCAGTAGACTGTATGGGTGTAATAGTTATAACCATCAAACGCTGTGCAGTAAGTAGACTGTATGGGTGTAATAGTTTAACCATCAAACGCTGTGCAGTCAGTGACTGTATGGTGCAATAGTTATAACCATCAAACGCTGTGCAGTCAGGAGACTGTATGGGTGCAATAGTTATAACCATCAAACGCTGTTGCAGTCAGTAAACTGTATGGTGGTATAGTTTATAACCATCAAACAGCTGTGCAGTCATAGACTGTATGGTGTAATAGTTATAACCATCAAACACTGTGCAGTCAGTAGACTGTATGGGTGTAATAGTTATAACCAAACACTGTGCAGTCAGTAGACTGTATTGGTGTAATAGTTATAACCATCAAACACTGGGCAGTCAGTAGACTGTATGGGTGTATAGTTATAACCATCAAACACTGTGTAGTCAGTAGACTGTATGGGTGTAATAGTTATAACCATCAAACACTGTGCAGTCAGGAGACTGTATGGGATTTTTCTGTTGTAGCCATAACAGTAATTTAGCAATAACTGGTTAAACTCCACTGACTTTACCTGGGTTTTGATTTGTTACGTTCCAGTGCGTATGATTATTAAGAGTGGGAAGTAATTAGAGATGGTTTTCATTTGGCAGGCAGTGTGCTGTCCGTCACTGATCCTTTATCTCCACATATTGTTTCTTCACACTCTGGGGACAAGTGTGTTCTTACTTTTAAGCCCTGTGGCCTGTTTGGTAAAGAGTTCATCGAGTAGAAGGTATATCCAGGATAAAAGAGTGGTCATTATTGTACAATAAAATCACACTTTTTGTAAAGAAAAGATATTGATTTATTTTTAATGTTTGTTTAATTTCCTTCCATATAACCTACCAACTCCACTGATACAATACTTACAGGGATATTCAATAAAAGTTTTTATCTTATCTACCATTTTTAACAATAAGAACTTTTATTGAATAACCCTGTTAGTGTTTCCTAAATTAATTGATAGAGCCAGATTTTCCTCCCTTTTAAAGGACAACTTCACCCACATATGACAACTTTCAGTAAGAATGGCCCAGTTAACATATTTTGATATATCCTACCTTGTATTCTGGAATCATTAGCCTATGACTGCTATGCTCCTAGATGCCTCATGAAAACTTAGGGGTAGAGTGTGTTAATGGCTATAATTGTTCACGCCCCTCTTCAGCAATTTAGTGAGCTGGTTATAAGCTTGAGCATGCTCAGAGAAGGAGGCTAGGGGATTAGCATTTAGTCATTGGCTGTGATGTCATCTGTCAAATCCATGACTGGCAGTTGCTAACTAGAAGAACCAGGAAGCATAAACAGGGACATTGTGCAGCATTTCAGGTTAGTCTTATATATTTCAGTGTTCTAATTATTGTGTCTTTGTGGTTTTGGGATGATTTAACCTGATTTTCCATTTGAGGTAAGGCTGGAATTGGCTTATCCATGCTGTGTAAATCATATTTGGATTCACATGGAATCTTTATTTCATTAACTTTATTAGAATCGACCATTTTTTATTTTGTGTGTTATGTTGTGTTAACCCATTGTTAGGAATTATCTCTTTAAGACACGCTGATATAGAAAATACATTTATGCAAAGAGAAAACCATCCCTTTCTTTGTAGCATGATTGGTTCTTCCTTTTGATTCAATTTTAATATAAATTACGGAACTGACGATCTCCCATGCACTAAACTTTGAGAAGGCGGCCTGGCCCCTCGAACTCCGTTACTAGAAGAGGAAGATGAGAAATGCAGGGATTTGGCATTCAGACGTCATCACCAACACTGAGTCTGGGGCTCGCAGAGAGGAGAATATATTGAACTGTTACCAGCAGGGATCATAGCGCCCAATAGACTGAGCTATATGTTAAACCGCCTCTTGTATAAAGGAGGCTGATTGCGCAATATCAAGAAGGCACACACGCTGTGCTGAGTTAATATTGCCCAGATTGATTAAAATAAATTAGGGCTGTGCATTTGGTGAAACTAAAATTCTCATTGCGTTGTGTGCAGAATCGGAAAGGTCAACCATAGGGGTTAACAGTCCGATTTGTTTTGCAGCAAAAAGAAACTGTGTATGATCTACGGGAAATGGACAGAATGTCTGTGGACCATCGATCCAGCCACGTACGATTCTTACAAAAAGGACAAGAAGGGGGTGGATCAAAGGAAAACCAAACAGGTGGGCGATATTTCTGTTAATCCTATCTTTACATTAGCAGTGTGAACTATTTTATATTATATAGGCACAAAGGTATCTTTTAGATTTGTGTAAGCAAATCACAATATGCAAGATAATGTTATATATCGGGAGTTTCCCACAATGCAACAGGTACATTTCCTGTTCAGCCATGCTTGTTGTATCCACAGAATGAGACGAGGATGAGTGGAGAAGAAATCTGAAAACGATGAAGCAATGATATGCCAGAAATTCAGGAGACGGTCCAGGTCATACCTGGAATAATTATTGTGGGCGATCACTAGTCGCCCTTCAAACTCAGTACAGGTGAGAACTCCTCAACCACGGCTCATTATAGAAGAACCTGAAATAAAGATGTCGATTCATTACACAATGATGGTCCAGGCTTAGACCATTGGCAGGCAATACCATTGATTAGTCAATGAAACAACAGATCCATATCTCTGTCCTTGTCTGCTCTCCAGATGTTCTTGTCCACTTTACCACTTTGTGCCTGTATCTCTGTCCTTGTCTGCTCTCCAGATGTACAACTTTACTCACTTTTGTCCTGTATCTCTGTCCTTTCTGCTCTCCAGATGTACAACTTTACTCACTTTGTGTCCTGTATCTCTGTCCTTGTCTGCTCTCCAGATGTACAACCTTTACTCACTTTGTGTCCTGTATCTCTGTCCTTGTCGCTCTCCGATGTACAACTTTACTCACTTGTGTCCTGTATCTCTGTCCTTGTCTGCTCTCCATGTACAACTTTACTCACTTTGTATCCTGTATCCTCTGTCCTTGTCTGCTCTCCAGATGTACAACTTTACTCACTTTGTGTCCTGTATCTCTGTCCTTGTCTGCTCTCCAGATGTACAACTTTACTCACTTTGTGTCCTGTACTCTGTCCTTGTCTGCTCTCCAGATGTACAACTTTACTCACTTTGTGTCCTGTATCTCTGTCCTTGTCTGCTCTCCAGATGTACAACTTTATCACTTTGTGTCCTGTATCTCTGTCCTTGTCTGCTCTCCAGATGTACAACTTTACTCACTTTGTGTCCTGTATCTCTGTCCTTGTCTGCTCTCCAGATGTACAACTTTACTCACTTTGTGTCCTGTATCTCTGTCCTTGTCTGCTCTCCAGATGTACAACTTTACTCATCTTTTTGTATCCTGTATCTCTGTCCTTGTCTGCTCTCCAGAATGTACAACTTTACTCACTTTGTATCCTGTATCTCTGTCCTTGTCTGCTCTCCAGATGTCAACTTTACTCACTTTGTATCCTGTATCTCTGTCCTTGTCTGCTTCCGAGATGTACAACTTTACTCACTTTGTTTCCTGTACTCTGTCCTTGTCTGCTCTCCAGATGTACAACTTTACTCACTTTGTATCCTGTATCTCTGTCCTTGTCTGCTCTCCAGATGTACAACTTTACTATTTGTATCCTGTATCTCTGTCCTTGTCTGCTCTCCAGATGTACAACTTTTACTCACTTTGTATCCTGTACTCCTTGTCTCCTCCCATTCCTTCCACTTACTCATTGTCCTTGTCTGCTCTCCAGATGTACAACTTTACTCACTTTGTATCCTGTATCTCTGTCCTTGTCTGCTCTCCAGATGTACAACTTTCTCACTTTGTATCCTGTACTCTGTCCTTGTCTGCTCTCCAGATGTACAACTTTACTCACTTTGTATCCTGTATCTCTGTCTTGTCTGCTCTCCAGATGTACAACTTTACTCACTTTGTATCCTGTATCTCTGTCCTTGTCTGCTCTCCAGATGTACAACTTTACTCACTTTGTGTCCTGTATCTCTGTCCTTGTCTGCTCTCCAGATGTACAACTTTACTCACTTTGTGTCCTGTATCTCTGTCCTTGTCTGCTCTCCAGATGTACAACTTTACTCACTTTGTATCCTGTATCTCTGTCCTTGTCTGCTCTCCAGATGTACAACTTTACTCCACTTTGTGTCCTGTATCTCTGTCCTTGTCTGCTCTCCAGATGTACAACTTTACTCACTTTGTATCCTGTATCTCTGTCCTTGTCTGCTCTCCAGATGTACAACTTTACTCACTTTGTTCCGTATCTCTGTCCTTGTCTGCTCTCCGATGTACAACTTACTCACTTTGTGTCCTGTATCTCTGTCCTTGTCTGCTCTCCAGATGTACAACTTTACTCACTTGTATCCTGTATCTCTGTCCTTGTCTGCTCTCCAGATGTACAACTTTACTCACTTTGTGTCCTGTATCTCTGTCCTTGTCTGCTCTCCAGATGTACAACTTTACTCACTTGTGTCCTGTATCTCTGTCCTTGTCTGCTCTCCAGATGTACAACTTTACTCACTTTGTGTCCGTATCTCTGTCCTTGTCTGCTCTCCAGATGTACAACTTTACTCACTTTGTTCCTGTATCTCTGTCCTTGTCTGCCTCTCCAGATGTACAACTTTACTCACTTTGTATCCTGTATCTCTGTCCTTGTCTGCTCTCCGATGTACAACTTTACTCACTTTGTTCCTGTATCTCTGTCCTTGTCTGCTCTCCAGATGTACAACTTTACTCACTTGTGTCCTGTATCTCTGTCCTTGTCTGCTCCCAGATGGTACAACTTTACTCACTTTGTTCCTGTACTCTGTCCTTGTCTGCTCTCCAGATGTACAACTTTACTCACTTTGTGTCCTGTATCTCTGTCCTTGTCTGCTCTCCAGATGTACAACTTACTCACTTTGTGTCCTGTATCTCGGTCCGTGTCTGCCTCCAGATGTACAACTTTACTCACTTTGTTCCTGTACTCTGTCCTTGTCTGCTCTCCAGTAGTACAACTTTACTCACTTTGTGTCCTGTATCTCTGTCCTTGTCTGCCTCCAGATGTACAACTTTACTCACTTTGTATCCTGTATCCTGTCCTTGTCTGCTCTCCAGATGTACACTTTACTCACTTGTTCCTGTATCTCTGTCCTTGTCTGCTCTCCAGATGTACAACTTTACTCACTTTGTCCTGTATCTCTTCCTTGTCTGCTCTCCAGATGTACACTACTCATTTGTCCTGTATCTTGTCCTTGTCTGCTCTCCGATTACAACTTTATCACTTGTATCCTGTATCTCTGTCCTTGTCTGCTCTCCAGATGTACAACTTTACTCACTTTGTATCTGTATCTCTGTCCTTGTCTGCTCTCCAGATGTAACACTTATCTCATCTTGTGTCCTGTATCTCTGTCCTTGTCGTCTCCAGATGACACCTTTACTCCTGTTGTGATCTGTATCTCGTGTCCTTGTCTGCTCTCCAGATGTACAACTTTACTCACTTTTTGTCCTGTATTCTCTGTCCTTGTCTGCTCTCCAATGTACAAATTACTCACTTTGTGGTCCTGTACCTCGTCGTCTGTGGGTCTCTCTCACAGAGTTACAACTTACCACTGTCCTAGCTCTGGTCCTGTCCTGCGTCGTCCAGATGTTACAACTTTACTCACTTGTGTCACTGTATCTCGTCCGTTGTCTGCTCCAGATTACAACTTACTCACTTGGTGTCCCTGGATCGCTGTCCGTTCGCTCTCCGATGTACAACTTACTCACTGGCTGGTCTCTAACGAACGATAAAAAAGGAAGCTTACGCTCCGACGGACTGTCGCCTGCGCAGATCAGGAGCATGGGAATGGGATATGGGTGAGTGCGCAAAATCATCTCCCCTTGGGGCTTTACCATTAAACTCTAAGCACTAAAGGACCAGTAACCGCTAGGAAAAAGGCTTTGGCCTTATTAACAACTCTCTTTACTAATAATGTTTTGGTACGACTTTTATGCCACATTGCAAGGAAATGATGTCAAATTGCATCAACTAATAGTCCTTGAGATGCACTCATTTGTATAAAATGGTGTGAAGGTGTCCCACTGCAGCTTACCTTCCGGACAGACACCTGGCTGATCAAGCGTAGAACTTACCGGTCGATTCGGTCTCAGAACCGTATGGCCACCTTTCTGCACATTCACAATCAAACCATGTACCTACTTACAAATCTGAACTATCAAATTAACAAAATATAATACTAGTGTTAGATTCGTTTGATGGCCAGATCAGTCTGATACAACCTTTACAATTGGTCAGTTGTCTTTGTTCATATGATATTACTGTTGGCCTTGGATTATATCATTTCTTTCTCTTCAGATATGCTATTTGTAGTAAGAAAAGGAGGTGTTAGAAGAGAAACAGAGAGAACCAGGAGAGAGAGAGCCAAAAGCAACGAGAATGGCAAACCCGGTAATACCTTGTGTAACACACACTTACTAGCATCTAGTGCCTTAATCTGGGTACACACATAGCATGTCTGAAAGATAACAGACAGGATCTGCAACCTGTCGTGTCATTCAAACGACCAGGATACACCCAGCCCGTTCTCCCTATGCACAGCCTATACACACCTATACACACCATATCGAGCATATCACACATATACCAGCATATACACATCATTACGCATCATAACAGCAGTCATATACACATCATATACACATTACGACACATATCACATCATATACCAGATATACACATCATACCATCATATCACATCTATACACGCCTATACACAACCTATACACACATTCGCATCATATACGCAGCATATACACACCATATACACAGTATATACACATCCTATACACATCATTACGCAGCATATACACATCATACACTCATATACACAGCCTATACACAGCATATACACATCATAACCAACATACAATACGCATACTAATACCATCATTACACATCATATACGCGGCATATACACATCATCACAGTCTATACACAACATCACATCATATACACTCATATACACATATAATCACACCATATACACCGTATATACACATCATATACCATATATACGCAGCAATAATACACATCAATAAAAAAATACGCCGACATACTACACACACATCATCATACGCGGCATATACACATCATATACAACACCACTAACATAATACCAGCATATACCACAGTATATACACCTCGATACACACTATACACATCATGATACACAGTATATACAACACACCTATACACAGTAATATACACATCGTATACACGCATTCACACATCATATCACATAATAAGACACATATACACAGTAATATACACATCATATACACAACCTAACATCATCATACGCGCATATACACATCATATCACAGTCATATACACATCATATACACAGCATATACACAGTATTAGACAGCAATACCACATCATTACACATCATATACACAGTATATACACACATATACACAGTCTATACACAGTGATACACAGCATATACCAGCCTTGCACAGCCTATATACGCTTATACACAACCTATACACAACATACGGAGAATGTTCGGGACTGTCTGTTTCCCTCGACGCCCCCGTCTCCCCTAAGGTGGGAGTCTACCACGGACAAGGAAATTTTAGGTCTTTCCCAGCAACCTCAAGGCTGACAGGAACATTTGGCTGCCACTCGCTTGTTCAGAAGGATTACACTGACTGCTGATAAAGCGCCGATACCGTCAGTGGGGTTGGGGCATTATGGGCATTGTTGTACTTCGCTTTAACCCAGGTGGGTCCTTACACCCTCAAATTGTGTACTCCGTGCACCAATGTGGTAAAATACTGGTTAGAATGCCTGTTGCCTTAGAAACCTTATCCCAGCCCTACCAGACAGTACTTTGTCTGAAACTCGTGCCATCCAGTTCCTCTTTGCTTATCTCCTTTGGTTTTTTTTGGGGTGGTTTACACAGGGAACTAACCGCACACACTAGAGCCCAGACTGGATCTACACGGACGATACTTTATAGAATTTCACTGACTGTCCGGACATCTATTGACCTGAACACGGACGCTATTTAACCTTTTAACTGGAAATATTCTTTCTTTTGCTGTCTTAGTTTCCTCGACATTTCCCCTCCCCCCTGCACATGCGAAAGAGACTCGCTCCTTTTTGTAAGGATTAAAAGAAACAGCAATCAGGATTTCATTCTGCAATGACTTGTGGTTGCCAAATATATGAAAGTTAAAAATAGCTTTGTCTGTTTAGCTAATTGTACCATTGTGGATAAATGTACAATATACATATAATATATATTTCCACTCCTCAAAATATATAAACACCACCGCAAGAATACATGTTCCTGCGTATGCCGCACATGCATTTCAGGAGTGAAACGAGTATGCAAGCTGCAAATAAATCAGAGGTGCCCAACACCACACAGGCCATTCTGATGGTTTTAAAAACCCATGACATTCAGGAAATACTGGAGAGGAAGTTTTCAAACCCATGGCTACCTGTTGGTTGGGTGTTGTCATTTGATCAATCTGATAACTACTACACCTATCACTTTGCTAAAATAGAGTTGAAGATCTAATTTTAAAGAGAATACACCCATTTTAACAAATAATACACACCTTTCCTTTCACGTCTTTTTAAAGGGCAAGTTCTACCCCTCAAATTGTATATAGATAATCACCCATAAACTCTGCTATATAATTTATAGAAATGTGAAATGTTGGAGCAGGGGAATTTACAATATACATATTATTTAGTGTGAGATTTGCCTTTAATAACGAGTAATTGGAATAAGTGCAGTTCTCTCTTTCATATTTCCGTGTTATATGTTTATTTATAAAGGGGCTCCATTTGTGCTGCTGCAACTATAGAAACCTAATACAGACACGGTATGAGGCTATGTATGATTTAAATGTAACATTTGGGGGTTGGTAAAGCAGCAGCCAGACCCTTTTAACAATCTAATGATTATGTATTTCAGTTTTACTTCCCTTAAAGTTTTCTGGGAAGTGATACCCCTAACTCTGTAACTGTAAGGAAGGGCTGTGCCCTCCTGATGATGGGGCCTGTAACATAATGCCCAGTACAGTGCAATACAGCTCCCCTGTTTGGCCCGAGGTGTGGCAGGCTTCTTTTTAAAGTGACATCACTTGTTTGACATCACTTGTACCAAACCTTTATAAGCTTTTTTTTTTTTTTTAAACGTGATCTAGGGTTCTGGTTTGCTGTTTGATTTTCCATAAAGTTATGTTTTAAAGTTTAGATTTCTTTTATTTTAAGAAATGTAATAGCACTGTTCATATTGCATAAGTGAAACAGGAAGGTCTAAACATATCAAGGCATGCATTAAATGACTACCGTAGTACTGTCTATTAATGATGGTGAGTCAAGGCGTAAGGTTCATATAGATGCACCTCGCAAGAACAAACATCATACTTTTCTGTTGGCCTCAAGATGGCATGTGTGTTTGAGACTTAATAGTCTTTCTTCTGATAATGAGATAATGGCAGCCAAATTTTCCATTTCTTGTAGAGTAAATATTTTTTATGTGCAAGGTTTATATTATAGATATAGATATGTTTATTTTTTGCAGAAATTTGCATCATACCCCATCTAGCCTGCATTCATTTATATTTTATATACACACATTTGAGTAAACTACACACCATTATGAATAAAATAGCTGTAAATGAAGACCCCCTATTTGGGGTGGGGGAGGGTTTTTTTTACTAATGAAAATACGACTGTATGGGTGTAATAGTTATAACCATCAAACGCTGTGCAGTCAGGAGACTGTATGGGTGTAATAGTTATAACCATCAAACGCTGTGCAGTCAGTAGACTGTATGGGTGTAATAGTTATAACCATCAAACACTGTGCAGTCCAGTAGACTGATGGGTGGAGATACGTTATCAACCATCAAACACTGTGCAGTCATAGACTGTATGGGGTGTAATAGTTATAACCATCAACACTGTGCAGTCAGTAGACTGTATGGGTGATAATTTATAACCATCAAACCTGTGCAGTCGAGACTGTATGGGTGTAATAGTTATAACCATCAACCTGTGCAGTCAGTAGACTGTATGGTGTAATATTATAACCATCAAACACTGTGCAGTCAGTAGACTGTATGGGTGTAATAGTTATAACCATCAACATGTGCAGTCAGTAGACTGTATGGGTTGTAATAGTTATAACCATCAAACGCTGTGCAGTCAGTAGACTGTATGGGTGTAAATAGTATAACCATCAAACGCTGTGCAGTCAGTAGACTGTATGGGTGTAATAGTTATAACCATCAAACGCTGTGCAGTCAGGTAGACTGTATGGGTGTAATAGTTATAACCATCAAACGCTGTGCAGTCAGAACGTATTGGTGCATATTATAACCATCAAACGCTGTGCAGGTCAATGACTGTATGGGTGAATAGTTATAACATCAAACCTGTGCAGTCAGTAGACTGTATGGGTGTAATAGTTATAACCATCAAACACTGTGCAGTCAGTAGACTGTATGGGTGTAATAGTTATAACCATCAACACTGTGCAGTCAGTAGACTTATGGTTGATGTTATAACCATCAAACACTGTGCAGTCAGTAGACGATGGTGGTAATAGTTATAACCATCAAACACTGTGCATTCAGTAGACTGATGGGTGTAATAGTTATAACCATCAAACACTGTGTATCAGTGACTGTATGGGTGTAATAGTTAAACCATCAACACGTGCAGTCAGAGACTGTAATGGGATTTTCTGTTGTATCCATACAGTATTTAGCATAACTGGTTAAACTCCACTGACTTTACTGGGTTTTGATTTGTTACGTTCCAGTGCGTATGATTATTAAGAGTGGGAAGTAATTAGAGATGGTTTTCATTTGGCAGGCAGTGTGCTGTCCGTCACTGATCCTTATCTCCACATATTGTTTCTTCACAGCTCTGGGGACAAGTGTGTGCTTACTTTTAAGCCCTGTGGCCTGTTTGGTAAAGAGTTACATCGAGTAGAAGGGTATATCCAGGATAAAAAGTAAGTGGTCATTATTGGTACAAAAAATCACACTTTTTGTAAAGAAAAGATATTGATTTATTTTTAATGTTTGTTTAATTTCCTTCCATATAACCTACCAACTCCACTGATACAATACTTACAGGGATATTCAATAAAAGTTTTTATCTTATCTACCATTTTTAACAATAAGAACTTTTATTGAATAACCCTGTTAGTGTTTCCTAAATTAATTGATAGAGCCAGATTTTCCTCCCTTTAAAGGACAACTTCACCCACATATGACAACTTTCAGTAAGAATGGCCCATTAACATATTTTGTATATTCCTACCTGTATTCTGGAATCATTAGCCTATGACTGCTATGCTCCTAGATGCCTCATGAAAACTTAGGGGTAGAGTGTGTTAATGGCTATAATTGTTCACGCCCCTCTTCAGCAATTTAGTGAGCTGGTTATAAGCTTGAGCATGCTCAGAGAAGGAGGCTAGGGGATTAGCATTTAGTCATTGGCTGTGATGTCATCTGTCAAATCCATGACTGGCAGTTGCTAACTAGAAGAACCAGGAAGCATAAACAGGGACATTGTGCAGCATTTCAGGTTAGTCTTATATATTTCAGTGTTCTAATTATTGTAGTCTTGTGGTTTTGGGGATGATTTACCTGATTTTCCATTTGAGGTAAGGCTGGAATTGGCTTATCCAATGCTGTGTAAATCATATTTGGATTCACATGGAATCTTTATTTCATTAACTTTATTAGAATCGACCATTTGTTATTTTGTGTGTTATGTTGTGTTAACCCATTGTTAGGAATTATCTCTTTAAGACACGCTGATATAGAAATACATTTATGCAAAGAGAAAACCATCCCTTTCTTTGTAAGCAGTGATTGGTTCTTCCTTTTGATTCAATTTTAATATAAATTACGGAACTGACGATCTCCCATGCACTAAACTTTGAGAAGGCGGCCTGGCCCCTCGAACTCCGTTACTAGAAGAGGAAGATGAGAAATGCAGGGATTTGGCATTCAGACGTCATCACCAACACTGAGTCTGGGGCTCGCAGAGAGGAGAATATATTGAACTGTTACCAGCAGGGATCATAGCGCCCAATAGACTGAGCTATATGTTAAACCGCCTCTTGTATAAAGGAGGCTGATTGCGCAATATCAAGAAGGCACACACGCTGTGCTGAGTTAATATTGCCCAGATTGATTAAAATAAATTAGGGCTGTGCATTTGGTGAAACAAATTCATCATTGCGTTGTGTGCAGAATCGGAAAGGTCAACCATGGGGTTAACAGTCCGATTTGTTTTGCAGCAAAAAGAAACTGCTGTGTATGATCTACGGGAATGGACAGAATGTCTGTGGACCATCGATCCAGCCCCGTACGATTCTTACAAAAAGCAGAAGGGGGTGGATCAAAGGACCCAAACAGGTGGGCGATATTTCTGTTAATCCTATCTTTACATTAGCAGTGTGAACTATTTTATATTATATAGGCACAAAGGTATCTTTTAGATTTGTGTAAGCAAATCACAATATGCAAGATAATGTTATATATCGGGAGTTTCCCACAATGCAACAGGTACATTTCCTGTTCAGCCATGCTTGTTGTATCCACAGAATGACGAGGATGAAGTGGAGAAGAAATCTGAAAACGATGAAGCAGATGATATGCCAGAAATTCAGGAGACGGTCCAGGTCATACCTGGAAGTAAATTATTGTGGCGGATCACTAGTCGCCCTTCAAACTCAGTACAGGTGAGAAACTCCTCAACCCACGGCTCATTATAGAAGAACTCGTCTAGATCAGTCCAAGTGTCTTAGCATACGACTGTATGTCGATTTACACAATGATGGTCCAGGCTTAGGACATTGGCAGGCAATACCATTGATTAGTCAATGAAACAACAGATCCATATCTCTGTCCTTGTCTGCTCTCCAGATGTACAACTTTACTCACTTTGTGTCCTGTATCTCTGTCCTTGTCTGCTCTCCAGATGTACACTTTACTCACTTTGTGTCCTGTATCTCTGTCCTTTGTCTGCTCTCCAGATGTACAACTTTACTCACTTTGTGTCCTGTATCTCTTGTCCTTGTCTGCTCTCCAGATGTACAACTTTACTCACTTTGTGTCCTGTATCTCTGTCCTTGTCTGCTCTCCAGTGTACAACTTTACTCCACTTTGTGTCCTGTATCTCTGTCCTTGTCTGCTCTCCAATGTACAACTTTACCACTTTGTATCCTGTATCTCTGTCCTTGTCTGCTCCCAGATGTACAACTTTACTCACTTTGTGTCCTGTATCTCTGTCCTTGTCTGCTCTCCAGATGTAACAACTTTACTCACTTTGTGTCCCTGTATCTCTGTCCTTGTCTGCTCTCCAGATGTACAACTTACTCACTTTGTGTCCTGTATCTCTGTCCTTGTCTGCTCTCCAGATGTACAACTTTACTCACTTTGTGTCCTTGTATCTCTGTCCTTGTCTGCTCTCCAGATTGTACAACTTACTCACTTTGTGTCCTGTATCTCTGTCCTTGTCTGCTCTCCAGATGTACAACTTTACTCACTTTGTGTCCTGTATCTCTGTCCTTGTCTGCTCTCCAGATGTACAACTTTACTCACTTTGTATCCTGTATCTCTGTCCTTGTCTGCTCTCCAGATGTACAACTTTACTCACTTTGTGTCCTGTATCTCTGTCCTTGTCTGCTCTCCTGATGTAACTTTACTCACTTTGTGTCCTGTAATCTCTGTCCTTGTCTGCTCTCCGATGTACAACTTTACTCACTTTGTATCCTGTATCTCTGTCCTTGTCTGCTCTCCAGATGTACAACTTTACTCACTTTGTATCCTGTATCCGTCTTGTCTGCTCTCCAGATGTACACTTACTCACTGTATCCTGTATCTCTGTCCTTGTCTGCTCTCCAGATGTACAACTTTACTCACTTTGTATCCTGTATCTTGTCCTTGTCTGCTCTCCAGATGTACAACCTTTACTCACTTTGTACCTGTATCTCTGTCCTTGTCTGCTCTCCAATGTACAACTTTACTCACTTTGTATCCTGTATCTCTGTCCTTGTCTGCTCTCCAGATGTACAACTTACTCCACTTTGTATCCTGTATCTCTGTCCTTGTCTGCTCTCCAGATGTACAACTTTACTCACTTTGTATCCTGTATCTCTGTCCTTGTCTGCTCTCCAGATGTACAACTTTACTCACTTTGTATCCTGTATCTCTGTCCTTGTCTGCTCTCCAGATGTACAACTTTACTCACTTTTTTCCTGTATCTCTGTCCTTGTCTGCTCTCCAGATGTACACTTTACTCACTTTGTTCCTGTATCTCTGTCCTTGTCTGCTCTCCAGATGTACACTTTACTCACTTTGTATCCTGTATCTCTGTCCTTGTCGCTCTCCAGATGTACACTTTACTACTTACTCACTTTGTATCCTGTATCTCTGTCCTTGTCTGCTCTCCAGATGTACAACTTTACTCCTTTGTGTCCTGTATCTCTGTCCTTGTCTGCTCTCCAGATGTACAACTTTACTCACTTTGTGTCCTGTATCTCTGTCCTTGTCTGCTCTCCAGTTGTACAACTTTCTCACTTTGTATCCTATCTCTGTCCTTGTCTGCTCTCCAGATGTACAACTTTACTCACTTTGTATCCTGTATCTCTGTCCTTGTCTGCTCTCCAGATGTACAAACTTTACTCACTTTGTCCCTGTATCTCTGTCCTTGTCTGCTCTCCAGATTTACAACTTTACTCACTTGTATCCTGTATCTCTTGTCCTTGTCTGCTCTCCGATGTACAACTTTACTCACTTTGTGTCCTGTATCTCTGTCCTTGTCTGCTCTCCAGATGTACAACTAACTCACTTTGTATCCTGTATCTCTGTCCTGTTCTGCTCTCCAGATGTACAACTTTACTCCTTTGTATCCTGTATCTCTGTCCTTGTCTGCTCTCCAGATGTACAACTTTACTCACTTTGTGTCCTGTATCTCTGCCTTGTCTGCTCTCCAGATGTACAACTTTACTCACTTGTATCCTGTATCTCTGTCCTTGTCTGCTCTCCAGATTGTACAACTTTACTCACTTTGTAGTCCTGTATCTCTGTCCTTGTCTGCTCCAGATGTACACTTTACTCACTTTGTATCCTGTATTCTGTCCTGTCTGCTCTCCAGATGTACACTTATACCACGTTGTTCCTGTATCTCTGTCCTTGTCGCTCCTCCAGATGTACAACTTTACTCACTTTTGTATCTGTATCTCTTCCTTGTCTGCTCTCCAAGTACAACTTTACCACTTTGTGTCCTGTATCTCTGTCCTTGTCTGCTCTCCAGATGTACATTTACTCACTTTGTGTCCTGTATCTCTGTCCTGTCGCTCTCAGAGTACACTTTACTCACTTTGTACTGTTCTCTGTCCTTGTCTGCTCTCCAGATGTACAACTTTACTCACTTTTTGTCCGTATCTCTGTCCTTGTCTGCTCTCCAGATGTACAACTTTACTCACTTTGTGTCCTGTATCTCTGTCCTTGTCTGCTCTCCAGATGTACAACTTTACTCACTTTGCTGTGTCTCTAAACGAACTGGATAAAAAGATGGAGAGCTTACTGGCTCCGACGGACTGTCGCCTGCGGCCAGATATCAGGAGCATGGAGAATGGGGTAATGGGTGAGTGCGCGCAAATCATCTCCCCTTTGGGGGCTTATACCATTAAAACTCTAAGCACTAAGGCCAGTAACCGCAGAAAAAGGCTTGGCCTTATTTGCAACTCTCTTTAGTAATAAGTTTTTGGACGACTTTTATGCACACTTGCAAAGGAAATGATGTCAAATTGCATCGACTAATAGTCCTTGAGATGCACTCATTGGTATAAAATGGTGTGAAGGTGTCCACACCTGCGCTTACCTTTCCGGACAGACACCTCTGGCTGATCAAGCGTAACTTACCATCGATTCGGTCTCCAGAACCGTAGGCACCCTTTACTGCACATTTCACAACAAACCAATGTACCTACGTACAATCTGGAACCTATCAAAATTAATACTAGTGTTAGATTCGGTTGATTGGCCATGATCAGTCGATCAACCTTACACAATTGGTCGCTGTCTTTGTTCATATGATATTACTGTTGGCCTTGGGATTATATCATTTTTCTTTTCTTTCTTCTAGATATGGCTATAAGAGAAAAGGAGAGATGTAAAGAGAACAGAGAGAAGCCAGAAGAGAGAGCCAAAAGCACGAGTGAATGGCAACACGGTATACCTTGTGTAACACACACTTACTAGCATCTAGTGCCTTAATCTGGTACACACCATAGCGATGTCTGAAAGATAACAACAGGATCTGCAAGAACCTGTCGGTCTTTTTCAAGAACCAGGATACACACAGTCCCAATCGTTCTCCCTATGCACAGCCTATACCACACACCTATACACACCATATACCAGCATTATACATCATCATATACGCATCATATACGCAGCATATACACATCATATCCACCGCACTATACACATACATATACCTCATACAGCATACACATCATATACACCAGCCTATACACAACCTATACACATCACATATACGCATCCATATACGCAGCATATACACACCATATACAACAGTATCCTACACAGCATACATCATACACATACACATACGCAGCATATCACATCATAACCTATCACATCATATACGCGGCATATACACATCATTACACAGTCTATACACAACATATACACTATACATATACACAGTATATACCCAGCCCCATATACACAGGTATATACACATCAATAACACATCATATACGCACCTATACAACATCATAACGCAGCATATACACATCATATACTGCGCAAACACATCATATACACAACATATACATCATATACACAGCATATCACAGATATACCCATCGTATACACAGCATTACACATCATACCAGTATACCACATATACCGTATATACACTCGTATACCAGCATATACCACATATACACAGTATATAGACAGCATTACACAGTATATACACATCATATACACAACCTATACACATCAATACGCGCATATACACATCATATACACAGTCTAACACATCATATACACAGCATATACACATATATAGACGCAATACACATCATATACACATCATATACACAGTATACACATCATATACCAGTCTATACACAGTATAACACAGCATATACCAGCCTTGCACAGCCTATATACAGCTTATACAAACCTATACACAACATACGGAGAATGTTCGGGACTGTCTGTTTCCCTCGACGCCCCGTCTCCGACTGTATGGGTGTAATAGTTATAACCATCAAACGCTGTGCAGTCAGTAGACTGTATGGGTGTAATAGTTATAACCATCAAACGCTGTGCAGTAAGTAGACTGTATGGGTGTAATAGTTATAACCATCAAACGCTGTGCAGTCAGGTGACTGTATGGGTGCAATAGTTATAACCATCAAACGCTGTGCAGTCAGGAGACTGTATGGGTGCAATAGTTATAACCATCAAACGCTGTGCAGTCAGTAGACTGTATGGGTGTAATAGTTATAACCATCAAACACTGTGCAGTCAGTAGACTGTATGGGTGTAATCGTTATAACCATCAAACACTGTGCAGTCAGTAGACTGTATGGGTGTAATAGTTATAACCATCAAACACTGTGCAGTCAGTAGACTGTATGGGTGTAATAGTTATAACCATCAAACACTGTGCAGTCAGTAGACTGTATGGGTGTAATAGTTATAACCATCAAACACTGTGTAGTCAGTAGACTGTATGGGTGTAATAGTTATAACCATCAAACACTGTGCAGTCAGGAGACTGTATGGGTGTAATAGTTATAACCACAGCAACCTGTGCAGGTCATAGACTGTAGGGGTGTAAATGTTATAACCATCAAACACTGTGCAGTCAGTAGACTGTATGGTGTAATAGTTATAACCATCAAACACTGTGTAGTCAGTAGACTGTATGGGTGTAATAGTTATAACCATCAAACACTGTGCAGTCAGGAGACTGTATGGGATTTTTCTGTTGTAGCCATAACAGTAATTTAGCAATACTGGTTAAACTCCACGTGACTTTACCTGGGTTTTGATTTGTTACGTTCCAGTGCGTATGATTTTAAGAGTTGGAGTATTAGAGATGGTTTTCATTTGGCAGGCAGTGTGCTGTCCGTCACTGACCTATCTCCCATATTGTTTTTTCTCACACTCTGGGACAAGTGGTGCTTACTTTTAAGCCCTGTGGCCTGTTTGGTAAAAGATTACATCGAGTAGAAGGGTATATCCAGGATAAAAAGTAAGTGGTCATTATTGGTACAAATAAATCACACTTTTTGTAAGAAAAGATATTGATTATTTTAATGTTTGTTTAATTCCTTCCATATAACCTACCAACTCCACTGATACAATACTTACAGGGATATTCAATAAAAGTTTTTATCTTTCTACCATTTTAACAATAAGAACTTTTATTGAATAACCCTGCTAGTGTTTCCTAAATTAATTGATAGAAGCCGATTTTCCTCCCTTTTAAAGGACAACTTCACCCACATATGACACTTTCAGTAAGAATGGCCCAGTTAACATATTTTTGATATTCCTACCTTGTATTCTGGAATCATTAGCCATGACTGCTATGCTCCTAGATGCCTCTGAAAAGTTGGGTAGAGTGTGTTAATGTCTATAATTGTTCACGCCCCTCTTCAGCAATTTAGTGAGCTGGTTATAAGCTTGAGCATGCTCGAGAAGGAGGCTAGGGGATTAGCATTTAGTCATTGGCTGTGATGTCATCTTCAATCCATGACTGGCAGTTGCTACCTAGAACCAGGAAGCTAAACAGCGGGCATTGTGCAGCATTTCAGGTTAGTCTATAATTTCAGTGTTCTAATTATTGTAGTCTTGTGTTTTTGGGGATGATTTACCTGATTTCCATTTGAGGTAATGCGAATTGGCTTATCCAATGGCTGTGTAATCATATTTGGATTCACATGGATCTTTATTTCATTAACTTATATAGATCGACCATTTTGTTATTTTGTGTGTTTGTTGTTTAACCCATTGTTAGGAATTATCTCTTTAAGACACGCTGATATAGAAATACATTTATGCAAAGAGAACCATCCCTTTCTTTGTAGCATTGATGGTTCTTCCTTTGTTTCAATTTTAATATAAATTACGGAACTGACGATCCCCATGCACTAAACTTTGAGAAGGCGCCTGGCCCCTCGAACTCCTTGACTAAGAGGAAGATGAAAAATGCAGGGATTTGGCATTCGAACGTCATCACCAACCCTGAGTCTGGGCTCGCAGAGAGGAGAATTAATTGAACTGTTCCACAGGGATCATAGCGCCCAATAGACTGAGCTATATGTTAAACCACCGCCTCTTGTTAAAGGAGGCTATTGCGCAATATCAAGAAGGCACACACGCTGGCTGAGTTAATATTGCCCAAGTGATTAAATAATTAGGGCTGTGCATTTGGTGAAACAAAAATTCACATTGCGTTGTGTGCAGAATCGAAAGGTCAACCTATGGGTTAACAGTCCGATTTGTTTTGCAGCAAAGAAGAACTGGTGTATGATCTACGGAAGATGGACAGAATGTCTGTGGACCATCGATCCAGCACGACGTTTCTTACAAAAAGGACAAGAAGGGGGTGGATCAAGGAAAACCACAGGTGGCGGATATTTCTGTTAATCCTATCTTTTACATTAGCAGTGTGAACTATTTATATTATATAGCACAAGGTATCTTTTAGATTTGTGTAAGCAAATCACAATATGCAAGATATGTTATATAGGGAGTTTCCCACAATGCAACAGGTACCTTTCCTGTCAGCCATGCTTGTTGTATCACATAATGACGAGGATGAAGTGGAGAAGAAATCTGAAACGATGAAGCAGATGATATGCCAGAAATTCAGGAGACGGTCAGGTCATACCTGGAAGTAAATTATTGTGGCGGATCACTAGTCGCCCTTCAAACTCATACAGGTGAGACTCCTCACCCCCGCTCATTATAGAGAACTCTGTCCTAGATCACCTCCTCAGCTGGTCATTTAGCAGTTTCCGTTACGCTGTAATGTCGATTTACACAATGATGGTCCATGCTTAGGAACATTGGCAGGCAATACCATTATTATCAATGAACACAACAGATCCATATCTCTGTCCTTGTCTGCTCTCCAGATGTAACACTTTACTCACTTTGGTCCCTGTATCTCTGTCCTTGTCTGCTCTCCAGATGTACAACTTTACTCACTTTGTGTCCTGTATCTCTGTCCTTGTCTGCTCTCCAGATGTACAACTTTACTCACTTTGTGTCCTGTATCTCTTTCCTTTTCTGCTCTCCAGAGTACAACTTTACTCACTTTGTGTCCTGTATCTCTGTCCTTGTCTGCTCTCCAGATGTACAACTTTACTCACTTTGTTCCTGTATCTCTGTCCTTGTCTGCTTCCCAGATGTACAACTTTACTCACTTTGTATCCTTTATCCTGTCCTTGTCTGCCTCCAGATGTACAACTTTACTCACTTTGTGTCCTGTATCTCTGTCCTTGTCTGCTCTCCATGTTACAACTTTACTCACTTTGTTCCTGTATCTCTGTCCTTGTCTGCTCTCCAGATGTACAACTTTACTCACTTTGTGTCCTGTATCTCTGTCCTTGTCTGCTCTCCAGATGTACAACTTTACTCACTTTGTGTCCTGTATCTCTGTCCTGTGTCTGCTCTCCAGATGTACAACTTTCTCACTTTGTGTCCTGTACTCTGTCCTTGTCTGCTCTCCAGATGTACAACTTTACTCACTTTGTGTCCTGTATCTCTGTCCTTGTCTGCTCTCCAGATGTCAACTTTACTCACTTGTATCCTGTATCTCTGTCCTTGCTGCTCTCCAGATGTACAACTTTACTCACTTTGTGTCCTGTATCTCTGTCCTTGTCTGCTCTCCAGATTACAACTTTACTCACTTGTGTCCTGTATCTCTGTCCTTGTCTGCTCTCCGATGTACAACTTACTCACTTTGTATCCTGTATCTCTGTCCTGTCTGCCTCCAGATGTACAACTTTACTCACTTTTGTATCCTGTATCTCTGTCCTGTCTGCTCTCCAGATGTACAACTTTACTCACTTGTATCCTGTATCTCGTCCTTGTCTGCTCTCCAGATGTAACTTTACTCACTTTGTATCCTGTATCTTTGTCCTTTCTCTCCAGATGTACAACTTTACTCACTTTGTATCCTGTATCCTGTCCTTTTCTGCTCTCCAGATGTACAACTTACTCACTTTGTGTCCTGTATCTCTGTCCTTGTCTCTCTCCAATGTACAACTTTACTCACTTGTATCCTGTATCTCTGTCCTTGTCTGCTCTCCAGATGTACAACTTTACTCACTTTGTATCCTGTATCCTGTCCTTGTGCTGCTCTCCAGATGTACAACTTTACTCACTTTGTATCCTTATCTCTGTCCTTGTCTGCTCTCCAGATGTACAACTTTACTCACTTTTGTATCCTGTAATCTCTGTCCTTGTCTGCTCTCCAATGTACAACTTTACTCACTTTGTATCCGTATTCTCTGTCCTTGTCTCTCTCCGAGGTACAACTTTACTCACTTTGTATCCTGTATCTCTGTCCTTGTCTGCCTCTCCAATGTACAAACTTTACTACTACACTTTGTATCCTGTATCTCTGTCCTTGTCTGCTCTCCAGATGTACAACTTTACTCACTTTGTGTCCTGTATCTCTGTCCTTGTCTGCTCTCCAGATGTCAACTTTACTCACTTTGTGTCCTGTACTCTGTCCTTGTCTGCTCTCCAGATGTACAACTTTACTCACTTTGTATCCTGTATCTCTGTCCTTGTCTGCTCTCCAGATGTACACTTTACTCACTTTGTATCCTGTATCTCTGTCCTTGTCTCTCTCCCAGATGTACAACTTTACTCACTTTGTATCCCTGTACATCTGTCCTTGTCTGCTCTCCAGATGTACAACTTTACTCACTTTGTATCCTGTATCTCTTCCTTGTCTGTCTCCAGATGTACAACTTACTCACTGTGTCCTGTATCTCTGTCCTTGTCTGCTCTCCAGATGTACAACTTTACTCACTTTGTATCCTGTATCTCTGTTCCTTTTCTGCTCTCCAGATGTACAACTTTACTCACTTTGTTCCTGTATCTCTGTCCTTGTCTCTCTCCAGATGTACAACTTACTCACTTTGTGTCCTGTATCTCTGTCCTTTTCTGCTCTCCAGATGTACAACTTTACTCACTTTTAGATCCTGTATCTCTGTCCTTGTCTGCTCTCCAGATGTCAAACTTTACTCACTTTGTATCCTGTATCTCTGTCCTTGTCGCTCCCTCCAGATGTACAACTTTACTCACTTGTATCCTGTATCTCTGTCCTTGTCTGCTCTCCAGATGTACAACTTTACTCACTTGTGTCCTGTTCTCTGTCCTTTTCTGCTCTCCAATGTACAACTTTACTCACTTTGTAGTCTCTGATTCTGTCTTGTCTGTAAAATAAAACCTGTCTGCGCTCTCCAGATGTACAACTTTACCACTTTGTGTCCTGTATCTCTTCCTTGCCTGCTCTCCAGATGTACAAAACTTTACTCACTTTGTGTCCTGTATCTCTTCGGTCCGGCTCTCCAGATGTACAACTTTACACTCACTTTGTTCCTGGTATCTTGTCCTTGTCTGCTCTCCAGATGACAACTTTACTCACTTTGTGTCCTGTATCTCTGTCCTTGTCTGCTCTCCAGATGTACAACTTTACTCAACTTTGTTCCTGTATCCTCTGGTCCTTGGTCTTGCTCTCCAGTTACAACTTACCTTACGTCACGTGCTGTGTCTCTAAACGAACTGGATAAAAAGATGGAGAGCTTACTGGCTCCGACGGACTGTCGCCTGCGGCCAGATATCAGGAGCATGGAGAATGGGGATATGGGTGAGTGCGCAAAATCATCTCCCCTTGGGGGCTTTACCATTAAACTCTAAGCACTAAAGGACCAGTAACCGCTAGGAAAAAGGCTTGGCCTTATGTGCAACTCTCTTTAGTAATAATGTTTTGTACGACTTTTATGCCACATTGCAAAGGAAATGATGTCAAATTGCATCAGACTAATAGTCCTTGAGATGCACTCATTTGTATAAAATGGTGTGAAGGTGTCCACACTGCAGCTTACCTTTCCGGACAGACACCTGGCTGATCAAGCAGTAGACATTACCATCGATTCGGTCTCAGAACCGTATGGCCACCTTTACTGCACATTTCACAATCAAACCAATGTACCTACGTACAAATCTGGAACCTATCAAAATTAATACTAGTGTTAGATTCGGTTTGATTGGCCAGATCAGTCCTGATACAACCTTTACAATTGGTCAGCTGTCTTTGTTCATATGATATTACTGTTGGCCTTGGGATTATATCATTTTTCTTTCTCTTCTAGATATGGCTAGTAAAGAAAAGGAGAGATTAGAAGAGAAACAGAGAGAAGCCAGGAGAGAGAGAGCCAAAAGCAACGAGGAATGGCAAACACGGTAATACCTTGTGTAACACACACTTACTAGCATCTAGTGCCTTAATCTGGGTACACACATAGCAGATGTCTGAAAGATAACAGACAGGATCTGCAAGAACCTGTCTGTCATTTTTCAAAGACCAGGATACACACAGTCCCAAGCGTTCTCCCTATGCACAGCCTATACACAACCTATACACACCATATACGCAGCATATACACATCATATACGCATCATATACGCAGCATATACACATCATATACACAGCATATACACATCATATACGCATCATATACACATCATATACACAGCCTATACACAACCTATACACATCATATACGCATCATATACGCAGCATATACACACCATATACACAGTATATACACATCATATACACATCATATACGCAGCATATACACATCATATACACATCATATACGCGGCATATACACATCATATACACAGTCTATACACAACATATACACATCATATACACATCATATACACAGTATATACACACCATATACACAGTATATACACATCATATACACATCATATACGCAGCATATACACATCATATACGCAGCATATACACATCATATACGCGGCATATACACATCATATACACAACATATACATCATATACACAGCATATACACAGTATATACACATCGTATACACAGCATATACACATCATATACACAGTATATACACACCATATACACAGTATATACACATCGTATACACAGCATATACACATCATATACACAGTATATAGACAGCATATACACAGTATATACACATCATATACACAACCTATACACATCATATACGCAGCATATACACATCATATACACAGTCTATACACATCATATACACAGCATATACACAGTATATAGACAGCATATACACATCATATACACATCATATACACAGTATATACACATCATATACACAGTCTATACACAGTATATACACAGCATATACACAGCCTATGCACAGCCTATATACAGCTTATACACAACCTATACACAACATACGGAGAATGTTCGGGACTGTCTGTTTCCCTCGACAGCCCCCGTCTCCCCTATAGGGAGTCTACCACGGACAAGGGAAATTTTAGGTCTTTCCCAAGCAACCTCAAGGCTGACAGGAACATTTGGCTGCCACTCGCTTGTTCAAGAAGGATTACACTGACTGCTGATAAAGCGCCGATACCGTCAGATTGGGGCATTATGGGCAGTTTGTGTACTTCGCTTTAACCCAGGTGGGTCCTTAACACCCTCAAATTGTGTACTCCGTGCACCCAATGTGTAAAATAACTGGTTAGAAATGCCTTGTCTGCCTTAGAAAACCTTATCCCAGCCCCTACCAGACAGTACTTTGTATAACTCGTGCCATCCAGTTCCTCTTTGCTTATCTCCTTTGGTGTTTTTGTAGGTGGTTTACACAGGGAACTAATCCACACACTAGAAGCCCAGACTGGATCTACACGGGACGATACTTTGATAGAAATTTCACTGACTGTCCCGACATCTATTGACCTGAACACGGACGCTATTTAACCTTTAACTCTGGAAATATTCTTCTTTTGCTCCTTTATGTTTCTCGGACATTTCCCCTCCCCCCTGCACATGCAGGAAAGAGACATTCGCTCCTTTTGTAAGGATTAAAAGAAACAGCAATCAGGGATTTCATTCTGCAATGACTTGGGTTGCCAAATATATGAAAATGTAAAAATATCTTTGTCTGTTTAGCTATATGTACCAGTGTGGATAAATGTACATATACATATATATATATATTTCCACTCCTCAAAATATATAAACACACACGCAAGAATACATGTTCCTGCGTATGCCGCACATGCATTTCAGGATGAAACGAGTATGCAAGCTGCAAATAAATCAGAGGTGCCCAACACCACACAGGCCATTCTGATGGTTTTAAAAACCATGACATTCAGGAAATACTGGGAGAGGAAGTTTTCAAACACCTGGGCTACCTGTTGGTTGCATATCCTTGAAATAAATACTAAAACCATATCACTTTGCTAAAATATAGTTGAAGAATCCTAATTATTAAAGAAGATATACACCCATTTTAACAAATAATACACACCTTTCCTTTCACGTCTTTTTAAAGGGCAAGTTCACCCCTCAAATTGTATATAGATAAATCACCCATAAAACCTCTGCTATATAAGTTATGAGAAATGTGAAATGTTGGAGCAGGGGAATTTACATATATACAATATTTAAGTGTGAGATTTGCCCTTTAATTAACGAGTACAGGTGGATAAGTGCAGTTCTCTCTTTGCATATTTCCGTGTGTATATGTTTATTTATAAAGGGGCTCCATTTGTGCTTGCTGCAATCTATAGAAACCTAATTACAGAAACGGTATGAGGCTATGATTATGATTTAAATGTAACATTTGGGGTTGGTAAAGCAGCAGTCCAGAACCTTTTACAATTCTAATGATTATGTATTTCAGTTTTACTTCCCTTAATAGTTTTCTGGGGAAGTGATATCCCCTAACTCTGTAACTGTAAGGAAGGGCTGTGCCCTCCTGATGATGGGGCCTGTAACATAATGCACAGTACAGTGCAATTACCAGCTCCCCCTGTTGGCCAGAGGAGTGCAGGCTTCTTTTTAAAGTGACATCACTTGTTGACATCACTTGTACCAAACCTTTATAAACTTTTTTTTTTTTTTAAACTGTGATCTAGGGTTCTGGTTTGCTGTTTGATTTTACCATAAAGTTATGTTTTAAAAGTTTAGATTTTCTTTATTTTAAGAAATGTAATAGCACTGTTCATATGCATAAGTGAAAACGTGCAAGGAAGGTCTAAACATATGCAAGGCTATGCATTAAATGACTACCGTAGTACTTGTCTATTAATGATGGTGAGTGCAAGGCGTAAGGTTCATATAGATGCACAGTCGCAAGAACAAACATCATTCATTGTCTGTTGGCCCCAAGATTGCATGTGTGTATGAGACTTAATAGTCTTTCTTCTGATAATGAGATAATGGGCACCAAATTTTCCATTTCTTGTAGAGTAAAATATTTTTATGTGCAAAGGTTTAATATATATAGATATATAGATATGTTTATTTTTTTGCAGAAATTTGCATATACCTCCATCTAGCCTGCATTCATTTATAATTTTATATACACACATTTGAGTAAACCTACACACATTATGAATAAAAATAGCTGTAAATGAAGACCCCCTATTTGGGGTGGGGGAGGGTTTTTTGATCTAATGAAAAATAAAGAATGCTATTTGCTGCTATGGGGGGTTACATAGAATGTGCGTACAGTAGATCATCTCTGTCACAGTAAATTAATGGCTGGATGAGTTTAACAAATAGTTCAGTTAGATCACCAAAGATTAAATGAGTGAATGATGGTCACCAAAGACTGAACAAGGTCAGTACAGTTTGTTCAAGGTCGGAAAACTTTAAATGGCTGAATGCAGTCACCAAAGTCCTTAAAGACTGAATGATGTCACTGCAAATTGTATATGGTCATCAACGTTGAATGAGGCCATGTCCACCCTTATAACAAAAATACTGGTCAACTGTGAATTACCTGCCCCCAACCCCAACTGATATATTTTGCACTTTATTACCTGCATTACTAACAGGTAAGCTGCCCCCCCCTCCATGCAGTCAATCAAGGCGTGACTGCTGACATCACAGCCAATGATTGACTGCTATTTATCCTGCTGCCTCCACTGCACATGCTCAAGCTTATAAAAAAAAAGCTCATTGAGCAGAGGGATGAGGCAGATACCTTTGCCAGAATAGAATAGAACTTATCATTAATATCATCTGGTTACAAATGTAAGAAAGCAGTTGAGGGTTGGTTGCAGATGACTAACTAGTCACCTAACCAGTCACTAGTGATTTAAGGGTGAACATGCCCTTGGAAAAAGGTCAATAATATTTAAACAAGGTCATCAAAGCTTGAATGCTGTTACCAAATATTAAATCAAGTCACTAAAGACTGAATCACGTCCTACAGAATGCATGTGTTCATCAAAGACTGAATTAGGTCACTAAATCTTGTATGATGTCAGCAGGTCAGGGTTCGAAAAAGTTACATTGGTTGTCTACAACATTTGCTTTCAGTTTGTGGGTCTGTCCCCATGTTTGCTGTGTACAGATTGTATTTTCGTTGCTACATAAATGTAACTTTTGTTTTCAGCTGTTACCTGTTCTTATTTTGCAATGTTCTCACAACACCTCTCGTATACAGCATATTGCTATCCAAATTTTAAGGCGCTCCAGAATACATTAAATATGTGAATAGTATATTGGTATAAAAGTACCAAATATAAATTGTCAACTTATAATACGTGTATTGTGTGTGGTTCATTCTCTTTCCCAGCATGCACCAGACCTCGTCACAATCCAATTCCCGATGTCCAGTTCTGTGTAAGGAACCATTTCTTTCTATCCTTATGTCTGTCAATGTGTCTCGTGCCAGATTATTTCAGGGTCTTCGGGTGAATCTGTTTGACAGCTTGTTAATGTAACACATCAGACATCAATTACCCAGCATGCACCCAGCCACATTTTACACCGTATAAATGGAGAAGTGAGATTTAAAGGGCAACTAAACTATCATTGAATCATAAGACAGGACACTTTTTAAATTTTATATTCATTTTATTTTGCCGCACAATCAATGATATTTAACGTCTAACATAAAAACAGGAATACTTTTGTTATCAGAAGTAAAGTTCAAGAGGAAGCAGTTATCAAATAAACTTTTATAACAAGAGGTGAGTTTGTGTCTGGTTTGTTAGTAGATTTGGGGGTACAGAGTAAAGGGGCTTAAATAACCAACATAACCGATTAACCATTTACATTTCCGTCTACAGTTTCAAGACTCGCATGTCACTTGGGTCACAAATTTTCAGCAAATTCCACCAGAATCTGATTGAGAATTTGCCCAATTCGCAAATACGCAGGAACAATCATTCTTTATATAGAGAGATTGATTGATGCTGCCATAACGATCAAATGGAAATTTTCTATTTGGACCAGTAGTTTGCGATGCAAATTATCCATACACATGGCCCATGTTCAACAAATCTTGTAGGCCATCTTAATTTACAAACTCTTGTACCCATGAAAAGTTCCACTCCCTGGGTCACAAGTGATCCCATCTATGTATGGCAGCGTGGTGGATCATCAAATTAATCTGTTTTACCATTTATTTTTACTTATTTCCCAGCATTCCAGACACACCCTGCGTTTTAGTCACAGAGTGTTGTGTGGCACATGCCCACTATATAGTCTAAATTTAATAATGTACCAGTCCAGATGATAAAACATTTTACAAGGAAGCAAATGGCTGAGGTCAGGAGGTGTGGTGAGAAGATGCACATGCACATGTGGCTGTTTGAAGGGCACACGGTGTACTGGAAAGCAATAAATATATTTACCTAATCCAAATAAATCAATAGGTAAATTCTATTCACTGAAGTAGCATCTTATACTCCTGTAATGTCCATAGTGGGATTTCTAACTTGTTTTATGTAAACTGGATCATTATGTCTGGTCACTATTAGTATTGGTTATTGTTCGTACACGGGTGATTTCGCCCGTGATGCTGATGAAAAATCTGCCAACAAATGCCCACTTGTTCATTGCCCGTGTGTGGATGAACTTTAACCTTTACGCATTTGTGAAATTCCGTTACAACTTGCCCTGTCTATTAAGGTTACTAGTTATTTAGTCATTTTGTTGTTATTAATTAGATGTATTCCTTACATACAGTCTTTTTTTTTTTATCTTTTTAGCATGGCTACATTCAGATTAGTGAAACAATATCAGCTGGCACATTGTCAATAAACAGAGAATCAAACTTGCAAACAAAAGGAAGGAGATTGATTTATGCAAAATGTATAAAAAAGAATTTGAAATGAACTATATGGGGTAAGAATTATAAAGAGTTACTATCCATATGTACAAATATACAGATAAAATTCGAGTCTCAGGTGCTGTACCTTTAAGGATATTTAAAGGGAAGTTAGCAGTTCCTTCTACATATTTTCCCTATTTAGGTTACATCTGTCTATAAATGACTCCCGCCCCCCCTTTTATACATCCTTAAAATGCAATGCTAGAATGAATCCTGTAGGCAGATAATTGCAAGGCAATCACAAAGTCCTTGTCACAGTTGGATATTGAACAGAGATAAGAGCTTAGCTGAGTCCAAACAAGTCAATTTTCTCCATTCTATTTGGCGTCTATTAAAGGGATGTCAGTAACTGTTTTGCGTGATTCTTTTTAGGAGATAAAACACTTTGGTTCCTTTTATAATCAGATTTGTGTTTTATATTAATAAATCAATGCTGGGATATTTATTTCCGTGAACTGAAATATCTTATTTTATGTCTCCTGCGCCATTTATTTACTAACAGTCCCATAGGTCTGCCAGAGTTGATAAAAAATATCCCAAGTTAAAGGGCAAGTCCAGCCCCAAAATGAAAACTTACATACGGTAAACCCCCCCCCCCCCCCCCACCCCCCTCACCGGTAATAGTTTGAAATGTGAAATATATAAGTCTAACCTGAAATCCTGCACAATGTCCTGTTCCCCTGTTTCTGCTTCCTGGTTCTTCCAGTTAGTAACTGTCAGTTGTGGATTTGACAGTTGACATCACAGCCAATGACTGAATGTTAATCCCCTGTCTGCCTCTTCTGAGCATGCCCAGGCTCAGCTCAGGCTCAGTACAGGTTTCTAAATTGCTCAGTTTCCATGAGACACCCAGAAGCATAGCAGGCATACAGTAATGAATTCATAGGACAAACTATGATATATCAACATATTTTAAAGAGGCCATTCTTTCTAAAAGATGTTCTTATGAGGGTGGAGTTGTCCTTTAAAGATGTAAAGATAGATTTACATGCAGGCCTCGTTAAGTAGGAATTCACTAAATTCCGAGTTATATGTGAATTCACAGACATTTTGTTCACATGGGAAGAACCTTCAAATCCCAAATGTCACTTGCTTAATGAAATGCACTTTCATTTTCATTCCTTGTTTGGTGACCGCTGATGAAATGGAACTGATTTCATTATCGGGATTATCGCCCGTGATTGCCATTAATATCTTTCCGTCTATGGCCACCATTAGGCTATTACAACGGGGGGAGATTTTACATTTGACACAATGGCCCAAATCCATGAAAAACTCACTTGACACATCAAAGTGATGTATTATTGATTAGTGTGGGGTTCCTCATGGTTTTGCAGGGTGTGTGGTTTTTGGTGGTATTTGGAAACTGCTTTGGGCACCCGATGAATCCGGCTCTGCATGAAAATACTTTGTAGCAAACATCAGATGTGTGGGTTAGTGCAGTTAGATAACCACTTATTGGTTTTATATCAAAACCAGTACTGTCCTAACATATTTAAAGGGAAAGTTCTTGGTTTGTATTATGCATACCTAGCCATTCTAGATATTCTCAATCAGTTGATTTCATACCCTTAGCTGTTCTCTGCTGTTGACATTAGTGAGCTGACATTTCAGGCTCTGAGGGCACGGCCACACTGCAACACAAACACAATCGCACACGGAATCACATGCGATTTCGTTGCGTTTGCGCATGCGTTTTTTTCCTTAAAGTATTGAAAAATGCATGCGATTTAAAATGCAGGACACAAATCTCAACGCACCCGAAAATGCGCGTTTTCTGTGCGTTGACGCTTTCTCAATAATATGAAAGCATGCTCAGATATCACTATGAGGCAGTATTGGAAGAGGGAGTTTACCACAATGCCGTTCATGTACCAACTGTCACCATTCCATCTACAGCAAAACTATACATAATAGAAGAGTTTATACTAAGGGCCTTATTTATAAAGGCATGGTATCGCTTTTTAGTTAATTTTAGATCGGTTTAGCGATCATTAATTTATGATTTTTATCGGTAATTAATGATAACGATCATGAATTGTCTATGACATGAGTAAATCTGCAATAACGCGATTGTAGAGTTACGATCCCCATGGAATAGCATTGCGGTAGTGAATGTTCGTTAATTAATGAATGTTTGGCGTAGATGTCGTACATTATTGATACCACCCTTTATAAAAATGGCCCTAGGGCACTTGATTGACATCTGAAATGTAAGATGTTTCAGACTGAATAAAGAAATAGGGGGCAGATCAACAAAAAAAAAAGTAATACAGTGATAGTTGGGAAGAAGTATAGTTTCCAGTAATATCATGTATGACTCAAGGGGAGGACAAGCATTCTCTGTAATCACCATGAGCCAGCAACGGGAGAGGGAATTTCCCATAATACATTCCACACATACCAACTTTCACCCCTCACTGCACACAGCAGAAGAGTTTATGCTAATAAGGCACTTGATTGACAGCTAAAAAGTAAAATGGTTCACATTCAATATCTAAAGAAATAGGGGACAGATCAATAATAAATAGTACATTGGTGGTTGAGGAGAATTATAGTTTCCAGTAATGGTCAATTAAAAAAAAAAATCCAGTTTAGATACCCTTTAACCCGCAAGACTGCAGTACGTTGACAAGTCCACCGTTAAACGCAACCTGCTCTTCTATCAATCAATGCACTTAACAGCTTCTGTGATCAACTCTTCCTGCTGTGTGCATTAATGGGTTTACCTGCTTCCCCCCAGAGCCCTGGAAAAGGTTCATACTGGTGGGTCATTGTAGCTTTACACTGAAAAATGTGGCTTGTGTTCCAGAGGGAAGGTTGGTCCTTAATATCTAATATTAGTTATAGCCATGCACTTGTCCGATGTTTTGACATTCGATCAGGGCCACAAAGACGGTTCGTACCTTGTAACTTTCCAGCTGTCTTATAGAATGATATAGTGCCCATACACGGAAGGATTATCGGCCATGCATGCACACTGCACAACTCAGGTCGGCACCCGTGACCGCAAGTGTGTATGAACCTTTAAGTTGCTACACATTGGTTTCTTTTTACCCCTTACCATAATTCTTTGTTGTGCCCTTTCCTAGGTGAGAAGGAAACAAACTAAAGTAGCAATCAATGTGTATGGCAGCAGGAGGCAACAGGGATCTTTAAACATTAATATTCACATTTGATTGTTTCTCTTTATATCGCTGCTATTACTATGATAATGAGTTCAGATGAAATGGATTGGAAGCAAGTGAGAGAAGATGAAATAATATCATTACAATATCCCCCTGTGTTCCCAGATAGAAGCTAATCTGGGAGAGGGAACATTTCAAGCTTGTATGTGGATTTGCTAAGGAAAACGGCGGCAAGATATTTTAGGGATACTGTAAGCTTTTCCTGGGCGCTGTCATTTCTGAACTTGTCATTAGAAAATAGGTGACGGTCTAAGCCAATGATCTTGACCATAAAACCATCTGTGCAGATTACAATCAGACGCTCTGGACCTATAAATCTGGTTGGCCAAGGTCACCCTCAAGGCTGCGTTGAAGGTTACTGTTGGTGTTTGAAGGGGAAGTATCAAATAGAACAATTTATTAAATGAATGATTATTTTTTTGTAGTTACTCTCAGCTACTCGGCAAGTTCTGAGAGTTTCTTTCCTCTTGATGCTATAAATTGATGCAGTAGGGCTGTCAGCCTTGATTGAAGAAAGGACAGGCCTGATATTCTCTATAATAAAATTTAATCTACCTTTCCACTCTTAACTCCAAGATGAATGATGGAATGTGGCCGTGATATTTGTGCTAATAGATCTCTCAGGATTAACCTCCGAGTGCAGACATTCATCATGGTTGAACGGTTTCTCATATAATGACTTGTTGGACCAGAAGTCGGGGGGGAAATAATCCTTTACTACCTGCAGAACAGAGAGTTGGACTGGGGGACCTCCCTCGACAGCCACCAGGAAGCGTCAATGGAAAACTGTCTAAATTAGCGTAATGGTAACATTAAGATAATCATTCTAGTCCATGACTCAACAAGGTAGGGTTCGTGTTTATAGCAGTTACACCTATGTGTATTAGTTGTCTTTTTCCATGTTGAGAAACCACAAACATGGAGATGATGTTATAGATCGACACTTTGTGAGACCTCTTTGATTCTTTTTTAACGTTCTAAAGCATGCCATACACAGCGTACATCGGAAGAACCAATCAGCAGGCACATTGATATAAAAGCAGTAATCTGTGTCTTACCTTTCATTTAAATGTGGATGCTGGGAAATTGACCTTACTAACACTTACTAACATGGGGTTTGTGTTTAATTTCCCAGCATTCCAGAATCGCACAGTGTGGTCACTGACCATTGTGTTCTTTGCACATGCCCAGTTCTAAGCTACTGCAGGAACTTTTTACAACAGGACATGTCTGTCACAACCCCCAACTCCAGTCAGTCTATCTACGAAAAATGTGCTCCAACTAACCGAAAAGTCGAATAACACAGAACGGAGGAGAGGTAGTGAACATAGAAACAGCACACACTAAAATATATCTTAATATTTATACGGTAAACTGCCACCACATTCTGAGACAGCAAAATGACCTGTAAACTATGTCTAAGGGATTATACACACCCAGTGGTGTAACTACCACTCCCGGATGGTAAGAGGGCCCTGCTGCAAGCCCACAACCTCTGCGATCAGCTGCTGTTTTTAAACAGCTGATAACACGTATGAAGAAAACATGCACGATCAGCTGTTTTAAAAGACCAGAACTGAACCGGAAGTTCAAGTCCAGTCTTTTAAGAAGCTGATTGCGCATTTCCTGCAGTTACTCTCCTGTACACACCAGTAACTTCTGGTGTGTACAGATCGCGGGTCCCGACACAATGTGTACGAACGTTCATTTCGGACAATAATTGGCCCTTTATCGCCCGAAAACGATTCTGTCGGTCAGGCAACGATCCCTGTTTCGCCGATAAAGGGTCCATACACGGTCTGATTGTCCACAAACCATACAGCAGCACAGCAGGAATAAGCTATGGTAGGATATATCAACAGGTTTTAAATTAAAGTGGACATTCTTACTAAAAGATGTCATTAGAGGGGGGAGTGTTTGGATATAGAAACCTCCGCAATTCATTACTACATGGATCTCGTTTCCATCCATTATTATTATAAGGGATACACCGACACCATATTGTCAAACTGGGCTGGTTCCTATACTGTTTTGTAGTTAACATCTATTTATTATGTTAACTATTTATAACAAACTCACTGTAAACTTGCATTTTGAGTGCATAGGTATGTATTATGTATGTAAGTATTTTACCATGTTACCCTTAGTCTACTTTGTGTGTTTGTTTGTTTATTATTGTTAATATTATTACAATTATTGTTATTACTATTATTATTACAATTATTGTTATTATTCTATTATCATTACTTTATTATTGTTATAACTACTGTTGTCATTACATTATTATTATCCCACTGCAATATTCCCTGTGTGTGTAACCCCGCCCACTGCAGCTCTAACCACGCCTTCTTCCTCGGGTGACACAGCAACCCTGTGCACCAGTCAACGCAACGTGAAATTGTCGCAGCCTAACACAGTAACTTTGTGACTAAATGAATGACAGCAACATCCACGAATAGGAAAACGTGAATAAATGAACCGGGACTTGTGACTTAGCCGGGTAGACCAATAGGAAAGCTTGTTGGAGACATAGCTTCGTGAGGTGAGCGGCCTTGTACTGTGTGTAAAGGGACGTTTGTGATTGAGGTAAGTGAATTAGGGAGGGTATTTAACGCACCCTGGGTAATATCTACCCCATCACTAAGCACCCCGGGTAATATCTACCCCATCACTAAGCACCCTGGGTAATATTATCTACCCCACCACTAAGCACCCTGGGTAATATTATCTACCCCATCACTAAGCACCCTGGGTAATAGCTACCCCATCACTAAGCCCTTTGGTAATATTTCTACCCCATCACTAAGCACCATGGGTAATAGCTGCCCCATCACTAAGCACCCTGGTTAATATCAGCTGCCCCATCACTAATCCCCCTGGGTAAATCATCTACCCCATCACTAGCACCCTGGGTAATATTATCTACCCCATCACTAAGCACCCTGGGTAATATTATCTACCCCATCACTAAGCACCCTGGGTAATATTATCTACCCATCACTAAGCCCCCTGTATATTCTACCTCATCACTACCCCCTGGGTAATATTATCTACCCCATCACTACACTCTGGGTAATAGCTACCCCATCACTAAGCCCCCTGTGTAATATTATCTACCCCATCACTAAGCACCCTGGGTAAATATATCTACCCCATCACTAAGCCCCTGGGTAATATTATCTACCCCGTCACTAAGCACTCTGGGTAATAGCTACCCCATCACTAAGCCCCCTGGGTAATATTATCTACCCCATCACTAAGCAACCTGGGTAAATAGCTGCCCCATCACTAAGCACCCTGTATAGCTGCCCCATCACTAAGCACCCTGGGTAATATACACTGCCCCATCACTAAGCACCCTGGGTAATATTATCTACCTCATCACTAAGCCCCCTGGGTAATATTATCTACCTCACACTAAGCCCCTGGTAATATATCTACCCGTCAGCACTCTGTAATAGCTACCCCATCACTAGCCCCCTGGGTAATTTATCTACCTCATCACTAGCACCCTGGGTAATAGCTGCCCCATCACTAGCACCCTGGGTATATCAGCTGCCCCATCACTAAGCCCCCTGGGTAATATCATCTACCCCATCACTAAGCACTCTGGGTAATATCATCTACCCCATTACTTAGCACCCTGGGTAATATTAACCACCCTATTACTAAGCACCCTGGGTAATATATGTACCCCGTTACTAGCACCCTGGGTAATATCATCTACCCCGTTCCTAGGCACCCTGGGTAATAGTATCTAATAAGTAAGGGAGTGTATTTTAGTGCTTGGTTAATCATTAATTAAACAGATAAGAATTGATATTAATTTTTTGATTTCTAATTTAAGTGACCCAGCCCACAATTTCTAAGTTATTCCATATTTTAAGTTTCGTGTAGGAAACTTCACCCTAGCCCCCAATTAAACCAGAATACTTTTCTCCCAACTTCCCTGAAGAAAACGATTCCTTATGACACAAGATGGACCTCTTGAATATTCAGATCCTTCTGGTAGCAGCAGTTGGCCACAGCCGTGAAGGGGACATAAGGAATTAAAGGGACTGTCCACCCCTCTTTTGAAAAATTAATATGTGGTAGATTAGCCCCCAAAACCTAGACATCGTTTAATTCTCAACCTTTAATTCGGCTTCCACACAGAGATATTATACTTACATCCTCCTCCTCGCTCCACCGCCGCGGCTCTGCACCCGGTAAGGCAGTCGTCGGCGGACTGTGACGTCACGGCCAATCACTGACTGCCATTCCCCGACCAGTCTCCACTGCGGCTGCCTCGGAACAGAAAAAGAACAGAGCGCCACAGTGGAGACTGGGAGAAGAACCCGGAAGCGGCGGTGGAGCGAGGAGGATGTAAGTATAATATCTCTGTGTGGAACTGAATTAAAGGTTGAGAATTAAACGATCTCTAGGTTTTGGGGGCTATCTACCACATATTAATTTTTCAAAAGAGGGGTGGACATTCCCTTAATGGCTGCGGCCTGCACCACCTCCCTGCGGATCACAATCTCAAAACTATCTTGGGGAAAAAATGAAAATGAAGTTAAAAAACTGTTTTTTTTTTAGGCAATTGATAGCATTCTAAATTTAATTAAATTTGGACTTAAAAGGCATGTCCACCCTTA
Source organism: Hymenochirus boettgeri (assembly GCA_019447015.1). Lineage (NCBI taxonomy): Eukaryota > Metazoa > Chordata > Amphibia > Anura > Pipidae > Hymenochirus > Hymenochirus boettgeri. Next base: position 92,630,917 of record CM033476.1, read on the forward strand.
AAACAAGAAAGCTGGTGACTTGTCAGTTATCTGCCCACAACCCCAATTGCTATTTTGTTTTCAGTTTATTACATGCATTTGTAACCAGATATATAATCTATATATTCTATTCTTTTTTGGCAAAATTATCTGCCTCTTCCCTTATTAGCTTGAGCAGTAGAGGAGGCAGCAGGTAAAACAGATGTCTCCGTCTATGCAGTTGACTGCATGGAGGAGGAGCCAGCTTACTCTGCCAGATCAGGAACAATGTAATCCTTAAATATTTGGTTAGTAATGTAGGTAATAAAGGGCCAAATATAACCGTTAGGTATGGGACAGGTAAATGACAATTGACCACTTTTTTGTTTGAAGGTGAACATGCCCTTTAATTCATTATCACATGCAACTAGCAGTCCTTGGAACTCTTAATAGTATCAATAATTATATATTCGCCTCCATGTGCGCTTTTCAACAATCGGGATATAACTTCAATGTTCCTGTAATAATAAAGTATGGATGATGAATAAATCAACCCATCACTGCTCTTATAACTATCTTGTCAGGAAGCTGACATACGTTAATGTGTTTGGTGTTTAATTCATGTTATTAAAAAAACATTTTTGTTACCGTTAATTTCCTTCCATTTCTGCCACTCGTGTACACTTAGGGGTCCTCCTTAACTGAACCCATTTTCTTTGCCTTAGAATTTACAGCAGCAGGATTTGTGGAGTGCACAGTTGGACACATCTCCTGCTGTGAGTGCCTAGGGCATAGGAAGTTTAGCTATGAAAATGGTGGTGTATTACCTAAGAGCAATTCATTCACCAGTAGGCGTTTGTTTTTTTTAAAAGGAAATGTAAAAAAGAATTTAGAAAAACGACCAGAAAATCAGATAATTAATTGGATAATAAACACACTATAACTCTTGTCTTTTCTTTTTTACTCCAGAATGTCATCTGTGCATTGTTCCCCAGCCTGGTACCAGGCTCTCGAGGTTCTTCCAGCAAGTATCTGGTAGAGTTTCGAGCAGGAAAAATGTCTTTAAAGGGTAGCACTGTGACACCCGACAAAAGAAAAGGTCTTGTTTACATCCAGCAAACTGATGACTCCCTCATTCACTTTTGCTGGAAGGACAGAACCTCCGGAATGTTTGATGATGTAAGTTGTGCTTTGTATTGCAGTGATTTCTCTGGAGTGTGTCCCACAATGCATCAGGCCAGCCATTTTCCAGAATCAATAGCCTTTTTTTTGCTAATGATTTCAAGCCAGGTGTAGGTACTTTCAGTCCTGGGAAATTACCTTTCCAATTGTTCCAGCTCTCCTTTTTAGTCAGTAACTATAAGAGGAAGGAAAGTCTGTAAGAGTCTAGCTGTGCACAGCCGTGAGTGGGCTTTGAAATGCTGCATTGTGTGAAACCCCTCCTGTACAGCCAATATTTCACTTAACAAGTCCTGATATTGATACCTCACTGTATACAGCTCACCCTTTGGTTTCCTCCTTGTGTTTGACCATTACAGGATCTTATCATCTTTCCAGATGACTGTGAGTTTAAGAGAGTTGCTCAGTGCACTACAGGACGTGTGTACGTGTTGAAATTCAAGGCAGGATCCAAAAGGCTCTTTTTCTGGATGCAGGTTTGTGTCCAATTTAATTGTATGCGGCTTCTTTATTAAAAAATGAATACCTGAATGCATCTTATAGAAAGTGTTTTGGGACGACAATCCACATCATAGAATTAAAGAAATAGTTCTGGGAAATTGAACTATTTCTTTAATGCATTGATTGAAGTCCGGAACTATTCCATTCTTCATCAATGCACGTGGACCTGGAACGTAGATAGAACAAACTCCCTTTCACGCGATCCACCGCAGCAGCACTGACCTGTCCTGATCACACTTCCTGGTTTTCATTACTATAGCGTGCATGCGTGATAATGCACACTGTAGTTAATCAACCAGGAAGCTGTCTGAAATTTCAGTGTGACAGCAAGGATCGCGTGAAAGGTAAGTTTGTTCTATCTTTGTCCCTGGCTTCACATGCATTGATTAAAGAACGGAAGGTAAGGATTAGCACCTAACCTCCCGGTCTTCAATCAATGCATTAAAGAAATAGTTATCTTTTGCAGTGAACTCTTTTAAACCATGCCTTTAATATACAATCTCAGTTAAGTGCTACTTACCAGAGAAATGAGACAATGAACAAAATGGATGATAATGCATATGTGATATACAATCTTATGTCTTTTTTTCATAGGAGCCCAAGACCGATAAGGATGAAGAAACACTGTCGAAAATAAACGAATATCTAAACAACCCACCAATGCCTGGAGCCCTCGGGGGAAGTGGTAGTGGTGGACACGCTCTCCGCTCTTGGAGGTGACAATTCTTTAGCTGAAATTGTTAAACAATGTTGTTATATGAAAGTTCTATTACAAACATCCTTTCCAATTGTTCATTCCCAAGCTCAACTGTAAAGTAAAAAAAAAAATGTTTTAATCATTTAATTGAAGACCTTATCGTGCTTTGATGTTCAGCATTAATATAATAAATCCCCCTTTATCTGTAGGAAGCTGAATCACAATGTTAAAGCTAGTGGTGAATTCCCACAGAGAGTTAGTTGCTAACTTCTTGTGCCTACTAATTATTATTGTGATTTATAAATTATCACTCTTTGTTCCATCTCACACTAATTGGCTTGTGACCATTCGTAGGCCCCCGAGCTGCTTCTATTGATTATTGTTGTGTCAGTTTGTTTGGCTCACTGTCTGTTGTTTTTTTTTATGGTTTAGGAGAAGGCGATTGCAGAGTCTTTTGGGAAACATGAGCCACAACCGCTGATGCAGCTGATGGGCCCACTGGCCTTGGAGGACTTGGTAAAGTGCCCTTGACAAATATGACTTGTTCTAAACACTCATCCTGCCTAGACCGACCTCTTTCCACCTGTTGTTTTCTAAAATCACAATGTCTGCAGCAGATGGCAACATTGTCCCAAAATGACCTGTTTCAGAGAAGACATCTCTCTTGTGTCTTTGCTTTAAATCCTGTATTCCTTCTGTTTCTTTCTTACACTCATTGATCTTATTTTAATCTAATGTTGAACATGATCGCTTTGCAGTGTTCCAGACACTAACAGTTGCTGTCCATTGTCACAGGTGGCCTGGGGCTTTAACAGGTCCAGGATGGGCCGGTCTGCTGGGCAGTGGGGGACCTACAACAAGCAGCTCTTCCTCAGGTAAGGGCTGTTGCAAACATCTTCATGCACAGTATAAAGTTCATGGGACAAAACTCCGATAAAGGGTTGTGAAGTCATATCGACCCACCTTGCCCTACCGTTACTTAAGTTAAGGAATCTGCCAAAGCAAGATATTCCTCCAGATCTCTGCTGGCATTGGTCGACAGGTTCTTGTCTCTTCTGCAACTCAGTGAGTTTCCTGGGTTTCAGGATTCTTTATTGTAAATATTGCTGGGGGAGTGGCATGCCCATTTTAAAAAGCTGGGGTGCGCTCTTCTTTCTTTCCTTGCTGCACAGTGTGAAAGATTGTGTGATGAAGCATAATCCTGCTGCCAATGTGTAGCCTGTTGATTTTAGCACCAGTGAGACCACAAATTGCCTTTTAACTAATTTTTAGTAACTATGAGCTGTTTGTGCTATACTTGGGCAGAATATGTAAGCTCACATGTCACGTCAAGGCCCCTCTAATTTAAGATACATTAAACTCCAACTATGGCTGCAATTGATAAACTACATCCTCAAACTGGATTTCTCTTTCTAAATTGACCATCACTGGAAACTATTCTCCCCATCTGCCACTGTACTATTTTTTTTGTTAATCTGTCCCTTGTTTCTCAGATATCAAATCTTAGCCTTTTATATTTCAGCTTTTCAACAAATGTGTTATTATTTTAACTCTTCTGTTGTGCGCAGATAGCAGTGTCAATTGGTGTGTGTAAAATGCATTGTGGGAAATTCATTCCCCAGTGCTGGCTCATAGAGATTACTAAGCATGCTTGCCCTTACAGATTCGCGTCTGATAAAGGGCAGTTTGCCTAAGAGTGGGAGGGAATAGTTAGCCTGAGAAAACAAGTAAAAGAAGGCATGCAGCCATACATACCTCAGAGTATGTCTACTTCACATCTATTTATTTGTAGATTACGGTTTTATTCTTTCCAGTTCCCGCAGCCAATCAGCCGCTGTCACACCGTCATCCCTCCACATCTTCAACTCGTACAACACCTGCGCCTGTGGCTCCTGCAGCAGCACCTGCAGCCACCCCAACTTTGGCTGTCAGTTCTAACACTGGAACCAGTGCGGCTGTCAGCCCCACACAGCCAATACAACTTAGCGACTTGCAGAACATCTTGGCCACAATGAATGTGCCACCACAGGAGAAGTGGTCAACAGGGTAAGACTAGTGGGCTCATGTTTAGACTCTTGTTGTGTTCCAGGTCTGATCCCTCACATGACTGCATAATTATATAGTAAAGTCCACCTTCATACTTCATACTGTTAGGTTACCAATTGACTGCTTCCACCCATATGTAAAAATATACCTTGTTGGGTGCACTGAACTTCCCTTCTTTTGATGTTGTGTATATGTTTTTTTTTTCTGGAAGACTTGTGATTTAAAAACAAACTTGTTTTAAAAACCCGCAATCTGTCACTATAAGGTAGAATTAGAGCTAGCCTTTTCTATATGGGGGCTTCTTCTCTTGTTTTGTTTTTCATTTATTTAAACAATAATATAGAAGCTACATATATTTTTAGGTCTTGAAACATACTTTGGTCTCAATAACTAGCTTTTATTTAAAATGCCATTCATTACCTTTCCAATCCCAGGGATGCCTCTCAGAGGTAAACTTAAATTGAGCCTGGTAAAATATCCCAAATCCTGCTCCTAAAGTACTGTACATGTCACTTTCTGCTTTTTTCACCCTACCCTGCCCACTCCCCAGCAATGCAAGCATGTGCATGTTTTCAGGATGGAGGCAGGAAAAGAAGCACTAGAAGAAGTTAAGTATAAAAGAGGATAATGGAAGGAAGAGTAAGGAATATTACAGCATCTCCCCTTTCCCCTTGATTAAATTGTGCTCCTAATGTACTAGAAAATTAATAAAATATATCATATTGAGATGTAAATTTATATTATTATAAGCTAAGTAAGCGGTCCTAACGTTTAGGAGTCTGTAATATGTCGATCCCGAACATTCTTCCTTTATACTTTGTATAAGAATAACTTGCCTTCCAATGATCGGTCAGTTGGACCTAAAAATCTGCTCTTGAGTAGCACAGAAACGATTGTTTCAAGCCTTCAGCTGGTACAAATAACGGTCTGTGGCGGTGAAACACTGCAGCAGACAGTTTGTCACAACCGTGTGCAGTCCATAGGAAACCTCACGATCTGCAGTGATTTACCAACATGCCTTATCCGGGTGCTACAGAATTCCGACCAACCGATAGGTGTATATATCAGTCGGTTTGGCCGTAAAATCTGCTTGCGTTTACCCAGCCTTAGACTCTGATCTGCAATTCATCTGGAAACAACAGTGAATTTATCTGGACCTTTAAATCATCTTACTCTTTTACTTTAGTTGATCTGGCCAGTGTCCTTACCCCTGAGATTATGGCTCCTATTCTGGCAAATGCTGAAGTGCAGGAACGATTAATGCCGTACCTTCCTTCTGGAGAGTCCCTTCCACAGACAGCTGAGGAGATCCAGAACACTTGACCTCACCACAGTTTCAGCAGGTGAGTGTCTTATGATCAGCTTCTGTAGGTGTGAACCGGTGTACATTTTTGTGCTTACATCTTTTTTTTTTAACTGCTTGTTAAAATGTAAACTTGTTGTGCTCTGTGTGTTCACTCTAAAACATTGTTTATTTCTAAATTTTAAAATTATGTATCACTAATCTTTTAGGTAATTTCTTGCTAAAGATATACCTATATGGGGGGAAAATATGTATCTGATTGGAGCTAATTGCTCGGAGCATGTCCAAGATCAGTGAGCTAGGAAGGGCAGTAACTGCAGGGTGTGGTAGGAATTTCATGGGTATACATTGATTTTATCAGCAGTTTCTGGCCTGTAATTCAGAGGAAATGTATATGTGTAATCTTCTCCTTTAAAAATCAAACTCGTTGAGCTGAACTGTTTAGGTTATAGAGTTCAGTAAAGAGATTTAATTGTTCTTATATATTTTGATAGCACAGGCAAACAAGATTTGTCCTTCTTGAGATACAAGTTTGTTTTATAGCCTATCTTATCATGCAGATAAATAGCTTTTTCTTTCCTCGCTTTTTGTGTTTTGAGATATATCAGTTCTCCAGCCTCACACCAACTCCACTTATCCTCTGGATACAGACCTTGTTTGCAATGTCTCCAGTGTTTGAATATCATTTTTTTTTCTCTTTGTTCTGCTACCCCTGCTATTTCAGGCCTTGAGCATGTTCAGCGCAGCGCTCGCATCCGGCCACTGGGTCCCTGATGAGTCAGTTTGGCCTGCCTGCAGACGCAGTAGATGCAGCCAATAAAGGAGGTACGTGACCCAGAAAGTTGTTTTAACTGATGAATTTTCTTTGTGAGATGCAAACACAATTAGTAGGGAAGTAAGGATTCGAGTTTAAAGTGAGTGTGTACAACTATTAGTGTGTTATTACTAAATGAGAAGCAATTTTTTCCCATCCACTTGTTTGTCATGTGAGTAAGAATAAACAGAATTACAAATTAGCATTTCTGTTTTTTCCCAAAATTCAAAGTTGTACAGTTTCCCTTCATTGAAGGGCCATGTCATTATACTGGCTAGTTACACACTGGACTACTGTGATGCATGTGATGGAGCATTGTCCCCACCGTCTTCTTAATAGACTTTTTCAGTAAATCTACCCCATCACTAAGCACCCTGGGTAATATTATCTACCCCATCACTAAGCCCCCTGGGTAATATTATCTACCCCTTTAACCCATCACTAAGCACCAGGGTAATGCTGCATCACTAAGCACCCTGGGTAATAATCAGCTGCCCATCACTAATCCCCCTGGGTAATATCATCTACCCCATCACTAAGCACCCTGGGTAATATTATATCACCCCATCACTAAGCACCCGGGTATATTATCTACCCCATCACAAGCACCCTGGGTAAGTAATATTATCTACTCATCACTAAGCCCCCTGGGTAATATCTACCTATCACTAGCCCCCTGGGTAATATATCTACCCCATCACTAAGCACTCTGGGTAATAGCTACCCCATCACTAAGCCCCCGTGTAATATTATCTACCCCATCACTAAGCACCCTGGGTAATATTATCTACCCCATCACTAAGCCCCTGGGTATATTATCTACCCCGTCACTAGCACTCTGGGTAATAGCTACCCCATCACTAAGCCCCTGGGTAAATTATCTACCCCATCACTAAGCAACCTGGGTAATATCTGCCCCATCACTAAGCACCCGGGTAATAGCTGCCCCATCACTAAGCACCCTGGGTAATATCAGCTGCCCCCATCCCTAAGCACCTGGGTAATATTATCTACCTCATCACTAAGCCCCTGGGTAATATTATCTACCTCATCACAGCCCCCTGGGTAATATTATCTACCCGTCACTAAGCACTCTGGGTAATAGCTACCCCATCACTAAGCCCCGGGTAATATTATATTACCTCATCACTAAGCACCCTGGGTAATAGCTGCCCCATCACTTAGCACTGGGAATATCAGCTGCCCCATCACTAAGCCCCCTGGGTAATATCATCTACCCCATCACTAAGCACTCTGGGTAATATCATCTACCCCATTACTTAGCACCCTGGGTAATATTAACCACCCTATTACTAAGCACCCTGGGTAATATTATGTACCCCGTTACTAAGCACCTGGGAATATCATCTACCCCGTTACTAGGCACCCTGGGTAATAGTATCTAAAGTAAGGGAGATGATTTTAGTGCTTGGTTTAATCATTAAATTAAACAGATAAGAGATTGATATAATTTTTTGATTTCTAATTTTAAGTGACCAGCCACACATTTCTAAGTTATTCCATATTTTAAAGGTTTCGTGTAGGAAACTTCACCCTAGCCCCAATTAAACCAGAATACTTTTCTCCCAACGTCCCTGAAGAAAACGATTCCTTATGATCACAAGATGGACCTCTTGAATATTCAGATCCTTCTGGGTAGCAGCAGTTGGCCACAGCCGTGAAGGGGACATAAGGAATTAAAGGGACTGTCCACCCCTCTTTTAAAAATTAATATGTGGTAGATTAGCCCCCAAAACCTAGACATCGTTTAATTCTCAACCTTTAATTCGGCTTCCACACAGAGATTTATACTTACATCCTCCTCCTCGCTCCACCGCGCGCCTCTGCACTTGGGTAAGGCAGTCAGTGTCGGCCGGACTGTGACGTCACGGCCAATCACTGACTGCCATTCCCCGACCAGTCTCCACTGCGGCTGCTCGGGAACAGAAAAAGAACAGAGCAGCCACAGTGGAGACTGGGAGAAGAACCCGGAAGCGGCGGTGGAGCGAGGAGGATGTAAGTATAATATCTCTGTGTGGAAGCTGAATTAAAGGTTGAGAATTAAACGATCTCTAGGTTTTGGGGGCTTATCTACCACATATTAATTTTTCAAAAGAGGGGTGGACAGTCCCTTCAATGGCTGCGGCCTGCACCACCTCTCCTGCGGATGCACAATCTCAAAACTATCTTGGGGAAAAATGAAAATGAAGTTAAAAAAACTTGTTTTTTTTTTAGGCAATTGATAGCATTCAAATTTAATTTAATATTGGACTTTAAAAGGCATGTCCACCCTTAAAACAAGAAAGCTGGTGACTGTCAGTTATCTGCCCACAACCCCAATTGCTATTTTGTTTTTCAGTTTATTACATGCATTTGTAACCAGATATATAATTCTATATATTCTATTCTTTTTTGGCAAAATTATCTGCCTCTTCCCTTATTGCTTGAGCAGTAGAGGAGGCAGCAGGTAAAACAGATGTCTCCGTCTATGCAGTTGACTGCATGGAGGGAGGAGCCAGCTTACTCTGCCAGATCAGGAACAATAGTAATCCTTAAATATTTGGTTAGTAATGTAGTGAATAAAGGGCCAAATATAACCGTTAGGTATGGGGACAGGAAATGACAATTGACCACTTTTTGTTTTGAAGGTGAACATGCCCTTTAATTCATTATCACATGCAACTAGCAGTCCTTGGAACTCTTAATAGTATCAAAAATTATATATTCGCCTCCATGTGGCTTTTCAACAATCGGGATATAACTTCAATGTCCTGTAATAATAAAGTATGGATGATGAATAAATCAACCCATCACTGTCTTATAACTAATCTTGTCGGAAGCTGACATACGTTAATGTGTTTTGTGTTTAATTCATGTTATTTAAAAAAACATTTTTTACCGTTAATTTCCTTCCATTTCTGCCACTCTGTACACTTAGGGGTCCTCTCTAACTGAACCCATTTTCTTGCCTTAGAATTTACAGCAGCAGGAGTTGTTTTGGAGTGCACAGTTGGAACACTCCTGCTGTAGTGATGCCTAGGGCATAGGAAGTTTAGCTATGAAAATGGTGGTGTATTACCTAAGAGCAAATCATTCACCAGTAGGCGTTTGTTTATTTTAAAAGGGAAATGTAAAAAAGAATTTAGAAAAACGACCAGAAAATCAGATAATTAATTGGATAAATAACACACTATAACTCTTGTCTTTTCTTTTTTACTCCAGAATGTCATCTGGTGCATTGTTCCCCAGCCTGGTACCAGGCTCTCGAGGTTCTTCCAGCAAGTATCTGGTAGAGTTTCGAGCAGGAAAAATGTCTTTAAAGGGTAGCACTGTGACACCCGACAAAAGAAAAGGTCTTGTTTACATCAGCAAACTGATGACTCCCTCATTCACTTTTGTGGAAGGACAGAACCTCCGGAAATGTTGATGATGTAAGTTGTGCTTTGTATTGCAGTGATTCTCTGGAGTGTGTCCCACAATGCATCAGGCCAGCCATTTTCCAGACAATAGCCTTTTTTTGCTAATGATTTCAAGCCAGGTGTAGGTACTTTCAGTCCTGGGAAATTACCTTTCCAATTTGTTCCAGCTCTCCTTTTTAGTCAGTAACTATAAGAGGAAAGGAAAGTCTGTAAGAGTCTAGTGTGCACAGCCAGTGAGTGGGCTTTTAGAAATGCTGCATTGTGGAACCCCTCCTGTACAGCCAATATTTCACTTAACAAGTCCTGATATTGATACCTCACTGTATACAGCTCACCCTTTGGTTCCTCCTGTGTGTTTGACCATTACAGGATCTTATCATCTTTCCAGATGACTGTGAGTTTAAGAGAGTTGCTCAGTGCACTACAGGACGTGTGTAGTGTTGAAATTCAAGGCAGGATCCAAAAGGCTCTTTTCTGGATGCAGGTTTGTGTCCATTTAATTGTATGCGGCTTCTTTATTAAAAAATGAATACCTGAATGCATCTTATGAGAAAGTGTTTTGGGGACGACAATCCACATCATAGAATTAAAGAAATAGTTTACTGGGAAATTGAACTATTTCTTTAATGCATTGATTGAAGTCGGGGAACTATTCCATTCTTCAATCAATGCACGTGGAGCCTGGAACGTAGATAGAACAAACTTACCTTTCACGCGATCCACCGCAGCAGCACTGACTGTCCTGATCACACTCCTGGTTTTCATTAACTATAGCGTGCATGCGTGATAATGCACACTGTAGTTAATCAACCAGGAAGCTGTCTGAAATTTCAGTGTGACAGCAGAGGATCGCGTGAAAGGTAAGTTTGTTCTATCTTTGTCCTGGCTTCACATGCATGATTAAAGAACGGAAGGTAAGGATTAGACCTTAACCTCCCGGTCTTCAATCAATGCATTAAAGAAATAGTTATCTTTTGCAGTGAACTCTTCCTTTACCATGCCTTTATATATACAATCTCAGTTAAGTGTACTTACCAGAGAAATGAGACAATGAACAAAATGGATGATAATGCATATGTGATATACAATCTTATGTCTTTTATAGGAGCCCAAGACCGATAAGGATGAAGAACACTGTCGAAAAGTAAACGAATATCTAAACAACCCACCAATGCCTGGAGCCCTCGGGGGAAGTGGTAGTGGTGGACACGAGCTCTCCGCTCTTGGAGGTGACAATTCTTTAGCATGAAATTGTTAAACAATGTTGTTATTATGAAAGTTCTATTACAAACATCCTATTCCAAATTGTTTTCATCCCAAGCTCACTGTAAAGTAAAAAAAAAAATGTTTAATCATTTAAATTGAAGACCTTATCGTGCCGTTGATGTTCAGCATTAATATAATAAATCCCCTTTATCTGTAGGAAGTGAAATCACAATGTTAAGCTAGTGGTGATTCCCACAGGAGAGTTAGTTTGAACTTCTGTAGGCCTACAATTATTATTGTGATTTATAAAATATTCACTCTTTGTTCCATCTGCACTAATTGGCTTGTGACCATGTAGGCCCCCGATGGCTTCTATTGATTATTGTTGTGTCAGTTTGTTTGCTCAGTCTGTTGTTTTTTTTTTTTATGGTTTAGGAGAAGGCGGATTGCAGAGTCTTTTGGGAAACATGCGCACAACCAGTGATGGAGCTGATAGGGCCCACTGGCCTTGGAGGACTTGGTAAAGTGCCTTTGCAAAATATGATTGTTCTAAACACTCCATCCTGCCTAGACCGAGCCTTCTTCCACCTGTTTTTTTTAAAATCAGAATGTCTGCAGCAGATGGCAACATTGTCCCAAAATGACTGTTTGCAGAGAAGACATCTCTCTTGTGTCTTTGCTTTAAATCCTGTATTCCTTCTTTTCTTTCTACACTCATGATCTTATTTAATCTAATGTGTGAACATGATCGTCTTTGCAGTGTTCCAGACACTAACAGTTGCTGTCCATTTGTCACAGGTGGCCTGGGGGCTTTAACAGGTCCAGGATTGGCCAGTCTGCTGGGCAGTGGAGGACCTACAACAGCAGTCTTCCTCCAGGTAAGGGCTGTTGCAAAACGTCTTCAAGTCACAGTATAAAGTTCATGGGACAAAACTCCGATAAAGGGTTGTGAAGTCATATCGACCACCTTGCCTACCGTTACTTAAGTAAGGAATCTGCCTAAAGCAAGATATTCCTCCAGATCTCTGCTGGCAGTGGTCGGACAGGTTCTTGTCTCTTCTGCAAGCTCAGTGAGTTTCCTGGGTTTGCAGGATTCTTTATTTAATATTGCTGGGGAGGGTGCATGCCCATTTTAAAAAGCTGGGGTGCGCTCTTCTTTCTTTCCTTGCTGCACAGTGTGAAAGATTGTGTGAAATGAAGCATAATCTGCTGCCAATGTGTAGCCTGTTGATTTTAGCACCAGTGAGACCACAAATTGCCTTTTAAACTAATTTTTAGTAACTATGAGCTGTTTGCTATACTTGGGCAGAATATGTAAGCTCAATGTCACGTCAAGGCCCCTCATATTTAAGATACATTAAACTCCAACTATTGGCTGCAATTGATAAACTACATCCTCAAACTGGATTTCTCTTTCTAAATTGACCATCACTGGAAACTATTCTTCCCATCTGCCACTGTACTATTTTTTTGTTAATCTGTCCCTTGTTTCCAGATATCAAATCTTAGCCATTTTTATTTCAGCTTTCAATCAAATGTGTTATTATTTTAACTCTTCTGTTGTGCGCAGATAGCAGTGTCAATTGGTGTGTGTTAAAATGCATTGTGGGAAATTCATTCTCCCAGTGCGGCTCATAGGATTACTAAGCATGCTTGCCCTTACAGAGTCGCGTCTGATAAAGGGAGGTTGCCTAAGAGTGGGAGGGGAATAGTTAGCCTGAGAAAAACAAGTAAAAGAAGGCATGCAGCCATACATACCTCAGAGTAGTGACTTACATCTATTTATTTAGATTACGGTTTTATTCTTTCCAGTTCCGCAGCCAATCAGCGCTGTCCACCGTCATCCACCTCCACATCTTCAACTCGTACAACACCGGCGCTGTGGCTCCTGCAGCAGCACCTGCAGCCACCCAACTGTGGCTGTCAGTTCTAACACTGGAACCAGTGCGGCTGTCAGCCCCACACAGCCAATACAACTTGCGACTTGCAGAACATCTTGGCCACAATGAATGTGCCAGCCACAGGAGAAGGTGGTCAACAGGGTAAGACTAGTGGGCTCATGTTTAGACTCTTTGTTGTGGTCCAGGTCTGATCCCTCACATGACTGCATAATTATATAGTAAAGTCCACCTTCATACTTCATACTGTTAGGTTACCAATGTGACTGGTTCCACCCATATGTAAAAATATACCTTGTTGGGTGCACGAACTTCCCTTCTTTGTATGTGTGTATATGTTTTTTTTTTCTGGAAGACTTGTAGATTTAAAAACAAACTTGTTTTAAAAAATCCGCAATCTGTCACTATAAGGTAGAATTAGAGCTAGCCTTTTCATATGGGGGCTTCTTCTCTTGTTTTGTTTTTCAATTTATTTAAACAATAATATAGAAGCTACATATATTTTTAGGTCTTGGAAACATACTTTGGTCTCAATAGACTAGTTTTATTTAAAATGCCATTCATTACCTTTCCAATGAGCCCAGGGATGCCTCTCAGAGGTAAAACTTTAAATTGAGCCTGGTATAAATATCCCAAATCCTGCTCCTAAAGTAACTGTACATGTCACTTTCTGCTTTTTTCACCCTACCCTGCCCACTCCCCAGCAATGCAGCATGTGCATGTTTTCAGGATGGAGGCAGGAAAGAAGCATAGAAGGAAGTTAAGTTAAAAGAGGATAATGGAAGGAAGAGTAAGGAATGATTACAGCATCTCCCCTTTCCCCTTGATTAAATTGTGCTCCTAAATGTACTAGAAAAATTAAATAAAATATATCATTTAGAGAGATGTAAATTTATATTATTATAAGCTAAGTAGAGCGGTCCTAACGTTTAGGAGTCTGTAATATGTCGATCCCGAACATTCTTCCTTTATACTTTGTATAAGAATAACTTGCCTTCCAATGATCGGTCAGTTGGACCTAAAAATCTGCTCTTGAGTAGCACAGAAACGATTGTTTCGAAGCCTTCAGCTGGTACAAATAATGTGCTGTGGGGTGAAAATCACTGCAGCAGACAGTTTGTCACAACCGATTGTGCAGTCCATAGGAACCTCACGATCTGCAGTGATTTACCAACATGCCTATCCGGGTGCTACAGAATTTTCGACCAACCATAGGTGTATATATCAGTGGTTTTGGCCGTAAAATTGCTTGCGTTTACCCAGCCTTAGACTCTGATCTGCAATTCATCTGGAAACAAAAGTGAATTATCTGGACCTATTTAAATCATCTTACTCTTTACTTTAGTTGATCTGGCCAGTGTCCTTACCCCGAGATTATGGCTCCTATTCTGGCAAATGCTGAAGTGCAGGAACGATTAATGCCGTACCTTCCTTCTGGAGAGTCCCTTCCACAGACAGCTGAGGAGATCCAGAACACATTGACCTCACCACAGTTTCAGCAGGTGAGTGGCTTATGATCAGCTTCTGTATAGGTGTGAACCGGTGACATTTGTGCTTACATCTTTTTTTTTTAACTGCTTGTTAAAATGTAAACTTGTTGTGCTCTGTGTGTTCACTCTAAAACATTGTTTATTTCTAAATGTTAAAATTATGTATCACTAATCTTTTTAGGTAATTTCTTGCTAAGATTACCTATATGGGGGGAAAATAAATGTATCTGATTGGAGCTAATTGCTCGGAGCATGTCCCAGATCAGTGAGCTAGGAAGGGCAGTAACTGCAGGGTTGCTGTAGGAATTTCAGTGTATACATTGATTTTATCAGCAGTTTCTGGCCTGTAATCTAGAGGAAATGTATATTAGTGGAATCTTCTCCTTTAAAAATCAAACTCGTTGAGCTGAACTGTTTAGGTATAGAGTTCAGTAAAGAGATTTAAGTGTTCTTATATATTTGATAGCACAGGCAAACAAGATTTGTCCCTTCTTTGAGATACAAGTTTGTTTTATAGCCTATCTTATCATGCAGATAAATAGCTTTTCTTTCCTCGCTTTTTGTGTTTTGAGATATATCAGTTTCCAGCCTCACACCAACTCCACTTATCCTCTGGTGTACAGACCTTGTTTGCAATGTCTCCATGTTGATGAATATCATTTTTTTTTCTCTTTGTTCTGTACCCCTGCTATATCAGGCCTTGAGCATGTTCAGCGCAGCGCTCGCATCCGGCCAGCTGGGTCCGCTGATGAGTCAGTTTGGCCTGCCTGCAGACGCAGTAGATGCAGCCAATAAAGGGGTACGTGACCCAGAAAGTTGTGTTAACTGATGAATTTTCTTTGTGAGATGCACAACACAATTAGTAGGGAAGTAAGGATTCGGAGTTTAAAGTGAGTGGTGTACAAACTATTAGTGTGTTATTACTAAATGAGAAGCAATTATTTCCCATCGCACTTGTTTGTCATGTGAGTAGAATAAACAGAATTTACAAATTAGCATTTCTGTTTTTTCCCAAAATTCAAAGTTGTACAGTTTCCCTTCATTGAAGGGCCATGTCATTATACTGGCTAGTTACACACTGGACTACTGTGATGCATGTGATGGAGCATTGTCCCCACCGTCGTCTTAATAGACTTTTCCTATATTACTGCTTGAGAGACTGTCTAATCAAAAGTTGCAGTAGGTTTTGGGACTTGTTTTCAATCCATTTCAACCCAGAAAGGTCCGATTAACTTATCTTTATGAAAACCAGACCAGTACCCCAACCCTGCCTTGTGGTGTCTGAGTTAAAGTGGAACTATGTGCCTGCTACTGATCCAGCTACATCCATCTTGGCTGTAAGAGTCATCTCATCTCATCATTCAAAAAAACCTTTGAAAATGTGTCTTGGGACATTTCTTGGCCTAATCTTTGTTAGTGGTGGTTTCAGCCTTCCTTACCTTAGCCATGTGTCTGTGCACTGCACAGCCCCTTGTCTGTTATTCTCTTTGGCCAATTTTGCCCGAGAAAAAGCAGCTCTTTATAATTATGCAACCTTGTTATAGGGTCTCAATAACTTAGGCCATACAAATTACACTTAACCTGGTAAGCTAAAATCCAACAAGCATTCAAGTTTGAACAGCTTGGCCCTGGAATATTTGCATTAAAAGCATATATAGAAAACTTGGCTTGCCTAATAATTTAGCAGCCATCCATCACCAGATTTTTTGTTTCATTGCCTCCTTGTTGCTTTTAGATATTGAAGCTTTTGCTAAAGCAATGCAGAACCCGTCTCGCAAAAGGAGAGGGATTCCAGTGAAAAGAAGGAGGAAGAAGAAGATATGAGTTTAGACTAATCCTGACTCATTAGTACTGAGCTCAGAGGCTACAGCTTTCGCTCTGTGTCCCACACGTATGTCTTTTCATTGTTAAATAAATATTGTTACTTTGCTCGCAGCTCTTGTTTTTTTCAGGCTGTTCTTGTCTCATATTTTGAGAATTATGCCCCATCTTGTATGTGTATTTAGCAGTGTAACCTCTTTGCTCCAGATTTCTCAGGGTTAAAATTAAAACATTTATTCTTACTTTGATGCTTATAAACCATATGCTTCTAGCTTTCAACTTCCAGTATTAGCAATTTTGGACTAGAACTCTCAGCATCTTGTCTGTGTTATAGTGGTAGTGAGACCTTATTAATGCCGCCTAAAACAGTTGTTAGGCAACCTATTACTGAAAAGTATATGGCCATCTACCATCCTTCTCTAAAACCCTGACCACTAATTTCAGAGTAGGACTTTGGTCAGGGGTTTCGATGTGGAGAAGGTTGGTAGATTTATCCATTTTTGGGGTATATACAATTCTCAGAAATCTGAAACAGAAATTAGAGTTTGTGTTTTTTATTATTTTTATTTTATTTAGAGACAACTTGTACCATCAATTTAAAAACATCACTTTTGAATGGTAGAATCAGAAAACAGGCAAACTGTTGAGACAGACACCATAAGCAATCTAATCTTTAAGAATGTACCCCTAGTGTAAAAAAAAAAAGTAACATAAGTTAAAATATATTTTTTTATCTCCCTCTAAATGGACATTGGGTGGATGTGTTGTGTATTTAAATAGCTGTACACATGCATATAACACAGATGTACTCGTTGTGTAAGTGCACAAGTGAAGTCAGTGGATAGGTTTAAATATATAATATATATTTATAATTATAAAATATTTTCAAGCAGTACTACCACAGAAAGAACAGCAACAAAAAGAAAAAAAAATAAATATCTTCACAGACATTTCTGCCTAGACAGTGTTTTCTAAACCTGCATGTGCAACAATGGAATTATTTACTAATCGCGGCGTATTTATTAAGAAAAGCGAGACGTTTCTCAAAATAATTGTAACTCGTCTTCCTGTTGATAAATACCCCCCATGTGTGCACAATTAACATTTTATTACATGAAAATCAGGTCACAATTCAGTAGTCCCAATTAGCAAGTCAGCAGAAACCAAAGGATTAACTTGTCCTGTATGGAAGGTAGCAGGTTTTTTTTTTTTTATTTTACTTTCAACAGACCAAATGGTATGAGAGCTTGGTGCATGCTGTATGTGCAGTGGAGAATAACATGGTGATGTTCAGGCTATATTTATAAAGGAATGATGTAAGAAAATACAGAGATCGCTTCTTTATCAAAATGTAATAGTTTTAGAAAATGCTGCTGTGTTGGCAATGGGGCCACATTACTGTGCAAAAAACAGTATTTTGTACCAGTCGTAAAATACCATTTAGTGATAATGCTCCTTATGACTGTAAATGCAAAGATTTTCTAAGGGACCTGCTAGCCTATTTAAGCCTAGTTCTCTTCCATACAGATACAATCATTAGTAACATTTTTTTTCTTTTCAAGTAACCTGTAGTGGATTGTTTATATAACTTGCAAAGAATATAAATGTAACTCTGATGTCTCGGACTCTCTGTAACAGTGAAAAACACACAGGGTTATTTAAAAAGTTCTTATGTTAAAAATGGTGCTAATTTTGCCCAACCAATCCGATGTTAGCTTTCAAATGTTAAATACGATTTGATTGGTTAGGGCAAAATTAGAAATTTTCTCGAATACCCCTGACAGTTTACCAGGGAGAACCCTGAGGAAGGATTGAAAGGGCATTTGGTCCAGCAAAGGGTCAGGAAAGTTATAACTCTTCAGTTATATTGATTGCAGTAAATTGATGGATGACACTGGGGAAAAGTTAATCCGCATCAGTATGAATACTCTGAAGGCACCAAAATGGTTTGATTGTGAGAAACTATATTTTAAAGCAGCAGAAAATGTCTGTATACAAGTTGCACAGTGTAGAACTGCTAGGAAGAAACATGGCTGCCCTTTCAACAAAATACCTGACCCTTTGTGCATAAAAAAAAAAAAAGTTAACAATAATGGCTCTCGGTAAGGAGCATGATTTTTAGAAGTGATGTTTGGGACATTTGAAGTTGAAACAGAGTTTGTATTGGATAACAAGCTGAGGTATGCAAGCGTCCATGTTTCGGGTGAGTTTATAAGGCCTTTCTGTTGCTTACCCTAAGCTGCACCGCATACTGGCACAATGAGTGCTGTCTGTCCCAAGGTTTAACAGTAGGCTGGCTGCCTTGCTATACAGTCCTGCCATATTAATTGTCATAGAGAGCAGGGCAGACATGGTCCAGCAGAGCCTATGAAACTCCCAGGTTGGGAGACGTCCACTGGTTTTCTGTTTATAACAAGGTTTCTCATGCAGCCTTTGAAGGATGTGGTGACTATTCCTAGCTTTATGGATGTTTTCTGCAAAGAGAGTTCAGTATAATGGTGACTATACAATACACAAAAGAGCATTGGGAAACCAGTACTTGTTTGATTACAGACGGATCTTATCTGCCAGCTTTTGCCTTATGGCCAGATAATTCAGACGGGTGGTTACCAGCGATACATCATGCAAATGTGTGATTCCGACATATTTGGACAAAAGGACAACAGACATCAGTTGACCACTGCCAAAAAATACCACAGTATTTTAGGCCGACCAACCATATGGAAATGTAGGTCAGTCAAAAACACTGCTTGTGTGTACCAAGCCATAATGGAGCCAGACTCCCAGATAATGATGATCATTTAATGGATTCCAAGTACACTACACGTGTGGCTTGTAATATGCCGATTGTTGTTTTAAAAAAAAATGGAAATACAGGTTGTGGATTCACTAGTTGGGAATTAACTGCTCCCATCTAAAGAAATTATCAGCATGTAGGTAGATCAGTTAAAATGTTCCATTTGGCCCTCTGTGTGCGGACCTTGCACAAATCTATTTAATTGCTGTGTGGGTCTGCTTATTTAATGGATTTGTTCTGGTTTATTTACTCCCTTAATTGGGCTGAATCATAATAAAGTGCATTCATTTCTGTCCTTCAAAGTGGACCAAAGGACTAAAATCTTGTGTGGTTTAAAATCTCTATTGAAACAGAAAACATGTAGCAAAAACACTTCACACCAAAATAAGCCTACTTTGACTTTTGGGTGTTGTGGCTTCCACTTGCAAATATTTCGTTATGACAACAAAGCATTTTAAGGTCTTGTTGTCTATGTGGTATGGTTGCAATGCAGAATACCGAACACCACCAGGCCTGACAGTTTATAGTAAGATAAGTGTCATCAGCTGTAATTAGCATTTCATTTAAACAGTATTGCCTGGTTTTTATTATTTATGGTACTGCCAATGGTTAACACCCATTTAACGCTGTAAAATAAACGATATAATGCAGCAACGGTTTCATTGTAAGTACATACCTTTTGTTTAAACATTACTAAATTGGCTACTGAAAAGGACGGGGTATTTTATATGTTGATTCCCACTGAAGCCCAAATACAAAAGAGATCTGACCTGGAATTCGCCCACATACAGGAACCCAGTGCTTGTGATGTGCTGTGATTGGCTGGATCCAACCATGTGGTTCCCTCTGTGTCTAACATCCAGTTGGATAACATTGCTTGCTTTGGTTACTAAATAGGACAAAGAATCTGTAAGCATGTTTGGGTACACAAAGTCTTTAGAGCAATATTTGACTTCTTCTGGCTATTTATCATCGTTGAATGGATACCTAGAGAAATGGATTTTTTGCATTTTTTTAATTAATTAGAACAAATTAATTTTGGTTAAGACTGGAAATTTATGAAACAGCTGTGAATCCTAGTATCTTAATTCATACCTCTTTTCCCAGTGTTCCTGAAAGAAGATATTCTCCATGAAGACTGCTGGTCCCTCCTTGTATCTGCTCCTCTTCGGGTGTTAGCAATGCATCACAAGCAATGACTTTGACTGCTAAATGAACCGTAAAAGGAGGCTGCACAAATTGAAGAGGGACCAGCAGATTTTATGGAAATATTCTCTATTAGGAATGCCTGTAAACCAGGTAAATAATGTAATATTCAGGTTTTCTAGGAATCTTGTCGGGGGGCGGACATGCCTTAAGCTGCAGTGCTTGTATAAACAATTATAATGCAGATCATAGTAAGCATAATCTCTACTGACCTGCATTGTGTGCCACTGGCCATCACACAAGGGCTGTTGAACTCTTACCGACGCGCAGAATATTCACTAGTCCCATATTTACAGTCAACCTGACCTAGAAGGGAAACAAATCATTTAGTAAACAAAGTATCACCAACCAACCTATGAACATTGACATAGGAACATTTTAATACCTTTTCCCTCAGCCATGAAAAGCGTGATGAGAACCCTCCTCATTTCCGAAATAGAAGAGGAGCCCTGAATGGTAAATCGGACGGATTTCCATCTTATTTCCAAATCCTGTCCAATATCCAGATCTTTGTCTGTGTAATGAAATGTTTAAAGTTAAAACATCAGGTTCTATCCTGTTTATACTTGGATATACCTGAATATACACAGTTAGATCATACAATCATGGTTACACTATTTCCTAATGTTACTAATTTGTCGAATCATCTAATCAGTAACATAAATACCCAATTTCAAATATCCATCGAGAAGAAAAATCTTGTTCCACGGCCCCCTCCATAGCACCGCGTGACCCCCATAATTTGTTTGGGTGATTTAGTGCCTTCCCATCCAACTTGAAGTTCCTCATCACACCATGGAAACTTGTGAGTGTTGAATCCTAAGGAAAATTATATTCATATCCCCAATCAAATTCTTATTAGCAGGATCATTTCACAATAAGTAGCCTTAATGAGGGTGCAGATCTGTCACAATCATTTGGTTACTCACCAGGATGTCAGGTCTTCTAGTCATGTGGGAGCCCTCCGATAAATCAGGGCCAGTCAGAGCCAGTGTTGCTGAGGTGTCACGATGGTGTCTGAGCTTTGATTCCATCGATAACTAAGGAAACTTGTTCTTTTCTTTCCCAAAGAAAACCTGGGAATTGGAATTTTCTCATTACTACAGACCCTGCAAACAATCGACCCATGCCACTTCCGGACCATATCTAAGAAAAGATGGCAAAGCTATTGATTGGAATAAAGCTGTCCATGTTACTAAATTACAGTGTGGCTTTATGTTTACGTTGCCTAGAGCCAGGCGTAGAACAGGGTGTTTTTTTTGGTCCAGTGTAGTCCTGTTGATGTTCCTTTAAATTTATTGTAAAGTAGCATTATCTAGA
Source organism: Hymenochirus boettgeri (assembly GCA_019447015.1). Lineage (NCBI taxonomy): Eukaryota > Metazoa > Chordata > Amphibia > Anura > Pipidae > Hymenochirus > Hymenochirus boettgeri. Next base: position 92,652,572 of record CM033476.1, read on the forward strand.
ACACTGAACACATTCCCAGGGTGGGCACAATTATACTGTGTATTTGGAATGGCTGATAATAGCTTACTGTGTGCCAGAGTCCATCGTTGTATTTTTTCTTTGCTTCTCAGCCGCATTGTGGTTTCCCTTGATAAACTAACAGGAGCACAAAGCGGCGTTTAATAGGTACAGCGAGAGAGACGAGCTGGTTTTTCATCCCGACCGTAAAATATTAGACCACGGATGCGTTCAGTCGAATCTCCAAAGAAAAGTGGAATCTGTTGAGAGAGATGCAAGGAGGACAGAATGTCAGGCGGAAGGTAGTGAGTTATCTTTAAATCAACACAATAATGTGTTTAGGGTTCCAAAGGGATGTTAATGAGTAGTATTCCTCCTATACTGTTAGACTCACCTGTCTCTGAGGATTTGGGGGAGTTTATTGAATTCAATGGCTGTTAGTGGATCCCAAACCTTAATGCTTCTTTTATAGCTTTGGGTGAACGCAGGTAGGGCCGTTCGGAAAGGCGGTGCTCTGCAGTTTCCTGTGTCGAAGCTGCTAATTGAGAGAAAGTGATTTAATGCATGAGCTGCAGCCATGAAACATGCGCTGCTTAATTCACACAAAAATGTACTTGTGCTTTAATTTGCCCTTCCTTAGTGGGGCTGGCTCGGATCTCAGAGGGAGACTTCTGGCATAACCTGACAGCTCATAGTGAACGTTTAGACTTTGCTGATTTGCTTGTGTCTACAACTGTCTGTGGTCCAGATTTCCTGCATGGAGGGAGGGTGGTGAAAGCATTAAAAAGGGGGGCAATGGCCCAAACTACTACCATGGGTAAACCATTGGTTTCTCACTATTTAGTCTTGATTACATATAGGCCATGGGCATTTTATCCAGTAGTTATTGACAGATTGATAATAGAAGATAGAGACCTCAGTGTAACTCATATCTGTGTATCTAATGGCTCTCACCTCTTAACGAAAACATACTAACACAGCCCGTCAGATTGGCTGGTTCTCCGCCTCTATGGTCCCTCCAAGAAGAAGGTGGCACTTGCTAATTCCTGTCGGTCTTTCCATTTGTGACATGGGCGTGTCTCCTGCAGTTTGGTCATCCAGGTTAAAACCGCACCCTGTCCAATGATATTGTTAGAAACTCACCTTCTGTATCTGACAAAACTCTAATATTAATTGGTGAAATGCAATCATTGTCTTTAGATAGGATTTTTACATTTACAAAGAATGTCTTTGTATTTAACAAGATGTTTCTCTGATCAGATGAAAATTTTTAACTGCAATGTTATGGAATAAAGTTGGAAGGGCATGTGCACACAAAACAAAAGATTTGTATTATAAAAGACAGATAACAGCAAGCCCAGTTCCTTCAGAGAAGTGGAAGCTCAGAGAGATTAGTGCATGCTCTACTGAGCTTTACTGCACTGAATGGACAGACTCACTAGTAATTGGCCATGACTTCATAGCTATCTACCCGGAAAATGAGGAAGCAACCTGCAGGTTATCTTCGAATATCTTGGTTTTGGAACTGATCTAGGTAAACAGTTCTGGGTTTGGAGGTGGAATTGTCCTTTAAAGGTATTAATGATTGGCATTCTGTGCTAACGTAACCAGGTGTGCGGCTGCGAATGAGGTTTAGCAGCCATGTAACTACAAACTGTACCCAGTGCTTCACCCAGTGCTGTGAACTATACAAATGTATATGCCAAGTAACAACATGCAGCTGCCAAACTGCAAATTTTGTATTACCCAAATTAAAAGTGCATCTTATGCCAGAATAGGACAAAAAAAAGATGATTTCACATTGCACCAGTTCCCAGCCTGTCCAATGCCAAGTTCCAACTGTTTACATTGACACTTACTCATCCCTGTTCCTATAATGGTACATAATGTCAGCTCCATCTGTACACTGGGATTTGGAAACCATTTCTGTTTTCAGGATGTTGACAGCACACTGGCGTTTTTTACAGACACCAGGCAAGATCCTTCCTAAAGGGGATGAAAAGGAAAACGATCAATTCACAAAACCGAATCAAATAAATAACACACTCGGGACCATTTAAACCAGCAATATCTGGGTCATTAAGTCAGTTTGCTTTTAGATAATATGTTACTGCCAAATTAAAGTCATTTGGTGCCTTACATCTGAAGAATGCTGGTACAGAGTCCGTTATCCTGTCTGGTTCGGAATCCAAAGCCCGACGGAAATTATTGAAGGCTGGGCACGTTCTTCAGGGCCAAGTTAAGGAATCCGTGTCCGTAGAATTGAAACGACCTTGCAATCTGATGAAGGAGAAATAATAGGTTCAATCTAGCTCAAGCCATTATGTATCCAACAACAGCCCAAATCCTTCCCCCCCTACACTACTCACCAGCAGATCCGAGTGCAGCCATAACTTACACTGTTGTATTCATTGTTGAGGTCCACATATTTCCCCAGTGCCTTGAGCCCTTCATGCAACCTCTGATTGAACCTTCTCAGGCCAACAGAGCCCCAAGACTGCAAGATATCAAAGAACATGGATATACTGCAAATTAGGGAGAATCAATCTATTTTACTGTTAGTTGCAGCTGATGATGAGCTAAAACTAAACCAAGGAACATGCGGATTCCAGGTATGTTCCTCACCTCACTGGCATCTTGCTTGATGGTAACCTCCGAGATAGAAGTAAGGGCGGTCTCTAAATTGCCCTTGTCGTATTCTACATTATCATACGTTGACCCTCTCCAGCCTCACAATAATCCTTTCTTACCCCCAACAACAGCCAAGATCACTTGAACCTGTAGTTGGAAAGATTTAGGGTACACCATAAAAGAAGGCACCACCTTGTAAAATTATTTGCTGCACCACGGAAAAGGCAAATAAAAACTATATTTTTAATTCTATGTAATTGGCCTATTGAACCACAGCCTTTGATATTGAGTGTATCAATTTGGCCACGAAATAGAATGCTTTTAACTGATGTGTATTCCATTCAATGGTTGAAAAGCCTCGTCAGGGGACTGAAAGGACAATTATACTCACCCCCCCTCGTTCCTTTCCCCCACTCCTGCAAAGTACCAGGGTGAGGACCTAAAATGCTAAGTCCTCACCTCTGGTACTTTACAAAAGTCCTGTACTACTTACTTGTAAATCCCTCAGTCGCTCCGTCCGTCTCCCCATTGGCACTTTGAGTGACAGGTGCGAGGCAGCCAATGGGAAGACGCTCTGCAAAGGAGGCTGTTTCCATTGGCTGCCTCCGGATGTCACTGACAGTGCCAGTGGGGAGGATCCGACTGGAGCGACGAGGGAGATTACAAGAAGTAGTGCAGGACTTTGTACCAGAGGTGAGGACTTAGCGTTTTAGGTCCTCACCCTGGGTACTTTGCAGGAGTGGATCGGGAAAATGTTAAGTATAATTGTCTGGAATATAGTACACAATCAATGCAGATTGGATAATTTACTCCATTATGTTCATTTTTTTAATAGCAACAAAATTAACCAGTAAAATTAAATCAGTGCTTCTACCATATGTTGTGGCTGAGATTTTAAATACTAGATGAGACCTTAAGAAATTATGTAAGGATCAAACCATCCAGTTTTTATTATCGTCCTGATTTGAGTTCACTAAAGCTTGGAATCATGCCATGGCCCAGAAGCAACTGACCAATCAGATGCACTTTGCTTTTTTCAGGTCAGAATAGGTTGCGTCATTGTGATATCAACTCACCACTTTCGGGGTGGAGCTGCTAATTGCAGCAGTTTGGCTCCATTGGTTTAGACTTTGTATCCCATCTCCGATGTCAAAATACAGAGCCAGTTTCCTTTTCCTGAACTGCAAGACACAGATACTGCTCCTAACATACAGGACAAAAATGAAAAAAAAACAATAAGATCAAAGGAATATAATAGTTTATTACTATGCAAAAAAAAAAAATGTATTTGCCTAAAAACAGTAATTATAGTACTATTGTAAATTAAAGCACTTCACAGGGGCGTGTATAGAGGAGTACAGGTGCCCTGTTCCCCCTTACTGAGACACATTACCTGCTATTGGGAACTTTAGGTATTGATTGATAATTATCTTTAAGGGTATCTCCACTCGTTTTTCTAGAGTTCATAATCCAGTTCTATTGAGAATGGGAGGTAAAGAGCGGAGCTGTGCCTTACCTTCCGTTCTTCAATAGAAACAACAGGAGCAGGAGAGGAGGTAAGAACTTACCCGCTCGCTCGCTCCCCGGCGCTTGGTCTGACAGGTCCCACTGACCTTGTCTTCTATGCGCACAGATCGCGCATGCGCATAGAAGACAAGGTCCGTCAGGACCTGTCAGACTACGCGCCAGGGGAGCGAGCGAGCAAGTTCTTACCTTCTCTCCTGGCCCCTGTGTGTTCTACTGAAGAACGGAAGGTAAGGCAAGCTCCTTTACCCCCCGTATTACGAAACTTAGAAAACGAGGGAGATACCCTTTAAGCATCTCCCTGCTGATTCCTGGGTTATTAGAAAGTAGTTTGGGGGCAAGTGTCCGATTGGCCACAGTCAGTAACCCAGCCCACAAAATGGCACAAATAGTGTTGGACTCCTTGGTAAAAAATCCTATAACCTATTTAGTACAGCAACTGCCTATAGTACAGATCACTATGCTAAGCATTTGTACAGGACAGAAAGGAACAAGGATAAATAGCACACTATGTTACTATAATGAGGTTTTGAGGATATTTACTTTTTAAGTCTATACCTATATTTAGGCTATAACCTTGTACTTTTATAGGTCATGGAACTCCCTGATGTTGTGTTCTAACATCCTTCTCATTTATACTATCTACATTATTATATTGACTATCATAGATAGATTTATGGGCGTCAAGGACTTTACAATCGTTCTCTTCTCCTGGCAACTCCGCAGGATTTCCTGTTACCTGCAGTAGAGAGGACAACCTCTTAATGTGCAACTGCCAATGAAAGCCCTTTTAGGAATCTCCTCTATGAAATCCGGCTTTCCCCTGCTTCAGAAGTTAATACTAGAAGTTCTTTAAAACCCTATACTTACTTAAAGATTAATGATATTTGTGTCATATAAGTGCCCCAAATATAAATGCAAGCTCGGGTTATTAATTACTTCAGCATCGAGGTAGAAAAAGTATTCCATTGTAGAAACAACACGACTCCAATTCAAACCGCTTGGTGTATCCTGGAGGGTTTCGAGTTTTAACTTCTGCATACAGACCACATCAAAGTAGGATCCGTCAGTGAGCCAGGGTCTCCTGCGGATTTTGATCTGTTTCAATGAAGGGTAAAATTAGAATCAACTTATTCCCTGATTGAGCTGCCTTCTCTTGGTGACTGGACATAATATATACCTTGCACAAGGTTTGTCTTAATGGTGTCCAGTTCGAATGTTCGCTCAAAGTCATAGAGACTGATGGGTTTTTTCATTCCATGTGTCCATCTCTATGCAGCCCCTGGTAACCTGATAGTTTAGGGGACCTGGTGGCTGGAAGACAAGATAGAGCTACTATGAAATCAGCTTTTAAAAAAAAAATGGAACAAAGTAGACAGACTCAGGTTACTCTAGCATAGATACCAATAAATTACAGCAGGATACCCTCCTATGTAAACACAACACGCTCAGGTCCAAATTGAGTGTCCCTGGTCTCCACTAGCCATATGCTGTCTCCTTTGATCTCCTGCAGAGTGTCCTTGGCTACAAAGATGGACATCTGGCCCGCAATGAAGAATCTGCAGGAACAAAACAGAATTAGAGGGAAACAAAAAAGGAGAATGCTATTGAGTGCAGCATTCCTATTGTTCCCATCTACAACAGCTCAATTCCAGTAAAGTTCAAAGATTTAACAAAAGGTCCCCATTTTATAGTAAAAGATTAGACAAAACCTCCTTTCAATGGCAACTGTGACAAACGTATCTTGATATCTTCGTTGGCTGATAAGAAACTGGGTTCTTCATCCCCCATTTGTAACACACACTGCAACCGGTTTCCTTCTGAACCAAACCAAAGTAATCACCCAACCCCTGCAAAACAGATTCGGAAAGGAGCTTAGCAGGTTTAAACTTCCTCTTGTAAGTGCAATGTAGAAGGCTCTATTGCGTCTCAAAGGAGATGTAAAGGTAAAATGAAAGGAGAAGTAAAGAGCAGTAAGAATTACGAAACATAGTTAACCCTCTGAGTTTAAGGTGCTCCTTAATCTTTGTGTCCGAAAAAAAGGACAAAGCGCCCTGTTCTGTATCTGCCTGACGCTTCTTTTGCGCCGTGCGCTGGTTTTGAATGTGAAACTTCAAGGGACTTGGAGGCAGAGAGACTCCGGTAAGTTGCTTGGGTTCGCAACTGCAACTCCAGAAACTCCATTAAATTCACCGGAACCTTGACCTAAAACAAGAAGAAAAGGTGAGGAACAGCCATGATGTGTCGTTAATAAACTGTATTTTATAGAACTGTTTTACTGAATTCAATGTAAGGGATGTCAAAGTTTTTTTTAATTGATTACATGCTCTTCTATCATTCGATATTGCACAAACTTGCTTGCGGCATCTCTAGCTTGAGAGATAAAGTGTCCGGATACGCGGGATTCCTGTCGGGCCAATTGCTGCATTCGAACTGACGGTTTTATAGTGGTTGAATTTATCCAGGAGTAGTGGGATGTGTTTTCTAGGTTGGAGACTTAACAGGAGGGGAAGAAAAAATTCATGAATGAATAAACATGGAAATCCCGACTAATACCTGAGTTATTACATATTAACTGGCAAGAAGATGAATTCAATGATCTAAAAACAAATCACAAGTGTAGAAGGTTCTGATTCTCACCAGAGTCTTTGCTTCTTCGACTGCCCTGGTCACATCCGTTCTGCAAGTTTCCGTACTTCTCATTCCATAGCTCCAGGTTCTTCCTTATGTCTCGGGAGTTCTCCACTCTTCTGGCTTGTGTCATTGGTTCTGCAGTTTGAACTTGGGCACTTGTAATATCACAGATACGTTATCGGCAACCACAAAACTGATTAAGTCTCTAAACTTAAAAAAGGTACAGGACTTCACTGGTCTTTGTTATTGTGTTCAATACCCTCCTTGTATAAAAATCTACTTGAAAACATCTAAACTAATTAAACTGATTTCTTTCTTAAAAAAAAAAAAAAACAACCTGCTTCCTGTCTACAGATAATCTTCCATATAACATGAGTCAGGTTTCTGTGACCCAGTCCCATTTCAATTCACTGCCCTCCCTTTCGGTGCTGGCGACGGCATTCTGCGGTGTTACCAAGATCATGGAGGCCAGGCATTGTTATAGTTTCCAGAAAATCTTTTTTGCCCTACTGGATGACATCTTGATCAAGGTCCCATTCCATGGTGCTGACTACAAGCCAAGTAATACAACATAAAAATACCCTATCCCCATTCAGATGGATCCTCATATGTCAAAATCCTCTTTCTCCCATTATGAGGATGTCCTTCGGGACATGCTCCTTCAACACAGAGAATCTACAAGATCTATGAAGGCGACAAGGCAGTCAGCCTCTAGATGCATACCTGTATCTCCAGGAGACATGTCACCATCAGACAAGCCACAAGACTCATTGGCAAGACTGGGATCCTCAGAGAAGCAATCCCGTATGGGAATAATTCCCCTAAGTGCTCACAGTGACATTTCCTTAAGGCATGGGACAAATTTTGCCTCTCCATCGCTGGGACCCTTTGCTGCCATCCACTCTCACCACATCCTGCAATCCTCGCACTGGTTGTAACTCGGAACCGCAGCATGCTGGGGGGACAAGGGTTGGCCTCTCCATCTTGGATGTAGTACATTAGGACGCCAGCCTTTTGGCCTGTGGAGCTCTATTACGAGGCAGGCAGCCAGACATAGGATACCAAGGTGGGATCAAAGGTGTTGGAGTCGAAAAAGCATTTTACTAAGTAAAAACATTTTCCTTTTTCTATCTGTAAATTCTTTGTAGTGAAATGTTGGAAGCAGCTAAAATTGTGGGGGAAACAAATAGTTAGAACATCACCTGGGGTCATGCTGATTTTGTCCATCGACAGATTTGAGTTCCATCTGGAGTTCTCTTTCTGGTCTTTGTTGTACATAAGCTTTGGTCTGGCCCCTGCAGTTTGGCCCTGACATCTGAAAGATAAAGGATAGTAAGTACATCGGGGGGGAAAACGTTAAATGTGTTTTCTACATTTTTAAACTTGACCGTTTTAACTCAGTTCTTCTGGAAAACTTGACAGTATTGAATAAACCAAGGTCTCTATATTGTAATCCCGGGGGCTATTATTTAACCTTGGTTTAATTCCTCTCAGCGGCGTGTGCAAGATCCACAAGCTCTGTACTTTTTTCTTTGTTCTGTTGCTTTCTTGCCAAGTTGTTCCGATAAAATATCTGGGTTAGCCAAAAAAAATTTGAAAAAAATTAAAAAAGCTTAAAAACTACTTATCATACAGTCAATAGACCTCACAGCTGAATTGAAACAGAGTCTGGAGTTAAGCACTCTGGGTAATAGCTACCCCATCACTAAGCCCCTTGGGTAATATTATCTACCCCATCACTAAGCACCATGGGTAATAGCTGCCCCATCACTAAGCACCCTGGGTAATATCAGCTGCCCCATCACTAATCCCCCTGGGTAATATCATCTACCCCATCACTAAGCACCCTGGGTAATATTATGCTACCTCATCACTAAGCCCCCTGGGTAATATTATCTACCTCATCACTAAGCCCCCTGGGTAATATTATCTACCCTGTCACTAAGCACTCTGGGTAATAGCTACCCCATCACTAAGCCCCCTGGGTAATATTATCTACCCCATCACTAAGCCCCCTGGGTAATAGCTACCCCATCACTAAGCACCCTGGGTAATAGCTGCCCCATCACTAAGCACCCTGGGTAATATCAGCTGCCCCATCACTAAGCACCCTGGGTAATATTATCTACCTCATCACTAAGCCCCCTGGGTAATAGCTGCCCCAATCACTTAAGCCACCCTGGGTAAATAGCTGCCCCCTCAAGCACCTGGGTATATCAAGCTGCCCCCATCACTAAGCACCCTGGGTAATATTATCTACCTCATCACTAAGCCCCCTGGGTAATATTATCTACCTCATCACTAAGCCCCCTGGGTAATATTATCTACCCCGTCACTAAGCACTCTGGGTAATAGCTACCCCATCACTAAGCCCCCTGGGTAATATTATCTACCTCATCACTAAGCACCCTGGGTAATAGCTGCCCCATCACTTAGCACCCTGGGTAATATCAGCTGCCCCATCACTAAGCCCCCTGGGTAATATCATCTACCCCATCACTAAGCACTCTGGGTAATATCATCTACCCCATTACTTAGCACCCTGGGTAATATTAACCACCCTATTACTAAGCACCCTGGGTAATATTATGTACCCCGTTACTAAGCACCCTGGGTAATATCATCTACCCCGTTACTAGGCACCCTGGGTAATAGTATCTAATAAGTAAAGGGAGATGTATTTTAGTGCTTGGTTTAATCATTAAATTAAACAGATAAGAGATTGATATTAATTTTTTGATTTCTAATTTTAAGTGACCCAGCCCACAATTTCTAAGTTATTCCATATTTTAAAGGTTTCGTGTAGGAAACTTCACCCTAGCCCCCAATTAAACCAGAATACTTTTCTCCCAACGTCCCTGAAGAAAACGATTCCTTATGATCACAAGATGGACCTCTTGAATATTCAGATCCTTCTGGGTAGCAGCAGTTGGCCACAGCCGTGAAGGGGACATAAGGAATTAAAGGGACTGTCCACCCCTCTTTTGAAAAATTAATATGTGGTAGATTAGCCCCCAAAACCTAGACATCGTTTAATTCTCAACCTTTAATTCGGCTTCCACACAGAGATATTATACTTACATCCTCCTCCTCGCTCCACCGCCGCGGCTCTGCACTTCCGGGTAAGGCAGTCAGTGTCGGCCGTGACTGTGACGTCACGGCCAATCACTGACTGCCATTCCCCGACCAGTCTCCACTGCGGCTGCTCGGGAACAGAAAAAGAACAGAGCAGCCACAGTGGAGACTGGGAGAAGAACCCGGAAGCGGCGGTGGAGCGAGGAGGATGTAAGTATAATATCTCTGTGTGGAAGCTGAATTAAAGGTTGAGAATTAAACGATCTCTAGGTTTTGGGGTATCTACCACATATTAATTTTTCAAAAGAGGGGTGGACAGTCCCTTTAATGGCTGCGGCCTGCACCACCTCTCCTGCGGATGCACAATCTCAAAACTATCTTGGGGAAAAAATGAAAAATGAAGTTAAAAAACTTGTTTTTTTTTTAGGCAATTGATAGCATTCTAAATTTAATTTAATATTGGACTTTAAAAGGCATGTCCACCCTTAAAACAAGAAAGCTGGTGACTTGTCAGTTATCTGCCCACAACCCCAATTGCTATTTTGTTTTTCAGTTTATTACATGCATTTGTAACCAGATATATAATTCTATATATTCTATTCTTTTTTGGCAAAATTATCTGCCTCTTCCCTTATTAGCTTGAGCAGTAGAGGAGGCAGCAGGTAAAACAGATGTCTCCGTCTATGCAGTTGACTGCATGGAGGGAGGAGCCAGCTTACTCTGCCAGATCAGGAACAATAGTAATCCTTAAATATTTGGTTAGTAATGTAGGTAATAAAGGGCCAAATATAACCGTTAGGTATGGGGACAGGTAAATGACAATTGACCACTTTTTTGTTTGAAGGGTGAACATGCCCTTTAATTCATTATCACATGCAACTAGCAGTCCTTGGAACTCTTAATAGTATCAATAAATTATATATTCGCCTCCATGTGGCTTTTCAACAATCGGGATATAACTTCAATGTTCCTGTAATAATAAAGTATGGATGATGAATAAATCAACCCATCACTGCTCTTATAACTAATCTTGTCAGGAAGCTGACATACGTTAATGTGTTTTGTGTTTAATTCATGTTATTTAAAAAAACATTTTTGTTACCGTTAATTTCCTTCCATTTCTGCCACTCTGTACACTTAGGGGTCCTCTCTAACTGAACCCATTTTCTTTGCCTTAGAATTTACAGCAGCAGGAGTTGTTTGGAGTGCACAGTTGGAACATCTCCTGCTGTAGTGATGCCTAGGGCATAGGAAGTTTAGCTATGAAAATGGTGGTGTATTACCTAAGAGCAAATCATTCACCAGTAGGCGTTTGTTTATTTTAAAAGGGAAATGTAAAAAAGAATTTAGAAAAACGACCAGAAAATCAGATAATTAATTGGATAAATAACACACTATAACTCTTGTCTTTTCTTTTTTACTCCAGAATGTCATCTGGTGCATTGTTCCCCAGCCTGGTACCAGGCTCTCGAGGTTCTTCCAGCAAGTATCTGGTAGAGTTTCGAGCAGGAAAAATGTCTTTAAAGGGTAGCACTGTGACACCCGACAAAAGAAAAGGTCTTGTTTACATCCAGCAAACTGATGACTCCCTCATTCACTTTTGCTGGAAGGACAGAACCTCCGGAAATGTTGATGATGTAAGTTGTGCTTTGTATTGCAGTGATTTCTCTGGAGTGTGTCCCACAATGCATCAGGCCAGCCATTTTCCAGAATCAATAGCCTTTTTTTTGCTAATGATTTCAAGCCAGGTGTAGGTACTTTCAGTCCTGGGAAATTACCTTTCCAATTTGTTCCAGCTCTCCTTTTTAGTCAGTAACTATAAGAGGAAAGGAAAGTCTGTAAGAGTCTAGCTGTGCACAGCCAGTGAGTGGGCTTTTAGAAATGCTGCATTGTGTGAACCCCTCCTGTACAGCCAATATTTCACTTAACAAGTCCTGATATTGATACCTCACTGTATACAGCTCACCCTTTGGTTTCCTCCTTGTGTTTGACCATTACAGGATCTTATCATCTTTCCAGATGACTGTGAGTTTAAGAGAGTTGCTCAGTGCACTACAGGACGTGTGTACGTGTTGAAATTCAAGGCAGGATCCAAAAGGCTCTTTTTCTGGATGCAGGTTTGTGTCCAATTTAATTGTATGCGGCTTCTTTATTAAAAAATGAATACCTGAATGCATCTTATGAGAAAGTGTTTTGGGGACGACAATCCACATCATAGAATTAAAGAAATAGTTTACTGGGAAATTGAACTATTTCTTTAATGCATTGATTGAAGTCCGGGGAACTATTCCATTCTTCAATCAATGCACGTGGAGCCTGGAACGTAGATAGAACAAACTTACCTTTCACGCGATCCACCGCAGCAGCACTGACCTGTCCTGATCACACTTCCTGGTTTTCATTAACTATAGCGTGCATGCGTGATAATGCACACTGTAGTTAATCAACCAGGAAGCTGTCTGAAATTTCAGTGTGACAGCAGAGGATCGCGTGAAAGGTAAGTTTGTTCTATCTTTGTCCCTGGCTTCACATGCATTGATTAAAGAACGGAAGGTAAGGATTAGCACCTTAACCTCCCGGTCTTCAATCAATGCATTAAAGAAATAGTTATCTTTTGCAGTGAACTCTTCCTTTAAACCATGCCTTTATATATACAATCTCAGTTAAGTGCTACTTACCAGAGAAATGAGACAATGAACAAAATGGATGATAATGCATATGTGATATACAATCTTATGTCTTTTTTCATAGGAGCCCAAGACCGATAAGGATGAAGAACACTGTCGAAAAGTAAACGAATATCTAAACAACCCACCAATGCCTGGAGCCCTCGGGGGAAGTGGTAGTGGTGGACACGAGCTCTCCGCTCTTGGAGGTGACAATTCTTTAGCATGAAATTGTTAAACAATGTTGTTATTATGAAAGTTCTCTTACAAAACATCCTATTCCAAATTGTTCATTCCCAAGCTCAACTGTAAAGTTAAAAAAAAAATGTTTTAATCATTTAAATTGAAGACCTTATCGTGCCTGTTGATGTTCAAGCATTAATATAATAAATCCCCCTTTATCTGTAGGAAGCTGAAATCACAATGTTAAAGCTAGTGGTGAATTCCCACAGGAGAGTTAGTTGCTAACTTCTTGTAGGCCTACTAATTATTATTGTGATTTATAAATTATCACTCTTTGTTCCATCTGCACTAATTGGCTTGTGACCATTCGTAGGCCCCCGAGCTGCTTCTATTGATTATTGTTGTGTTCAGTTTGTTTGGCTCACTGTCTGTTGTTTTTTTTTATGGTTTAGGAGAAGGCGGATTGCAGAGTCTTTTGGGAAACATGAGCCACAACCAGCTGATGCAGCTGATAGGGCCCACTGGCCTTGGAGGACTTGGTAAAGTGCCCCTTTGACAAAATATGACTTGTTCTAAACACTCCATCCTGCCTAGACCGAGCCTTCTTTCCACCTGTTGTTTTCTAAAATCAGCAATGTCTGCAGCAGATGGCAACATTGTCCCAAAATGACCTGTTTGCAGAGAAGACATCTCTCTTGTGTCTTTGCTTTAAATCCTGTATTCCTTCTGTTTCTTTCTTACACTCATTGATCTTATTTTAATCTAATGTGTGAACATGATCGTCTTTGCAGTGTTCCAGACACTAACAGTTGCTGTCCATTTGTCACAGGTGGCCTGGGGGCTTTAACAGGTCCAGGATTGGCCAGTCTGCTGGGCAGTGGAGGACCTACAACAAGCAGCTCTTCCTCCAGGTAAGGGCTGTTGCAAACAGTCTTCATGCACAGTATAAAGTTCATGGGACAAAACTCCGATAAAGGGTTGTGAAGTCATATCGACCCACCTTGCCCTACCGTTACTTAAGTTAAGGAATCTGCCTAAAGCAAGATATTCCTCCAGATCTCTGCTGGCAGTGGTCGGACAGGTTCTTGTCTCTTCTGCAAGCTCAGTGAGTTTCCTGGGTTTGCAGGATTCTTTATTGTAAATATTGCTGGGGGAGGGTGCATGCCCATTTTAAAAAGCTGGGGTGCGCTCTTCTTTCTTGCCTTGCTGCACAGTGTGAAAGATTGTGTGAAATGAAGCATAATCCTGCTGCCAATGTGTAGCCTGTTGATTTTAGCACCAGTGAGACCACAAATTGCCTTTTAAACTAATTTTTAGTAACTATGAGCTGTTTGTGCTATACTTGGGCAGAATATGTAAGCTCACATGTCACGTCAAGGCCCCTCATATTTAAGATACATTAAACTCCAACTATGGCTGCAATTGATAAACTACATCCTCAAACTGGATTTCTCTTTCTAAATTGACCATCACTGGAAACTATTCTTCCCATCTGCCACTGTACTATTTTTTTGTTAATCTGTCCCTTGTTTCTCAGATATCAAATCTTAGCCATTTTATATTTCAGCTTTCAATCAAATGTGTTATTATTTTAAACTCTTCTGTTGTGCGCAGATAGCAGTGTCAATTGGTGTGTGTAAAATGCATTGTGGGAAATTCATTCTCCCAGTGCTGGCTCATAGAGATTACTAAGCATGCTTGCCCTTACAGAGTCGCGTCTGATAAAGGGCAGGTTGCCTAAGAGTGGGAGGGGAATAGTTAGCCTGAGAAAAACAAGTAAAAGAAGGCATGCAGCCATACATACCTCAGAGTATGTGCTACTTACATCTATTTATTTGTAGATTACGGTTTTATTCTTTCCAGTTCCCGCAGCCAATCAGCCGCTGTCACACCGTCATCCACCTCCACATCTTCAACTCGTACAACACCTGCGCCTGTGGCTCCTGCAGCAGCACCTGCAGCCACCCCAACTGTGGCTGTCAGTTCTAACACTGGAACCAGTGCGGCTGTCAGCCCCACACAGCCAATACAACTTAGCGACTTGCAGAACATCTTGGCCACAATGAATGTGCCAGCCACAGGAGAAGGTGGTCAACAGGGTAAGACTAGTGGGCTCATGTTTAGACTCTTTGTTGTGGTCCAGGTCTGATCCCTCACATGACTGCATAATTATATAGTAAAGTCCACCTTCATACTTCATACTGTTAGGTTACCAATGTGACTGCTTCCACCCATATGTAAAAATACAAATATACCTTGTTGGGTGCACTGAACTTCCCTTCTTTGTATGTGTGTATATGTTTTTTTTTTCTGGAAGACTTGTAGATTTAAAAACAAACTTGTTTTAAAAAATCCGCAATCTGTCACTATAAGGTAGAATTAGAGCTAGCCTTTTCTATATGGGGGCTTCTTCTCTTGTTTTGTTTTTCAATTTATTTAAACAATAATATAGAAGCTACATATATTTTTAGGTCTTGGAAACATACTTTGGTCTCAATAGACTAGCTTTTATTTAAAATGCCATTCATTACCTTTCCAATGAGCCCAGGGATGCCTCTCAGAGGTAAAACTTTAAATTGAGCCTGGTATAAATATCCCAAATCCTGCTCCTAAAGTAACTGTAAATGTCACTTTCTGCTTTTTTCACCCTACCCTGCCCACTCCCCAGCAATGCAAGCATGTGCATGTTTTCATGATGGAGGCAGGAAAAGAAGCACTAGAAGGAAGTTAAGTATAAAAGGATAATGGAAGGAAGAGTAAGGAATGATTACAGCATCTCCCCTTTCCCCTTGATTAAATTGTGCTCCTAAATGTACTAGAAAAATTAAATAAAATATATCATAGTAGAGATGTAAATTTATATTATTATAAGCTAAGTAGAGCGGTCCTAACGTTTAGGGAGTCTGTAATATGTCGATCCCGAACATTCTTCCTTTATACTTTGTATAAGAATAACTTGCCTTCCAATGATCGGTCAGTTGGACCTAAAAATCTGCTCTTGAGTAGCACAGAAACGATTGTTTCGAAGCCTTCAGCTGGTACAAATAACTGTCTGTGGCGGTGAAAATCACTGCAGCGGACAGTTTGTCACAACCGATCGTGCAGTCCATAGGAAACCTCACGATCTGCAGTGATTTACCAACATGCCTTATCCGGGTGCTACAGAATTTTCCGACCAACCGATAGGTGTATATATCAGTCGGTTTGGCCGTAAAATCTGCTTGCGTTTACCCAGCCTTAGACTCTGATCTGCAATTCATCTGGAAACAACAGTGAATTTATCTGGACCTATTTAAATCATCTTACTCTTTTACTTTAGTTGATCTGGCCAGTGTCCTTACCCCTGAGATTATGGCTCCTATTCTGGCAAATGCTGAAGTGCAGGAACGATTAATGCCGTACCTTCCTTCTGGAGAGTCCCTTCCACAGACAGCTGAGGAGATCCAGAACACATTGACCTCACCACAGTTTCAGCAGGTGAGTAGCTTATGATCAGCTTCTGTATAGGTGTGAACCGGTGTACATTTTGTTCTTACATCTTTTTTTTTTTTTAACTGCTTGTTAAAATGTAAACTTAGGCTGTGACTTTATTGTGCTCTGTGTGTTCACTCTAAAACATTTTTTATTTCTAAATGTTAAAATTATGTATCACTAATCTTTTTAGGTAATTTCTTGCTAAAGATATACCTATATGGGGGGAAAATAAATGTATCTGATTGGAGCTAATTGCTCGGAGCATGTCCAAGATCAGTGAGCTAGGAAGGGGCAGTAACTGCAGGGTTGCTGTAGGAATTTCATGTGTATACATTGATTTTATCAGCAGTTTCTGGCCTGTAATTCAGAGGAAATGTATTTTAGTGTAATCTTCTCCTTTAAAATCAAACTCGTTGGGCTGAACTGTTTAGGTTATAGAGTTCAGTAAAGAGATTTAAGTGTTCTTATATATTTTGATGGCACAGGCAAACAAGATTTGTCCCTTCTTTGAGATACAAGTTTGTTTTATAGCCTATTCTTATCATGCAGATAAATAGCTTTTTCTTTCCTCGCTTTTTGTGTTTTGAGATATATCAGTTCTCCAGCCTCACACCAACTCCACTTATCCTCTGGATGTACAGACCTTGTTTGCAATGTCTCCAGTGTGATGAATATCATTTTTTTTTCTCTTTGTTCTGCTACCCCTGCTATTATCAGGCCTTGAGCATGTTCAGCGCAGCGCTCGCATCCGGCCAGCTGGGTCCGCTGATGAGTCAGTTTGGCCTGCCTGCAGACGCAGTAGATGCAGCCAATAAAGGAGGTACGTGACCCAGAAAGTTGTGTTAACTGATGAATTTTCTTTGTGAGATGCACAACACAATTAGTAGGGAAGTAAGGATTCGGAGTTTAAAGTGAGTGTGTACAACTATTAGTGTGTTATTACTAAATGAGAAGCAATTATTTTCCCATCGCACTTGTTTGTCATGTGAGTAAGAATAAACAGAATTTACAAATTAGCATTTCTGTTTTTTCCCAAAAATTCAAAGTTGTACAGTTTCCCTTCATTGAAGGGCCATGTCATTATACTGGCTAGTTACACACTGGACTACTGTGATGCATGTGATGGAGCATTGTCCCCACGCTCGTCTTAATAGACTTTTTCCTATATTACTGCTTGAGAGACTGTCTAATCAAAAGTTGCAGTAGGTTTGGGACTTGTTTTCAAATCCATTTACAACCCAGAAAGGTCCGATTAACTTATCTTTATGAAAACCAGACCAGTACCCCAACCCTGCCTTGCTGGTGTCTGAGTTAAAGTGGAACTATGTGCCTGCTACTGATCCAGCTACATCCATCTTGGCTGTAGTCACTCTCATCTCATCATTCAAAAAAACCTTTGAAAATGTGTCTTGGGACATTTCTTGGCCTAATCTTTGTTTAGTGGTGGTTTCAGCCCTTCCTTACCTTAGCCATGTGTCTGTGCACTGCACAGCCCCTTGTCTGTTAATTCTCTTTTTGGCCAATTTTGCCCGAGAAAAAGCAGCTGCTTTATAATTATGCACACCTTGTTATAGGGTCTCAATAACCTTAGGCCATACAAATTACACTTAACCTGGTAAGCTAAAATCCAACAAGCATTCAAGTTTGAACAGCTTGGCCCTGGAATATTTGCATTAAAAGCATATATAGAAAACATTGGCTTGCCTAATAATTTAGCAGCCATCCATCACCAGATTTATTTGTTTCATCTGCCTCCTTGTTGCTTTTAGATATTGAAGCTTTTGCTAAAGCAATGCAGAACCCGTCCTCGCAAAAGGAGAGGGATTCCAGTGAAAAGAAGGAGGAAGAAGAAGATATGAGTTTAGACTAAATCCTGACTCATTAGTACTGAGCTCAGAGGCTACAGCTTTCGCTCTGTGTCCCACACGTATGTTCTTTTCATTGTTAAATAAATATTGTTACTTTGCTCGCAGCTCTTGTTTTTTCAGGCTGTTCTTGTCTCATATTTTGAGAATTATGCCCCATCTTGTATGTGTATTTAGCAGTGTAACCTCTTTGCTCCAGATTTCTCAGGGTTAAAATTAAAACATTTATTCTTACTTTGATGCTTATAAACCAATCTGCTTCTAGCTTTCAACTTCCAGTTATTAGCAATTTTGGACTAGAACTCTCAGCATCTTGTCTGTGTTATAGTGGTAGTGAGACCTTTATTAGATGCAGCCCTAAAACAGTTGTTAGGCAACCTATTACTGAAAAGTATATGGCCATCTACCATCCTTCTCTAAAACCCTGACCACTAATTTCAGATGTAAGACTCTTGGTCAGGGGTTTCGATGTGGAGAAGGTTGGTAGATTTATCCATTTTTGGGGTATATACAAATTCTCAGAAATCTGAAACAGAAATTAGAAGTTTGTGTTTTTTATTATTTTTTTTTATTTTATTTTAGAGACAACTTTGTACCATCAATTTAAAAACATTCACTTTTGAATGGTAGAAATCAGAAACAGGCAAACTGTTGAGACAGACACCATAAGAAATCTAATCTTTAAGAATGTACCCATAGTGTAAAAAAAAAAAGTAACATAAGTTAGAAATATATTTTTTTATCTCCCTCTAAATCGGACATTGGGTGGATGTGTTGTGTATTTAAATAGCTGTACACATGCATATATACACAGATGTACTCGTTGTGTAAGTGCACAAGTGAAGTCAGTGGAATAGGTTTAAATATATAATATATATTTATAATTATAAAATATTTTCAAGCAGTACTACCACAGAAAGAACAAGACAACAAAAAGAAAAAAAAAATAAATATCTTCACAGACATTTCTGCCTAGACAGTGTTTTCTAAACCTGCATGTGCAACAATGGAATTATTTACTAATCGCGGCGTATTTATTAAAGAAAAGCGAGACGTTTCTCAAAATAATTGTAACTCGTCTTCCCTGTTGATAAATACCCCCCATGTGTGCACAATTAACATTTTATTACATGAAAATCAGGTCACAATTTCAGTAGTCCCAATTAGCAAGTCAGCAGAAACCAAAGGATTAACTTGTCCTGTATGGAAGGTAGCAGGTTTTTTTTTCTTTGTATTTTACTTTCAACAGACAAAATGGTATGAGAGCTTGGTGCATGCTGTATGTGCAGTGGAGAATACATGGTGATGTTCAGGCTATATTTATAAAGGAATGATGTAAGAAAATACAGAGATCGCTTCTTTATCAAAAATGTAATAGTTTAGAAAATGCTGCTGTTGTTGGCAATGGGGCCACATTACTGTGCAAAAAACAGTATTTTGTACCAGTCGTAAAATACCATTTAGTGATAATGCTCCTTTATGACTGTAAATGCAAAGATTTTCTAAGGGGACCTGCTAAGCCTACATTTAAGCCTAGTTCTCTTCCATACAGAATACATCATTAGCTAACATTTTTTTTCTTTTCAAGTAACCTGTAGTGGATTGTTTATATAACCTTGCAAAGAATATAAATGTAACTCTGATGTCTCGGACTCTCTGTAACAGTGAAAAACACACAGGGTTATTTAATAAAAGTTCTTATTGTTAAAAATGGTGCTAATTTTGCCCCAACCAATCCGATGTTAGCTTTCAAATGTTAAATACGATTTGATTGGTTAGGGCAAAATTAGAAATTTTCTCGAATACCCCTGACAGTTTACCAGGGAGAACCCCTGAGGTGAAAAGGCATTTGGTCCAGCAAAGGGTCAGGAAAGTTATAACTCTTCAATTATATTGATTGCAGTAAATTGATGGATGACACTGGGGGAAAAAGTTAATCCGCATCAGTATGAATACTCTGAAGGCACCAAAATGGTTTGATTGTGAGAAACTATATTTTAAAATGTCTGTATACAAGTTGCACAGTGTAGAACTGCTAGGAAGAAACATGGCTGCCCTTTTCAACAAAATACCTGACCCTTTGTGCTATAAAAAAAAAAAAAGGTTAACAATAATGGCTCTCGGTAAGGAGCATGATTTTTAGAAGTGATGTTTGGGACATTTGAAGTTGAAACAGAGTTTGTATTGGATAACAAGCTGAGGTATTGCAAGCGTCCATGTTTCTGGGTGAGTTTATAAGGCCTTTCTGTTGCCTTACCCTAAGCTGCACCGCATACTGGCACAATGTAGTGCTGTCTGTCCCACAGGTTTTAACAGTAGGCTGGCTGCCTTGCTATACAGTCCTGCCATATTAATTGTCATCAGAGAGCAGGGCAGACATTGGTCCCAGCAGAGCCTATGAAACTCCCAGGTTTGGAGACGTCCACTGGTTTTCTGTTTATAACAAGGTTTCTCATGCAGCCTTTGAAGGATGTGTGACTATTCCTAGCTTTATGGATGTTTTCTGCAAAGAGAGTTCAGTATTAATGGTGACTATACAATACACAAAAGAGCATTGGGAAACCAGTACTTGTTTGATTACAGACGGATCTTATCTGCCAGCTTTTGCCTTATGGCCAGATAATTCAGACCGGTTGGTTACAGCGACTAATCATGCAAATGTGTGATTTACCGACATATTTGGACAAAAGGACAACAGACATCAGTTGACCACTGCCAAAAAATTACCACAGATATTTTAGGCCGACCAACCATATGGAAATGTAGGTCAGTCAAAAACATCTGCTTGTGTGTACCAAGCCATAATGGAGCCAGACTCCCAGATAATGTATGATCATTTAATGGATTCCAAGTACACTACACTGTTGGCTTGTAATATGCCGATTGTTGTTTTAAAAAAAAATGGAAATACAGGTTGTGGATTCACTAGTTGGGAATTAACTGCTCCCATCTAAAGAAATTATCAGCATGTAGGTAGATCAGTTAAAAATGTTCCATTTGGCCCTCTGTGTGCGGACCTTGCACAATATCTATTTAATTGCTGTGTGGGTCTGCTTATTTTAATGGATTTGTTCTGGTTTATTTACTCCCTTTAATTGGGCTGAATCATAATAAAGTGCATTCATTTCTGTCCTTCAAAGTGGACCAAAGGACTAAAATCTTGTGTGGTTTAAAATCTCTATTAGAAACAGAAAACATGTAGCAATAAACACTTCACAACCAATATAAGCCTACTTTGACTTTTGTGTGTGTGTGGCTTCCACTTGCAAATATTTCGTTATGACAACAAAGCATTTTTAATGGTCTTGTTGTCTAATAGTGGTATGGTTGCAATGCAGAATACAGAACACCACCAGGCCTGACAGTTTATAGTAAGATAAGTGTCATCAGCTGTAATTAGCATTTCATTTAAACAGTATTGCCTGGTTTTTATTATTTATGGTACTGCCAATGGTTAACACCATTTAACGCTGTATAAAATAACAGATATAATGCAGCAACTGGTTTCATTGTAAGTACATACCTTTTTGTTTTAAACATTACTAAATTGGCTACTGAAAAGGACGGGGTATTTTATATGTGATTCCCACTGAAGCCCAAATACAAAAGAGATACTGACCTGGAATTCCGCCCACATACAGGAACCCAGTGCTTGTGATGTGCTGTGATTGGCTGGATCCAACCATGTGGTTTCCCTCTGTGTCTACATCCAGTTGGATAACATTGCTTGCTTTGGTTACTAAATAGGACAAAAAGAATCTGTAAGCATGTTTGGGTACACAAAGTCTTTAGAGCAATATTTGACTTTCTTCTGGCTATTTATATCATCGTTGAATGGATACCTAGAGAAATGGATTTTTTGCATTTTTTTAATTAATTATGAACAAATTAATTTTGGTTAAGACTGGAAATTTCATGTAAACAGCTGTAGAATCCCTAGTATCTTAATTCATACCTCTTTTCCCAGTGTTCCTGAAAGAAGATATTCTCCATGAAGACTGCTGGTCCCTCCTTGTATCTGCTCCTCTTCCGGGTGTTAGCAATGCATCACAAGCAATGACTTATGACTGCTAAATGAACCCGTAAAAGGAGGCTGGCACAAATTGGAAGAGGGACCAGCAGATTTTATGGAAAATATTCTCTATTAGGAATGCCTGTAAACCAGGTAAATAATGTAATATTCAGGTTTTCTAGGAATTTCTTGTCGGGGGGCGGACATGCCCTTTAAGCTGCAGTGCTTGTATAACAATTATAATGCAGATCATTAGTAAGCATAATCTCTACTGACCTGCAATTGTGTGCCACTGGCCATCACACAAGGGCTGTTGAACTCTTACCGACGCAGAATATTCACTAGTCCCAATATTTACAGTCACACTGACCTAGAAGGGAAACAAATCATTTAGTAAACAAAGTATCACCAACCAACCTATGAACATTGACATAGGAACATTTTAATACCTTTCCCTCAGCCATGAAAAGCGTGATGTAGTAACCCTCCTCAGTTCCGAAATAGAAGAGGAGCCCTGAATGGTAAATCGGACGGATTTCCATCTTCATTTCCAAATCCTGTCCAATATCCAGATCTTTGTCTGTGTAATGAAATGTTTAAAGTTAAAAACATCAGGTTCTATCCTGTATTACACTTGGATATATCCATGAATATACACAGTTAGATCATAACACATCATGGTTACACTATTTCCTTAATGTTACTAAATTTGTCGAATCATCTAATCAGTAACATAAATACCCAATTTCAAATATCCATCCGAGAAGAAAAATCCTTGTTCCACGGCCCCCTCATAGCACCGCGTGACCCCCATAATTTTGTTTGGGTGATTTAGTGCCTTCCCATCCAACTTGAAGTTCCTCATACAACCATGGAAACTTGTGAGTGTTGAATCCTAAAGGAAAATTATATTCATATCCCCAATCAAATTCTTTATTAGCAGGATCATTTCACAATAAGTAGCCTTAATGAGGGCTGCAGATCTGTCACAATCCTTTGGTTACTCACCAGGATGTCAGGTCTTCTAGTCATTGGTGGGAGCCCTCCGATAAATACAGGGCCAGTCAGAGCCAGTGTTGCTCCAGGCGTCACGATGGTGCTCTGAGCTTTGATTCCATCGATAACTAAGTGTAACTTGTTCTTTTCTTTCCCAAAGAAAACCTGGGAATTGGAAATTTTCTCATTACTACAGACCCTGCAAACAATCGACCCATGCCACTTCCGGACCATATCTAAGAAAAGATGGCAAAGCTATTGGATTGGAATAAAGCTGTCCATGTTACTAAATTACAGTGTGCTTTATGTTTACGTTGCCTATAGCCAGGCGTAGAACAGGGTGTTTTTTTGGTCCAGTGTAAGTCCTGTGATGTTCCTTTAAATTTATTGTAAAGTAGCATTATCTAGAACACTGAACACATTCCCAGGGTGGGCACAATTATACTGTGTATATTGGAATGGCTGATAATAGCTTACTGTGTGCCAGAGTCCATCGTTGTATTTTTCTTTGCTTCTCAGCCGCATTGGTTTCCCCTTGATAACTAACAGGAGCACAAAGCGGCCGTTTAATAGGTACAGCGAGAGAGACGAGCTGGTTCTTTCATCCCGACCGTAAAATATTAGACCACTGGATGCGTTCAGTCGAATCTCCAAAGAAAAGTGGAATCTGTTGAGAGAGATGCAATGGAGGACAGAATGTCAGGCGGAAGGTAGTGAGTTATCTTTAAATCAACACAATAATGTGTTTAGGGTTCCAAAGGGATGTTAATGAGTAGTCTTCCTCACTATACTGTTAGACTCACCTGTCTCTGAGGATTTGTGGGAGTTTATTGAATTCCAAGTGGCTGTTAGTGGATCCCCCAAACCTTAATGCTTCTTTTATAGCTTTTGGGTGAACGCAGGTAGGGCCTTCGGAAAGGCGGTGCTCTGCAAGTTTCCTGTGTCGAAGCTGCTAATTGAGAGAGAAGTGATTTAATGCATGAGCTGCAGCCATGAAACATGCTGCTGCTTAATTCACAAAAATGTACCTTGTGCTTTAATTTGCCCTTCCTTAGTGGGGCTCGGATCTCCAGAGGGCGATCTTCTGGCATAACCTGACAGCTCATAGTGACGTTTAGACTTTGCTGATTCTGCTGTAGGTCTACAACTGTCTGTGGTCCAGATTTCCTGCATGGAGGGAGGTGGTGAAAGCATTTAAAAAGGGCGGGCAATGCCCAAACTACTACCATGGGTAAACCATTGGTTTCTCACTATTTAGTCTTGATTACATATAGGCCATGGGCATTTTATCCAGTAGTTATTGACAGATTAGGATAAAGAAGACAGAGACCTCAGTGTAACTGCATATCTGGGTATCTAATGGCTCTCACCTCTTCACGAAAACATTACTAACACAGCCGCTCAGATTGGCTGGTTCTCCGCCTTCTATGCTCCCTCCAAGGAAGAAGGTGGCACTTGCTAATTCCTGTCGGTCTTCCATTTGTGACACTGGGCGTGTCTCCTGCAGTTGGTCATCCAGGTAAAACCGCACCCTGTCCAATGATATTGTTAGAAACTCACCTTCTGTATCTGACAATAACTCTAATATTAATTGGCTGAAATGCAATCATTGTCTTTAGATAGGATTTTTACATTTACAAAGAATGTCTTTGTATTTAACAAGATGTTTCTCTGATCTAGATGAGAAATTTTTAACTGCAATGTTATGGAATAAAGTTGGAAGGGCATGTGCACACCAAAAACAAAAGATTGTATTATAAAAGACAGATAACAGCAAGCTCCCAGTTCCATTCAGAGAAGTGGAAGCTCAGAGAGATTTAGTGCATGCTCTACTGAGCGTTTACTGCACTGAATGGACAGACTCACTAGTCATTGGCCATGACTTCATAGCTATCTA
The DNA here is from genome assembly GCA_019447015.1 of Hymenochirus boettgeri. NCBI lineage: Eukaryota > Metazoa > Chordata > Amphibia > Anura > Pipidae > Hymenochirus > Hymenochirus boettgeri. The sequence continues at coordinate 92,677,526 of CM033476.1, forward strand.
CCCGGAAAATGAGGAAGCAAACCTGCAGGGTCTATCTTCGAATATCTTGGTTTTGGAACTGATCTAGGTAAAACAGTTTCTGGGTTTGGAGGTGGACATGTCCTTTAAAGGGTATTAAATGATTGGCATTGCTGTTGCTAACGTAACCAGGTGTGCGGCTTGCGAATGAGGTTTAGCAGCCATGTAACTACAAACTGTACCCAGTGCTTCACCCAGTGCTGTGAACTATACAAATGTATATGCCAAGTAACAACATGCAGCTGCCAAACTGCAAATTTTGTATTACCCAAATTAAAAGTGCATCTTATGCCAGAATAGGACAAAAAAAAGATGATTTCACATTGCACCGGTTCCCAGCCTGTCCCAATGCCAAGTTCCAAACTGTTTACATTGACACTTACTCATCCCTGTTCCTATAAATGGTCACATAATGTCCAGCTCCATCTGTACACTGGGATTTGGAAACCATTTCTGTTTTCAGGATGTTGACAGACACATAGCCGTTTTTTACAGACACCAGGCAAGATCCTTCCTAAAGGGGATGAAAAGGAAAACGATCAATTCACAAAACCGAATCAAATAAATAACACACTCGGGACCATTTAAACCAGCAATATCTGGGTCATTAAGTCAGTTTGCTTTTAGATAATATGTTACTGCCAAATTAAAGTCAATTTGGTGCCTTACATCTGAAGAATGCTGGTACAAGAGTCCGTTATCCTGTCTGGTTCGGAATCCAAAGCCAGTGACGAAATTATCTTGAAGGCTGGGCACGTTCTTCAGGGCCAAGTTAAGGAATCCGTGTCCGTAGAATTGAACAGACCTTGCAATCTGATGAAGGAGAAAATAATAGGTTCAATCTAGCTCAAGCCATTATGTATCCAACAACAGCCAAATCCTTCCCCCCTACACTACTCACCAGCAGATCCGAGGTGCAGCCATAACTTACACCTGTTGTATTCATTCGTTTGAGGTCCACATATTTCCCCAGTGCCTTGAGCCCCTTCATGCAACCTCTGATTGAACCTTCTCCAGGCAACAGAGCCCCAAGACTGCAAGATATCAAAGAACATGGATATACTGCAAATTAGGGAGAATTCAATCTATTTTACTGTTATGTTGCAGCTGATGATGAGCTAAACTAAACCAAGGAACATGCGGATTCCAGGTAATGTTCCTCACCTCACTGGCATCTTGCTTGATGGTAACCCTCCGAGATAGAAGTAACGGGCGGTCTCTAAATTGCCCTTGTCGTATTCTACATTATATACGTTGACCCTCTCCAGCCTCACAATAATCCTTTTCTTACCCCCAACAACAGCCAAGATCACTTGAACCTGTAGGTTGGAAAGATTTAGGGTACACCATAAAAAGAAGGCACCACCTTGTAAAATTATTTGCTGCACCACTGAAAAGGCAAACTAAACTATATATTTTTAATTCTATGTAATTGGCCTATTGAACACAGCCTTTGACTATTGCAGTGTATCAATTTGGCCACGAAATAGAATGCTTTTAACTGATGTGTATTCCATTCAATGGTTGAAAAAGCCTCTGTACAGGGGACTGAAAGGACAATTATACTCACCCCCCCCCCTCGTTCCTTTCCCCCCACTCCTGCAAAGTAACCAGGGTGAGGACCTAAAATGCTAAGTCCTCACCTCTGGGTACTTTACAAAAGTCCTGTACTACTTACTTGTAATCTCCCTCATCGCTCCGATCCGATCCTCCCCATTGGCACTTTGAGTGACAGGTCGCGAGGCAGCCAATGGGAAGACGCGCTCTGCAAGGAGGCGTGTCTTCCCATTGGCTGCCTCCCGGACTGTCACTGACAGTGCCAGTGGGGAGGATCCGACTGGAGCGACGAGGGAGATTACAAGTAAGTAGTGCAGGACTTTTGTACCCAGAGGTGAGGACTTAGCGTTTTAGGTCCTCACCCTGGGTACTTTGCAGGAGTGGATCGGGAAAATGTTAAGTATAATTGTCCTGGAATATAGTACACAATCAATGCAGATTGGATTAATTTACTCCATTATGTCATTTTTTTAATAGCAACAAAATTAACCAGTAAAATTAAATCAGTGCTTCTACCATATGTTGTGGCTGAGATTTTTAAATACTAGATGAGACCTTAAGAAATTATGTAAGGATCAAACCATCCAGTTTTTATTATCGTCCTGATTTGAGTCTACTAAAGCTTGGAATCATGCCATGGCCCAGAAGCAACTGACCAATCAGATGCATGCTTTTTTTCAGGTCAGAATAGGTTGCGTCATTGTGATATCAACTCACCACTTTCGGGGTGGAGCTGCTAATCTGCAGCATGTTTGGCTCCATTGGTTTAGACTTTTGTATCCCATCTCCGATGTCAAAATACAGAGCCAGTTTTCCTTCCTGAACTGCAAGACACAGATACTGCTCCTAAACATACAAGGAAAAACATGAAAAAAACAATAAGATCAAAGGAATATAATAGTTTATTACTATGCAAAAAAAAAAAATGTATTTGCCTAAAAACAGTAATTATAAGTACTATTGTAAATTAAGCACTTCACAGGGGCGTGTATAGAGGAGTACAGGTGCCCTGTTCCCCCCTTTCTGCAGACACATTACCTGCTATTGGGAACTTTAGGTATTGATTTGATAATTATCTTTAAAGGGTATCTCCACTCGTTTTTCTAAGTTTTCATAATCCAGTTCTATTGAAGAATGGGAGGTAAAGGAGCTGTGCCTTACCTTCCGTTCTTCAATAGAACACACAGGAGCCAGGAGAGGAGGTAAGAACTTACCCGCTCGCTCGCTCCCCCGGCGCTTGGTCTGACAGGTCCCAACGGACCTTGTCTTCTATGCGCACAGATCGCGCATGCGCATAGAAGACAAGGTCCGTCAGGACCTGTCAGACTACGCGCCAGGGGAGCGAGCGAGCAAGTTCTTACCTTCTCTCCTGGCCCCTGTGTGTTCTACTGAAGAACGGAAGGTAAGGCACAGCTCCTTTACCCCCCGTATTACGAAAACTTAGAAAAACGAGTGGAGATACCCTTTAAGCATCTCCCTGCTGATTCCTGGGTTATTAGAAAGTAGTTTGGAGGACAAGTGTCCGATTGGCCACAGTCAGTAACCCAGCCCACAAAATGGCACAAATAGGTGTTTGACTCCTTGTAAAAAAATCCTATAACCTATTTAGTACAGCAACTGCCTATAGTACAGATCACTATGCTAAGCATTTGTACAGGGACAGAAAGGAACAAGGATACATAGCACACTATGTTACTATAATGAGGATATTTACATTTTTAAGTACTATACATGGCTATACCTTGTACTTTTATATGGTCATGGAACTCCCTGATGTTGTGTTCTAACATCCTTCTCATTTATACTATCTACATTATTATATATTGACTATCATAGATAGATTCTATGGGCCAGTCAAGGACTTTTACAATCGGTCTCTTCTTCCTGGCACTCCGCAGGATTTCCTGTTACCTGCAGTAGAGAGGACAACCTCTTAATGTGCAACTGCCAATGAAAGCCCTTTTAGGAATCTCCTCTATGGAAATCCTGGCTTTCCCCTGCTTCAGAAGTTAATACTAGAAGTTCTTTAAAACCTTCTTACTTTACTTAAAGATATAATGATATTTGTGTCATATAAAGTGCCCCAAATATAAATGCAAATCTCGGGTTAACTTACTTCAGCATCGAGGTAGAAAAGTATTCCATTGTAAGAAACAACACGAGCATCCAATTCAAACCGCTTGGATGATCCTGGGAGGGTTTCGAGTTTAACTTCTGCATAACCAGACCCATCAAAGTAGGATCCGTCAGTGAGCCAAGGGTCTCCTGCGGATTTTGATCTGTTCAATGAAGGGTAAAATTAGAATCAACTTATTCCCTGATTGAGCTGCCTTCTCTTGGTGACTGGACAGTAATATATACCTTGCACAAGGTTTGTCTTTAATGGTGTCCAGTTCGAATGTTCGCTCAAAGTCATAGAGACTGATGGGTTTTTCATTCAATGTGTCCATCTCTATGCAGCCCTGGTAACCTGGATAGTTTAGGGGACCTGGTGGCTGGAAGACAAGATTAGAGATACTATGAAATCAGCTTTTTAAAAAAAAAATTGGAACAAAGTAGACAGACTCAGGTTTACTCTAGTAGCATACCATAAATTCAGCAGGATACCCTCCTATGTAAAACACAACACGCTCAGGGTCCAAATTGAGTAGTCCCTGGTCTCCACTAGCCATGCTGTCTCCTTTGATCTCATGCAGAGTGTCCTTGGTCACAAAGATGGACATCTGGCCATACTGAAGAATCCTGCAGGAACAAAACAGAATTAAGAGGGAAACAAAAAAGGAGAAATGCCTGAGTGCAGCATTCCTATTGTCCCATCTACAATGCAGCTAAATTCAGTTAAAGTTCAAAGATTTAACAAAAGGTCCCCATTTTATAGTAAAAGATTAGACAAACCTTTCAATGGCAACTGTGACAAACGTATCTTTGATATCTTCGTTGGCTGATAAGAAACTGGGTTCTTCATCCCCCAATTTGTACACACACTGCAACCGGTTTCCTTTCAGAACCAACCCAAAGTAATCACCCAACCCCTGCAAAACAGATTCGGAAAGGAGCTTTAGCAGGGTTAACTTCATCTTGTTAAGTGCAATGTGAAGGCTCTATTGGCTTCTCAAGGAGATGTAAAGGTAAAATGAAAGGAGAAGTAAAGAGCAGTAAGAATTAATACATAGTTAACCCTCTGAGTTATAAGGTGCTCCTTACATCTTTGTGTCCGAAAAAAAGGACAAAGCGCCCTTGTTCTGTATCTGCCTGACGCTTCTTCTTGCCCAGTTGCTCTGGGTTTTGAATGTGAAACTTCAAGGACGTGTAGGCAGAGAGATCCGGTAAGTTGCTTGGGGTTCGCAACTGCACTCCAGAAACTCCATTAAATTTCACCGGAACCTTGACCTAAAACAAGAAAGAAAAGGTGAGGAACATGCCAATGATGTGTCTTTAATAAATGTATTTATAGAAATGTTTTACTGGAATTCAATGTAAGGGACGTCAAAGTTTTTTTTATTGATTACATGCTCTTCTATCATTCGATATTGCACAAACCTTGCTTGCGGCATCTCTAGCTTGAGAGATAAGTGTCCGGATACGTTGGATACTGTCGGCAATGCTGCCATTCTGAGACTGACGGTTTTCTAGGTGGTTTAATTTATCCAGGAGTAGTGGGATGGTGTTTTCTAGGTTGGAGACTTAACAGGAGGGGAAAAATAATTCATGAAATGAATAAAACATGGGAAATCCAGCCTAATACCTGATATTACATATATATACTGGCAAAAGAGATGAATTCAATGATCTAAACTCAACACAAGTGTAGAAGGTTCTGATTCTCACCAGATGTCTTTGCTTCTTCGACTGCCCTGGTCACATCCTCGTTCTGCAAGTTTCCGTACTTCTCATTCCATAGCTCCAGGTTCTTCTTTATGTCGGTCAGGGAGTTCTCCACTCTTCTGGCTGTGTCATTGGCTTCTGCAGCTTTGAACTTGGCACTTGTAATATCATCAGATACGTTATCTGCAACCACAAAACTGATTAAGTCTCCCTAAACTTAAAAAGGTAACAGGACTTTCACTGGTCTTTTGTTATTATTGTTCAAATACCCTCCTTGTATAAAAATCTACTTTGACAACATCTAAACTAATATAACTGATTTCTTCTCTTAAAAAAAAAAAATAACCTAACCTGCTTCCTCTCTACAGATACTCTTCCATTATATACATGAGTCAGGTTTCTGTGACCCAGTCCCATTTTCAATTCACTGCCCTCCCTTTCGGGCTGGCGACGGCATCTCGGGTGTTTACCAAGATCATGGTAGGCCAGGCATTGTTTATATGTTTCCAGAACATCTTTTTGCCCTACCTGGATGACATCTTGATCAAGGTCCCATTCCAGGTGCTGACTCAAGCCCAAGTAAATACATAAAAATCCTATCCCCATTCAGATGGATCCTCAATCTGTCAAAATCCTCTTTTCTCCCATTATAGAGGATGTCCTTCCTGGACATGTCCTTCAACACAGAGAATCACAAGATCTATCAGGCGACAAGGCAGTCAGCCTCTAGATGATACCATGCTATCTCCAGGAGACATGTCACCATCAGACAAGCCACAAGACTCATTGGCAAGATGGTATCCTCAGCAGAAGCAATCCCGTATGGAATATTCCACCTAAGGCCTCTCCAGTGACATTTCTTAAGGCATTGGGACAAATCCTCTCACTCTCTGGACCCTTTGCCCCTCCCTCTCCACATCCTGCAATCCTTGCACTGGTGTACTCGACCGCAGCATGCTGCGGGGAAAAGGTCTTTGCCTCTCATCTTGGATGGTAGTCACTACGGACGCCAGCCTTTTGGCCTGGGGAGCTCTATCAGAGGCAGGCCAGACATAGGAGCCAAGGTGGATCAAATGTGTTGGGAGTCAGGGAAAAGCATTTTACGTAAGTATAAACATTTTCTTTTTTCTATTGTGCTAAAAATTCTTTGTAGTGAAATGTTGGGAAGCAGCCTTTATTGTGGTGGAAACAATATTTAGAACATCACCTTGGGTCATGCTGATTTTGTCCATGACAGATTTGAGTTCCATCTGGAGTTTCTCTTTCTGGTCTTTGTTGTCCATAAGCTTTGTCTTGGCCTCCTGCAGTTTGCCCTGAACATCTGAAAGATAAAGGATATGTAAGTACATCGGGGGAAAACGTTAAATGTGTTTTCTACATTTTTAAACTTGACCAGTTTTAACTCAGTTTCTGGAAAACTTGACAGTATTTAATAAACCTCTCTATATTGTAATCCCGGGGGCTATTATGTTACCTTGGTTTAATTCCTTCTCAGCGGCGTTGGCAGATTCCACAAGCTCTGAACTTTTTTTCTTTAGTTCTTTGCCTTTCTTGCCAAGTTGTTCCGATAAAATATTCTGGGTAGCAAAAAAAATTTGAAAAAAATTAAGCTAAAAACTACTTATTTCCATAACAGTCAATAGACCTCACAGCTGAATTGAAAAGAGTCTGGGAGGTAGCGAGAAGCATGAAGCTGAAGTCCAATAAATCTTTTAAGCTCTGCAAGAAATATTTTAAAATTAATTCACAATCAAGAAAGCCCCACAACACTTGCAGATCTGCAAAAAAAACATTGGTTCATAGAAGTAATGTTCCCCTAATGGACCTGAGCATTGAGCCTTGTGGGTAAAAATAGTTTGGTTAACAAATAAATCATCTGAACTCAACTTTCTAAATCTTAAACGTGATACAAAAACAATAAATCCCCTTTACCTTTACAGCCTCCCCTGCCACACGGCTGGCCTCTTTGGCAGATTTCTCAGCCTGTTTTATGGAATCAATGATGGTTGAGTATGCATCTGAGGCATTGATGGCCTTCTGGATGTAATTGTCCTGATCTGCATCCCCTATCACACTAAGAAGGTTAAGTGGAAAGTTTAACACCAGAAACATTATAACACACAGAGCTTTTCTCCAAAATTATTATTTCAAGTCTTTACCTAATTAAGGTTTTGGCCAGTTGGCCTAAATCCTTTGCATGCATCTCTGCCTTTTCCACTATAGGGATCTTGCTGCTCGCTGGAGAGAACTTCTTTGCCTTCTCTATCAGTGACCCGCGGGCACCATCTAAGCCTGCAGCCAGCTTCTCATACTCCTAGAAAGAAAAGACCAGTTGGGTATTACACTTGCCCTTGGACCTGAAATTTAATGCATCACCCACATCCTCCTCTTTACCTCCTTAAGGTTTTCCATTATCTGCAGAAGATCAGACACTTGGACAAGCGCATCTTCAGACATCTTTACTGCTGCAACCAACTCACCGTGCTGCTTCTTCAAGTCACTGACCTTTAACTACAAGAAGAAGATCTTATCTCAAAAACATTGTACATTCTATATCGTATATGAAACAACGTATTGTCCTACAATCATAATTATGCACACAATTTATCATCTCAATTCCGCATACAGGATTATGTATCGGAGACAGGAGATACAAAAGTGGATACTGAATCATTTTTGGCCTTGGAATAGATTTCACACAATTGGACTGGAATTAATAATAATTTACAGGCAAAATGTCTAAGCCCACAGTCACATTACACATGTAGCATTTTAACCAAGCATTCCCATTCTCGTGGACATACCGAATGGTCTTCTAGGTGGTTTTGGTTAAGGCTGTTGAGATCCTCTGATTGCCTGGTCTTGTTCACTGCCTCGTTCAATGCGTCCCTTAGATCCATCACCTCCGAACTATATGTGTCCAGTCCCTTCTTGATCTTGTCCAACAAGTCCTGGTTGGTTTGTAAACTGCTGACCAGCTCCAATTTAACCCGATCTAACACTAGTCAAGCAGAAATGGACATTATTAGCATTGATAAATACTGTTAGGACTGGGAACACAGAAGGTTATAGGTTCCTAATCATCCTAAATATTTTCATCCAAAAGCCAAATTGTTATGTTAAGCAGTAAAACACTACACAGTGTTATTTTTAGATACACAAAAACTCAATAGCATTAAAAATACAGGTAATTTAATGATCTTTTTCAGCCGCTCACATTTTTTTGCCTCGTCGTGCTCATTCCGTGCAAGGTCACTGGGCTTTTTAAAATGTCGGTCTCTCATCTCCCTGATCATACGCTCCACCTCTGACATTAGGTGTCGGAACTCTTCGGTGGAAGTGACGTTGCTGGTATTGGACGATGAGATTTTCCTCAACTGTTCAATTATCACTTAAAAAAAAAACAGGAGGCTACAGGTTAGAATTGACAAATATTTATTCTATTTTAATACCGTAATCTATCCTTCAATGAATGAATGAATGATACCCTTCAGTGCTTTCAACCCATGTCATCAGATCACATGTGAATTATATGACAGACTCTCTTACCCTGGGAAACATTGTAGAGAGACCGTGCTTTGTCCAGCAGGTTTGACGCTCGCTGGTGGGTGGATTTGGTTTCCTTTTGCACGGCGATGGCTGTTCTGTTTGTCTTATTCATCTGCGAATTTAAATTATTTGGAATTTTTAGCTTTTTTTTTTATGATAATTTGTCCACCGGGGCCGATATTTCATTCTGGTTATTTTAGGATTATTTTTATTTTGTTTCAACTAAGTAAAAAAGTAGTGGACCCTAAATATATAAATACCCTCCCACAATTATAAAGACACGTCAATAGGTTGTGTAGGCTCTGTGCGCTTACAGAGGAGATGAGGATCAGGAAGGAGAAACACAGCGTAGAAAGGTAAGTTTTCTGGGCTTCAGGGACTGAGGGTAGGTGAGTAACTATAATAATCGGGGGTTTGGGGTGTGGGAGAGGTAACTATGGAATTTTTATTCTGGCGGTGGACATGCCCTTTAACAATAATTTAATTTATTTACATCAGTAGCAGCAGCACTTAGAGGTTAGCACTAATGCCTTGCAGTGCTGAAGTACTGGACACATCTGCAAGGAGTTTGTATGTTCTCCCCGTGCTTGCGTGGGTTTCCTCCCCCACAATCATAAAGACCTACTGATAGAGGTTGTATGTGAACATAAAGTGATTAGATTGTAAGCTCTTTTGGGCAGGGCCTGATGTGAATGTATACATGTAATTGTAAAGTGCTACGGAAGATGTTGGCGCTATATAAATCCACAATAATAATAATTATTAACTAGATTGTAAGCTCTTTTGGGCAGGGCCTGATGTGAATGTATACATGTAATTGTAAAGTGCTACGGAAGATGTTGGCGCTATATAAATCCACAATAATAATAATTATTAACTAGATTGTAAGCTCTTCGGGGCAGGGCATGATGTGAATGTATACATGGAATTGTAAAGCGCTATGGAAGATGTTGGTGCTATATAAATCCACAATAATAATAATAATAATAATTATTAACTAGATTGTAAGCTCTTCGGGGCAGGGCATGATGTGAATGTATACATGGAATTGTAAAGCGCTATGGAAGATGTTGGTGCTAAATAAATCCACAATAATAATAATAATAATAATGAGTCCCTTTTCCAAGGAACTTACAATGTAAACATACCTTCAGTATTATATATATAAAACAAAAACATATATATATATATCAGTTGTAGACTGTATTTATGCACTTTTAGACATTGTTTTTTTACTTATGCACAGTGGGATCTCCCCCTGCAGGTAGAATGTGCTGTACTGACCTTGTCTTGCAAAGCATCCAGGTCTTGCGTTAGGCTAATACTGTGATCTTCCATTTCATCTGCCTTGTCCTTGATGCCATTAATAGAGCTTTGATACTGGAGCCACAGCTCCTGCAGAGACATTTATACAATGATACAAGGTAACTTTATAATATTATTATTTACAGAATAGATGAAATAAATATTATTATCTGCGGGTCCACTAAGTCCAGTTACAGACTGACACCTTCTGGTTGAATATGATAACACAAGTTATTTTTTTTTTTCTTGCTGGGATGTCTTGATCTTTTCCAATATATCTTTTGCAAGGAAATACACACAGAGAATAAAGTGATTCTCATTATGAAATAAATTCAGACCAGATATAAGCATTAGCCAGTGTTATCTCATAAGCAATCACTGCCTAGCTAGTGTAAAGAAAATAGAATCCATCAATCCATATTGACTGTTATATACAAGTGCAATGCAATTGGTAAGGGTATGAGTGCATGCCTACAGAGGGATACATACCGTCAGATTGGCGATAGAGGCGTTAAGGGTGCTGAGACGGGTCCAAGCAATGGAGCTTATGCTGAGGTTGGTCAGTTGGTCTTGGATGCTGGGAAGGAGAAAGTCTGTTCTACTGAGGTCGTCCAGCAAGGTCACAACACAGCTATCACAGGCTATGGAGGATAAAGCAAATTCAGCTACTAAAGACTTAAAGGACAACTCCACCCTCATAAGAACATCTTTTAGAATGAATGGCCTCTTTAAAATATGTTGATATATCATAGTTTGTCCTATGAATTCATTACTGTATGCCTGCTATGCTTCTGGATGCCTCATGGAATCTGAGCAATTTAGAAACCTGTACTGAGCCTGGGCATGCTCAGAAGAGGCAGACAGGGGATTAACATTCAGTCATTGGCTGTGATGTCAACTGTCAAATCCATAACTGACAGTTACTAACTGGAAGAACCAGGAAGCAGAAACAGGGGAAACAGTACATTGTGCAGGATTTCAGGTTAGACTTATATATTTCACATTTCAAACTATTACCGTTTAAGGTTTGGGGGGTGATTTACCTGTATGTAAGTTTTTATTTTAGGGCTGGACTTGCCCTTTAATTAAAGATATAACTTTACCAGCCAGGGAGGATCATGGTTATTATAACGTTAGACTAAAATACATTTTCATTGACCTACCAAAAACGTCTGATTAGAAAGCTGAATCACTTTCCTTTCTGAGTAATTACTTCAGAAGATTAAAGAAAATGAATCTTTTCTCAGTAGACAAAGCCCCTAGTGTCTGCCCCCTCCCTTGTTTGATGGTCTAGGCATGCTCAGTATGTTCCATCCAAGATGAGAGAACGCTCCAATCTGTTACTTTGCATCTCTCTGTGCTAGAGAATGAGGCGAGTGAGGAAGTGTCCCTGAAGCCCATAATCCTTACATTTCTCCACCACGGTCCCCCACCACGGCTCAGAAAGTTTTTCCCAAGGAGGCGTGCTGCAATGCAGAGTCAGTCATAGGCTGTTACATCACTGGAAGAAAGCCATATGTGTGAGACGCTGGCTTTCTTGAGGAGAAGATAAGGATTATGGACTTTAGTGATGGTTCTGATGTGGTTGGGGAATAGATTTATCTCTTGGGGTGGATAAAGGTCAGTGCAGAATATTCTGGTGTAGTGGTCCTCATGCTGGTGTTCTTGTACTTTACATTGGCATTTGTGATACTTACGTTCGCATTTCAGGATCTCTGGTCCGTGGCTGACCGGGATCTCGTGTGGTCGGCTGCACGTGTCACATTGCTTTCCAGTCAAACCGTCACTACACTGGCATTCTCCAGTCCGAGGGTCGCATGATCCCCCTTTACAGTGACATTCTGCAAGGGCAAACACAACACTGAACAAATTTGCTGAATTCCCTGTTTATAACAAAGATGATTAGTGGTTTATATTTAATTTTAACAGCAGTGATAGGATATAGCTGTACCAATTTATTACAATATAACTGTTCTACTGCCTGTTTGTATTCATTCAAATGGGTGGAAGCTACCATACTGATGTCGTGTAGTACAGTTTACACACTAAAGGTACACAGCGATACACAGTCCAATCAGCACATTCGGATTATCAAGTGTAAATATACTTTGTTTGTGTATGCCTTGCAAGAATCTTTACAGAGAAGGAAAAGAAACTTGACTCAAAAATACACATGTACAATGGCACCGCAGTTCTTCATATTCTTCAGTAATCTTCCCAAATATTAAAGGGATGGTCATTTTCAAACAGTGAATATCCACATCCACAGGGCAATTTCTGGCAGCTAAATTTCAGTCTCCAATATCTTCCCATCGCTGCCAGAAAGCAAAGAATAAACAAACCAGCTTCACTTACTTGCACAACCACTGGGGCTGAACCCCCAGTACCCTGGGGCGCACTGCTGGCAGCGAGGGCCAGTGACACCAGGGAGGCACAGGCACTGACCGCTGACTGGATCACAAGCAGAGCTGGTTGAACCCGAGGCACAGCTACACCTTTGGCATCCAGAGCATGCACTGTAACCGTAATACCCTTCCTGTAAAAAAAATAGGGAGCACAGGATGTTATACTTTTACTGATTATTCTTGTCTCTCCTCTGCTTCTCCTTTTCCCCTCTCCTATTACATCTATTAAATGAGTCGCAGTTTTCATCACTTTTCTGATCCTTGTCCCTGGCGATCAGCCTTAGTCAGTTATGAAAATTTGCCTTGTTACCAACAAATAAATATTGAAAAGGACACAGACTGCCTAATAATGTACAAGGCTAAAAGATACTTGTGGCAGGTCTGGCCCGTACACATAATAACACATTTCAATGCTCCATAAATACCTTGCAACGGTCACAATGACGTCCCATAACCCCAGGTTTGCACAAACACCTTCCTGTCCTCGAGTCACATGACTCTGTCCCACACGGAGAACAGTCACACTCTAAAAGAGAGGGGGAAAATTCTAAAATAACAAAAAATAAAAACTTAAAAGGTCAACCTTCCTCTAAATAAAAATCTGTATATGAGTTAAGCGCCCCCCAATATGGATTTCTAGTTTTATTTACCTTTATCAAAGATGCTTGTAAAGTTACTTACAGACCACAAAGCCTCACCATGGCTCTCTCCTCTGCAGGTAAAGTCCATCAGTCTATACCATAATGCAGACATCGCAGCCAATGGCTAATTTCCGTTACCAAAGCTGCCTACTCATTACCAGCTCGCAACAGCTATGCTGGCGAGAGATTGAGGTCTGTAAGTGACTTTGGAAACATCTTTGTAGAAGGTAAGTATAATACGAAATACGTATGGGGGTGCTTAAACTAAATTAAGTGTTTTGTTGAGAGGGTGGACATGAGGGAATGACATAGACGTTCACAGGAACACATCGCTGTCTGTGATAATACCTTTCCAGAAAAGTCCTGGAGCAGAAACAACATTAAACATTCATCCTTCAATCCATGAGGACTTACTGGTGCAGTTTCTTGCAGCCATGGCGTCTCCGTAAAACCCAGCTGCGCACACGTCACAGTGAGGGCCGGCAGTGTTAAACATACAGCTGGAACAAGTGCCAAACAGAGGATCGCAGTCACTGAACAACATGTTGGAGTCTGTGTTTCCATTGCAGACACATGGCTTACAGGAACTGCCAATCACCATGGGATTACCATAGAATCCCGGCGCACATCTGCAAAAAAAGAGAAGTAACGTAATTCTTAAAAAGTAGAATGACACCAACGTTTGGTTAACCTTGACAATACAGAATGAGGTATGTGTTCATTTATATACAAAATCTTGTAACTCACCGCTCGCAGTTAGCGCCGGCATAACCAGGTTTGCAAAGACACTGGTAGGTGAATCCTCTTTGAATGCAACCAACTGCAAAGCTGCAAGGAAACGTCAAGGTATATGGAAGTTAAAAAAAACAGAAGCAGTGCCATTCCAGTGAGGAATATTGATAATTTCCAATTAGACCAATCGGTAAGGGACACTCACTTATTAGACGACACGGAGAGGGGACACGGGCAGGAGACACATTGCAGTGAGCCATCCACGGTTCCATTAGATACAAATCCCTCTTTGCACCTTTCACACTGATCCCCTTCTGTATTGTGCTGACATTTCTACAAGACATAAAGAGAGACAATGCCTTAAAAACAGACATCCAGCAGCATCTCATTCAGAATGAATGTTTAGAAAGTACTAAACTTACAACACAGGCACCCGTTCCAGGTAAACACTGGTCCGAATGTCCACCACAGTTACAGGGGACACATTTGCCTAAGAACAGACCTTTGGTGTCCCTGTAATATCCAGGAGCGCACTCCTATAACAGAACATATAGAAACAAAATCAAAGGAATGCTGGAAATGTTTCCCTGCAGGGAGGCATGTTTATGGAATTCAATGTAGTTACTGCTTCTTAACCAGCCACAGTCCAAGAATAGGTACCTGGCAGGAGTCTCCGCGGTAGTTGGCTGGGCACATGCACAGCTCCACATTTGGAGCCCTCACCGCGGTGCTGCTTTCTTGACTGATGTCCAGAATGACTCTGCGTAGAGACACAGAGGAAGACAACTGAGAGTTCAGGGCTCGGATAATCAGCTGTTCGAGGTTTGCTAAAACCATCATTAGATCTTCCCGGGACACTGGATTGTACGTCTGCGTATGGAGGAAGTTACTCTGTGCACAGAGAAGTGAGAGAATGGAAAATTGGAGAATCTGAACTTCCTGTCAATAAAGAAGGTCTAGTCTTATGGACACTGTCAGCTTCAGATGTGGCCAAGGAAAACATCCTGTGGTGTCAAATTCTAGATAGAATCTAGAAAACACTGGACCCAGTAAGAAGGGATAACTAAATATCACCTGCTTTCTGGAATGCTCTTACCTCCACCAACTGTATTCGGCCTTGGTATATTTCTCCCGGCAATGGATATTTTGTCTCCAGATAAGCAATGCTCATCTGATTACCCTGCCAAAGAGAAGAACTATCTGGTTACAAGTCACCTGATTACGTTCTTTTGTGCAGTAAGTAAGTGTTACAAACACTCTCAATACCTTTAAAATGATGTCTGGTCGTCTTTCCACTGGAATGAATGGCTGGTCTCCTCTTAAGGCTTTGGAATGAAGCTCGTATCTAAGGAACCCTCCGTAGGATGAAACCTGGATGGAAAGATAGAAATGTTTTTCCAACCCCTTCCGTTTATCTTTTATCCTTTGTATGAGTCTGCTCCATTATATTGACATTTCTCTAACCTCGCCAACCAAGCCTAATCAAATAGCTATCAGACTTTCAGCAACCTGCAGCCTGATTGTGTCAATTCTATTTAACACTAGGAATCCATACTTACTAAACCAATATAATCTTCAGGAATGATAAGTGAGAGCAGAGGGAAAAAAAGAGAATAGGAAGAAAATATACAGATGAGAAACAGAAAAACAAATCCCTATTATAGACAACCACTATGCTGGTAATTACATACCCGATCTCCAAGATAGGAACGTGGGGCATGCCAGTAGAATTCCTGGTACACATCAGGAACATCATCGAGATTGGCCACAACCAGACCTTCATGCAGTTGGACAGACGTCTCCACCTCTTGTCGATCTCCACCCACCAACAACCAACCAGTCATATCACTGAACTGTAACAGACAGATTCAAACGCATTTAGCAGGGACATGGATAACAATTTTGTTCCCATAGTAGGACTGTGGCTGTTTTTACCTCTGCTCGATATTTGGATGCTGTATGGCAGCGATCGGTAGCTCCAAAGCAGAAACAACTAGTGCATCCCTTTGGGTTTTCAGAATCCAGGAAGAAGGTGCCCAAACGACACTGATCACAGGTCAAACCCTCAACATTTTCCTAAGGGTTAAAGAGAAATATTTATTACGGATTTAGACTGGAAGGCTTGACTCTATGTTACCGTGCAATCATAGAAATGAAAAGTTCACTAACCTTGCAATGACACTGTCCAGTGATTGGGTTGCAGATACTTGGCTCCACCCCAGCACGGTTACAGTTGCACATCCTGCAGTTGGGGTATCCGTAGAACCCAGGTACACATCGCTCACACCTCCTGCCCACAATGTTTGGCTTACACCTGTAAAGAAAGGGAAAATTAAGAGTAAAGAGTTTTACTGAGAAACAAAATAAAGGGCAAGTGTTTCGCTGATGACAGTATTTGATTTCTAAAATATAAAGTGCTCCTACAGAATTCATTATTATTATTCATTATTACCAGCTAAATCCAAATAAGCTGCAGCAACCAATCAGATGATAAGCTTTTTTTCTGATCTATTACAGTAAGAAAAGATTTGATTGATTGTTACAGATTCATATAGCACAGGCAGCTCTTATTAAATAATTCAGTATAGTGTGTGGAAAAGCACAAATGACATTAAGAAAAACAAATGCGTTGGTTAAATCGCATTGCCAATTTATAGATGTACAGGCAGTTGGAAAATTCTTATGAAAACAAGATTTTCATAGTATTCACATGTTGAACATAAGATCCTGGTTACTCATTACCAAGTTCTGCGGTTTTCTGCTGTGAATTGGATTTCACGGTATTGGTTTCTTCCCAGACAAATGCAGACAGCTGCTACATTCCACAGGGTTTATTGGACCTGTATTTCTAGTAAAGAACATATCACCAATCTGGTGTATCAATTTCTTACCACCATCAGACACTGAACTCATTTCAGACTTTAAATAAACCTTTGCTAATGGCCCTACATTATATATTAATCTTTGGTGCAAGGAATTAAACATTCTTGGCATCTGCTTAGAAAACCTTAGTCTGGTTTTCCCAAAGAACCGCAATTCAGCGTTCAACAATTTCATCTAAGTGAGAATGCTGCCAAATGCATACTATATTCCCTGGATTTAGCAATGTAGTACCATGGTCAGGCCTACTGACTATTTCACAAAGACTAAGACCTCCCTTGTGAAAATGACGTTTCATAAAGTGCACTACACCCCCAAAATGACCATTGCTTATGTAAATGTATAATCCTAATGCGCTCCCCCTTACCCTTACCTGTGTGCACAAACACGCACTGTCTTGAGAAAGTTGCACATGGGTGAGAGGAGGGAGAAAGTGTGGAGGAATTGAGACGAAAGACAAAGTGGAGCTGCAGGATCACGGTTTGACTGTGCTCCTGTCTACATTACAATTATACATCTAAATAAACAATGGGTATTTTGGGGCTGTAGTGTCCATTTAAGACTTACGTGCACTGTCCAGTCTGTTCATTACATCCCGGTTCTGTCTTGTTTTGCAATCCGACTGGAGAACAGTCACACTCCTCACAGCCAACTAATGGATGGCACCCAAAAGTCTGGGGCTGGCACACAGTGCAGTCTGGTTTCACGGTACGAGGGGGGCAGATGCACTGTCCAGTCACCTCATCACAGAGCCTTGAGCCACAATCGCAAGCTGGTATTTAAAGCAAGAAAATAAATTTTAATCAGGTTCTGCAACTAATCAGATATTGGTATAAACAAACCCATTTAATTATATTGCATCTGAAATAATCCTACACAATACAGACCACAGAAAGACTACTACACCCCAGTACACCAAATGACTGAAGGGCCGCGGTGAACACTCACGTCTGCAGTTCGGGAAGCCCCAGTAACCAGTGACACAACGAGAGCAATCTCTGCCAATGACATTGGGTCGGCAGTTGCATTGTCCTCCGTACGGTTCACAGGAAGTACCCAAAGCTCCAGCTTCATGACAGTTGCAGGACTGGGCACCATTGTTGTAGAAGAGGGAGAGAGAGATGGCGGCATCTTGGCAGAACTTGGAGGTAGCGGGACTGGGGGATGGGAAAAAAAAAAGAGAAATTTTGCAAAAAAATAAATAAAATGATTTCTCAGAATCTACAGCTCAGATTTAAAATACAAAAACATTTTAGAGCAGTGTGAAATTGCTGTATCTAAAAAGGTACAATTTTTGAAAATTCAATTTTTTTAGATTTACTATGTAAATGTGTAACTAGAGGGGTGGAAAACCAGTCAATTTGGACACACTTGTATGTACCAGTCACTGTGGGCACACTGGTATGTAATAGTCACTGTGGGCACACTGGTATGTACCAGGGTTCAGCAGCCACTGTTGGGTTAGCCCTCCAGTTTCCCAGCCTCTGTCTGGTCAGCCCTCCAGTTGACCAGCCAATGTTGACTTATCAGTGTCTGGTGAACTTTAGGGTTGACCTAACAATGTCTGGTGAACTGGAGGGCTGACCTTACAATGTCTGCTGAACTGGAGGGCTGAACTAACAGTGTATGCCTAACTGAAAGGCTGTTTTAACAGTGTCTGCTAAACTGAAAGGCTGGAGGGTTCAGCAGTCACCTTTTAGGCCAGCTTAAGTCAGCCCTCCAGTTCACCAGCCAGCATTAGCTCTGCACACTCACCTTCACAAGACATGCCCACTTTCTGCAGCACTTTGCAAGCTGCAGGAAGATATAGGGGCAGTATTAAAAAGTTTGGCTCAGGTGCCAAAAGGTCTAGAAGCACCCCTGGATGTGTGTTTACCAAAAAAGTAGGGACAACAGAAAGAACTGGTAAAGTACCAAGATGTTGCTCTCCAACAAAAAGGAAAAGGAAAAGTAAAACAAACAAATGCTTTCTGCAATGCAAAAACTCACTCACACTGTATTCAGCTCTAGTTAGTAAAGATTCTTACTTGCTTTGAAAGCTGTTTGCGCCACACTGACTGATAAAGTTATAAGATTTATCCAAAGGCTCTTCCACAAGGTAGCTGGAGCTATAACTATCTTCTGGTATCACCAAAACATATTCCTGTTCGAAAAGGAAATGCGGATGTCATTCCAGTGAAGACACAAACCGGGTGATTCAATATTTTGAACATATTCCACGTATCACGTTAATGACTAAACGCTTGGAAATACATCTCAGGAGCATGGATATAAGATTTCTGTATATTATATAGGTTTTTTTGGTAATTTTCATGCTAAACGCTGCTTCAAAAATGTATTAAAAAGATGATTAGTGATGATTCAACAGCACAAACTTACCACCCAGATTATCCTGCCATCTGGAACACGTATGGTGACAGACAGATCATTATCGGTGACATCCAGAACAACCTTATCCTCGGACAGAATTAAACTGCGACAGCCATATCCGTGAGGACAAAAAGTAGCATTTGCCGAACCTAAAAAAGAAAATTTAAAAAAAAATTTTGTTAGCCAACTAAAGGTATTTTTAAAATATATGAAACGGATTATTACAAAAAAGTAATTATGTTAGGTGGTATGGTATCTCATGGACACACAAGGAAAGGGCCGTCTCGGACCAGAGATTTCGATATTCAATTAACAGAGAAGCAGAAAGTATCTCACCTTGCCAGACCCGCCCTCCTTGCACACGAACCTCAACCTTATAAGTTGGGTGGGAGGGCTGGTAATAGTGCACGATAAAAGCATAACGACCTGGAGTTTGAACCCGCCCGTTGTATCTCACTGCCGTCTGACCCGAGAAAAGAAAAGAGAAAAAATACCATATAAATGTATCACAGAGAAAATATTTCCTAAATTATTGCAACAACTTCAATAAGATTTTAGAAGAAAGAAGTCGTTGTTTGAGTGTATCCTAAAGGTACACACATGCGATCGCGGCAACCCTGTTCGTTCAGGCATGGTTGATGATTTACCGGTCGATTATCAGCAATGACGACCCAAGCACCCTACACTGAAATGGCTGTTATACACCATTGTGTGTCATGGGTCAGGCCTATGATTTAAGGGATTAAATTAGAATATTCCAATATAATCTACTTACCTGTGATGGATGTAAATGGACCAGCCTAGGTGCATCAACTGCAGTTGGAGGGAGAGGGTCAGGGTAGGACGGCACTTGCTGTACATCTTTAGAAGGTGTCAAGATTTCCTGGGATAAAGGAAGGTTGGCAGGGACAGACCCAGTTTTTCCTTCTGATAGGATTAAAGACTGTGATGGTTTCTGGAATCTCGAAGGAACACAAGAACCGCTGTGGATGATGGGAAGGAAAAAAATACAAATTGTGGAATGCAGAGTATAACGTGAAGCTAAAAAAGACTAATTGTATTGCCTAGCCCTATGCAATGTTCCCATTACCTGCTTGGTGAGAAGGCGCCGTGAGTTGAAATGCAGTGAACGTGAGGTTTAATAGTCTCCAATGAGAACTGGTCAACGGGAACCAAGTAGACTTTACTCTGGAACAATGATAATGGATAAAGATTCAGCACATTTTAGGAACGGTAAAGGGAAAGTCACCACATATAGGAATGGTATAAAACTCACAAGATAGAACTGTGTCCGATCTGCAGAGAAACGAATTGTGGCTTCCGTAGTGATTTCAAACTTGGCCACTCTCTGCTGCTGGTCCAAAGCCACTCCACGGCACAGGAAGCTGGAAAAATAAAATCCTGGTAAACCTCTAAAATCATCTGCCAATAACCATCAGTGAGGATATAAAAGTACGAAGGTTCAATGACACTTCGCAACCAACAAAGAGCTGCATGTTGCTAGCAAAGGTCCACAAACATCTGACTGTCTGCTTTAACCACCATTTGAAATGTTGCCACTACCCCCTGGTGGTACGAAACCTTTTCTGGTTCACCAATCTCTATAGGAAACATCGTAAGCAAGATCGGATGATTGTGAAGGACTTGTTTTGGGGTGTGAATGATTTGGTTGAAGCCACATGTCCCTCCCAGAGCATTACCTGTTTCCACCCAGCCATTGCACATACCTGTATTTGCAAGGGTAGATGGTTAATGATCCATGCTGCGGATGATGCGGAGGAGCGTTCACCATAACGCTGGTGGTCTGCACTTCCTCCTCATTGGCATACTCCACAAGGACCACATAGTGACCCGGGTGAGGAACAGACAAGCGGAACTGAACATCAACCTAAACAAGAGAGAGATTATTGAAATACACTGTGTTCTCTTTGGTTTGGTTGTAACTGTAGTTGGAGTTGCCATAAAAACTCTAAAAGGGCTGCAGGACTTATTTTGCATAACTATTTAATTTCCAGTTTTGACAATAAAATGCACCTTTCTCCATGACTACCCAGAATCTCTTTCCACATTTCCCCGTAGGGGCAAAATGAAGAGGTCAAAACTGATAATTAAAAATAAATTCTGGTGTCATCCCAACATTGTAGCTAATATAGCCAAGGATGCCGAAGAAACACTTACATCATTTCCATAGCTTGTGATCATTGACGGATGGCGGGGCGTGATTTGTTCCAGTTCGCAGGGTCTGGGTAGGCTGTTATCCAATCGGCAAATCCCCTCACTCCCTCCAGAAGCTGGAAATCTGTCCAAGGGGAGGTATTTGTACAGGAGACAACTGGAAAAAGGAAAGAGACCCCATGTTCATCAATACTGAGCATTTTACACAGTCTGTGTTTTTTTTTTTTAAATAATGTTTTTTGCTGAACTACAATCCAAAAGCTGTGTGGGTGGACCTGGAGTTTAATATTGAGAATACCAGACACTGGACACCAATGACCCACATTAAAGAATCAATAAGATGTGACCTGTGTTCAAAATCAGATCAGAACCTGCTTTTCATCTTAAAGGACAACTATACCTACCCTGCTCGGTCCTCACCCCTGGGTTCAGCTTCTAAGTCCTGTACTTACCTCCTGAAGTTCTTACCACAGGCAATCCCCACCTGTTCCCCACTTCCTCCTTGTGGTCCTCGATAACCAATAGAAAGACACGCTGTTGAAAACATGTGCATTACTATTGGTGAAGCCCTGGACTAGGAGAGGGAGGCGGGGAACATTGTGCCGTTGATCAGAACTTCGGGAGGCAAGTACAGGACATAGAAGCTGAACCCAGGGGTGAGGACGGAGATGTTTAGGTTCAATTAAAGGGAGGCGGGTTGCCAAGGACCCTTTAGTTGTTATTAAAACATTCTTGCTGGTAGATTCCTTACTTCTGGCCGCTCTGCTGGGAGGTAGGTGTGTAGGTACAAGCTTCTGTCACCTTCACTTGAAGGATTGGCGCTTCGTAGTAAGCACTGGGCAACAGGACCAGGTAGTCCTGTAAGAGAGGAGTTTGGCAGTGAGAAAAACTGAGAGCTGTTTTGTTACAATGTATCGGACACAGAGAGAGGGTCTCACCAATAAAACATTCTCCACCTCGATGACCACAGACCACATATTTGGGTTTAACACAAAAGGTTCCCCAAAACTGTTCTGTGGGACGGTGACAAAGGCCGGTTCAGTGCTTGGAGGGAAAATGATCTGCTTGGACTGTTCAGAACCTGTGGCAAGGAAGAGATTGAAGTGGTGAAGCTACAATTCAATGATTTATGTTTTGATTGTTCAAGTTCTTAAACATGATAAAACTGGAGTGTCTGAAACCGCTTTATCTGGGGACACATTTCCTGTTAGCCAGTCAATACACAGCAGTCAAGACTTGCTTACCAGCAGATCTTCCAGATATTATTTGGCTTGATTACGGTAAGATTCCAAACACACGACATAATCATTTACTATTTGCACCTTTGAATAGACATTTGATTCACAATCCCCTTGAGTGCATTACCATTTTCTTCCCTCATTATTTATCAACAGCGCTAGGCTATTTTTCTCCATGGTTTGTTGAGTGCCCCCTATTGGATGGTTATATATAATTGGATAAGGCGACATTCAAAAGAGGAAATGATTTGCTCACTAGTAATTGCATTCCACTCGTAATGTATCTCAGTAATAGAGAAATGTAATTAGCGCAGGTTGCATCAAAGAACAGAGAACTGTTTCTATCTGTTTCCAACACAGCCCCCACCCCCAACTCATGCCAAATGAAACATTCCACAGCTTGCCGAGGATCAGTGGTGCCTGCTGGAATGTACCATTAGCCCGACAGGCACTTACAGTTGGCACAGGCATTGATCTTCCTCTCTTCTATGAAAGACACCTTGCCGTACACACTCTCTTCTCCACGGTTCACGAATCTGAGAACTACTCGAAAGAGGTCAGGGGATGTGACATTGATGGTCAGCAAAACTTTAGGCTGCAGAGGGGGAAAAAAGTGTCACAAGATGTAATGGTTATGCTGAGCGTAGTATTGCTTTAGAACAGGCATAATTCTAATTACAGTAATGTCTTATCAGGAAACCTTAGATAGTAATGGTCTAGGCGCTACAGAAACAAATGCAATACAGCTTTTTAGTCTAGATCTCATGGACTAAATCTTATTATATGTTCCTTGTAGGCTGCAATGCCCTATGCTGATCACAAGAGCCACAAGTCATACCTGAATAGGAGACATCTGTGTGTATCCCCTCCAGCTGAAATTCTCAAATTCCAAAGGATTGAAGCCAAAACGTACTGGGTGCCCATCTGGGGTGACACCATCTTCTACCTCGTATCTCAGGTGATGAAGGTCAGGAAAGTAGTGACCAGTGTCTGGCCTTGAGACAGACAGGAGAGAAGGCGAGACATGATTAGGATTCGGACCAGAACTAAATGATATTAGAGCAGAGTGCACTGATAGCAAGAACTAATAAACTAATGAATGATTGGGGACCACACTCTTACCTGTCATTAAACAACCTATACATTTATTAGAAAAGAAACAGATACCATCGCCCCCTGTTGGTTCAAAACATCATAGCAGTTGGCCCGTTTCCCTGTGAACTCACTGATTGCATTTTGTTCCTTGCACATTCTTCCGGCACTGGCAGGCTCCAGTCTTCTCGTGACAGGCCAGCCCAATGGATCCTCCGATGTCACACTGGCATCCTGTGCAGGAAAAGTAACCAGGTTACTGAACGCTGCCAATCTAATCTCATTAATCAAACCCAGCCAAGGCGAGGTAGTGCCAGGGCTATTTATAGGGGAGCTTATGGAAGGAATGCGGAACAGCGGAGGGCAGCTAATGGAACACGGAGGGATGATTCCACCAGTCCAATTAGAGGGAAACTTGTCAGCACACAGCGAGTGTCCAGTTACTCCAAGAGGGAACTGTCCTGGAATATGCTGGATTTCTGGATCGGATGTGGGGGGAGACCCACTGGTATACAGTGCTGAGGCCATTATAGAGACAAAAATGGACCCAAGGGAACTTTATACGCTCATATTAAGATATTACAGGCACAGTGCCCTATCTTTCAGACTGACAAGACTATGGAATTTTTTATTTTTTTACAGAGATCAGTCGATTGTGGCAAAATTTGCATTTTTAAACCCGATCAGCTGAATTATGTCTGGGTAGACACCGGAAGATATCTCCTGGTGTGGGGCGACCAACCTCGATCGTCTGTTTGTCCGGATCAGACGTGTCGGAAAATACCGGTCGATCGTTCGGTTCCCTATGGGACCTCACGGTCGATCATTCGCAAATTCAGCCACGGACGAATTTGCCGTGACTGACAGACATTTGGCCCAGCCGAGTGCTCGTTAGTAGCAATCGCTTACTCGGGACAAATAGTCCCACCATGTGTACCCAGCCTATCATTCCAGCCAATCAATTGTCCTGTGTGCACTGGGCCTTCATTTGATTTTAAGGGCAGATCCATTTCCCCAACTCCAACAAAAGAATCTACAACGCTGAATGCGCTTCCTTGTCTGCGACTTTATGGTTCTGGCACATACCTTGGCATCCAAAGTAGCTGTTGGTCTGCAGATTGTAATATCCATCCTTACAGATGTTACACGACCGACCGCAGATGTTGGGTTTACAGAAACACTGTCCGGTCGCCTGGCAAACGAATCAAAACACAGAGAAACACTTACTGTTATTTATAACTTCAAATAAGAGTAAAGAGAACAGAGCTGAACCAATCAGAATGTGAGAAAACTGAGCAGAACCGTGGGAGATTGTGAGTCTGCTAGTGTGAATCAGAGGTTAGCCAAAGTTGAACATTTGAGATGGGAGAAGGATCTTAATTTATAGGCAGGGAAGTGCTGAGTGCACACCGGGAATGGAGATTTCTGCTTCCATATCCATTACTTAAAAGATTAAATATGGTGGTAACTACTTCTCTGCTCTCCAGAACACAGATTAATGGTCAGATAGTTTAGATGGAAAGTAAAACTCTTCTTAAAGTTACAAATAAACCTTCTCTTTTCACTTTTACAATAAGTCGCATTACCCTTGTGCTGTAAATAAACATTCACACACTTTGCTGTGAAATAAAGGAGCTTTCAGTATCTTGTTCTAAGCTGGGTACACGCCTCTCGTTCCTTCCTGCTGACCGAACATTCGCCACAAGTGAGCAGTCGGCCGGGACAAAGCACTCCATAGGGGACCGCACAAACAGCCGTGTTTAAACGACATGTCCGATCACCTGTTCGTCTGATTAGAGCAATCATGCGGTCGGCTGCTGCAAAACCATGGAATTTTTCTGCCACAATCAACCCATACATGGAAATATCGGTCAATCGGGCTGAAAAAGTGCATGGTGTGTACACAGCCTAACATTTAGAGTTGGAAATGCAAGAATAAAATAGATAATACATTCATTGTCCAACGTTCATCAATGAAACCACAAATCACGGTCTCCATGTCCCAAACTTTCCCCCAGGGTCTTCCAGCCCCACACAGAATACAGATATGACCCATGGCCCCTGTCTGCTGCATAGATATCTATGGAGGCTTTACCTGCCGACATTCCCCGACTCCATTTATGGTGCCTTCAAATCTGCACTTGCATCCTGTGGGCCACAGAGAGTAAAACTGTGAGTGCAATTACAACGTGAAACTTACAGGCTGGCGTTAAGATACCGCTGCCATCTCTTACTTGTACATCCTTGGGGATTTCCCAGAGACAGGTTCCAGTATAACGGTTTACACTTATCACAAGAAGGACCTTCTACATGTTCCCGACATTCACAGAGACCCTGAGAGATGAGGGAGAGTATTAGAAAACCCTGTGATATCCACCAGGCACTCATATTTAAGTGGTGACAGTGGAACTAGGACACATATCCATGATGATCTCTGGGAGCCCTGCCCACCCCCAAGTGACTGTCCTCCCTCCCCGTTGTACTAGAAGACATTCCCAGCTCCTTTAATGGGGCATGGAAATGCCAACCCTCAACCCCTTTGCGGACAGAAAGAGACAAGGAGAACACATTTAGTTTTCAATCATGTCCTGTCCTCCCAGGTCCAGCTCCCTCCTCCCATGACAGACACTTGTCACCTGATGCCAGTAATCCAAGTGCATTCTTTCTCTCATCTCTGGTGTGTGAGAGAAACATCCGGGGTGGTCCTACTGACCCTGAACTGAAAGGGGTTTCTCTATCCTTCTCCCCTTTGTATATTCGCACTCACTTCACAAACAAGCCAAGTGCAAAGTCAGCAGAGCTCAGTTCCCAACCGGGCACCAAACGTGCTATCAATTTCCTACTTATCCAGTCGTGCCCCCTCATCTGCTGCCCAGAGCTCCTAACAAGATCAATGTGACATGATTGACACATATACAGGAAAACAGGTGAGGCAGGGCACAGCTTGGGACCATGCAGACATCAGCGCCCCTAGTGGTATTTAATGTAGTTGCCATTCGAATATTACATCATGGACGTGTTACTGGAAAGTCATGCAGTTAAACTATCCCAAAAAAGTTAAAGGCCCCCCATACACTGCATCGATAGTCCAATCAATTCAGCATATTTGATTGAATTGATCAGAATATCGAGGAGGACATTTTCCCATGTTTTCAATAGACTGATCTGCGATATTGATCGGCCTATCAGAAAAAACAAGTTAGACTACTGATCAGTAAATCCCAAACAAAAAGCTTGGTACACAGCCTAAAGCTATACAGTAAAGGAGGCAGCTAGGTGCTGTAGAAAACTTACAGGGAGCAAAATGCTATGGAAACTTTGTTGGGCCGTGTTTGTATGTCTACGCTTACCTCTGGAGGATTGATGCTCAGGGATGTTGACCCAGACGGATTGCAAGGACCCACTGTACAAAATGAAAAAGTATTAATTATTTTTTTATGCTCCTCAAGGAAGCCCCTTAACTGGATTCCATACCCACTAGAGCTGCCAGTCCCAGAATGCAACGGGCCACTTAAAATCCAGCCAGGTTTATTTTAAATATTAAATGACAGATGGTTGGCAGCCCAGTAAGCACCTACAATGGCGTGTGACATGGAGTGTGCATTTGGTGTCTCACCTTCACAGCTGGGGAAGTTGTATGTTCCAGGTGCACAAGAATCACACCGGAGGCCGGTGACCATGTGGCGACATTGGCATTGCCCACTCAGTGGGTCACATGTGCTGTGTAATGACCCTTCCATGGAGCAGTGACAAGCTGTATGCAGAAGACAGAGGTCAGTGCAAGTGCCAAGGAAAAAGTGATGTGTAGAAGTTGCAGAAGCTTGAACCAGATTTCTATATTAACAGACCACATAGACAACCCAGGGACAAGGCTCAGACTCACGTGTACAAATGGGAAATCCGTAGAATCCAGCAGCGCACTGATTGCAGGTGGTACCCGTGTAATTAGGGCGACACTGACAGTGACCAGTTGGGGAGCATTTATTGTCCATGGCACCGCGGTGATCACAGGAACAGGCTGCAAAGAAACAAGGAGATAAATACACGAAAGTGCCGTCCAAATATATTCAAACAAAGGACAAATAGACTTTGAAGAATATAAAGCAACAATTAAGCACCTTGGATTGCTGCCTTATATTTACATTACCCTTTAGTCATTATGGTGCCAATACACTAGTGAGATATTAGATTAGACAGTTAACTTTAGACGAATGTCTAATCTATCTAATATTTTAGGTACCGTCAGTTCTTCACCTTGGGACCGGTCCCAATGAGAAAGAATGGGCTATGTGGTTCCTGAAGAACTGTTCGAATGTTGCGGGATCGGTTGAGAGGTGAGTTCTAATGTATGGGCATCTTTACTCAGAGGACCAAAAACTATATATAGTATTATTTTCTAGTTGTCTTAACCCCTATTTGTTTGTGTGCTTAAACAAAAGTTGTTTGCACTTAGATGTGTAGTATGATAAGCTAATCAACTTAATGGTAACTTAAGCTGGGTACACACCACGCAATATTACGGGCCGATCGGCCTATAGTTCAGTGGATCGAGCCGAAATAATCACATGGGTTTTTGTCCGCGACCAACTGACCATTTGTCCGAATTGAGACAAGAGAGTGATTCATAGTGATGGGCTGCTACCTAATTTTACCTAAAGTTTGTTGATTTTTTTGTTTCCTTTACTGGATTTCACGGATTATATTTTGGAGACAAATTATGATACATCGTATCATTTTACTTGACTGACACAAGGAACACCCTAAGTAGACATTTTCATACAAACTAGATCTGGATGAGAGGTACCTTGACAGTAGGGGTAGGAGTGATATCCCACAATGCACTGCTCACACCGTGGCCCCTCGTACTCCGCCTTACAGAAGCAGCGTCCATTTGCATCACAACCTTCTGGTAAGGTCCCAACGGGGCTGCACCCACACACTGAGAAAACAGAAAAATGTTGCCCACTAGATCTAAGACCATCAGTGATTATATTCCTGTAACTTTTCAGTTGCTCATTGGTTATCAGGGCAGTGGAACTAGAACATTCAGAGACATATTCATTCCATGTATCAAGACAGTGGAAAAGGATCTGAATGGGAAAGGTATTAGAAATATTCATTCCCTGTAACAAGGCAGGTGGATTTTTAGGACTCACATTGGCACAGGGGGTAATTGAAAAATCCTGCAGCACATTCATCACAATGGAACCCTTCAAATCCATTTCGGCAGATGCACCTCCCACTATCCCTCTCGCAACTTCCATCCAACACGCCAGGCCCAGAGCATTGACAATCTAATGGGAATAAAATGTAATGAGGACACTAGAGAGATGGGAAATAAAGAGGCGATTGTTGTCATGAAATCAGTGTGTTTACAGGCAGGGTGTTCAGTAACAGCAGTTGGGAGTGTGCTGGGCACATTGCTTACCCAGGCAGGTCGGGCCAAAGTATCCAGTGGCACATGATTCACAAGTATCTCCCAAAAAGTTTGGTTTGCAGACACAAGCTCCTACTAGAGGGTCTTTGCGGCAGGCGTTTCCCTCTGTTCCAGCAACATGACAGTCACAGTCTATGGTAGAAAACATAAATGTTTAAACCAACTAGTAGCATCATTTTAACTGCCCCCTTTTACCCATCTATTTCGTATCGCACATTTCTAAAAGATAAACACTAGAGGGAGCTGTAATTTCACATATAACAAGTACAAATAAACAGGGTTATTCAATAAAAGTTCTTATTGTTTAAAATGGTGCTAGTTTTGCTCCAACCAACCAGACGTTAGCTGTTAATAAGATCTGATTGGTTGGGGCAAAATTAGCACCATTTTAAACGATAAGAACTTTTATTGAATAACCCTGAAAGTTTTTTATTATGTTGCACAATAAACTAAAACAGGCAGTTTCTGTTTGATTCATTTCCTCAATGAGCGCCATGTTTTATAGCCAAGCGTGACTGTTGGCGATCTCACGGGACCACGAAATGGTAATGTTAGGGGCCTATGTAAACAACATTTGGAAAATTCATTAATGCGCTGAAAGTAGATGGATGTGTAAACTTTGTCTATTCTTCACTTTAACTGCTGAAAGACTATCCAGTTCCTAGTTATAACATGGGGGAAATCATTCAAATAACCGTCCCCAATGCTCAGCTTATTAGACATTGAGCTCTAATAGCAGAGACTGGAGAAGGCTCCATGCTATAACCCTGGAACAAGCATTCACACAACACTGCCCAGTGTCTGGTTCTCCCAGTTCCTCTAAGTTGTATAAATATAGAAGCCATGTAAGATCCAGATCTGGCCTGCAGCCTCTGAAAGTGGCCATATATTAGGATGATTTTACTTACCCGACCGAGCGATCCCACGACATTAGACCAATCCTGCCGGAACAGCCTTTCCCGTTCTTTTTGTGACAGACATGCAATTGCAAAATGAATGGGATTTGTGATCACATGTCAGTCGCAAAATAGAACAGGAAAGGCTGTTCCGGCAGAATTGGTCTAATGTCGTGGGATCGTTCGGTCAGGTAAGTAAAATCGTCCTAATGTACAGTAAAAGATTTCCTGGGTTTTCCTTGTTCGTCACAATACCCAGTGGATGTTAATAATTTGTCCTCCAAGATCCGTGTGTTCTGGTTCCAGCTCAGTTTACCAGATACAAATTCATAAGATACATTACGGGAATAAATGTGCACTATGGCAGGGTCCCTTTTATGGTACTGGGATACAAATGGATGTTTTCCAATGACCACTGTCCAGTTCTCCATATTTGCAAGTGTATTGTGAGTGACTCTCTAATGGCAGTCTGGATAGATTTAGGCAAATTGCCTAGAATTCGGTTTCATCCTCTAGAAAGGCCTCCTAAGATTCCTATCGAGTTAATGTTATAATTCAACGAGACCCACAAGGTTCCATGCCTTGATTACTTTACAATATGTTAATCTTACATAAATAATAGTCTTACTGATGATTTCTCCAACTGGGAGCACTTGTTCTCCTGTGCCGGTGCCCTCTGGGGGATCAGGAACAGCTGAAAAGATGAACCAATCACAGCTCTGTTAAGATTTCTTTTCTACCCAGTTT
The DNA here is from genome assembly GCA_019447015.1 of Hymenochirus boettgeri. Taxonomy (NCBI): domain Eukaryota; kingdom Metazoa; phylum Chordata; class Amphibia; order Anura; family Pipidae; genus Hymenochirus; species Hymenochirus boettgeri. Next base: position 92,708,393 of record CM033476.1, read on the forward strand.
ATCTAGGCCCCCCATCACCATTTGTCTATTTTCTAGAAATACTTTATGGTCATTTTGATCTCTTCCTATAAAGACAAGCCTGTAGCTCTCTGAGATACTGGATAATGATCTCTGGCTATAAAGACAAGCCTGTACCTATCTGGGATACTGGATAATGATCTCTACCTATAAAGCCAAGCCCATAGCTATGTGGGATACTGGATAATGATCTCTACCTATAAAGACAAGCCCATAGCTCTCTGAGATACTGGATAATGATCTGTACCTATAAAGACAAGCCCATAGCTATCTGGGACACTGGATAATGATCTCTACCTATAAAGACAAGCCTATACCTATCTGGGATACTGGATAATGTCTCTACCTATAGAGACAAGCCCATAGCTACCTGGGATACTGGATAATGATCTCTACCTATAAAGACAAGCCCATAGCTATCTGGGATACTGGATAATGTCTCTACCTATAAAGACAAGCCCATAGCTATCTGGGATACTGGATAATGATCTCTACCTATAAAGACAAGCCCATAGCTATCTGGGATACTGGATAATGATCTCTACCTATAAAGACAAGCCCATAGCTATCTGGGATACTAGATAATTATCTCTACCTATAAAGATAAGCCCAATGCTATCTGGAATAAGTAATAATCAGTTAGTCAGTGTTTTTGTCTTCATCATAGCCCTACACCAATCACCACCACCCTAAATATAATGCCCAATGTTTTTCGTTCTTACGATAGCAATGCGGGAAATCTGTATATCCCTTGGCACATGATTGACAGTTCTCTCCGGTGTAGTTGGATTTGCAGTAGCACCTTCCGGTCAGATCCTCACAAGAACCATCCATGTATTCAGAGACACAGTTACACCCTAAAACAATATCACCGTCACACACAATCAGGAGAATGGCTGCAACTAAATGCACAATTTACACATATTAATATGTCAGTGAGATATTTTGGTTGATCGGGTCAAAATATTGACTGGAATTTCTATTGGGAATGACCAATTTCAGTCGAATTTTCGTCCCAATCAAAAATGTTGCCATATATATGTCTTTAAATTTCATCCGATCCAACAGTTATCCAACAGGCCCAAGACAAGCACCCATTATACAGCACCAAAGTTAAGCACCTGAACGATCGATGATACAGGTCCGAGTAGGATTGTACCACTATTTAGAGTGTAGGAAACAACAGGCAGTGGGCTGGTACTTACGCAGACAAGTGAGTGGGGAATCTGTGGGATGTTCGGGGGATTTATAGAATCCTATTACACAACGTTCACAGTTGACGCCAGCTGTGTTATGCTGGAAGAGATTAGAAAATGCAAGTGTTAATTGGATAGGTCCACTGTTTATTAAGGTTATTTAATTACATTCCAACAAAGGTGACAAAGAGAACTTATACAATGTTGTTTCTAATACCTAAAAACAATATTTAAAAGTGGGAGCTACCAATGGACCATTTAAAGCCAAAAGCAAGGGATTAACATTTTGGAACTCTCATCTGTCACCTGACAATCCACGCAGACCCCTCCTCCTGCATACTGTCCGTGCCGGTTGACGCTGGCTCTGCGCCTCTCCACTTCTGGGTCATAGTAACAGTCATACGCGTGCCCATTACAGTTGCAAGCTGGAATAACAAACGTCAGAATCCTGGATGAGATGGTCCACCTGTTAGCTCCAAGCCTTCAATCCAAATACTAAACAGAACATCTCAGCAAATTCCATAGGAGCAATAGAGCACAGTGTGCAGGTTATAGGCACATTCCTGAATCGTTAGGTGCTCTCTGCTTATCTCATCCCGCCAGGGATTTCCTTACCGTTACAGATCTCATAATAAACTTGCTTTGAAGAATGTTACCATCATGGAACCAACCCATTACTATCTTTTATAAAAACAACAGTAAAACTGTAGAGAGGGATGCAGTAGATAGATTTAAGTAAGGGCACACCGAATAGGGAACAATTGCTTTTTATCCCCTTCTGTAGCAAACTCTACTGTGGGGGTTCTGCCATTTTATATATAAATACGTATATATACAAAAATATCGGTCAGCTTGGCCAAAAAAATCGCCCTGTGTTTACCCAGCCAAACAGGATTGGCTAGAGGATACTAGAAGGCCTGACCTGCTTTAACAAGTTCCTGCAGTAGTTTAGAATTGGGCATGTGCAAAGGACACAATGGTCAGTGACCACACTGTGTGATACATACAAAAAACAGAATTCTAGTGCACAAACAATTCTAATTGCATATTGGCTCCCTCCATAAGGTTCTACTACAAACAGTCTGCTAAACCCTGGATAAATAAAAGCAATTAGTTCAATAAGTTGGCCAAATTATTTTAAGCCCAGTCACCACGTCAAGGTTTCTTTCTTTAACTGGGTCCTAACCTACTGGTACTTGCCTTTTTGGCTACATGAGCTGACAGCTTCTCCTGTGTGGCCTGGATGCTTGAAGCAAGTTTAAAAAACTTTGCTCAAACGAGCACATGACCTAACTCTGGGTGGAGTACAATAACCCAGAAGGCTTGGAAAAACCTTCAATGTAACACACGATATATAGAAAATTTGGCTGTTGTACATCCATATTAAAGTACAACTAGAGACCAAAACTATAATACATACAAAAAACAGAATTCCACACTGTGTGATACTATAATGCTGAGAAATAAAACACAAACCCCATTTTAGAAAGGGAAATTTCCCAGCACCCAGATCAAAATGACAGGAGAGACACATATTAATGCATTTTTATTAATGTGCTCTGCCTTCTGTTTCAGTGTTGTTCTGAGGCTTTAGTTACCCTTTAATCCCAGCAACAATTTTACCATTGATTACAATACATTATCCACTGAACAGAACAAAACCTACATTATCCCTGAAAATAAAGGCAACGTTCATTTTTATTTTTACTTTAATTGTTGGTTCAATAGCTGCGCTCTGCTTTGCCAAAAAAAAAAAGAGTTTTCTGCAGAAAGAATTAGCTGCAAAGTATTTAGGATTAGTTTACGTAAGCACTTTGAAAGTGATGGAGAAAATTCCATTAAGAATCCCCCTCCCCATTACAGCAGGCAGGTGAGAATAATTCTGCAGAGGTCAAAGCAGTCACAGGGTCAGAACCAGATGTTGTATAACCCAAACACTGCAGAGGCATAAAACACGACTGTGTATACAGAAATGACATGTCTGCATTTCCTCAGCTGAATCCTTAAGATCCCCTCCTCCCGCTCCAATCTGGAAAGCAGCAACATTCTGGCACTATCCCTCGTCCCAAGAGCTGACAGTCTTACCCGTTAGGTAAAAGTTAACTCGGGTACATACCTTCACACTCGTTGGCATTATCCTTTGTGGCTGGCATCCACTGTTGTTGGTTATAGCCCGGGCAACAGCTGTCACACGCTGCACCGCACGTGTTGTGTTGGCAGTCGCACAGGAGCCTGGGATAGGAAAATGAAATAAAAGGAGAAGGAATGGTATTTTTAAAATCCACCCACTACAATGGGAAATTTTGACTTTGTTTTATTTGGGCATGTGTATATAATATATACCGTATTATACTGGTTTCCAGTAAACAGTATGGAAAGCCAATAAGTACATTTTAGTTAGGTGAAAATTGATTTGTAGGAAAATAATAGCCCTGGAGACAGTATAACGTTTCCCCCCCATGCTGCACTAGTCCAGGGTGTGTATTTACTCTTAATGAAAAGACAAAGGGTGTGGGATCTCTACACAGCTTATCAAGCATTTCTGCCCTTGAGGAGGTTGAATATTATGACCTTGTGTTTTCACCTGTGCCCATGTATCTCCCCCTTTCTCCCAGTGGTACCTTCCTTCAAGGACAGACCTCTGGATTATCTCATAATGAAAGAGGGAAGCTTGGACCTGTCAAAACGAGAAAGCAATGGTACAGTGCCTGTCCACCGCACCCAGCACAAGAGCTACAGGATTCCCTGTTCCAAATGAAGCCTCATCTATACTACATTCTAAACAGGATGTAACCGGTCTTAAAGGGGAAGAAATAAGACTTTTTAACCTGGTGTTTACTATAGTAAATCTAAAGCCGTACACGGCACCGATATTACGATCAATCAGACATGCTTAGACATTTCCATTGAAAGGCTCAAAAATTTTATGTTTTCCCTGATCTTAATCTGCCGTCGTAAGATTGTAATACCAATTGTAGCAAGACCGGGAAAGTGGGATTTTTAAGTAGATTGGTTAAATGATCCTAATACTTTCTAAAGTTTCGATTAAAATAAATGTAACATCATTATAGACGACATTAGACATTAATCGTCAAACCAATTGAACGTCGAACAATATGTAAGGTACATCTATGTAAAATTAACATTGTACATCTGTATATCAAAGTATCGGTCAGTTACGATAGCTATAACCTTTTGTACTGTATGGCCACCTCAATGTATCTAGTATATGGCCAGCAAAAGACTTATCTAGTATTATAATGTCTGGTGGTATTACATTCCCTGTCCAGTCCCATTCATTTTAAACGATCTGGCCATGCGGCTCTAACAAGACGATCGAACATGGTGGGAATATCGGTAGGTAATTTTCTAGTGTATGTAACGTGGTCACTGTGTCATGTAGAGATTAACATAACCGTAGGATAGAGTCTCCTCTAAGAAAAGAAATGTTTCTAATTCTAAAAAGTGAATTATTCTAATTTTATGAAGCCATACAGCCGCGGTGCAGGAAACAAGAAAGATACTAGTAAACTGGTTTAATAATAAACAAAATATTTATTTTAGTTAAAGAAAGAATGAAAAATCCCAACATTTTATTTCAGTGTCTTAAAAGAAATCAGATTGAGAAAATGTTGCAGTACTCCGTAGCAGAGCAGGAAAAGTTCAGAGTGATTAACGATCCCAGGGTCAGTGGTTAACCCTTGAGCTGTACATAAAGTGTCAGTTCACAGGCTCCCTGACAGATCTACATCCCCATAGCCCAAAGGCAAGAAGACAGAAAGATAAACATAGGGCCTGTCTATTCCAGTCAGTCTTACAGAGACACACACACCTTCTATATCATTTGAAATCCGCAAGGCTCCTATTATTTAAAGGCGGTGGTCTAATATTGGTCTACAAACTCAATTCTTTTAATCACAATGTACAACTTAAGGCGCCCATCTTAATATTACAATCGGAAGATAGTCCCATCATTGGAGGAGTCTAATAAGGAAAAGGCATGCTGGAAATTTCTATCAATGAAAAATAATGAACCCATCGGTCATCCACCCAATCATTTTTCTAGTCCGTTAAAACTGACCTGTATGGGTTGGCAGGATCCTTGGCATTGCACACCTCAGCGTGTCCGTTGCAAACACAGCGCCCTCCAATACTGATATCTTTGATGCTGTAATAATACTGGAGATTGAAGTGGACAAAGATTTAGAGAATGTTTCCATGAGAAAATCATCTTATTATAAATGAGTGGACTTACCCGCCTGGTTACTGTGGGATCTCTAAGGGTCTTGCCCATGAGATGGCCAAGTAATGTGTTGGTCCTTAAGAACCTCAAGCGAATGGTTGTAGCCTTAGTAAAGTTCATCAGCATCGGAGAATAAGAAAAATTCATGGCACCTGGGCGTTTATTAACCAAGGAGACCACAATCTAAAAACCAGATGAAAGAGATGATAAATGCAGTTTATTGGGAGCCGAGGCAAATGTGTGACACGTGGATCACATTGTTCTGTACCTCTCCGTTCTCCAGCGGCACGATACGGGAGTGTTCAGTGGTGCAAATGACATCATCGTCTCTAGCGATTCTCTGCAAAGTATGGGACCCAAATCGTTCAATACAATCGCGCTTGGATGCTGTAATGGGAAATTGATATATATATATATATATATATTATATAGCAAACAGATATCCCTGGAATGGGATTATACAGTTTAATGTTCTTGGGGGAGGACGGTGTCAGATTATGGAGGATAAAAAGTTGTGTTTGTTCTCTTTAAGTTACTAGTTTGTTAAGAATTTATTTTTAGGTTAACTTCCGCTATAAATTTATATCATTGTACAAATTTACCCTGGTGGCACAGTTGTGATGCCACGTCTGTTTCTTGGTCATGTCCGACAGGTTTGCCCTTTCTCGTTCTCCTAAAACTATACAGATCTTTCAAAGCCAAAAGGCCTTGTTTGACTAATTACAAACATCCTTATTTGGACAAAGTGTCATTATAAATAGAAAGAAGAACAGATTATACGATAAGAGACAAGGAGGGGTGTACAGGCACAGACACTAATGGAAATATGCACCCAAGGGACACATTAGGAGGTTATTTCTGGACAGAATCTCTATTGGACGGTACAGAACGGACGGACAGTGTCTCCAGAAGAGTTTATGAAGAATTAGAATACAAAGAGACTGGATAATTTTGTTTATGAGACAGTTAAATGGCTATTACAAAGGAAATGAGGACTATCCCACTCCTGTTTTCAGCTCTCTGGTGATCCAAAGATCAAATCTAACACATCTAAAGGTAGCCATACCTTACCGATTGTCAGCTTAAAAACTATGGAAGGTCTAGTTCTGATAGATGGGGGTCGATGGAAAATTTTCCGTCTTGCCCAATCAGGTTTCTTTTGATAGGCCGATCGATATTGCCGATCGGTCTATCGAAAACACGAAAAAATGTCCTCGATAATCCGATCAATTTCTTTATATTGATCAGAATATCGATGCCATGTATGGGCAGCTTTAAAACAACAAAATGGATGGTAAAAGAATTGATTACTCCCCATTCTGAAACCAATGAATGTACCACCAATTTAATCAGATTCAAAGATATTTTAAATGCAGTCCCTGCTATAGATTGATGCATTACAATACAACACTCTACAGCTGATTTTTTTCCCCTCCGTTCTATAAATATGTACTGTCCAATCTTCTTACAGATCGGTAAACTGACAGTCAGCACGATGGAGAGGAACCAATCAAAGTGGATATCAGACTTACAGGCAAAATACTGCCAGGGATGATAGGTGACCCCAAAATCCGTGGACCTCTCGAGCACCCACAAGTCAGGACGGGGAGAGTTAGCAAATTTGATCAGGACGTAGGCCACATGGAAAACCTGCAAGAGACAAGATTGTATATAGGTCAGTAATAAATTACTAAATGCTGGAGCAGTTTACATTATCCAGATGTATATAATTTGCTGTTGCCCTGATCCATAGGTATTCAGTGCTGTTACACATATCAATCTCCAGAAGTACAATATTGTGATATGGGAGATTGGTCCTTGTATGGCCCACTTTGGGTGATATTTCAATACATAGTAGTTACATAGTAATTGAGGTTGAATACGTTCATATAGACATACATTCATCAAGTCCAACCTTTTCACCTTCCTTTTTAACCCTACCTAACAGTTTATCCTGAGGAAGGCAAAAAACGACAGTATATGTATTAATACCATTGCTGGCTGCCATGTCAGCTTGGTTTCGTCATGAAACATGCACATGTCTGTAAATGTCACCCAATTGTGCGATCAAAACTTGATTTTGACAAAAAGTCAATGAAAAAGTATTGTTGATATTTTAACCTGGACGATGAAAATATTGCGGTGGCCGGGCAAACAGTTCGAAATAACGCCTTGTGTGTACCTAATGCCCATTACTAATGCAGCTACTGACTTTACTGGGGCAGAGGCTATGTTGCTACATGATTCTGTATGTACATTTTATCTCTCAGTTGATATCAGGGGTCATAGTGCACGACTGTGGTAGATTTCATGGTTTATGTAGAACACAAAAATCTGCTGGAATTTAAGCACTGTTGTATGTAGCGCACAAAATTATATTTTGTATCTGCACAGAAAATACACTTTTGCGCACACTTCCAAATGACATTCTTGATCTGTTTAGAAACTGGCAGAGAATGCTGGGAACTGTAGTCCACAGACAACCAAACAGCCTATGCTATCAGTAAGTCACAATAGTAGCTTGCATAAGACATTGATGTATTAAATACAGTCACTGATCAGAGATCCACTTCCAATAAATCAGTCCCTACTAGGCTGAGTACACACAAGCAGATTTTTCGGGATGTGTATCAGACAGTCGGCATAAAAAAATCCATGGTGTTTCCGTGATCAACCGTGAATGATTGTTGTGATTTGTCCCGGTCAACCACTCGCTAGTGCAGAATGGTTGGCCAGGTTGAAGAATCTTATGGTGTGTACTCAGCCTAACTCATAACAATCTGCTGTCTGGCACAACCACCTCCAACAGGAGGATTCCTGTACTGCACACACAGTCTTTGTTTCTGTTTTTGCAAATAAAACAATAATACATTTTTAAAGAGGAATTAGAGGATATATATATATATATATATATATATATATATATATATATAAATAAGCCTGAATGGATTCTATAGTTTACAACATGAAAATAGCTGTATTTGTCACCTCTAAAATAATCAGCAAGACGTAATCTGTTTTACTGACGCAGCATGTTTCGGACTACTTCCTGTACTTCCTGGGGCCCTCCTACCAGAGTATGTCCTGGACACTTTTACATGCTCAGTGAAGTCTCTACCTCCCCTCTCTCATTACCCCATTCAAAATTCGGGTAATTTCAAGTAACTACTTGAAATACCAATTGTCCCTTACTAGGAGGGAGTGTTATAAATACAAAAATCTGTGGGATTACAGAAGATTCCTCCACAATTCACAATTTGTATGTATTGGTAACACACAGTAAAACTGGTCTATCATCCATTATACAGGGAGATGACACAAAATCTGTATTAGTCAATTACTGACAGAGATCCATTGAGTCAGCTTGCAAACTAGGAAGAGGCCCCATCTCTCTCTCTGCCTGGCACTGTTTATCTCTTCTAAACCCCCTCCCACCCTTTCGCTATGGATATACGGCTCACCACCAGGACTCATTTTTTTGTTTTGTTTATAGAATAAAGTAGGCATGACGTGCTGGAATCCTCCCACACACCAAGTGTTGTAATTGGGACAATGTATATTTTCACGCTTTTTAAAGGAACACGAACACTGAAATACAGCATGAAAGAGCTTACAGCAACTTTATATTCATAAATCTGAACCTGGTGCAGGAGGGTAAATAAATAGAAGGACTGAGTGTGGATCAAAAAATTGTCCTTCTGGGTAAGAGGTTTATGAGGAACTGCAGGGCTGTCAGTTGCATCGCTAAATAGAGGACCCTGTAGCTGGTTAAATGCACTAATTCTGCCTATTTCTGGCTCCTCCCACAGTTATTGTCACTGACAATTTTCCCATCTCTGACATTGAAGAACATATGTTAATGAAGTAAGTGGGTGAGAATTTTTCAGTGCCAGACTTGGCATACTGAGGGCTTAAAAACTTTAAGTCATTGCTAGAAAGCAATCGGTTACTGCACGAGTATAATTCTCCATATAATTCTTTATCCCTCTATTTAGAATTCTGTCTCTGTTGCGCACCCCTTACGTGCTTGTTACTGGTACGGGAAACTGTAGGGACATTTCAGACTTCCGCACCCATGCACAATGCCCTCAGTATGCCAAGTCTGGCACGGAAAAATTCTCACCCACTTAGAGCATCTTACAAGAAAGGTCATCAGAATAATCAAAATAAGCAAGATGCTTGGATTTAGCTAAATGAGAGTTTGATAATGGACGTTCCTCAATAGCTGTGGATGACAGAAACCCAAAGAGTATTACCAGTCTTATTCATAAAGACAGTACGCCATCAATGCTACAATAGGGCAGACTATTTGTTTGTAAGCTACTTTTAAAACAGGTATGAATACCTTCTTTGTATATTGACCAAGACTGCCCAGACTGCAAATCAAGGCACCGTTTAAATGCCAAAGGACTTTCAAAAACAGAAATGGTCAATGTGGTAGATATCAAGGTCTTCGCATGTATTTACAATGCCCAAAGCCTGCCTCTTCCCAACTACCCCGCCACCTTCATTTTACCATGAATGGAGTTGTACAACTCCCAGAATTCCAACCATTCTAGCAAACAAAGTTACAATGTAGCAATAAAAAAACTATTTAAAAAATCCTTTTATTTTGTCTCTGACACCACCGACAGACTGACCCATAATAGAATATCTAGAACCTGATGTGTACGGGCCAGAAATAGGGCAATGATAACAGTGCTCCCAGGACACAGTGAATATGAACTTTTAATTTGTGCAGTGGCCAAATATCTGGATATTCTCAGACATTCCATGATGCACCTCACTGACACTGCTTTCTCTGCACTGCCCCCTCCGTGTTACAATGCCAGCTCTCTCCGTCGCCACCACCCTTTAAAGGCTTTTGTATTACACTTGTTCCCAGACATCCCCAGTGCCTCCCTCCCCCTCTTACTCAATGCATTTTCGGGCTGCACTCACCCAGTGCCTGTAGCCGCCCTACTGATCTTGCTCATGAATAAAAAAATATCAGATTGGGTTATTAATTTAACCTTTCGATATTTTGGTTGATTGTGACACAATCACTGTAAATTTCATTGCCACATCTTGTTAAGATACATAACGGTCTTTATTTTCTACCTACAGACTACTGAGCAATATATATCATTCAGATCTGTCCATAGAAAACATAAAATTCGGCCTGTGTGTAGCCTGGAATGACCACCATGGGTGCTGTTTTATAGGATCCTACAGATGATATCTGACTGTCCCATTTATAAATACACATTAAATAAAGAGTTTGCTTGCTAACAATAAATAATTCACAGTGGTAATAAGTAACATTTAAAATGAACGCAAACCAAAGCAATAGACAACTAAACACAAAGACATCACCGTCTGGCTAAATCACACTGTTTAAACCTGTTTAATCAATATCCATTGTAACTGGATATCTACAAACAATTATCCAATTATCAATCAATATCAGCAGCCTGAAAACCACAGAAGGAATATATCCTCATGGTCTCACACCCAACACTTGCTTATAAAAGGAATTTCACATCAGGAGTACGGCCTGGTATGCAGGGGTCGATATCCGACTGACTCATATACCATTTAATCTACTGGTCAATAGTTGGCTAGAATTAAAGAGGTATACACTGATACTTGGACCAGACTGATTGTGTGTCATGTTGGAGACCACACAAAATGTCTGATTGTTCGGATTTATTTGATTTTACAGATAAACAGCAGTTCAGTCATGTCGGAAAGCATTATGATAAAGATCATTAGGATCAGACAAGATGCTTCGCAGTACCCGTCTGTTCTGTTCCAAGAGGAGACCTGCAGGACAGATGGGAAGAAACCTGTACACACATTGGATAGCTAGCTAAAACAAAAATGTGTTGGATGCCGGTTATCTAGCGTAGAAAACTAGGAGCAGTTAATAATAAGTTCCAAGGCAGCTGGTTAGGATCAGTCAACAACACAAACATTGCAAGTGGAACAGAACATATATGGCCATTTTAAATGAACTTACTGCATTGATGGACATGATATCTGCAATCGTTTCTATTAAGTACCATTAATGATGTGGCTAAATAACAATAGTTTGTATATGCCATGCATACCTGCAGAAAGAGTTCTAATTATATGAGCGTCTGCTAACAGGATATAATTCATACTAATATTACGGTTCTGTACTTGTAACCCGCCCCCTGTCTGCCAAATGCTCTGTTATGGCAATAAAATATGTTTCTCTTGACTGTAAATATTTCCCTCCATTCATGTCAGCCCTGGGGACGACACATTACATGTACATCCTAGAAATCTCAGACATTTCAATGCTTAACCCTTAGTCTCCCAACAGTTTGTTGAAAGAGTCAACAAGCATAAGTCATATTCTATTATTTTGTGCAGATTGGGAAGGTGGGGGTGTGGGGACATTGAACAATGGATTACTGTTCATCTTCAGGACAGGAGTTCTGGAATCACAGAGTAAATAGTTTTACTGCTGCAAGTTGGAACAGAGATTTTACCAAGAGTGGTTGGCATTTCCCAATTGATTCACTATTGTCATTCGCCAGCATTTGGGACTGTGGGAGATCTATTATTGTGTTTCTATTATTGTGTTTCTATTATTGTGTTTGCTGTACTACCTACTGGGCGGCAGGTGCATTCAATGCCTTTCATGTGATTTCAATGCAGTGATGCATATGGACTCTCCACATTTTACAGACCTATTTGGGAAACTTGTAATTGCGCCACTTTGTACCATGTGAAGGAAGCCAGTTGCACTAACAGCCGTCGCTGAATTCTATAGAACTTTCATTTGAAGTGTGCAATAGCAAGGCACTATAGGCAGACTGTATAGTGATATGAAAGCCTATAACCAAAACAAAGACCAAAAGTAAAGTTTTCCATTTACTGACATTATACAATGTCTTCTTTGCAAGGTCCAGCCTGGTCCAATCATTTAGCAATCGTATGTCGGTCGCAAAGAAGATAAGAAAAGGCGGTTCCTGTAGAAATGATTGACCAATAGCGGGATCGGTCAGCAGGTAGGCGTTAATGTATAACCACCTTTACTCTCCCTTTGGCTCTGTATTTAAATTTGAGCAGTTTTCTTGGTTAAATGGGATGTGGGCCCACTGGGGGATTCCCCTGTAACCCTGTGGAAGAGTCAGACACTGGACCTGGCAGAGTTGTGGTGTGAAGAGGCTTACCAGCAATGGAAGTACCAGTGGAGGCCAATGCCAATATGTTCTTCCCACATTGCTGGAGGTTTGTGTCTGAGCACCACATGTGACTTCCATTGCGGTGAATAACAAGTTAACTCCCGGCTCCTGCTGCCATAAGTCGGCGCTATGCCATGTACCAGCAGATACAGATAGTTCTTTATAAAGCAGACTTTCACTGGGCACAGCGGGCAGACCGTTATTGGCAAACAAACCTCTGAATTCCTAACAGTTCTTGTCCTGTCAATCTATCCTTATTGTTCCCGTCTGGGAGGAGAGATCGGTCTGTGCCCGATTCAACAAAACACCTTGTGCCATTGCTGGTATTAGGGAACACTTAACTCTAATAGATAGATAGATAATAAAGAACAATATTCGAAGAGTTTGTGGCTTGTGTGAAGCTGTGTGCAGACACTGGATTTTATTGTTGACACCAACCATTAGATGATCCGTTGGAACAGGCTTGGTATTAGCCAATCTCTGTTTTATAGAGAGGCATTCCCAAATGTTCTTCAGAGATCCAGCAACATGGATCACTAACTAACAACAACAGCACGTCTTTGGGTGTTCATTGGCGGCTTTGTGTTCAAGGCTTTAACTCTTACTCCCATATGGACACGAAATTCCTTGGTAATGTCTAATATCCTTAAATTTATATTAGGGATGTTATTTACTATATAAAGACTAAAGAACAATATAGCATTATATAAGGATACAAGACTACTGGTCACTCATGTTTAATAAGAGATAATGTATCCCCTACTGTAAATTATAAAGATATTAGAAGTCACTGAGGAGTTCTGTGTCTATATAAAGGTACAAGGACACAGACTGAGTTATACAGGGAACTCTGGGTACCACTCATGTATTAAAGGTACAAGGACACAGACTGAGTTATACGGGGAACTCCGGGAACCACTCATGTATTATAAGGGATAATGTATCCCCTACTGTAAATTATAAGGATATTAGAAGTCACTGAGGAGTTCTGTGTCTATATAAAGGTACAAGGACACAGACTGATATATACAGGGAACTCTGGGTACCACTCAAGTATTATAAGGATAATGTATCCCCTACTGTAAATTATAAGGATATTAGAAGTCACTGAGGAGTTCTATGTCTATATAAAGGTACAAGGACACAGACTGATATATACAGGGAACTCTGGGTACCACTCATGTATTATAAGGGATAATGTATCCCCTTCTGTAAATTATAAGGATATTAGAAGACACTGAGGAGTTCTGTGTCAATATAAAGGTACAAGGACACAGACTGATATATACAGGGAACTCTGGGTACCACTCATGTATTATAAGGGATAATGTATCCCCTACTGTAAATTATAAGGCTATTAGAAGTCGCTGAGGAGTTCTGTGTCTATATAAAGGTACAAGGACACAGACTGAGTTATACAGGGAACTCTGGGTACCACTCATGTATTATAAGGGATAATGTATCCCTACTGTAAATTATAAGGATATTAGAAGTCACTGAGGAGTTCTGTGTCTATATAAAGGTACAAGGACACAGAATGATATATACAGGGAACTCTGGGTACCACTCATGTATTATAAGGGATAATGTATCCCCTACTGTAAATTATAAGGATATTAGAAGTCACTGAGGAGTTCTGTGCCCATATAAAGGTACAAGGACACAGACTGATCTATACAGGGAACTCTGGGTACCACTCATGTATTATAAGGGATAATGTATCCCCTACTGTAAATTATAAGGATATTAGAAGTCACTGAGGAGTTCTGTGCCCATATAAAGGTACAAGGACACAGACTGATATATACAGGGAACTCTGGGTACCACTCATGTATTATAATGTATCACCTACTGTAAACACAATTAAGTTGGGCCCCTTTTATTTCCCAAGCTGTAACATGCATTAGTTTAATCCCGCAGTAGAGATTTTATTTACTGACCTTTATAACAGTAATGGAGTAATGATAATACTAATGAAAGTTAATTAGGAGTAAAACCTCTTCCTGTGGTTTTGTTTTTGTCAAGGTCGCAGTTTCGAAGTTACATTCAAATACTGGACGGTAGATTACAGGGTATGGGAATAGGGACCAGCTCCCCATAGAGAGACATGACCTGGCACCTCTTGGTTTAATGCTATGAATGCTGGGAGTAGGGGAGGCCATGGGGATGGGAATTCCCAGCGCTCTTAGTTCCCACACCCTTATCACACACAATCCTCATATTAATAATCTGCAAAACAATAACAGTACAAAGCAACATAGGATCACTACCACCCAGTAACATTCCCCACCATAATGAAAACATGAAAAGTGTTGAGTTGTCCACCTATTTCTAAACTACAACTCCCAGCAACCCCTGAGAGGGATAGATTAGGAACCACTATAGTTGCCTTTACATCATGGGTTATTTACAGCACAGAGCAGGATTGTTCACCTCCTACCTAGGGCCCAGCAAACATCATTGGGGCCACCTTCAGTACTATAACAGCCAATAAAATCCAAATAAAACATCAAATGGGGTCCCAAATGACAGCACTGCCTGGGGCCCCATTTCATCCATGACCTTATTATTTTACATTGATTCCCATTACATAACTAAGGCACTAGGGGTGTTTCTGCTACAAGGGGTTAACTTTCCTAGAGGGCAGCTGGTGCCATGAGCCTCTCCGCTATAGCCTGGGCAGCAAAGTCAATGGTAGAGGCTGGTATCCATGGTGATCTCTCTGGAGAGGCCTCGCCAGGCTAATGGGAGGGGGTGGTGGTGGTGGAGCTGAAGATCTGTTTACCAATTCAGTCCACTGAGAGGGCAGAGAGGTGGAAGAGAAAAGAGCCTCAATTCTAATGCTCTGCCACCCTCCGTCGGACACAGGACCTGAGTCCCTAACCAGGAACTGCCACTAGATACAATGTAGCAAATATTCACCATGTGCCCTAATATGGGAGACAGATCTATCTTCATCATCCCCTGTATCTTTCCAACACAATTCAGGATATTTCTGCTACTTAACATAAAGGCCTCATTCACTCTATTGACTTCAGCCCAGCGCTATTGGGACCCACTGCTGGTAACACAAATCCGATCTGACTGTGAGTGTTAGGAAAGTCACAATCACAGGCACTGGTGTGTGTGTGCGTTTTGACTATTCAGCTGGGCTCAGGCCAATCACGCCAAAGAATCTCTTCACTGAATCAAATCAATTAAAGGGCTTTACTTGGGGCCATTATCCATCCTCAAAGGATACGATTCCTATTGAGAAAATAAATTAAACTTTATTTACGGAGGTGGAAGATTTATTTTACCCAAACAAGCAGTCATTATATTTATATTTCCCCCTATAAAGATTAGGTTGTATCATGTTATGGAAACTTTTATATAGACACTTGCAAATGTCAAAACATGTAACTGCTCAAGACAACAAAGGAGACGGTCTGCTATAATGTAAATTATTCTCTGCCGTGACATCATCTGGTTCCAGCAGTTACTGTAACTAGCAGTTTCTTTTTTACAATATCATTTTATATTGAACTTTTAAACCATTCTCTGGTCAAAGATTACAGCAAATAAATGTATTAGTCCAAACCGTATGAAAACCAAGCATCACTCCATCTTTCTTTACCAGTTTACCAGCATCTTTCTTTACCAGTTGGCTAATATTTAAGAACCTGTGTTCCTAGAATGGACATTCTGACGCGAGTCAGGATGGTTTTCCGAGCTGCAAAGGATTATGGTAAAATGAGGTGGCATTGCAAGAGTGAAGGCAATTATCTAACATGTATGGTGGCTCCAATCTCAATGTTTTAGTGATCTATCCTGATCCTATCCTCCTATATTAAAATAGGCTGCTGCAGAGTAGACTGTTGTGCCTGCTTGTTAAGGTTGATGGACTAATGATAGTATAGGAGTACCCAATATGATCCAACCCGCCTTTCACGCTCCACTGCCAATCTATTTACAGCCAACCGATTCCCGCAACCTTATGTCTCACCCCCATATCCTGTAGACTGTAAGCTCTTTGGGCAGGGTCCTCTCTATTATTGTATCACAGTATTGCTGTAAGAAACTCAGCACTCTGTTTACTTATACTTTGTATTACCTGTGCTTGTAATATGTATGACTTTGTACAACCTGTATTACCCTGTATGTAATGTATGACTATGTAATTGTAAAGTGCCAAAGGTACAAGGACACGACTGAGTTATACGGGGAACTCGGAACCACTCATGTATTATAGGGATAATGTATCCCTACTGTAAATAAGGATATTAGAAGTCACTGAGGAGTCTGTGTCTATATAAAGGTACAGGACACAGACTGATATATACAGGGAACTCTGGGTACCACTCATGTATTATAAGGGATAATGTATCCCCTACTGTAAATTATAAGGATATTAGAAGTCACTGAGGAGTTCTTGTCTATATAAAGGTACAAGGACACAGACTGATTATACAGGGAACTCTGGGTACCACTCATGATTATAAGGGATAATGTATCCCTATCTGTAAATTATAAGATATTAGAATCACTGAGGAGTTCTGTGTCAATATAAAGGTACAAGGACACAGACTGTATACAGGGAACTCTGGGTACCACTCATGTATTATAAGAAAGTATCCCCTACTGTAATTATAAGGTATTAGAAGTCCTGAGGAGTTCTGTGTCTATATAAAGGTACAAGGACACAGACTGATTATACAGGGAACTCTGGGTACCACTCATGTATTATAAGGGATAATGTATCCCTACTGTAAATTATAAGGATATTAGAGTCACTGAGGAGTTCTGTGCCATATAAAGGTACAAGGACACAGATGATATAACAGGAACGGACACAGACTGGGTTATACAGGGAACTCTGGGTACCACTTAAGTATTTTAAGGATAATGTATCCCCTACTGTAAATTATAAGGATATTAGAAGTCACTGAGGAGTTCTATGTCCATATAAAGGTACAAGGACACAGACTGTGTTATACAGGGAACTCTGGGTACCACACATGTATTATAAGAGATGACAGGTGGACGATTACTGTGACGATACATTCTTAGACTGTACGTAGACAGACTATAGGAGACTATACTGACGATACAGTATGTACTGAGACGAGGATCAGGTGACGATAAGGTACGGACGGGACGAGAGGATGGTACTAGACATACGATACAGGACGGAGACATTAATTACTATACGGTTACTATACAGGGATATACTGTACGAGACATGAATATATGGAGAGAGACAGGACGAGACGAGAGAGAGAGACAGAGAGGACGAGACAGGACGAGACGGGACGACGACAGGACGAGAGAGGGACGAGACAGGACGAGACAGAGGACAGGACGAGAGAACGAGACAGGGAAGACGAGACAGGACGAGACGGGACTAGACAACGAGAATACGAGGACAGGAAAGACAGGGATGAGAGACGGAAGAATAGACAGGACGAGACGGACGAGACATGTACGAGATGAGACTGATGACAGCGACTATACAGGAAGATACATTACTATACGTACTACTACTAGACTTACTATACGACTATACTAGTACTATATTTATACTATACATTACTATACATTAATTACTATACTGTACTATACATTACTATACTATACTTTTATTATATTATGGCTTTATATAGCGCCAACATCTTCCTTGGCACTTTACAATTACATAGTCATACATTACATACAGGGTAATACAGGTTGTACAAAGTCATACATATTACAACACAGGTAATAAAATATAAGTAAACAGAGTGCTGAGTTTCTTACAGCAATACTGTGATACATATGAGAGGACCCTGCCCAAAGAGCTTCGTCTAGGATTGGGGGTGAGACATAAGGTTGCGGGAATCGGTTGGCTGTAAATAGATTGGCAGTGGAGCGTGAAAGGCGGGTTGGATCATATTGGGTACTCCTATACTATCATTAGTCCATCAGCCTTAACAAGCAGGCACAACAGTCTACTCTGCAGCAGCCTATTTTAATATAGGAGGATAGGATCAGGATAGATCACTAAAACATTGAGATTGGAGCCACCATACATTTAGATAATTGCCTTCACTCTTGCAATGCCACCTCATTTTCCATAATCCTTTGCAGCTCGGAAAACCATCCTGACTCGCGTCAGAATGTCCATTCTAGGAACACAGGTTCTTAAATATTAGCCAACTGGTAAAGAAAGATGCTGGTAAACTGGTAAAGAAAGATGGAGTGATGCTTGGTTTTATACGGTTTGGACTAATACATTTATTTGCTGTAATCTTTGACGAGAATGGTTTAAAAGTTCAATAAAAATGATATTGTAAAAAAGAAACTGTAGTTACAGTAACTGCTGGAACCAGATGATGTCACGGCAGAGAATAATTTACATTATAGCAGACCGTCTCCTTTGTTGTCTTGAGCAGTTACATGTTTTGACATTTGCAAGTGTCTCTATAAAAGTTTCCATAACATGATACAACCTAATCTTTATAGGGGGGGAATATAAATATAATGACTGCTTGTTTGGTAAAATAAATCTTCCACCTCCGTAAATAAAGTTTAATTTATTTTTCAATAGGAATCGTATCCTTTGAGGATGGATAATGGCCCCAAGTAAGCCCTTTAATTGATTTGATTCAGTGAAGAGATTCTTTGGCGTGATTGGCCTGAGCCCAGCTGAATAGTCAAAACGCACACACACACCAGTGCCTGTGATTGTGACTTTCCTAACACTCACAGTCAGATCGGATTTGTGTTACCAGCAGTGGGTCCCAATAGCGCTGGGCTGAAGTCAATAGAGTGAATGAGGCCTTTATGTTAAGTAGCAGAAATATCCTGAATTGTGTTGGAAAGATACAGGGGATGATGAAGATAGATCTGTCTCCCATATTAGGGCACATGGTGAATATTTGCTACATTGTATTAGTGGCAGTTCTGGTTAGGGACTCAGGTCCTGTGTCCGACGGAGGGTGGCAGAGCATTAGAATTGAGGCTCTTTTCTCTTCCACCTCTCTGCCCTCTCAGTGGACTGAATTGGTAAACAGATCTTCAGCTCCACCACCACCACCCCTCCCATTAGCCTGGCGAGGCCTCTCCAGAGAGATCACCATGGATACCAGCCTCTACCATTGACTTTCTGCCCAGGCTATAGCGGAGAGGCTCATGGCACCAGTGCCCTCTAGGAAAGTTAACCCTTGTAGCAGAAACACCCCTAGTGCCTTAGTTATGTAATGGGAATCAATGTAAAATAATAAGGTCCTGGATGAAATGGGGCCCCAGGCAGTGTGTCATTTGGGACCCCATTGATGTTTTATTTGGATTTTATGGCTGGTATAGTACTGAAGGTGGCCCCAATGTGTTTGCTGGGCCCTAGGTAGGAGGTGAACAATCCTGCTCTGTCTGTAAATAACCCATGATGTAAAGGCAACTATAGTGGTTCCTAATCTATCCCTCTCAGGGGTTGCTGGGAGTTGTAGTTTAGAAATAGGTGGACAACTCAACACTTTTCATGTTTTCATTTGGTGGGGAATGTTACTGGGTGGTAGTGATCCTATGTTGCTTTGTACTGTTATTGTTTTGCAGATTATTAATATGAGGATTGTGTGTGATAAGGGTGTGGGAACTAAGAGCGCTGGGAATTCCCTACCCATGGCCTCCCTCATCCCAGCATTCATAGCTTAAACCAAGAGGTGCCAGGTCATGTCTCTCTATGGGGAGCTGGTCCATTCCCATACCCTGTAATCTACCGTCCAGTATTTGAATGTAACTTCGAAACTGCGCCTTGACAAAAACAAAAACAGGAAGAGGTTTACTCCTATTAACTTTCATTAGTATTATCATTATCCATTATGTTATAAAGGTCAGTAAATAAAATTCTACTGCGGGATTAAACTAATGCATGTTACAGCTTGGGAAATAAAAGGGGCCCAACTTAATTGTGTTTACAGTAGGTGATACATTATATACATGAGTGGTACCCAGAGTTCCCTGTATATATCAGTCTGTGTCCTTGTACCTTTATATGGGCACAGAACTCCTCAGTGATTCTAATATCCTTATAATTTACAGTAGGGGATACATTATCCCTTATAATACATGAGTGGTACCCAGAGTTCCTGTATAGATCAGTCTGTGTCCTTGTACCTTTATATGGGCACAGAACTCCTCAGTGACTTCTAATATCCTTATAATTTACAGTAGGGGATACATTATCCCTTATAATACATGAGTGGTACCCAGAGTTCCCTGTATAGATCAGTCTGGTCCTTGTACCTTTATATGGGGACAGAACTCCTCAGTGATTTCTAATATCCTTATAATTTACAGTAGGGGATACATTATCCCTTATAATACATGAGTGGTACCAGAGTTCCCTGTATAACTCAGTCTGTGTCCTTGTACCTTATATAGACACAGAACTCCTCAGTGACTTCTAATATCCTTATAATTTACAGTAGGGATACATTATCCCTTATAATACATGAGTGGTACCCAGAGTTCCCTGTATTATTCATTCTGTGTCCTTGTACCTTTATATAGACACAGAACTCCTCAGTGACTTCTAATATCCTTATAATTTACAGTAGGGATACATTATCCCTTATAATACATGAGTGGTTCCCAGAGTTCCCTGTTAAACTCAGTCTGTGTCTTGTACCTTTATATAGACACAGAACTCCTCAGCGACTTCTAATAGCCTTATAATTTACAGTAGGGGATACATTATCCCTTATAATACATGAGTGGTACCCAGAGTTCTGTATATATCAGTCTGTGTCCTTGTACCTTTATATTGACACAGAACTCCTCAGTGCTTTCTAAATCCTTATAATTTACAGAGGGGAACATTATCCCTTATAATACATGAGTGGTACCCAGAGTTCCCTGTATATATCAGTCTGTGTCCTTGTACCTTATATATGACATAGAACTCCTCAGTGAATTCTAATATCCTTATAATTTACAGTAGGGGATACATTATCCTTATAATACTTGAGTGGTACCCAGAGTTCCCTGTATATATCAGTCTGTGTCCTTGTACCTTTATATAGACACAGAAATCCTCAGTGACTTCTAATATCCTTATAATTACAGTAGGGGATACATTATCCTTATAATACATGAGTGGTTCCGGAGTTCCCCGTATAACTCAGTCTGTGTCCTTGTACCTTTAATACATGAGTGGTACCCAGAGTTCCCTGTAAACTCAGTTGTGTCCTTGTACCTTTATATAGACACAGAACTCCTCAGTGACTTCTAATATCTTTATAATTACAGTAGGGGATACATTATCCTTATAATACATGAGTGGTACCCAGAGTTCCCTGTATAACTCAGTCTGTGTCCTTGTACCTTTATATAGACACAGAACCTCAGTGACTTCTAATATCTTTATAATTTACAGTAGGGGATAATTATCTCTTATTAAACATGAGTGACCAGTAGTCTTGTATCCTTATATAATGCTATATTGTTCTTTAGTCTTTATATAGTAAATAACATCCCTAATATAAATTTAAGGATATTAGACATTACCAAGGAATTCGTTGTCCATATGGGAGTAAGAGTTAAAGCCTTGAACACAAAGCCGCCAATGAACACCCAAAGACGTGCTGTTGTTGTTGTTAGTGATCCATGTTGCTGGATCTCTGAAGAACATTTGGGAATGCCTCTCTATAAAACAGAGATTGGCTAATACCAAGCCTGTTCCAACGGATCATCTTAATGGTTGGTGTCAAAATAAATCCAGTGTCTGCACACAGCTTCACACAAGCCACAAACTCTTCGAATATTGTTCTTTATTATATTATCTATTAGAGTTAAGTGTTCCCTAATACCAGCAATGGCACAAGGTGTTTTGTTGGATCGGGCACAGACCGATCTCTCCTCCCAGACGGGAACAATAAGGATAGATTGACAGGACAAGAAGTTAGGAATTCAGAGGTTTGTTTGCCAATAACGGTCTGCCCGCTGTGCCCAGTGAAAGTCTCTTTATAAAGAACTATTGTATCTGCTGGTACATGGCATAGCGCGACTTATGGCAGCAGGAGCCGGAGGTTAACTTGTTATTCACCGCAATGGAAGTCACATGTGGTGCTCAGACACAAACCTCCAGCAATGTGGGAAGAACATATTGGCATTGGCCTCCACTGGTACTTCCATTGCTGGTAAGCCTCTTCACACCACAACTCTGCCAGGTCCAGTGTCTGACTCTTCCACAGGGGTACAGGGGAATCCCCCAGTGGGCCCACATCCCATTTAACCAAGAAAAATGCTCAAATTTAAATACAGAGCCAAAGGGAGAGTAAGGTGGTTATACATTAACGCCTACCTGCTGACCGATCCCGCTATTGGTCAATCATTTCTACAGGAACCGCCTTTTCTTATCTTCTTTGCGACCGACATACGATTGCTAAATGATTGGACCAGGCTGGACCTTGCAAAGAAGACATTGTATATGTCAGTAAATGGAAAACTTTACTTTTGGTCTTTGTTTGTTATAGGCTTTCATATCACATACAGTCTGCCTATAGTGCCTTGCTATTGCACACTTCAAATGAAAGTTCTATAGAATTCAGCGACGGCTGTTAGTGCAACTGGCTTCCTTCACATGGTACAAAGTGGCGCAATTACAAGTTCCCAAATAGGTCTGTAAATGTGGAGAGTCCATATGCATCACTGCATTGAAATCACATGAAAGGCATTGAATGCACCTGCCGCCCAGTAGGTAGTACAGCAAACACAATAATAGAAACACAATAATAGAAACACAATAATAGATCTCCCACAGTCCCAAATGCTGGCGAATGACAATAGTGAATCAATTGGAAATGCCAACCACTTTGGTAAAATCTCTGTTCCAACTTGCAGCAGTAAAACTATTTACTCTGTGATTCCAGAACTCCTGTCCTGAAGATGAACAGTAATCCCTTGTTCAATGTCCCCACACCCCCACCTTCCCAATCTGCACAAAATAATAGAATATGACTTATGCTTGTTGATCTTTTCAACAAACTGTTGGGAGACTAAGGGTTAAGCATTGAAATGTCTGAGATTTCTAGGATGTACATGTAATGTGTCGTCCCCAGGGCTGACATGAATGGAGGGAAAATTTACAGTCAAGAGAAACATATTTTATTGCCATAACAGAGCATTGGCAGACAGGGGGCGGGTTACAAGTACAGAACCGTAATATTAGTATGAATTATATCCTGTTAGCAGACGCTCATATAATTAGAACTCTTTCTGCAGGTATGCATGGATATACAAACTATGTTATTTAGCCACATCATTAATGGTACTTAATAGAAACGATTGCAGATATCATGTCCATCAATGCAGTAAGTTCATTTAAAAATGGCCATATATGTTCTGTTCCACTTGCAATGTTTGTGTTGTTGACTGATCCTAACCAGCTGCCTTGGAACTTATTATTAACTGCTCCTAGTTTTCTACGCTAGATAACCGGCATCCAACAATTTTTGTTTTAGCTAGCTATCCAATGTGTGTACAGGTTTCTTCCCATCTGTCCTGCAGGTCTCCTCTTGGAACAAGAAAAGACGGGTACTGGAAGCATCTTGTCTGATCCTAATGATCTTTATCATAATGCTTTCCGACATGACTGAACTGCTGTTTATCTGTAAAATCAAATAAATCCGAACAATCAGACATTTTGTGTGGTCTCCAACATGACACACAATCAGTCTGGTCCAAGTATCAGTGTATACCTCTTTAATTTAGCCAACTATTGACCAGTAGATTAAATGGTATATGAGTCAGTCGGATATCGACCCCTGCATACCAGGCCGTACTCCTGATGTGAAATTCCTTTTATAAGCAAGTGTTGGGTGTGAGACCATGAGGATATATTCCTTCTGTGGTTTTCAGGCTGCTGATATGATTGATAATTGGATAATTGTTTGTAGATATCCAGTACAATGGATATTGATTAAACAGGTTTAAACAGTGTGATTTAGCCAGACGGTGATGTCTTTGTGTTTAGTTGTCTATTGCTTTGGTTTGCGTTCATTTTAAAGTTATTATTACCACTGTGAATTATTTATTGTTAGCAAGCAAACTCTTTATTTAATGTTGTATTTAAATGGGACAGTCAGATATCATCTGTAGGATCCTATAAAACAGCACCCATGGTGGTCATTCCAGGCTACACACAGGCCGAATTTTATGTTTTCTATGGACAGATCTGAATGATATATATTGCTCAGTATGTTGTAGGTAGAAAATAAAGACCGTTATGTATCTTACAAGATGTGGCAATGAAATTTACAGTGATTGTGTCACAATCAACCAAAATATCGAAAGGTTAAATTAATAACCCAATCTGATATTTTTTTATTCATGAGCAAGATCAGTAGGGCGGCTACAGGCACTGGGTGAGTGCAGCCCGAAAATGCATTGAGTAAGAGGGGGAGGGAGGCACTGGGGATGTCTGGGAACAAGTGTAATACAAAAGCCTTTAAAGGTGGTGGCGACGGAGAGAGCTGGCATTGTAACACGGAGGGGGTGCAGTGCAGAGAAAGCAGTGTCAGTGAGGTGCATCATGGAATGTCTGAGAATATCCAGATATTTGGCCACTGCACAAATTAAAAGTTCATATTCACTGTGTCCTGGGAGCACTGTTATCATTGCCCTATTTCTGGCCCGTACACATCAGGTTCTAGATATTCTATTATGGGTCAGTCTGTCGGTGGTGTCAGAGAACAAATAAAAGGATTTTTTAAATAGTTTTTTTATTGCTACATTGTAACTTTGTTTGCTAGAATGGTTGGAATTCTGGGAGTTGTACAAATCCATTCATGGTAAAATGAAGGTGGCGGGGTAGTTGGGAAGAGGCAGGCTTTGGGCATTGTAAATACATGCGAAGACCTTGATATCTACCACATTGACCATTTCTGTTTTTGAAAGTCCTTTGGCATTTAAACGGTGCCTTGATTTGCAGTGCTGGGCAGTCTTGGTCAATATACAAAGAAGGTATTCATACCTGTTTTAAAAGTAGCTTACAAACAAATAGTCTGCCCTATTGTAGCATTGATGGCGTACTGTCTTTATGAATAAGACTGGTAATACTCTTTGGGTTTCTGTCATCCACAGCTATTGGGGAACGTCATTATCAAACTCTCATTTAGCTAAATCCAAGCATCTTGCTTATTTTGATTATTCTGATGACCTTTCTTGTAAGATGCTCTAAGTGGGTGAGAATTTTTCCGTGCCAGAATTGGCATACTGAGGGCATTGTGCATGGGTGCGGAAGTCTGAAATGTCCCTACAGTTTCCCGTACCAGTAACAAGCACGTAAGGGGTGCGCAACAGAGACAGAATTCTAAATAGAGGGATAAAGAATTATATGGAGAATTATACTCGTGCAGTAACCGATTGCTTTCTAGCAATGACTTAAAGTTTTTAAGCCCTCAGTATGCCAAGTCTGGCACTGAAAAATTCTCACCCACTTACTTCATTAACATATGTTCTCAATGTCAGAGATGGGAAAATTGTCAGTGACAATAACTGTGGGAGGAACAGAAATAGGCAGAATTAGTGCATTTAACCAGCTACAGGGTCCTCTATTTAGCGATGCAACTGACAGCCTGAGTTCCTCATAAACCTCTTACCCAGAAGGACAATTTTTTGATCCAACTCAGTCCTTCTATTTATTACCCTCCTGCACCAGGTTCAGATTTATGAATATAAAGTTGCTGTAAGCTCTTTCATGCTGTATTTCAGTGTTCGTGTTCCTTTAAAAAGCGTGAAAATATACATTGTCCCAATTACAACACTTGGTGTGTGGGAGGATTCCAGCACGTCATGCCTACTTTATTCTATAAACAAAACAAAAAAATGAGTCCTGGTGGTGAGCCGTATATCCATAGCGAAAGGTGGGGGGGGGTTTAGAAGAGATAAACAGTGCCAGGCAGAGAGAGAGAGATGGGGCCTCTTCCTAGTTTGCAAGCTGACTCAATGGATCTCTGTCAGTAATTGACTAATACAGATTTTGTGTCATCTCCCTGTATAATGGATGATAGACCAGTTTTACTGTGTGTTACCATACATACAAATTGTGAATTGTGGAGGAATCTTTGTAATCCCACAGATTTTTGTATTTATAACACTCCCTCCTAGTAAGGGACAATTGGTATTTCAAGTAGTTACTTGAAATTACCCGAATTTTGAAGGGTGGGGTAATGAGAGAGGGGAGGGTAAGAGACTTCACTGAGCATGTAAAAGTGTCCAGGACATACTCTGGTAGGAGGGCCCCAGGAAGGACAGGAAGTAGTCCGAAACAGGGCGTCAGTAAAACAGATTACGTCTTGCTGATTATTTAGAGGTGACAAATACAGCTATTCATGTAAAATAGAATCACATGTATGTATAATAAATAATAATATATAATATATATAATATATATATATATAATATATCCTCTAATTCCTCTTTAAAAATGTATATGTTTTTTTGCAAAAACAGAAACAAAGACTGTGTGTGCAGTACAGGAATCCTCCTGTTGGAGGTGGTTGTGCCAGACAGCAGATTGTTATGAGTTAGGCTGAGTACACACCATAAGATTCTTCAACCTGGCCAACCATTCTGCACTAGCGAGTGGTTGACCGGGACAAATCACAACAATCATTCACGGTTGATCACGAAAAAAACAATGGATTTTTTTATGCCGACGTCTGATACACATCCGAAAAATCTGCTTGTGTGTACTCAGCTAGTAGGGACTGATTTATTGGAAGTGGATCTCTGATCAGTGACTGTATTTAATACATCAATGTCTATGCAAGCTACTATTGTGACTTACTGATAGCATAGGCTGTTTGGTTGTCTGTGGACTACAGTTCCAGCATTCTCTGCCAGTTTCTAAACAGATCAAGAATGTCATTTGGAAGTGTGCGCAAAAGTGTATTTTCTGTGCGATCAGATACAAAATATAATTTTGTGCGCTACATACAACAGTGCTTAAATTCCAGCAGATTTTTGTGTTCTACATAAACCATGAAATCTACCACAGTCGTGCACTAGACCCCTGATATCACTGGAGAGAAAATGTACATACAGAATCATGTAGCAACATAGCCTCTGCCCCAGTAAAGTCAGTAGCTGCATTAGTAATGGGCATTAGGTACACACAAGGCGTTATTTCGAACTGTTTGCCCGGCCACCGCAATATTTTCACGTCCAGGTTAAAATATCAACAATACTTTTTCATTGACTTTTTTCAAAATCAAGTTTTGATGCACAATTGGGTGACATTTACAGACATGTGCATGTTTCATGACGAAACCAAGCTGACATGGCAGCCAGCAATGGTATTAATACATATACTGTCGTTTTTTGCCTTCCTCAGGATAAACTGTTAGGTAGGGTTAAAAAGGAAGGTGAAAAGGTTGGACTTGATGAATGTATGTCTATATGAACGTATTCAACCTCAATTACTATGTAACTACTATGTATTGAAATATCACCCAAAGTGGGCCATACAAGGACCAATCTCCCATATCACAATATTGTACTTCTGGAGATTGATATGTGTAACAGCACTGAATACCTATGGATCAGGGCAACAGCAAATATATACATCTGGAT
Source organism: Hymenochirus boettgeri (assembly GCA_019447015.1). NCBI lineage: Eukaryota > Metazoa > Chordata > Amphibia > Anura > Pipidae > Hymenochirus > Hymenochirus boettgeri. Next base: position 92,736,640 of record CM033476.1, read on the forward strand.
AATGTAAACTGCTCCAGCATTTAGTAATTTATTACTGACCTATATACAATCTTGTCTCTTGCAGGTTTTCCATGTGGCCTACGTCCTGATCAAATTTGCTAAACTCTCCCCGTCCGACTTGTGGGTGCTCGAGAGGTCCACGGATTTTGGGGTCACCTATCATCCCTGGCAGTTATTTGCCTGTAAGTCTGTATCCACTTTGATTGGTTCCTCTCCATCGTGCTGACTGTCAGTTTACCGATCTGTAAGAAGATTGGACAGTACATATTTATAGAACGGAGGGGAAAAAAATCAGCTGTAGGGTGTTGTATTGTAATGCATCAATATAAGAGGGACTGCATTTAAAAATCTTTGAATCTGATTAAATTGGTGGTACATTCATTGGTTTCAGAATGGGGAGTAATCAATTCTTTACCATCCATTTTGTTGTTTTAAAGCTGCCCATACATGGCATCGATATTCTGATCAATATAAAGAAATTGATCGGATTATGAGGACATTTTTTCGTGTTTTCGATAGACCGATCGGCAATATCGATCGGCCTATCAAAAGAAAACGATTGGGCAAGACGGAAAATTTTCCATCGACCCCCATCTATCAGAAACTAGACCTTCCAGTTTTTTAAGCTGACAATGGTAAGGTATGGCTACCTTTAGATGTGTTAGATTTGATCTTTGGATCACCAGAGAGCTGAAAACAGGAGTGGGATAGTCCTCATTTCCTTGTAATAGCCAATTTAACTGTCTCATAAACAAAATTATCCAGTCTTTTGTATTCTAATTCTTCATAAACTCTTCTGGAGACACTGTCCGTCCGTTCTGTACCGTCAATAGAGATTCTGTCCAGAAATAACCTCCTAATGTGTCCCTTGGGTGCATATTTCCATTGTGTCTGTGCCTGTACACCCCCCCTCTTGTCTCTTATCGTATAATCTGTTCTTCTTTCTATTTATAATGACACTTTGTCCAAATAAGGATGTTTGTATTAGTCAAACAAGGCCTTTTGGCTTGAAAGATTGTATAGTTTTAGGAGAACGAGAAAGGGCAAACCTGTCGGACATGACAAGAAACAGACGTGGCATCACAACTGTGCCACCAGGGTAAATTTGTACAATGATAAATTTATAGCGGAAGTTAACTAAAAATAAATCTTAACAAACTAGTAACTTAAAGAGAACAAACACAACTTTTTATCCTCCATAATCTGACAACCGTCCTCCCCCAAGAACATTAAACTGTATAATCCCATTCCAGGGATATCTGTTGCTATATAATATATATATATTATATATATCAATTTCCCATTACAGCATCCAAGCCGATTGTAATGAACGATTTGGGTCCCATACTTTGCAGAGAATCGTAGAGACGATGATGTCATTTGCACCACTGAACACTCCCGTATCGTGCCGCTGGAGAACGGAGAGGTACAGAACAATGTGATCCACGTGTCACACATTTGCCTCGGTCCCAATAAACTGCATTTATCATCTCTTCATCTGGTTTTTAGATTGTGTGTCTCCTTGGTTAATAAACGCCCAGGTGCCATGAATTTTTTTTTTATTCTCCGATGCTGATGAACTTTACTAGGCTACAACCATTCGCTTGAGGTTCTTAAGGACCAACACATTACTTGGCCATCTATGGGCAAGACCCTTAGAGATCACAGTAACCAGGCGGGTAAGTCCACTCATTTATAATAAGATGATTTTCTCATGGAAACATTCTCTAAATCTTTGTCCACTTCAATCTCAGTATTATTACAGCATCAAAGATATCAGTATTGGAGGGCGATGTGTTTGCAACGGACACGCTGAGGTGTGTGCAATGCCAAGGATCCTGCCAACCCATACAGGTCAGTTTTTAACGGACTAGAAAAATGATTGGGTGGATGACCGATGGGTTCATTATTTTTCATGATAGAAAATTCCAGCATGCCTTTTCCTTATTAGACTCCTCCAATGATGGGACTATCTTCCGATTGTAATATTAAGATGGGCGCCTTAAGTTGTACATTGTGATTAAAAGAATTGAGTTTGTAGACCAATATTAGACCACCGCCTTTAAAATAATAGGAGCCTTGCGGATTTCAAATGATATAGAAGGTGTGTGTGTCTCTGTAAGACTGACTGGAATAGACAGGCCCTATGTTTATCTTCTGTCTTCTTGCCTTGGGCTTGGGGATGTAGATCTGTCAGGGAGCGTGAACTGACACTTTATGTACAGCTCAAGGGTTAACCACTGACCCTGGGATCGTTAATCACTCTGAACTTTTCCTGCTCTGCTACGGAGTACTGCAACATTTTCAATCTGATTCTTTTAAGACACTGAAATAAAATGTTGGGATTTTTCATTTTTTCTTTAACTAAAATAAATATTTGTTTATTATTAACCAGTTTACTAGTATCTTTCTTGTTTCCTGCACCGCGGCTGTATGGCTTCATAAAATTAGAATAATTCATTTAGAATTAGAAACATTTCTTTTCTTAGAGGAGACTCTATCCTACGGTTATGTTAATTCTACATGACACATGACCACGTTACATACACTAGAAAATTACCTACCGATATTCCCACCATGTTCGATCGTCTTGTTAGAGCCGCATGGCCAGATCGTTTAAAATGAAGGGACTGGACAGGGAATGTAATACCACCAGACATTATAATACTAGATAAGTCTTTTGCTGGCCATATATAGATACATTGAGGTGGCCATACAGTACAAAAGGTTATAGCTATCGTAACTGACCGATACTTGTATATACAGATGTACAATGTTAATTTACAATAGATGTAACTTACATATTGTTCGACGTTCAATTGGTTTGACGATTAATGTCTAATGTCGTCTATAATGATGTATTTATTTTAATCGAAACTTTAGAAAGTATTAGGATCATTTAACCAATCTACTTAAAAATCCCACTTCTGGTCTTGCTACAATTGGTATTACAATCTTACGACGGCAGCATTAAGATCAGGAAAACATAAAATTTTTGAGCCTTTCAATGGAATTCTAAGCATGTCTGATTGATCGTAATATCGGTGCCGTGTACGGCTTGATTTACTATAGTAACACCAGGTTAAAAAGTCTTATTTCTTCCCTTTAAGACCGGTTACATCCTGTTTAGAATGTAGTATAGATGAGGCTTCATTTGGAACAGGGAATCCTGTAGCTCTGTGCTGTGGGGCGGTGGGACAGGCACTGTACCATTGCTTTCTCGTTTTGACAGGTCCAAGCTTCCCTCTTTCATTATGAGATAATCCAGAGGTCTGTCCTTGAAGGAAGGTACCATGGAGAAAGGGGGAGATACATGGGCACAGGTGAAAACACAAGGTCATATATTCAACCTCCTCAAGGGCAGAGAATGCTTGATAAGCTGTGTAGAATCCCACACCCTTTGTTTTTTCATAAGAGTAATACACACCCTGGACTAGTGCAGGCATGGGGGGGAAACGTTATACTGTCTCCAGGGCTATTATTTTCCTACAAATCAATTTTCACCTAACTAAAATGTACTTATTGGCTTCCATACTGTTTACTGGAAACCAGTATAATACGGTATATATTATATACACATGCCCAAAATAAACAAAGTCAAAATTTCCCATTGTAGTGGTGGATTAAAATACCATTCCTTCTCCTTTATTTCATTTTCCTATCCCAGGCTCTGTGCGACTGCCAACACAACACGTGCGGTGCAGCGTGTGACAGCGTTTGCCCGGGTTAACCAACAACGTGGATGCCAGCCACAAAGGATAATGCAACAGAGTGTGAAGGTATGTACCCGAGTTAACTTTACCTAACGGGTAAGACTGTCAGCTCTTGGGACGAGGGATAGTGCCAGAATGTTGCTGCTTTCAGATTGGAGCGGGGGAGGAGGGGATCTTAAGGATTCAGCTGAGGAAAATGCAGACATGTATTTCTGTATACACAGTCGTGTTTTATGCCTCTGCAGTGTTTGGTTATACAACATCTGGTTCTGACCCTGTGACTGCTTTGACCTCTGCAGAATTATTTCACCTGCCTGCTGTAATGGGGAGGGGGATTCTAATGGAATTCTCCATCACTTTCAAAGTGCACGTAAACTAATCCTAAATACTTTGCAGCTAATTCTTTCTGCAGAAAACTCTTTTTTTTTTTTGGCAAACGAGAGCGCAGTATTGAACCAACAATTAAAGTAAAAAAAAAAATGACGTTGCCTTTATTTTCAGGGATAATGTAGGTTTGTGTCTGTTCAGTGGTATAATGTATTGTAATCAATGGTAAAATTGTTGCTGGGATTAAAGGGTAACTAAAGCCTCAGAACAACACTGAAACAGAAGGCAGAGCACATTAATAAAATGCATTAATATGTGTTCTCCTGTCATTTTGATCGGGTGCTGGGAAATTTCCCTTTCTAAAATGGGGTTTGTGTTTTATTTTCAGCACATTATAGTATCACACAGTGTGGAATTCTGTTTTTTGTATGTATTATAGTTTTGGTTCTAGTTGTACTTTAATATGGATGTACAACAGCCAAATTTTCTATATATCGTGTGTTACATTGAAGGTTTTTCCAAGCCTTCTGGGTTATTGTACTCCACCCAGAGTTAGGTCAGTGCTCGTTTGAGCAAAGTTTTTTTAACTTGCTTCAAGATCCAGGCCACACAGGAGAAGCTGTCAGCTCATGTAGCCAAAAAGGCAAGTACCCGTGGTTAGGACCCAGTTAAAAAGAAAAGAAACCTTGACGTGGGTGACTGGGCTTAAAATAATTTGGCCAACTTATTGAACTAATTGCTTTATTTATCCAGGGTTTAGCAGACTGTTTGTAGTAAACCTTTGGAGGGAGCCAATATGCAATTAGAATTTTTTGTGCACTAGAATTCTGTTTTTTGTATGTATCACACAGTGTGGTCACTGACCATTGTGTCCTTTGCACATGCCCAATTCTAAACTACTGCAGGAACTTGTTAAAGCAGGTCAGGCCTTCTAGTATCCCTAGCCAATCCTGTTTGGCTGGGTAAACACAGGGGATTTTTTTGGCCAAGCTGACCGATATTTTTGTATATATACGTATTTATATTAAAATGGCAGAACCCCCACAGTAGAGTTTGCTACAGAAGGGGATAAAAAGCAATTGTTCCCTATTCGGTGTGCCCTTACTTAAATCTATCTACTGCATCCCTCTCTACAGTTTTACTGTTGTTTTATAAAAGATAGTAATGGGTTGGTTCCATGATGGTAACATTCTTCAAAGCAAGTTTATTAGAGATCTGACGGTAAGGAAATCCCTGGCGGGGAGATGAGATAAGCAGAGGCACCTAACGATTCAGGAATGTGCCTATAACCTGCACACTGTGCTCTATTGCTCCTATGGAATTTGCTGAGATGTTGTTTAGTATTTGGATTGAAGGCTGGAGCTAACAGGTGGACCATCTCATCCAGGATTCTGACGTTGTTATTCCAGCTTGCACTGTAATGGGACGCGTATGACTGTTACTATGACCAGAAGTGGAGAGGCGCGAGAGCCAGCGTCAACCGGCACGGAAAGTATGCAGGAGGAGGGGTCTGCGTGGATTGTCAGGTGACAGATGAGAGTTCCAAAATGTTAATCTTGCTTTTGGCTTTAAATGGTCCATTGGTAGTCACTTTTAAATATTGTTTTTAGGTATTAGAAAAACATTGTATAAGTTCTCTTTGTCACCTGTTGGAATGTAATTAATAACCTTAATAAACAGGGACCTATCCAATTAACACTTGCATTTTCTAATCTCTTCCAGCAAAAACAGCTGGCGTCAACTGTGAACGTTGTGTGTATAGGATCTATAAATCCCCCGAACATCCCACAGATCCCCACTCACTTGTTGCGTAAGTACAAGCCCACTGCCTGTTGTTTCCTACACTCTAAATAGTGGTACAATCTACCTCGGACCTGTATCATCGATCGTTCAGTGCTTAACTTTGGTGCTGTATAATGGGTGCTTGTCTTGGGCCTGTTGGATAACTGTTGGATCGGATGAAATTTAAAGACATATTGGCAACATTTTTGATTGGGACGAAAATTCGACTGTTGGTCATCCCAATAGAAATTCCAGTCAATATTTGACCCGATCACCAAAATATCTCACTGACATTAATATTGTAAATTGTGCATTTATTGCAGCCATTCTCTGATTGTGTGTGACGGTGATATTGTTTTAGGGTGTAACTGTGTCTCTGAATACATGGATGGTTTTGAGGAATCTGACGGAACGGTGCTAACTGCAAATCCAACTACACCGGAGAGAACTGTGTCAATCATGTGCCAAGGGATATACAGATTTCCCGCATGAGTCGTAAGAACGAAAAAATTGGGCATTATTATTAGGGTGGTGGGTTGATTGTGTTGGTGTGGGCTATGATGAAGACAAAAACACTGACTAACTGATTATTACTTATTCCAGATAGCATTGGGCTTATCTTTATAGGTAGAGATAATGATCTAGTATCCAGATAGCTATGGGCTTGTCTTTATAGGTAGATCATTATCCCAGTCAATAGCTATGGGCTTGTCTTTATAGGTAGAGCATTATCCAGTATCCCAGATAGCTATGGGTGCGTCTTTATAGGTGAGACATATCCAGTATCCCAGATAGCTATGGCTTGTCTTTATAGGTAGAGATCATTATCCAGTATCCCAGGTAGCTATGGGCTTGTCTCTATAGGTAGAGACATTATCCAGTATCCCAGATAGGTACAGGCTTGTCTTATAGGTAGAGATCATTATCCAGTGTCCCAGATAGCTATGGGCTTGTCTTTATAGGTACAGATCATTATCCAGTATCCCAGATAGCTATGGGCTTGTCTTTATAGGTAGAGACATTATCCAGTATCCCAGATAGGTACAGGCTTGTCTTTATAGGTAGAGATCATTATCCAGTGTCCCAGATAGCTATGGGCTTGTCTTTATAGGTAGAGACATTATCCAGTATCCCAGATAGGTACAGCGTGTCTTTATAGGTATAGAGATCATTATCCAGTGTCCCAGATAGCTATGGGCTCTTGTCTTTATAGGTAGAGACAGTATCCAGTATCCCAGATAGGTACAGGCTTGTTCATAGGTTAGAGATCATTATCCAGTATCCCAGTAGCTATGGGCTTGTCTTTATAGGTAGAGACATTATCCAGTTCAGATAGCTATGGGCTTGTCTTTATAGGTAGAGACATTATCCAGTATCCCAGGGCTAGAGGCTTGTCTTTATAGGTAGAGATCATTATCCAGTATCCCAGATAGCTATGGGCTTGTCTTTATAGGTAGAGACATTATCCAGTATCCCAGATAGGTACAGGCTTGTCTTTATAGGTAGCGATTCATTATCCAGTGTCCCAGATAGCTATGGGCTTGTCTTATAGGTAGAGACATGTATACCAGGTCTCCAGATAGGTAAAGGCTTGTCTTTATAGGTAGAGATCATTATCCAGTACCCAAGAGAGCTATGGCTTGTCTTTATAGGTAGAGAGCAGACATTATCCAGATACGATAGGTACAGGTCTTGTTTAGGTAGAGATCATTATCGCATTCCAGATAGCTATGGGCTTGTCTTATAGGTAGAGATCATTATCCAGTATCCCAATAGGCTAAGGTTGTCTGTATAGGTAGAGGAGATCATAATCCAGTGTCCCAGGATAGCTATGGTTGTCTTTATAGGACAGTATATCCAGTATCCAGATAGCTATGGGCTTGTCTTATAGGTAGAGATCATTATCCAGTATCCAGGTAAGCTATGGGCTTGTCTTAAGGTAGAGAAAATCCAGTATCCCAGAAGTATAGGCTGTCTATAGGTAGAGTCATGTATCCAGTAAGATAGCTGGGTTGTCTATAGGTACAGATTCATTATCCAGTATATCAGATAGAGCTATGGGGTTGTCTTATAGGTAAGAATGATCATTATCCAGTATCCCAATAGCTATGGGTTGGGCTTTATAGGTGAGACATTATCCAGTACCAGATAGGTAGGCATGCTTATAGCAGAGATCATATCCAGATCTCAGAGAGCTACAGGTTGTCTTTATAGGAAGAGATCAAATGACCATAAAGTATTTCTAAAATAGACAAATGGTGATGGGGGGCCTAGATAAAATGGGTAGAAAAGAAATCTTAACAAGCGTGATGGGTTATCTTCAGCTGTTCCTGATCCCCAGAGGGCACCGGCACAGGGGAACAAGTGCTCCCAGTTGGAGAAATCATCCGTTAGACTATATTTATGTAAGATTAACATATTGTAAAGTAATACAAGGCATGGAACCCGGTGGGTTCGTTGAATTATAACATTAACTCGATAGGAACTTAGGAGGCCTTTATAGGGATGAAACCGAATTCTAGGCAATTTGCCTAAATCATCCAGATAGCCATTAGGAAGTCACTCACCAATACACTTGCAATATGGAGAACGGACAGTGGTCTTATGGAAACATCCATTTGATCCAGTACCATAAAAGGGACGCCATAGTGAAGTTTATTCGTAATGTATCTTATGAATTTGTATTGTTAGGTAACTGAGCTGGAACCAGAACACCAGGATCTTGAGGACAAAATTAACATCCACTGGGATTGTGCGAAAAGGAAACCAAGGAAATTACGTAAATTAGGACGATTTACTACTGACCTGACCACGATCCCACGACATTAGACAATTTGCCGGAACAGCTTCTGTCTATTTTGCGACTGACATGTGATCACAAATCCATCATTTGCAATTGCATGTATGTACAAAAAGAACGGGAAAGGTGTTCCGGCAGGATTGGTCTAATGTCGTGGGATCGCTCGGTCGGGGGTAAGTAAAATCTTCCAATATATGGCACATTCAGAGGCTGCAGGAGATCTGGATTTACATGGCTTCTTATTATACAACTTAGAGGAACTGGGGAGAACCAGACACTGGGGAGTGGTGTGTGATGCTGTTCCAGGGTTATAGCATGGAGAGTTCCAGTCTCTGCTTTAGAGCTCAATGTCTAATAGCTGAGCATTGGGGACGGTTATTTGAATGATTTCCCCATGTTATAACTAGGAACTGGATAGTCTTTCAGCAGGTTAAAGTGTAGAATAGACAAAGTTTACAAAATCATACTTTCAAGAATTAATGAATTTTCAAATGTTGTTTAATGGCCCCTAACATTACATATTCGTGGTCCCAGTGAGATCGCCAACAGTCACGCTTGGCTATAAAACATGGCGCTACATGATGAGGAAATGAATCAAACAGAAACTGCTGTTTGTTTATTGTGCAACTAATAAAAAAAACTTCAGGGTTATCAATAAGTTAACGTTTAAAATGGGCTAATTTTGCCCCCACCAATCAGATCTTAAACAGAACCTGGTTGGTTGGAGCAAACTAGCACATTTAAACATAAGAACTTTATTGAATAAACGCTTTGTACTTGTTATAGGAAATTACAGTCTCCTCTAGTGTTTATCTTTAGAAAGTGCGATACGAAATAGAGATAAAAGGGGCGTTGAAAATGAGCGTGATAGTTGGTCACATTTTGTTTTGCCAAGAGGACTTCATGTGGGAATAAGAGGGAACGCCCGGAAAGACCTAGTAGAGTTTGTTGACGAACACACTGGGCGCTTCGATAATTTTGATCAGGTGCACGTATACTTTGTGCCCTGCCTGGTTAAGCAATTGCCCTCCCCCTATAGTAATGTATAGTATAATATAGTAATGTATAGTACAGTATAGTAATATATAGTATAGTAATTAATGTATAGTAATGTATAGTATAATATAGTAATGTATAGTACAGTATAGTAATGTATAGTATAATATAGTAACGCAAAAATCCCTGCAATTTCCGATGCGCATGCGATAGCACATGCCTTTTGCGTGCACCAATTTTTTACGCAAACTAAATATTTTTGCGTTTTTATATTACATTACAGAAACGCAAACACACAACAACACACAGAAATCTCGTGCGATAACGCTCGCGATTGTGTGCGTGATTTGGTTGCGTAGTAACTATGGGGGAACTGTGTCCTCCGCACATCGTTCATTTTCCACTACAGAGGTTTTATCCTCCGTAACATCCATAGGGATCTCATTGTACAAATTTACCACTCTTGGCAGTAAGTCAATATTTGTCCTTCTTCTAAAAGCTTCGTATGTTGATCTGGTGCAGAGTGTTTGAGGTTAAACTGATGGAAGGATTCGTCTGGGGGAGTCAAGAGATTAAAACATTTTTCGCTTAATTAAGAGTTCCATAAGTGTATGAGGAATTTAAAATCCTCCTTCAAAGTTTGCACTCAGCCCCTTCTCCCCATGTGCACCTTACAGGAGAGACATAAAAGGATTCCTTCCTCCAGTGCCACCCTACCCCCTTCCAATTGTTTGATGTGGACTGAGGAAGCAGATTGGAAAATGTTTGCAAAGCTGTAAATGGCGCGTGTTAACCCCTTTTTATTGCGACGCACAGAAATCTGGGAGGAATCACAGAGCATAACAGTTTTACTTCCCCTTTAGAGTTTGTGAACCAGAGAAAATAAATTGGAAGTCATTGCCATTAAAATGAATTAAGTCTGAAACCACAAAACAGGAACTTTACTGCAACAAAATCCAAGTACACACTTTAATGATAAAGGGCCGATTCCACGTTCACAGTTGGGAATGGTTGTTACCTTTGGAAAATTCTCGGCCGGCCCCCTGTGGTAAAGTATAAGGGAGTTGGCCAAAGGGAATGTAGCAGTCCTGGATTGGTTATTCCTACCTCACAATATTGTTTTGTTGAGCAACTACAGCCCACACAGTTTTCATCTGCCAGCTTAGTGTCCTGGGCCTTCCTGTATTAAAGATAGTGCTGAAGCACTCAGGAATCCCTGGCAGAACAAGCTTTCTTCATGCTGGTGCTTCTTATAGAAATGATATTGGGAGGTAGAAAGTTCCAATCCAACCTCCATGCATATTTAAACTTTATACGCACTATAGTTCTCCTTTAATACAGGGAGAACACTGTGGACTTTGTGTAGCCTGATCTTTGAAAAATGACAGAATTTGTAAGATTGTGTCTGTCATCTTTTTGTGACAGTGTGTACCCAGCTTAAGGCCTATGATGTTCCAACACCCACCGGGTCCAATCATTTTGCTACTGACATTTCCCCAGCAATGTCAATTACAAACCATGATCTGTCCTGGAAATGTTCTGGAACATGGTAAGGTAAAACCTCCAAATCACATGATGTTATGATTGTTTCGTTGTTTATGGACTGAACGAGGGAGTGTGTAGCTATTATTAAGCTTGGCATACACAGGTAGATATTTCCAATAGATTAAATCAGAAATACCAGCCAGTGCATGGGCATCTGTTTGATAGACTGCCTGGCAATATCAGAAAGTCTATCGACTAGAAGGGGATCGTACCATATTGTGAATATTCCATTTGTGGCCACATTATCTAGAGTAGATTTCAGACTGAAATATATTCTGTGCAGGGTGGTTTAGTACGATCATAACTTCTGATAAGGAAAACCCAATCTATTGTGCAGCCATCTTGTATGGTTTATAGGCTGCCTAATGTTAGCAAAACAGATTTATAGCAGATTTTGCATATGTTGGTATTTTGCATATGAACAATTTCAGGTTTGGTCAATCGTCAGTACTAAAAAAGACACAATATTCTTCAGATTATTGTGTGCAGTCCTCAGATTTTATTAACTTTTCTCAGCCTAAAAAAGGCTCACTCTTTCCTGTTTGTTCACACAAGTAGATATGTTTAGCTTGAACAGCAGTTGGAAATAGTCTGTCAGTTGTTGGTATTCTAAGCATTCCCAATGGGAAATAATGGGGTGCCTATTATCTGCTTATGGGTACCTGAAGGACATGACATCATAGATTAGCAGACCAGCCTGGAATCACTGCTGGTTGATGGGAGCCCAAAATACAGGGGAAGAGTAAAACTGTAGGTAGGGCTCTCCTGGGGCAGTTGTCACATGACCCTTGACATCATCATGGGACCATGGCAGCATTGCATCCTAAAAAGGCAAGTGACATCACTTTACAATCTAGGAAGGACCTATGTGAAAACATCTCTCACTGACCTCACATGACATGTGAAATCATTGTAAAGAAGCCAGTTTAAGTGTGGAATGTTTGATATGGACGCCTCCAATAACCAGACTGACAGACACACAAACCCATCACTAATAGTTGTTCTAGTTCTAGGAAATGCAGCAAGACAACAGAACAAAAGAAATGCATTATGGAGCCGACACAGGTTTCTTTGTATTGAATCTTTGAAGTTCTTGCACTGTGCCAGATTTTAGAACTGCTCTATCGCCTACAAAGGGGCAAGTTGGTACAAGCACAGCATACGTGGGGGGGGGGACAGCCACAGACCACATCATAGACACACAGTGTTAAAGGTGTGGGAGCCTCTCACACAATGGGTGGAATATTCCAATGTGAATGGGGGGGGGGGGGGTTAAACCTCGCCTGTTACAAGTTCTAAAATACTATAAATACTGGGGAACGGATAACAACAAATTGAATGTTCCAAACACATTTTCATTTCAGTCGCTGTATAGAAAGCTAAAATATATGATTAACCCTACAACAAACCCTGCTTAAAATGTTCACACCCAAACTGTACTACAAAGCACACACATCTACCCGAGACTTTACAGCTCCTATAAAACTACAGATACCACCAGTGGATGCTGGAAGATGTAGTTCGGAGACCAATGGGACATCTATACTATTCTGCAATCTACACATTCAACATAATCAGTCATAAGTTCAGTCAGTCATTGGGTTTGCCTTTGAACCAAACTCCACTTCTATAATTAGCTTTGAATCAGAGCCAACTAGTGTTTTATCATCGCTATCTGCAAAATTTCAAGTTATTCCATTTTAACATAAATTAGGGAAGACGAGGGAGTTGTGATTCTGTATCAAGTACAGTCAATTACTCACAGTTCAAAGAGGTTGAAACCTTCCCTTTCTATTGAAAGGTTCATTAAAAGTATTTGTGAAGATTTACCAGAATTCTGATCTTGTGACTGGGGCTAATGTATTGTCCATTAACCAGTAGAATCCAATCGAAATTTAGCTTTTAAGCTGGGTACACACGATGAGATATCTCGGTCCGATCGACCGATTGTTCAGTGTATCGGTCGATCGGACCGAAATTATCGCATTCGAATGTGCCCATGTCCGAATCGGACGAAAGGACGATTGGACAGGGTGGAAAACCTCGTCCGATCGTGTGGTCCTCTATGGACCGCACGATTGGTAGCAGTGACTATCGGACGCGGCTGCTTTTGCCGTGACCGACAGTCCTTCCTCCTGGCCGACCGGTCGAAAGTATCAAACGGTCGGTCAGGAGGAAAAATCGCTAGGTGTGTACCTAGCTTAAGACAGACATGTAAATGAGACAATAGAGATATGAACTTGGGTCCCTAAACTCGTTCTGGTGGGCCCCTGGTCTTGTCCGACACTGCCGTCAGGTAAGTCTGTCTTTAGACATTGGATAGCTTAACTCTTTAATATAATCTGCTAGAGTCTTTTTCATTCAAATGCTTATAACCGGGATACCCTAATTTGTAAGCAGTGGTAAACGTAGACTTCTTTATGTACATAACCTTTTCATTCCTGGATATTTGCTATGTACAAATCCTCTGTGGTCTCCACCTTCGTACTCGTTACCTAAGTGAGATACAATTAGGTTCCCCTTGGTTTATTTATTCTCTCTTATTGAAGGTGTGTTTGTTTTTCACAGCAGAAAGGCAACTTTCTATCCGCCACAGAAACCTGAGGAGCTGAGGAGTGGCGATTACGGTAAGGACACTTGGAGAAACAAAAAAGGGATCCAGGGGAATGCTGGGACACGATTCTAGGTAGAATAAAAGAAAGAAAGATGAAAGAGAGCGAAGAGAGAGGAGCACTGTACAACTGGGAGGGGAGAGGGACGTAGGAGCTTAAAATGTCACTTGGTTAAAGATTGAAGGTCCCAAACAAAGAATTTCCCATACGTCTGGGTTTTTCACTCCTCCTCCCCCAATTCTTCACACACTTCACCCTCTACCAGACCAACCAACCTTACGCACAGTTTGATCTTGAAATAATTGTGGGTTTGTAAAGTGGGGCCGTATCCCAGACATGAAAGAGACGGAAAGACTTTATTTGTGTTTGCAGGGGAAAGGCGTGTGCAGATAAGATAACGTGGGGCAGCGACAAATAACTATACAAATAAGCAATGCATATTTATGAGATATATATATATATATATGGGGTAAACTATATCCTAACACAGACAGGAGTCATGTGATGCTGATGACATCGCTAAGCAGCAATTATAAGGGTTTGATGTACAGGAGATTCCTGGCTCTTGTGTATTATGGGAACATTCTGTCCCATTAGGGGTGTAGCTACCAATGGAGCAGCCACTGTGACCACAAATGGGTCCTGGAGCCAGAAAGGGCCCCAACCTTAATTTAGAATCAGATTACAGTTTTTCTGGGGCCCAGTTACACTTACACCAATATGCTCCAGTGAAAATAATTTGTGCGTTTAGAATCTGAAAAGGGAATATATTTTATTATTATGGATTTATATAGCGCCAACATCTTCCATAGCGCTTTACAATGACATGGATACATTCGCATCAGGCCCTGTCCGAAGAGCTTACAATCTAGTTAATAATTATTATTATTATGGATTTATATAGCGCCAACATCTTCCATAGTGCTTTACAATGACATGGATACATTCGCATCAGGCCCTGTCCCGAAGAGCTTACAATCTAAGCACATTTATTGACACATACAACCTATCAGTACGGGCAGAACATACAAACTCCTTGCAGATGTGTCCAAGGGTGGAATCGAACTCAGGACTTCAGCGCTGCAAGGCATCAGTGCTAACCAATGAGCCACCGTGCTGCCCAATATATGATTGGCTGTTGTTTCCAATCGATGATTAAGGAGAAGTGTAGGTGGTCATTAGTCAATATAAGCAACTTTGCTGTAAGATTTCACATTTATTTAATTTGCAACTAAATGCATTATCCTGTATGTCAATAGGCCAGGGAGTATTGTAATACCTTTCAATTTATCTCTCTCCAGAGAACAAGACGCCACTGAGGCCCATTTCTAGAGACAACGCCCCGCTGCGCTGCCAGCCAAGCCTAACACAAAATCCTCAGCGGTTTTATTATCAGATCCTGGATCTTGTTCACCTGCTAGAGAACAAAACACCCTTTGCTGCCCAGCAGATTCTGCAACTTGCCATTCAAGGTAAAAACCGTACACCCATTCTGATCCAATCACAGGAGGAGGGGGCAGAAGGGCACACGGGATTCTGTGCAGCAGGTAAATGGTTAACAGTATTGTCTGCTGGTTTCTAGGTAACAGCCTGGTAACGCGGCCTGGTAATTCAGGTAAAACTAATCTGCACAGAATGGGCTAAAAACTCCATCCGGCCATTGAGATTGAAAAGATTCCAAGTTGAAAATCCAGCAGACCTTGGTTCCCACAGCACAGACTTTTACATGGGAAAATAATAAAAAATAATTCTAACAATAAAACCTTCCATTACACACGAGGGTCACAGTGGGTTAAATATATTACTTATATTTATTGGGGTTGGTATGTTTGCTTGAAGGGGTTAAACTTCTGTCTATAAACCCAATAGCTATGGAACTGTGTATATGGAACTGTAACTACTTTACAACCCACATTCCTTTTAGAAATATGTGACTGATAAAGAGCAGTAATCCACTTACTACACTGAGCAGCCCTACAATCTGGTATTAGGCAATAGGATATACAGAGACCTAGGATTGGGGTAGGGATACTACCTACACTGGTATTAGGCAATAGGATATACAGAGACCTAGGATTGGGTAGGGATACTACCTACACTGGTATTAGGCAATAGGATATACAGAGACCTAGGATGGGTAGGATCCAACTACCTGGTATTAGGCAATAGGATATAACAGAACCTAGGATTGGTAGGGATACTACCTACACTGGTATTAGGCAATAGGATATACAGAGACCTAGGACTGGGTAGGGATACAACCTACACTGGTATTAGGCAATAGGATATACAGAGACCTAGGACTGGGTAGGGATACTACCTACACTGGTATTAGGCAATAGGATATACAGAGACCTAGGACTGGGTAGGGATATACCTACACTTTATTAGGCAATGATATACAGGACCCTGAACTGGGTAGGGATACTACCTACACTGGTATTAGGCAATAGGATATACAGAGACCTAGGATTGGGTAGGGATACTACCTACACTGGTATTAGGCAATAGGATATACAGAGACCTAGGACTGGGTAGGGATACTACCTACACTGGTATTAGACAATAGGATATACAGAGACCTAGGACTGGGTAGGGATACTACCTACACTGGTATTAGGCAATAGGATATACAGAGACCTAGGACTGGGTAGGGATACTACCTCCTACACTGGTATTAGGCAATAGTATCCCTACCCAATCCAAGGTATATCCTACCTCCACTGTTATTAGGCAACTAATACTACAGACTGGATACACAACAGGTCTACAGAATAATAATTACTCGCTGGTCTGTTGGTAGAAAGAAAAACTGCACAGATAATATTTTTGTCCGATGCCCAAAAATTACTAACATGTCTGATTTCGAGCTGTCGAAAATTCATCATAAAAAAATTGTTCACAACAAATATTTTGTCCCAGTTGACTAAATTATTGCAATGGGCGTCCGGTCGTGTTGTAATATTGCCCCAGTCATATATAGCCAACTGCTACACAGGATTGCCAACCAGAGCGTATAGGCATATTGCATGTTACCAGCCCGCTACCTGCCAATTGCAATCTTCTGTATGGGGCTTTACTTGTGTAATAATTAACTTTATAGGGCAACTTTACCCCTCAAACAATAAAACTTCAAATCAACCTGAAATTCTACCTGATGATGTTATCTCTGTTTCTGCTTCCTGGGTCTTCCAGTTAGCAGCTGTCAGTCATGAATGTAATAGATGACATCACAGCCAATTACTGAATACTACTCGCTGCCTCCTCTGAGCATGTAAAAGCTTAAAGAGCTTGAAGGAGGCCCAGAGGGAAAGGTAGAGAGCATCATTTATCTGCATAACAGATAAGCCCTACATCTGTCAGCTATTTATTTATAGTTTTGGGGGATAATTAAAATCATTTTTAATTTGAGTTGCGGGCTGATCATGTCCTTAATATACTAATATGGAAGGGCAATAGTATGGAAGGGCAGACTTCCATCAATGCATCTTTTCTGCATTAAATTAATACACATTTTGCATGGGTATGGATAAATGCAGACAGTATGGCAACTCCCAAAAATCCAGATATAAATGTATACACGAAAAGCCCAATGCTTTTCCCTGTTTCAGATATAAAACAGTTTATCTTGTGCAGTAGATTTTGCCAGTTGCTGTTTATTCTGTACATTATTTATTATAAATATCCTCTCAGCTGGAAGTAGCACAATTCAATGTCCTTTACAGTTTCCTGCCTGTCCCAGCTCAGCTATACCCTGACCCCGTGTTGCCGTCTTCGCGTGTTAATTGTTAACAGAATCAGCATGGTGGAGCGCTTACCCTTTAAGGAGAGAGTTTTCCCATCTATGGGGTTTTATCTGCTCAGCATTGTATAAAAATAAATCAGGAATTTCAGGGGGAAAAAAATATTCTGGTAATTTAAGGGATTTGGCTTCTCAGAATCTCCCCCTGGGACTGATGATTAATTCAGCAATGCAGTGACATGTGATCAGAGAATCCAGCTCTGTCATTGGACAGTGCCCTTATGGTCAAAGACACAGGTCAGCGAACAGTAAATGACCCCTCTATCCAACAGGTTGAGACAAAACAGTCTCCCTTGTAGGGACTTAATCTCCCAGCTTAGCTAATTAACGGAAAAGTAAACAATAGGATGCTTCTCTACCACAGCGCATGCTATAACTGGGATGTTCAACACAAGAAAAGTATGGGGGAGCACACTACATAAAGGTAAATTCACAAAAGTTTATTGGAACCACACATACGTTTCGGGACGCCCTGTCCCTTCCTCAGCGAAATGTTGTATGTGTGGTTCCAATAAACTTTTGTGAATTCACCTTTATGTAGTGTGTCCCCCATACTTTTCTTATGTTGAAGATTCGGTTGTCCCTGGGAGTGGAGGGCCAGGGGAATCGCACCTACTCACCTGTCTGGCATACAAGCCAACAGCGGTGTGCTGGAGTGTTCCTTTTGACTGTATTTGGATTTGACAGTTGACATGCCAGCCAATGAGTGAATGTTACTGTAATCCCCTATCTGCCTCTTCTGAGCATGCCCAGGCTCAGTACGGGCTCAGTACGGGCTCAGTACAGGTTTCTAAATTGCTCAGTTTCCACAAGGCACCCAGAAGCATAGCAGGCATACAGTAATGAATTCATAGGACAAACTATGATATATCAACATATTTTAAAGAGGCCATTCATTCTAAAAGATGTTCTTATGAGGGTGGAGTTGTCCTTTAAATATTGGTTGGCTATAAAATCTTGCAGCCATTTGCTGGTGTATGGGCTGTTTTACTGCAGTTAGACAACATCTGATTGGTTGCTGCTGAGCAAACTTTTGCACCTTTAGGCTGAATACACACCAGCAGTGTGTATTCAAACAGACTCGACCGACTGTTCACCATTACCAAGTGGTCTGCTGGGAAAAATAACTGACTCTTGCGACAAAATTAGCCGTGGCAGACAGTTTGCAGCGACTGATAAGGTGACTAGGGAACTGCACTATGGGCTTTATTTTCCACCATACCTGACTGTCCGTTCATCTAAGTGCCCATAAATAGACTATCCAATTTACACTGTAATATTGGGTTGGTCGGTCCAAAAAATTGTATGGTGTGTACCGAGCCTAAAGCTGGGTACACACATGAGACATCTTTAAAAGAGGTCAGACAGAATCTGTGGAATCCTACACAGTCCCGAGCATTCTCATTGTAAAGCATAGGGAAAGCAATCCGGAAGCCAACAGTAAACATTCACCGTCAGCCCTCAGGAACCATCTGAACTGCGGTACACACATTAATGATAAAAGGCCAATCCCGTTGGTACCAACATGATTGCCACTTTAACCCTAATGTGTGTACCCAGATTTTATTGCATCAGCCCCTTAAATTCTGAAGCTATTAGTGAGGCCTCAGATTACTGTTTTACTACAAGTGCTCCCTGCAGAACGATGAGGTGGGATTTAAATAAATTGGAGGAGGTTGGGTGGTCTTTAGACATTGTTAATGGGCTTGTTGAAAGCTGTAACCTATAAAATGGCAATAAATAGCTATTACACTAATCCAAGGGGGTGTCACTCATAAATCATCACAGTGCTTTAATGTATTGTCCGACACTACCCTCCCAACTACATCTGTCTTCACCTTCCGCAGCCCATGCAGAGACCCCCACACTGGAAATCATAGGGAATGCAAATACTTCAAATATCAAATAGAGAAATACCAAAATGCCCTGTACAAAAACACTTAATAATAAACCACGTATATATTATCTAACTGCAAAAAAGCTTTTATCATGGATTATTATAGTGTACGGACCCATATCTACCATACAGCTACAGGGTTGCAACCTAAGCCACTGCACCCCTATGAAATGCGCATTAAGAAAAATAAGTATCCTACGGTTAACTTCCCTTTAGGTGCTCACCCCTATTTGTAAAGGGATTAGTATGTGACAGGGTTTCCCACAGCCATTAGAAATAAATATCAAACTATAAAGGGGAACTAAAGTCACTTCTAGGATTTTGCTTGCAGGAGATTCTGGATTCACACGTTCGTTATAGGGGTCCAAAGACAGAAAAATAAATGGCTTCTCCTGCCATGATTCTGCCTTTCAGGAACTACTGCTGGAATTTATACACAGGGTTTAAGTGCTGCTATTTACCTTTATCAATGAGGTCATTGTGAGCACATCCTAGATAATGGATGGCTCCGACCTGTTGTTACATGTACTGAAAGGGGAGAAAACTGTCACACACACACATCCTGTGATTTACATCTGCTGGAACAATCTAAAATGTTTGTGGCCTCACTTGCCTCCTTAGGGCTGTGTGTACACTGCTCCATTCATTTCCCCTTTAGTGAGAGGTCTATAAAAACAAATGCAATAATAAACTACGCAACAAGCGCTTAATAGCCATTTTCTTATTCTGCACATATTTACATTGTCGGGATTTTTTTAAGGACGTTTTTTCAGACTTTTTTGCTTTGGTTCCTTCTGCCTTTTATCCTACATGTATGCGAATATGTATACACAGATGTTAAAACATTAGACACAACAAATAAAGTTGCATAGGCTATTCTAAAAAGAAAGAGTGCACATACTTATCACACAACACAAATGTTAAGGCACCAATTTACTGTACAGAGCTGCGTCCCCAAGTGGCGCTTTATAAATAAACAATAAATACATACATACAATATAACAATGTGGCCTTTTAATGGACAGAATGAGCATCACATGCAATCAAAGGATCAATACACACAGGTAACATTGTAATCTTACAGATTCTGTCTGTCATTTTCCAGAGATTGGGACTGTGTGTACCCGGCTTTTCAATTTGTACTAACATTGCAATTGTATAAACTGAGTCTGCTTGACATACAAAAAAAAAAAAAAATTGCCAAAAAATAAATAAAATAATTGAGCGAAAGTACGACTGGTTGTTTTTATACAACCTTTCCAAACCCAAGTTTATTCATCAGGCATGATATAGAACTGTACAAGCTCAAGTTTACCCTGACAGGTAAATCTTAACATATCTTTTGAAATTTAAAGAAGTCTTAAGGCTTTATAACCCAGAAATTGTAGATTTATATAAAGTATCACTTAACGTTCAAAGGGATTTCCTTACAGAAAAATAGCACTTTAAAATGTACCTTTCTTTCCAGAGGGCAAATCCCAGGTGAGAGTGAAGGTGTTTAAATTGTGTATTAGTGAAACATTCACATAAAAAGAAGATTCTGGTCTAAAATCCAGGTAGTGATTTAGCCTTAAAGGACAACTAAAGCCTCAGAACAACATTGAATTAGAAGGCAGATCTCCTTGTTATAAAAGCAGTAATCAGAGTCTCACCTCTCATTTTAATATGGTTGTTGAGAAATGTAACTTTCTAACATGAGGTTTGTATCTTATTTTCCAGTGTTCCAGTATCGCACCATGGGGTCACTGACCATTATGTTCTTTACACATGCTCAGTCCTACGATACTGTTGGAAATTGTTACAGTTGGTCACACCCACTAGTAGCCTTTAGCCAATCCTTTCACAGGACAGAATAGGCAAGGGAGCATGTGACTGAGATCAGGGGTGTGGCCAGTCACTGTATATACACAGTTATTTCATCCAGTTCTTCAAGGGGGTTACATTTCCTTTAATGCCATTTACTGTATTGATATTTTACAGTTTATTGGTGTTTATAGGGGTTATATATTCAGATTCTGGAGTGTAGACATTTGGGTTTAGTTCTCCTTTAAATTTAAGGCATGGCCTATTTAAAAATGGTTGCACTTACAGATCTGCTCTTCTCCATGCCCCCATCAGTTCTTCTGACATGTATAATAAGGGGTGTGGCAAAATTGGGGGCGCAGAGAGCCCAGGCATCTTTAACTATAGGTGGGTACACACATTCCCGATAAAGGACCATTCCTGTCTGTACTGACTCGAACGTTCTGCATTGGCCATTTCAAATGAAAAAGTTCCAAAAAAAAAGGTCCCCCCCCTCCCCCCCCCCCCCCCCCCGTACCAAAGTATAGGGAGTCTACCGCAATCATAGAGTGTATGGCAGTCACAAACAATCTCCCTATACTTTATAAGGATATTACGCCACCGGGGAGTTCCATAACCATATAGAAGCACGAGGCCGCAGGCTGGGTGCTTTTATACAGAGCATGGAACCCAGAGGTGAAGTAAATATGTATATTACACTGTTGGTAGCGTAATATTTCTTATAATACATAAGGCCAGCCAAAAAAAACCTGCCCACTCACTACCACTGTCTCCCCCTCCCTGTATTAATCATTTTTATAGGAATCCTTGTTTAGTGTATAAATAGTTAATTAGAGTTCCTATTGAAAAGAGAAAGAATGACCGAACATCGTCTGTCAATAATAAACAGGGATTCCTATATAAATGACTAATACAGGGAGAGGGAGAGACAGGGGAAGGGCAATGAAATGCAGGAAGTCACTTAGTGACATCACTGAGTGACTGTAATATAGATTCTCGCCACTGCACCTCTACATTGAAATGCCTAGCCTTATGTATTATATACACTTTAGGGTAGGTTTTTTTTACTACCCTTTAATTTAATTTGTTTCTTAATAGACATGGTATAGAAATTGGAACTTTTCATTCTTTCTATAGAACTGAACCTTTCCGCTTTATTAATACGAGTGTAAAATATAACAGAACATAAAACCTACGGAATTTAACACAAAACAGACTGTTCCCCCACACATTGCACAAGATTCAAATATGAACACAGTTCCATGTTGTTAGAAAAGGCACTCTCTCTTCTATGGCATTCGGAATAAAGGATCCCTGACATTCCCACACCTATCAACAGATTTGTTCTCAGAAAAGGAAAAAGCCCTTGGGTTCCAATTCCTTTAACTACTTATTTTCCTGCAGCAATGACTGGTATGTTAGGAATTCACCGGAATATCCCCAGGTGACAGCCAACCTGTGCCAGGTAATGATAACAGACCTTGCTACCCTGTAGCCAATAAACTTTGCCCATTCCACCCCCCAAAATCATTTAAATGTTCAGGGATAGAACCTTTTGTACATGTAAGTTATATCTCCATACTGCACAGGCTTACAGAAAACAATATGGTAGATTACAACCAAACATACAAATGAAAAATTCACAGAAAATTACGATTCTTTAAAGACGTATAACGGATCCTTTTTATCCTTCCAGCATATGAATGAACTCACTGGGACTTGCCTGAGATAAATAGAGCTCTTGTTGTAAATCTCCCTGGACAGACCAGAGCCCGAGCAGGTACAGACTGATTCTAGGATACCTGGAATTCCACACAGGGAACAAAGACATTCCAGAATCCTTGGCTACAAAGTAACAAGGAAGAGGGGCAGCAAGCCTTCATCTTCTCATCTTTGTGATCCAAAGGAAACCTCATCAGAGAACGGTAATACTCTATACGGCTCTCCAATCTGCCTCCTTTTACCTAACCCACAGCTTAAGATACAATGAGACTTGTAGCCTGTATTTGACAGCTTAGAAGGCATAATAAACCAAGTACAACCCATTCAAACATGCCTGTGCATCCAGGTCATGGTATATCTGTTGTATTCAGTAAGATTAACTGGATTTAAAGTTAAGTTCCTGAAGACATTTCGCTAGTCGTCCGATTGGATCTCTCAATTCAGAATGACTTGTACAATTTATTGCCAACAGATTCTTGTACAAGTCATTCTGAATCGAGAGATCCAATCGGATGACTAGCGAAACGTCTTCAAGAACTAAACGTTAAGTCCAGTTGATCTAATTGAATACAACAGATATATTCCATTCAAACAAAGAAAGACCTGATTGTCTGGTGGATAACCGGTACGGACTACATGCCGTCCCATTGACTAGAATAGACGGAACATTGTACTTTGAAAATAATTTATCACCAGGACATCACCTTGTGCCAAAGTAAGAATTGACAGGAAATATCTTATCTAGGTAAGAAAATCAGCTACATTTACAATATAATCCCCGGGATATTAGGGTTACGTTCAGACGAACCCCACTCAGGCCTTTTATTAGCAGCTCTCATATGGTTCCAGACATTAAAACATCGCATAACCTCACGCTTAATGAAACATCCACATGCTGTTCATGTGAAAGTGGCCATGGTATGACTTTTCTAGATTATGGTATATCCAGAGAAAACCATTAAACTCCATATTTACAGTCCCAGTCCAGTAAAGAGATAACAAATAGAATTTAATCAAAATAAAAAAAATAAATGACCAAAGCAGATCTTCACTGAACCTTTCCCAACTGCCCCATCCGGGTACCAAGAAACCAGCTTGTTCAGATCCACAACCACGTTATTACCCAAACTGTGCTCCAATGGGAAAAGCGTCAATGGAATCAAACAGTGTGTGTTTGTGTGTTGGGGGAAGGGATTCACAGTACACAATGAACCCCACGTATTTGGGCTGAGCTGCTTCTCTGTTGGTGGAGGGGAACAATTGTTAGCGTTAGAGACCACCTTATTGATGGTGGGAGGTCAGGCTATCAATGAGAATTCTTCCTTCATACAGAAACAAAAAGGCCACAATGAGCAACTAGATGACCAAACCACTAATAATGACCACCATTCAACTCCATAGAATGAGACTCTATGGGGACGTCCCCCAAATATTTATCTGTGCCAATGCTTAGATGTCAGGCCCTGTACAGCCAACCAGTCCTTAAAATAGGTTTAACTGTACTCGGTCTGGATTAACCATTAAAGACAATAGTATGTGCTTATCACCATGAAGGTCGTAATCCAGCCCTGACTGTACTTAGAAATATAAAGAACCATACAGACCTGTCCAAGATCCAAGGTGACGTTGACTTCATTGTATTCGAACCCACGGGACAGTGGCGGACTTTGCCACCAGCGCTCTGTTCCGTCGATCGCATTGGTGATGGGATGCGCCTTATCTCTACTGCTGGCCATACAGATGTCACAGTACTGCCCCTAAAACACAAAATTAAACATTATGGATTAGAATGGGGGTGGAACAAACTGTCCTAAAAATTAGACTGGGTGGGTGGATCAAGAATGGATTTTAAAAAATCATGTTGTGTGTGCACAGCCTAAGGGCTAGGCCACGCTAGCGCGTTTTTCGCACGTTTGTGCCCGCGTTTCGCATTTGCGCCCGCGATTTTCGCTAAAATGGAAATCCCGGGAACACAAAAATTCCTGCGATTTCCGATGCGCATGTGATTGCGCGTTCGCATTTTGGTAACGCATGCGTTCACAATTTTTGGTGCGTTAATGCATGCTTTCCATAATGCAAAGTGGTGAAAACGCATGCGCAAAACGCGAACACAAAATGCACAAGAATCGCGCACAAAATCGCGTGCGATACCGCTCGCGATTTGGTGCGCGATTCCTGTGCGTTGCAGTGTGACCTCACACTTATAGAGGGCAGAATCAGCCTGTAGGTTAGCATTGCCTTATTTTAAATCTAGGAAACTTACACACTGCAAGGCTAAGGTCAGGAATGCCGGTCAGGAATACCTGGTTGGCCTGTGTGTTGGTCAGTTCATTAAATACGGTTTGGTTGCCCAGATTGTTCCAAATAGAAATACTGAGCAAATAATACTTATAGGGCTGGAGACACAGGGTAAGATCTTTGTCCCGACTAGTCGCCACTATTGAGCCAGGAAAAATCACTCTCGGTTGCGTCAAAAGTAGCCGTGGCTGACAGTTTGTTGTGACCAATCGTGTGGTCTCTTGTGGATGTGATTTATCAGGATGTTTGATCATTTGTTTGCTTGATGACGACTGGTGTCCAACATTGGTTGCAGCCGGGAAAATAACCACTCATGATTAACTAGTTCCCATCACCAGGCAATGCAATGCAATGCAAAATGTGTGGCTTAGCTGCCTAGCCCTTATTGGTTATAAGGTGCAAACTTTTGCCAGTGCTCTTAATCTGTAGCTAACAAATCGATAGACCAGTTAAGACGTTTGGCTGGGCAAATTAGCGGCCCAAGCAAAATTGTGAACCTCCTATTGAATAACACCTAATATGTGTGGAGGTGGCAACCCTATAATCCTGTTGAGAACTAGGATATTGCATTCCAGTTTATCCACTGCCCAAATTGGTGCCAACTCCCTAATAAAAAAGTCTTCCCAGCAAAATCCTCTCTTGTACAAACATTCCCTCCTTGTTCCCAACACTTTACATGGATCTGCAGCTTTATAAACAATGTGTTTGCAGAGAGTCCCGATAAGTTTAATGATCGCACCTCCCCAGCCTGTCCAGATTACATCCTGCTGGGGAGAACACAACTAAAATCTGCTCTTGGAGGTCCATGTGGCCACTTTAGCTCTCCAGCCTTCAAAGGAAACCACAAAGAACATAGATAAGGAACCCTGGGAGCAATTAACTAAATCAGGGCCCCTTTTGAAAGACAAACTGATTAGAGCCTGAATCCATCACACGGCTCACTGCAGAAAACAAACAAGTTAGAATTAAAGGGGTGGGCTGGGGTGATCACTGCACAGATGTCTCAACACATAAACAGGGCAGCAGGGGGGTTATCAGTAAAATGAGGCGAAGTGAATGGTTTATGAAGA
Source organism: Hymenochirus boettgeri (assembly GCA_019447015.1). Lineage (NCBI taxonomy): Eukaryota > Metazoa > Chordata > Amphibia > Anura > Pipidae > Hymenochirus > Hymenochirus boettgeri. The sequence goes on from CM033476.1 coordinate 92,763,007, forward strand.
CCCATTAATATTGTTAGTGTTTAGAAATAAACTGGGATTCTCTTAGGGAGGTCTCTGGCAGTGACAAGGTTAACACCAGGGTGACCCAGTACACAATGTTGTGAGTGCTGTCGGCCATGCAGACACCTTCACTTCCTGGAGAAGGAATTCAGAGCTGAGCAAAGGGCTGGAAGGAACATAGTAAATCAGTAACCGACTACCAAACTCTCTTTACATTGCCTAGAATGCTGGGAGTTGTAGTGACTAGCAACAAAGCCCCCTAAATGACATTCAGCTCTAGTTAAAAGCTGAAAATGGTGAAACACGCAATAAACTAGCAAGTGCACTGCAAGGTTACTATCATTTACATTCTTCTACAAGGGATCAGGGCGACTTGCAATTGCGTGCAGTGTAGCACTAAACTAGCCCACTGCAACCCATACACAAAAAGCATGGGCACATGTTGAATCCAGTATAACAACTACACTACCCAGCATGCAAAGTGTGACCAAACTGGGGGTAAACCCACAGTCACGATTTCCAGGTCCGTGACACTTATTAAACACACACGCAGCATGTAATGTCGTTTACGTGTAATCAGATTGCAATACGTGCAGCCTTGCTCATTTCAATTATTATCCACATCCTCCAATCAGCATATTTTCTTGATAAGACACAGGTGTGTGGGCTGGTGTTTGATTGGAGGAAATCAACTGTTCATTCATTGTTATCTGACAAATTATTTTCTACCCAGCAGACCTCTGAGTCTTGTAAAACTACAACTCACTGCACCCCTCAAAGTCCAGACACACAGTGTGGATGAGTATATAGAAGACAGCGACCCCAGGGTAGAAATACCAAGTATGTCCTCTTCAATTATGTTATAGTAAAAACTGCTTCTAATTTACACCCTGCTGATATACACTGGTGCAAATTGCAAAAGGGAATAATTGGGCGGAAATGGCAGGGAATAAAGGGAGATGTTGCTGTGTTAGTCAAGATTGGAAAGTTCTCAGAAGGTGGAAGGAAAATACCAGAAAATAAATTAATTGGGGAGAATGAAGGCAAAAGGGGGTAAGACCAGTGCGAGGCAATGTGGTATGGGACATAAGCTAAGTATTAAGAAAGTGTGTGTATGTGTGTGTAGGGGGGCACTTTAAATGCGAGTGACAGGCAGTGATAGTGACCAGGGCTAAGGTGGGCAGTAGTAATATGGCATTATAAAGGGCAGCACAAGGGGCCAGGGGTAAGGTTAGCAAGGCATGAGCAGTGCTAGAGGGGTAGGTTGGACAGTGCTAGAGAAGTAGGACCGACAGTATAGAGGTGAGCAGTGCTAGAGAGGTAGGATGGGCAGTGCAAGAGGGGTAGGATGGGCAGTGTAGAGGTGGGCAGTGCTAGAGGGGTAGGATGGGCAGTATAGAGATGGGCAGTGCTAGAGGGGTAGGATGGGCAGTGTAGAGGTGGGCAGTGCTAGAGGGGTAGGACGGGCAGTATAGAGATGGGCAGTGCTAGAGGGGTAGGATGGACAGTATAGAGATGGGCAGTGCAGTGCTAAAGGGGTAGGATGGGCAGTATAGAGATGGGCAGTGCAGTGCTAAAGGGGTAGGATGGGCAGTATAGAGATGGGCAGTGCTAGAGGGGTAGTATGGGCAGTATAGAGGTGGGCAGTATAGAGATGGGCAGTGCTAAAGGGGAAGGGATGGGCAGTATAGAGATGGGCAGTGCTAAAGGGGAAGGGTGGGCAGTTAGAGATGGGCAGTGTGCAAAGGGAAGGATGGGCAGTATAGAGGTGGGCAGTGCTAGAGGGTAGTATGGGCAGTATAGAGGTGGGCAGTGCTAGAGGGGTAGTATGGGCAGTATAGAGGTGGGCAGTGCTAGAGGGGTAGTATGGGCAGTATAGAGGTGGGCAGTGCTAGAGGGGTAGTATGGCAGTATAGAGGTGGGAGGTGCTAGAGGGGTAGTATGGGCAGTATAGAGGTGGGCAGTGCTAGAGGGGTAGGATGGGCAGTATAGATGGGCACAGTGCTAGAGGGGTAGATGGGCAGTATAGAGGTGAGCAGTGCAAGACGGGTAGGATGGGCAGTATGGAGGTGAGCATGCTAGAAGGGTATGATGGGCAGTATAGAGGTGGGCAGTGCTAGAGGGGTATGATGGGCATTATAGAGGTGGAGGTGCTAGAGGGTATGATGGGCAGTATAGAGGTGGGCAGTGCTAGAGGGGTATGATGGCAGTATAGAGGTGGGCAGTGCTAGAGGGTATGATGGGCATAGAAAGTGGGCATGCTAGAGGGTATGATGGGCAGTATAGAGGTGGGAGGTGCTAGAGGGGTATGATGGGCAGTATAGAGGTGGGCAGTGCTAGAGGGGTTGATGGGCATTATAGAGGTGGGCAGTGCTAGAGGGTATGATGGGCAGTATCGTTGGGCATTTGAGGGTATGATAGGCAGTTCGAGGCAGTGCTAGAGGGGTTGATGCAGATAGGAGTGGGGTATGATGGGCAGTATAGAGGTGGGCAGTGCTAGAGGGTATGATGGCAGTATAGAGGTGGGCAGTGCTAGAGGGGTATGATGGGCAGTATAGAGGTGGCAGTGCTAGAATGTTATGTGGGCAGTGCTAGAGGGGTATGATGGGCAGTATAGGGTGGGCAGTGCTAGGGGGTATGATGGGCAGTATAGAGGTGGGGTATGATGGGCAGTATAGAGGTGGGCAGTGCTAGAGGGTATGATGGGCAGTATAGAGGTGGGCAATGCTAGAGGGGTATGAGGAGCAGTATAGAGGTGGGCAGTGCTAGTGGGATATGATGGGCAGTATAGAGGTGGGGTGTATGATGGCAGTATAAAGGTGGGCAGTGGCTAAGAGGGTTATGATGGGCAGTATAGAGGTGGGCAGTGCCAGTGTTTAATGAATTAAAGTTAGTGATATGTAATTGATGGGGGGGTTTACAGGTATATGGGTGGCAATGCTGGTACCTGGATGGTCTGGCTGGGATCTCCGGACACGGGTCCTCCCACCAATTTGCAGTAAAGATCCTCCAGCGGTCTGCCCTCCTCCCCTTCCCCGCAGGTGGCAGAGGCTGAGATCTTGGTGCCCTCTGCAAGGTTGAAGTAAGGTGGGTGCAGGCTGTAGCCATTCACCCCATTAGTAGGGAGCTCTTGGCTCCAGACCTGTCCCAGGACGCCCAGTAGCGGCACTAGCAGGCAGACCGCACAGGTCACATACATCGTTCCGCTCCCACAGCAACTCCGGACTGGCACTGTCTCCGCAATGGACAGGGGATTTTGGCTAGAGGGCGGGTCTGGGGAGGGACACGCCCTGGGGTGGGACCAGAGGTGCTATGAACTTCTATGCTGTACATCTATTGTATATTAATTACTTATTACACATGGAATATATTAATAGATATTATTATTTAACTATATGCCAAGCATTATTACTTATTAATATTACACATGGAATATATTAATAGATATTATATTATTATTTAACTATATGCCAAGCATTATTACTTATTAATATAACACATGGAATATATTAATAGATATTATTATTTAACTATATGTCAATCATTATTACTTATTAATATTACACATAGAATATATTAATAGATATATTATTATTTAACTATATGTCAGTCGTTATCAATATTACACATGGAATATATTAATAGATATTATTTTATTATTTAACTATATGTCAATCATTATTACTTATTAATATTACACATAGAATATATTAATAGATATATTATTATTTAACTATATGTCAGTCGTTATCAATATTACACATGGAATATATTAATAGATTTATTTTATTATTTAACTATATGTCAATCATTATTACTTATTAATATTACACATGGAATATATTAATAGATATTATATTATTATTTAACTATATATAAGTGCCAGACATTATTTCTTATTATGATCACATATTACACATGGAGTAAACTGTACTAATGGGTATTATACATAATGCCAGCCATTATAATTCATTGTTATTACATGTTATTGTATTGTATATAATATTCTACTACTATTAGGTATAATACTTTACTTATTAATTCTGTCAGTGTCATCTATTGTTTCATTTCTATTAGCTATTAAACACGGAATACTATTACTATATCATATATACTATAAGTAATAGGTATATTATTAATTGTATATCATATATATTTAATAATAAGTAATGGGTATATTATTCAATTTATCTCATATATTTTATAATAATAGGTAATAGGTATATTTTTAATAAGTATATATCAGTGTTATCGGTTATTTTTTTATTTGTATTTCTGAATTAGATGCATAATACTGTTACTTGTAGGCATTTATTTACTTATTATTAATTATTATCACATATCATATATAATATTAGTAATAGGTATGCTATTTATTCATTTTATATCAGTGCCATTATTTATACTGCTAATGAAGTGTAAATGTTGATATACAAATGTAAAGGCTCGTACATGTGTGTGATCACAGGGGGCCGACTTGAGACGCATGATGTGTATGAGCACTTTGTCAGCCAAAATGGCCGTTCGGCTGGGGCTCGTTGATGGTCCGCCCAGAAGATCCCGGATACAGCCCAATCCGACCACCAGATCTTTGGTTACTGTCAGCCTTTGGCCTTGACATCATTGTCGTTGCTTTGACTTCCGACCGGTCAGCCAGGACAAAGGACTGTCAGTTGCGGCAAAAGTAGCCACAGCCGACTGTTCACTGCGACCACCCATGGTTTTCGTATGTGTCCGATTTGTATGACCGGACTGTCTGACATCTGTCGCGGCCCACCCAACAGCCATGCCATTTTTTGGCCCAATCGAAATATCGCCCCCAAAATTGCTTGGTGTGTACACAGCCTAAAGGGAAGGTTTTTAGAAGAGGTGATTGCGCTTTTAATGAGACCCTGGGTGTGGTGATTTATGATTTATTGTCCGTACAGTGGGTCAGATGGAGACCAATGGCAGGTTCCTTGTAAAACACAGTAGGAGAAGTGAAGATATGATGGTGTAGGAAGAGGAAGGGAGTTGTTCGGTGAAAGGCTCACACTTTACTCTTCCTGTTCTAACAATGCAACAGACTTACAGTGAAACCCTATGGGATTGAAAAATCTCAAGCAAAATGTAATCTGCACTACGAATTGTTAGAACTGATCCTCTAACAGATGTGATTGAGATATAATATTCTGACTAATTGCATTGGAATTGCCTGTAAATTTAATAAATTCATGAAATTAGCTACAGTTCATACAGTTTGTACTTTGGTTATACCAAGACCAAAACCATCTCAGGCACATTCATGTGTTATAAGGGATAATGTATCCCCTACTGTAAGTTATAAGGATATTAGAAGTCACTGAGGAGTTCTGTGTCCATCTAAAGGTACAAGGACACAGTTATACAGAGAATTCTGGGTACCACTTATGTATTATACAGGGAACACTGGGTACCACTTATGTATTATAAGGGATAATGTATCCCCTACTGTAAATTATAAGGATATTAGAAGTCACTGAGGAGTTCTGTGTCTATATAAAGGTACAAGGACACAGGCTGAGTTATACAGGGAACTCTGGGTACCACTCATGTTATAAGGGATAATGTATCCTACTGTAATATAAGGATATTAGAAGTCACTGAGGAGTTCTGTGTCTATATAAAGGTACAAGGACACAACTGAGTTATACAGGGAACTCTGGGTACCACTCATGTATTATAGGGATAATGTATCCCCTACTGTAAATAAGGATATTAGAAGACATGAGGAGTTCGTGTCTAATAAAGGTACAAGGACACAAGGCTAGAGTTAACAGGGAACTCTGGGTACCACTCATGTATTATAAGGGATAATGTATCCCCTACTGTAAATTATAAGGATATTAGAAGTCACTGAGGAGTTCTGTGTCTATATAAAGGTACAAGGACACAAACTGAGTTATACAGGGAACTCTGGGTACCACTCATGTATTATAAGGGATAATGTATCCCCTACTGTAAATTATAAGGATATTAGAAGACACTGAGGAGTTCTGTGTCTATATAAAGGTACAAGGACACAGACTGAGTTATACAGGGAACTCTGGGTACCACTCATGTATTATAAGGGATAATGTTCCCTACTGTAATTATAAGGATATTAGAAGTCACTGAGGAGTTCTGTGTCTATATAAAGGTACAAGGACAGACTGAGTATACAGGGAACTCTGGGTACCACTCATGTATTATAAAGGATAATGTATCCCCTACTGTAAATTATAAGGAATTAGAAGTCACTGAGGAGTTCTGTGTCTATATAAAGGTACAAGGACACACTGAGTATACAGGGAACTCTGGGTACCACATGTATTATAAGGGATAATGTATCCCCTACTGTAAATTATAAGGATATTAGAAGTCACTGAGGAGTTCTGTGTCCATATAAAGGTACAAGGACATAGACTGAGTTATACAGGCAACTCTGGGTACCACTCATGTATTATAAGGGATAATGTATCCCCTACTGTAAATTATAAGGCTATTAGTCACTGAGGAGTTCTGTGTCCATATAAAGGTACAAGGACCCAAAGGAATTCTTGTTCACCTTTTGAATGATAAATTAACATAAATTTATTAGACTATCAATTGAAACTGTGATCAGCCATGGCAAAAGTCTTAGCAATCACATCAGCAGACACAGCTTCTAAGGTTGGGTACAAAGTTCACCACTAGCATGCTGTCCGCTGGGACAAACCACCGGGACAAAATTCAATTTCAGTGCAGTTTATTAGTAATAAAATGGAATTTTAGCAAAAGGGAGTCAGGATGTCATATCAGAAACGTTGAATTACCAGGGGCATGTGGAACCATGAGACCCAGTGCAAGTCTCTGGTTACAGGACTAGATTCACCAGATGTAGAACAGCTGCCAAACCGCAGCACAGATAGCTGGTATGCAATGTGCATGATATCACTGATAGACTGTGGGTAACTACAATACTACGTTTTTACCTCTGGTAACTGTCCATACATGTATTTGTAACCAGATATACAATACGTTCTATTCCTTTCTGACAAAGGTATCTGCCTCTTTCCTCTGCTCTTTTTGTAAGCTTAAGCATGTGCAGAGGAGGCAGCAGGGGAAACAGCAGTCAATCATTGGTTGTGATATCCGTCATAGTCTTGATTGACTGCATGGAGGGAGGGGCCAGCTTACTTAAAAAGTGAATCCTAATTTAAAGGGTAAGGAAAGGCTAGATCTATGTGTACTACCCATAATTAGCCAAATTTAATCACTTAAAAGGGCATGTCCGGCATAAAAAAAAAAACTTTGTGGTAGAGCACCCCCCCCCAAAAAAAAAAAAACAAAGGACTTACCTAACCTGGTCCCTCGCCACCTGGGTGCCGCCCTTTGCGCCCAGAGCAGTGTAGCTCTGCGCTGACAGACACTCTACTTCCTGGTCCCGACCAGGAAGTAGAACGTCTCTCAGCCACAGAGCAGAGGTGGAGTGGTAAGGGACCGGGTCAGGTAAATCATTTCAGAGGCATCTTTAACAATTCTTACTATCTGCAGAAAGACCAGGACTTAAAGATGGGGTCGGCAGAAAGTTTTCCATCTGGCACGATCTTCGTTCTTCTGCTATATTGACAATATTGAGCGTGTGATCAGAAAAACAGAAAATAGTTTTTGATATTTTGAGAGATTTAATCAAATTTACTAGCTTCATTAAAGAGATTTTTTTTGGGGTGGGGCTTTTTACACAGTTGATGATGTTCTCCCACAGTCCTTTTATTGAATGTATTAGGAAGCATGGTCAATCATCCATATGGTAATAGCACCCCCAACACGGCCCTATAATTGGAAGTCCTATGCCTTTAATATAAAGCACTGGATGGATGGCCTCTTCCCTAACTATAAAAAGCCAGTGGGCAGGGGGGTACTGTGCATAGAAAAAACAAACTGCAATGCAGTAAAATGCAATCGCACATTATGGGATTCCAAAGTCAAATTTCTATTTTCTCCAGCGCATGCGTTACCGCAAACACAATAGAATGCGTCTAGTGGGAAAGAAGCCTAATTAATGATCCAATTTATTCTGACCAAATGCAGAAGAAATGCCATACTAGCTGTGTGGCCAAATTACCACAAAATGTAACATTACTTTACTAAGCCAGTTAGTACAATATCCTTTACATTCTATACAAATTAGTCAGGAAAGGGGAACGTTTTGTGTGGCTATCACGGATAATATGGTTGTAATCCTGTCTTAACTTTCCCTTTCCCAGTGAGCAGACACTTGGCACAGACAGCCTTGTTTTAGAGCTGGTCCTGCCTGGATGACAGTGGAATTTTATCCATGGTGATTATGGAGAAGCTGGAAATGGAAGGCATTGCGTGAGCAGAGAAATATGTCAGAATTCTCATTCTCTGTCTGCTGAATGTAAATGGACGAAGTTATGAGGAATTATGGGCAGTTTGGGAAGTTCATTTTACGTAAAGTTAGTTTTGCAGGAAAAGGGATTTATTTCTGCTGTAATGTACCAAGAGAAGATGGATGGGAGAGGACTGAAATATGTATTTTTTTGCAGGGGTGAAAGTCTGCCTTGGAATTTGGTAACAGATGGTGACGTTAATCCCCCCCACCATCCTCCAATGGGGATACAATAAAATCCTGTAATATGCCTATTATCACTGCACCGCATTCCATAATATCCCCAGGGATGGAAGTTCTTGTCCAAGACAAAATGGCCGACTGGAATCTATGAAATTTCAAGTGATGTGTGGATATCACCTTTCTAAATCCTAAACGAAACAATTGAAATGGGAGATTGAGCTGAATTTCTGCACGATAAATCACCTGATAATTTGGTTGAATTAGTCGGGTAGTTGAATGTGATTTCTTACTGATTTTTGGTCAGTTCAGACATATCAATAATTCATGGCCACATCAAGCTGTATCAGACAAGTTAATTTAGACCAACAGGCTAGATCTGCTGGGTAGAATGGAATATTGAGAGATATTCTGCATACCAGGGATTTAACTACAAGCCATGCAGTTTTATTAAAGGGCTAGCCCCAAAATAAAATTTGCCTTCAAGCCAAAACACCCCCCAAATGCTAGAAACAGTTATTCTTACAAAGCTGAATACCAATTCATTCTCTTCAAGAAGAAGATATCCTGCCTAATCTCTCTTCCGCAGCTCCCGACTCATCTCATCTTCCTGTTGATCAGCCCTGCCATAGTCTGGGACCGGGGTCAGCCCTGCAGACTTTGCAGTATTTGTTTGCAGCATTAAGACCCAGCAGTTTGGGACCTCACCCTGGGTACTATTAAAGGACAACTCCATCCTCATAATAACACATTTTAGAAATAATGGCCTCTTTAAAATGTGTTGATATATCCTACTTTGTCCTCTGGAATCATTACTGTATGCCTGCTATGCTTCTGGATTCCTCATGGAAACTGAGCAATTTAGTGACCTGTACTGAGCCTGTACTGAGCCTGTAGTGAGCCTGGGCATGCTCAGAAGAGGAAGCTAGGGGATTAAAATTCAGTCATTGGCTGTGATGTCAACTGTCAAATCCATAACTGACAGTTACTAACTGGAAGAACCAGGAAGCAGAAACAGGGGAAACAGGACATTGTGCAGGATTTCAGGTTAGACTTATATATTTCACATTTCAAACTATTACCGTTTAGGGTTTTGGGGGGTGATTTACCTGTACATTTTCATTTGAAAATGGACTTTGACTCCCCTTTAACTGGGAAATTTGAGGGGTATAATTACCCTTTAAAGGGAAAGTTCAGTGGAAAAAAAAATCAATATTTAAATTAAGTTAAATTCTTGGTTTGTATTATGCATACCTAGATATTCTAGATTCTCTCCCGTTTTGAAAAATTGGTTGATTTCATACCCTTTGCTGTTCTCTGCTGTTGACATTAGTGATCTGACATTTCAGGTTCCAATGGTCCTTCTTCCCAGAATGCACCACATCCTTGGAATGTTCCTAACAGTAATTTCTACTGATTGGCTGTTGGATGGGTCACACATGCTCAGATCTCTACTGAGCAACTGAATCAACCCAGGCGCTGGGTCAAGGGCAAAACCATAACGGTCTCTATTAGGGGTCCTGCAAACAGGAAGTCAGTATTTCAGAAGCATTTATTGTTACATAGACAAAGTGTTGAATGGGCAGGTTAAGATCATTGGGATTGAAAATGACTGCTCTTTTTTCTTAAAAGCATATATATTTGCACTAAACGTCCCCTTTAAGCACATCAGGCCCTATGGCTAGGCCACATTGCCTCGTTTAGCGCACGCTATTTTTGGCCAATTGGTCTGGTCACACTAGGTGCGCTGCGTTAAAATCCGCTTACCAGAGCACATGTGATCACTGTTTTTTGTGCAATCACATGCGTTCCAATAATGCAAGATTGCAGGATCACATCACAAGTGCTCCAACCTGCACTCTCGCCAGAAACACACACGCAATTGTGCATCCATTGTGTGCATGATTCCACTGCAATGCAGTGTGGTCTTACCTTATTCAATAAGATGCGGATTTTTTCCATGATATTAATCTGCAGCAACCAATCAAATCTTTTCAACGGTATTCTAACTTTAGTAGACCAGTAAAAAGGCAACATCTGATTGGTTGAGGCAAATTAACAGCACAGACACATTTTTGCACCGCTTCTTGAATAAGCCCAATATTAAAGCAACAGGGCCAGGTAGTGCAAATGTACATGGAACAAAATGCAAAGTATTTGTGCACTACACAAACAAGTTGGTTGTAAGTAGATTATTTAGTAATTCATTTTAAGTAGAAATTAATTTTAACTATGATGCTATGTATGTTGAAGAAAAGAAACCAACCTATTACTTACCTGTACTCCAGCAGGGTGTCATGGCTTCTGGATTTCCATGGAGGGCTGCAGTGTGTTATGGGAAATGCGCTTTTAACCACAATCTGATCACGATTGCAATCCGATTGTATTTTTTTAAAGCAATAGTTGAGGTTTGTACCGTGTTAGCCATAAGTAAGAGAAGAGAAGTAGAGCTATGATACCTTTTATTGGCTAACTAGATAAAAAACGACTCCCGAATGCTTTTTTTTTTTTGAAAGGGAATGTCCACCCCTTTCTTCAAAAATGCATATATTGTAGATTACCCCCCAAAACCTAAAGTTTGTTTTAGAGAAAAGCTTTAAATCGGCTCCCACATGGAGCTATTATACTTACATGCCCCTCCTCGATCCGGGTAAGGCAGTCTGTGTCGGCCATGACTGTGACGTCACGGCCAATCACTGACTGCTATTCCCGGAGCAGTCTCCACTGCAGCTGCTCAAGAACATAAAAGGAACAGAGCAGCCACAGTGGAGTGAGAAACCGGAAGCGTCGGTGGAGCGAGGAGATTGTGAGTATAATAACTCTGGCTGGGAGCAGATTTAAAGCTTTTGACTAAAACGATCTCTATGTTTTGGGGGGTAATTTACAATATATGAATTTTTGAAAAGAGGGGTGGGCAGTCCCTTTAATCTAGTTAGCCAATAAAAGGTATCACAGCTCTACTTTGTGTGCCCAGTCAATGTGGCAACGCAATGTGCAACGGGGCCCATGCGATCCACATTTTTCGCCCATGTGCAGACTACAAAGTCCGTCAGGACCTGGCAGAGGAAGTGGCAGAAGAGCGTGAGATACTAAGTTTCTTACCCAGCTCCTGCAGGTTTTATTGAAGAACAGGAGGTAAGACGCCGCTCCTTTACCTCCCATTCTTCAATAAAACTGAAACCCCTAAAGTAGTTTTCTTAGGTGGACATTCCCTTTAAGATTAAGATGAGGCAGTATTTTTTTCTTTTGTTGCCCTTTCACCTAAAAAAAAATGACTTATTCGACAGCTCTTATAATTCATCCATAGAGATGCTTTGTTGGATCTTTGATTTAATATTGCCTGATAAATGGCTCTGAATGACTACGGAATCCATTCTCCTTTAAAATCCTAACTTGCATTACATACCAGATGGTGCTTACAGGAACTGCACCTGCAGGGTACAAAGCTGGGGTGTGCAATGGGGTAGACTTTATTTTGCAGGAAATGCTTGACAGTATCAGACTGGGGTGTTAATTTAACTAAGTATGTTTCTATGTGTCTTGTATCCAAATGTGAGCATTTTAGCCTAGCACATGGAAGGTTCTACTTCTAGAACACATAAAATATACGTTTATTTTCTAAATAAAATGCTGGGAGAGGTTAAACTGCAGATAGAAATGTAAGGGAGGGAGAATTCTTGGCATTCTGTGAGTGGGGGTATAGAAACAGGTGGCACATAGAGGAACCAGGTGTAGTAATGAAAATCCCTTTATTTACCTATTTCTCCCATGGCATAGATGGGGAAGGATTTACCTGTTAAAAGAAATCTGTTCCTTGTGCCCCATTGTAGTGTTCCCAGGGAATACCAGTGGTTCTTAAACCTTGTTCAATGCAGACATCCCACCCTGCAAAAACTCATTTCAGGGAGGATACCCACCCCCTAAAGCCCCACTCCAAGATTAACGCATAATCCATGTGTACAGACACACACGTGTATACAGACAGACGATCTTGCATACAAACACATGCATGATGCATTTCAACAGACACACACTCATGAAAACAGTCAGACACACATGCATACAACAAGCCATGTCACTATTAAGTGTTTTTGTTCCTTGTTAACCGGTAAAGACTCTGACATCATTGTGCTCCCTCACTCTAATTCAAAACAACACATTTCAGGGAGATTGTATATTATTTCAGGGAGTCAGGGATCTGCCATTAAAATCAGGGAGAGGTGGGATGCCTATCAATGTAACGTGTATTGGTACAATATCATACCATTGAATTTGGCTTATGGACTGAGCAGTTGGGTAACCTGGGAAGTTACTGGAAGTCACCAATGTGAGATATTGGCCATATTGAAAACTAGAAGAACCTGAAATACGTTTGTATTTGGATTATTTGATATGGTCGGTTTTCTTCATTTTACATTAAAAAGGTATAAAAGTTACTTAATGCAAACAAATGAACTTTAGATATTTAAGATGGTCCTTGGACACAGCCTTTCAATTTGAATCCATTGTTTTCTTATCAGGGCGTGATACTTCATCAGGACCAATAAGCTTCCTCTTCTCCTGGAAAAAGTTATAATGGCGCTAGCAGGTAATCTATGCTTCCTTCCTGCTTCCCATGTTCCTCTCCCTGGTGCTAATATCTTAATTGTGTGGGGATGGTGCCAAATGAAGGTTTGGGTGGTAGGAAGGTGTTAACAGAGGAGCTTGGGTAAAGTAAATTCTTGGAACCTCATATTCCATAAACCTTTATTAGACTTTAGTTCTCCCTTTAAGAAATATAAAGCACCTAAACCTATTTTACCACTGCGATAAGGCCAAAATAACACTATCACACATGTAGGGACACCTATTAAAAACACATGCAGCTGAATAAGAAATAATGATTAATTGCAATCAGTGCATTTATTGCGTCCCTATTAGAAAAAAAATGATCTGCCAACCAAGTTGTCACTTTTCCTTTAAAAAATAAACACAAAATCAACATGCTAAAATCTTACTGGTATTTACTTTAGAAGCATTATCGTCATAAATTGTGCCTTTAACAAACTGCTACACAGAATTGTAATATGCCACAGCCTTGCATAGATTGCATGCCCTCCAATATTTACCCTTTAATAGTTACACTTATAGAGACAACATGATACAAAGCTGCAGGGGAGGATAATAAAGTGAACATGATCTTGGCACAGCTCTGTGCATTGTGTTTCACTATAGTGTCCCTATCTGAGATGGACGTATGTCTTTATACAACCTCCAATACTATGTTACAATGTAACAGTTATACAAACATTATGGGTAGGGTATAAAGGTTGGACTAGATGGACATATGTCTTTATACAACCTCCAATACTATGTTACTATGTAACTGTTATACAGACATTATGGGTAGGGTATAAAGGTTGGACTAGATGGATGTATGTCTTTATACAACCTCCAATACTATGTTACTATGTAACTGTTATACAGACATTATGGGTAGGGTATAAAGGTTGGACTAGATGGATGGATGTTATCCAGCCCACTCTCCAATGAACCTGCTATTGTTATGCTATTCTAATGCTGTCCCTTGGGATCAAAGAAATTCCACGTGCAGGATCTAAACCTCCAGCTATTTGTAATATTTGCCGTGGGTCTCATTACCAGTAATCCACAATCTTGTCCTTCTTTCCTGGAAACCTTAAGTTCAAGGCCTGAATGGTCAAACAGCTGATAGAGGGCACCATAGATCACTGCCCCAGTGGGATTATTATCATGGTTCCGGTCTATAACAATAGCTATTTACCTTCCCAGTTATTATTGTGTCCTTCACTTTTGTTTTTTGTGACTTTTTGCAGAAATGGAGTGTCACAAAGTGAGCAGCTGTTGCTGTAAAATCAAACTTCCTGAACATGTGAGTTGCTATAAAAATAACATTGTAATATCCACTGTTAATATGGCTGCAGCGTTCATTCTATTTTGGTTTGAATGTAAAGGTCTAGGGATCATGTCTATTATAACCAGGACTTCATTAGAGCTTAGTGGGGAAATCTGAGGCAAGGGCCGTTTCAATAAGGGATACAGTATCAGCTCTGAGCCAAATCATAAGAGACACCTGGGTCATTCTGTTTTTATGGCAACCTTTTGCTGAATGTCGCACCGTCTCGTCAGTTATAGGGACTGATGCAGTAAGTTTGCCTGTCCTATAAGGCTGGGTACACACAAGCAGATTTTTTTGGCCCAACCATCCGATATTTCTGTGTATCGGTCAGTCCCCCTAAAAAACCTGTACTGATTTTGCCGGTGGTGGCACAATTGCCTGGATCGGGCATTTTGGAAAATCAACGAGGATTGCGCAGTCTCCTTTGGAAAGCATAATTGTGGCAAACTGTTGGTCACGGTGACGTTCACTGCAACCAACAGTGATTTGTCCCAGCCGACCCCTTGATACTGACGAATGGTCAGTCAAGATGAAAGTCCCCCCCCCCCCCATGTGTACCCAGCCTTACTGTATAGCAACCAATCAGATGCTAGCTTCTTACTGGGTTGCAGCGGATTAATAACGGGCAACTTTTTGCACCTTTAATTGCATTATCCCCCACAGTGTATTAAACAAGTGCATAGCGCCCTCTGGTGGAAAATACCAGATTCTTTTTGCATGACATTAAATGTTATTGCCCCATGACCTTCTGGGGCTTTTATTAGTTGTATAAAAATAATATGTTAAAGGGACACGTGGGTTAATGTGTGTTACATGGGCCATGCGGGTTAATGTGTTGTACATGGGCCTTGTGGGTTAATGTGTTGTACATGGGCCATGCACTTTAATGTGCATTACATAGACCATGCGGGTAAATGTGCTGCTGTACATGGACCATGTATTTTCATATAAAAAAGGACTTTATCTGACATGGATCAATCAATAACAAACCCTCCCCCTGTCCCCATATAAATATACATAAATAAAAGAAACGTCTGTGTCTAAATATACAACTGGGATCTGTAGCTAAGGTTTTAGTTTGACGGTTTGGGAAACTGTATCGAGTCTATAAATAACTGGCAGGTCTCAAATCTCAAAACAAGTCTTTCCGTTTCAATGGGTCAAGCTAAGGACATAGAATACTGACAAGTCACAAAACCATGGAACGTGTTATAATATTCATTGCCATAGCATAAGGAATTAAAACCAAAGATGATCCAATATTAAATGGGGCCCTAGGCGTGGCTGTGATATGGGGCCAGGGTGACCAGACATCCCTATTTAGGGCTTGGCCACACAAACGCATGCGATTGCACTTGCATTTTTTCCTGATCATTGGAAACTAGCGTTTTCGGGGTGCATTGCAATTCCGCATTTTTAATCGCAATTGCATGCGGTTTCCTATACCTAATGACGCAAACGTAACAAAATCGCACATGAAATCGCATGCAATTCCGTGTGTGATTGTGTTTCCACCGCAGTGTGCCCATGCCCTTAGATTGGACTGCCCCGACTACGACATAATCTTTGGTACTGCAGTCAGGGCTTATGTTCCAGCCTGACGCATCCTGCATCGGGGCCAATAACATGATTTGCAGGTTGGGTTAAGTAAACCAGAGTGAGTTTAAATGGGTTGCGGGTCAGGTCAGGTAGCGGGTGTGGGTAGGGTTGCAGGTCTGACTAGTTGTGGGTTAGGTCGGGTCCGATTATGGAACCCACCAGCAAATATGTGCAGTTTTGCGGGTCTGAAAAATTTGACCTGCGCAGGAATCACGTGGCAAACATCCATTTTAGATGATAATGGTATGCATGTAGCCGTTTGGTCAGCCGTCATTTGTTAATCCACAGGGTCAGATCACGAAGGACGGAAAACCAAAAGGCCACACACGTTAGATTATTGCCAAAAAGGGACGTTAAATGCACTGCATGGAGCCCCACTCTTCACAAAATGTAAATTCAACTACGGTAATTGAGAGAGTGGACATATAATACTGTTCCTGGGCCCTAAGCAGGAGATTGGGTTTCCTGGTGGATAATATGAAAAGGGAATCTCTGTTAGAACACAAGGAGGATTGTTTCAGGCTTCGAGGAATATACTGTGCACATTTGCCTGTGACAATTTACTCTTTCCCTGCATGACACACACTGAGCATGTTTGTCCCACCGGGAGAGGGTAATAGGGGTAAAAGGAAGGCAGGATTTTACTGATTTTGCACTGGTGCATCTTTTGGTTTGAAAAAGCCTACAAAGACAAGCAATTAAATCAGTTGTTTCTGGATAAATGTACTATTGCCCCATAGCTTATCATGTAGCCTTTGTTTTGATATTTAAGTTAAGGCTATATTTAATTTATTGTGTAAACTTTGTACCAACATTATCCAAGTGGTCCCAGATGTTTGCTGGCATGGAGTTTCAATAGCGGTAGCCATTCTATAAATGGCCAAGGAGGCAGTTGCCCTAATGCTTTAATGTATGTGTGTGTGTATGTTTAGTTTATTTATATAGCGCCACTTGGGGATGTAGCGCTGTACAGTAATAAAATACAACAAGTCATACAAGGGGGATAAATACATAGATAGTTCAGTACATAAATATATACATTATATAAATAGAATTGCTAGAGCTTTGCCACAAGAGGAGAGGAGGTCCCTGCCCCATAGAGCTTACAATCTAGTTTAATTGGGATTTATTCTAGTAAACGAGCCTTCGCAACAGACAGCTGGTTGGGATTTAAATTTTCATTGATTAGTGTATTTGTTTTATTAACATCCTGCTCGCTACTATGGGGGTAACTGGTGCCTCTAATTACAAATGTGCTCTTCAAAATCCTGTCCAATTATAGCCCTTACAGGGCAATGTATCAGGAGCTGGTGTAGCTGTCAGGTGCAATAACATCTGTGATGTAATGAAGCGTCACACCAACCTTTGTTACTTTATAAATTGTTTGCATTGATAATGTCTCTTGGTGCAGCTCTCTGTTTAGTGTCTACACTTTTTATTTATTATTTATTGGTATAAGAAAGTATTTCTTAACAGCAGAGATAGCTCAATTCACACATACTGGGGCCTCTCTGCCCTTTAGATTTGCTTTTTAGCCTTGGCCAAGTGCTGCGCCAGCTGTGACCTTCAGACAAGCTGGGAAGTTTATGAGGAATGTTTACTTAAAAGTAAACTGTCAACGGATCATTCCCCATTGACAAAATAAAATCTCTCCAACTGCACAAGTTTAACCGGCGTTGTAATTGCTAATAGACTATTAGTGGTCTATATCACTGGGGGAAATTATTTAGATGTTAACAGTTGCCCTTTGATTTTAGGCTTTGCTGTAATACCAGAACTGATGTCACAATAGCTCACTTGCCCATCATACCTTTCTGAACCCATCAGCAGAGCCTTATTCATAGAGTGCTGTCTCCCCCTGGAGGAACAGAACAACAGTAACTCTCCTGGCAGCAATAAAGCGGATTTTGTTTTAAAAACTTAGGCCAACTTAGAATTGATCATCTTAAAGGGCACGTACACCCCTTTTTAATATCTAATAGAACCCCCCCCCCCAAAAGCTAAGATCCGTCTTAGTTTGGAAAGATGTTCCCCCGCTGTGTAAGAAGCCTTACAAACCACCGATCCAGCGCCGCAGCTTGCCGCTTCTTCCTGGTATCGGCCGTCAGTCACGGCCAATGGTTGACGGCCAATACAGAAGGAACACGTTAAGGACACGTGCACCAGAAGCAGAGGTGTGGGATAAGCGGCGCTGGATCAGTGGTTTGTAAGGCTTCTTACGCAGCGGGGGAACATCTTTCCAAACTGTATGGATCTTAGCTTTTGGGGGGTTCTATTAGATAATACATTTTTGTAAGAGGGGTGTACGTGCCCTTTAATTAAACTCCCAAATAAATATATTTAGAAATTCATAAAAGACACAAAAACACTTTAAAAGAACTTAATCTCCAAATACCCCACTACAGTAATAATATAGAGATGTATATAATAAATGATTATTGTTCAATATTAGTCTATACGTAACTAAACATAAGTATACTTTTGTCTTTGTAATGTTCCTAATAGGAATAGCTCCCTGACGCAATGTATTCCAACTTGATATGAACTATACTGGGAGATTCCCCCAGAGCGCAAATACTCTGGGCAAATCTCCCGTACAGGATTTACTAAGGCTGCCCGGCTCTGGGTGAATCTACCCGCACGTAAGTATTTAACGCCAGCTAGAATACTTATGGGCTAAGACTCACGCAGCCTCTGGTAAATCACTGTCCGCCGGATGTGCGAGTGATCGTCGATCGGTTAGCGTGACGTAAGGAGAAAGGAGCGCTACGCGACTGCATCGCTCCTCTGTGAATTCCCCGCAAACTCCCAGCCCTCTTTTAAAGGGTATCCTCCACTGGTAAGACCACTTTTTGGTATTCAGTTTAATTGAAGAACAGGAGTTAAGGAGTGTGAATTACCTCCCGTTCTCAGTAAACGTTCAGGAGCTGGAATGAAGGTAAGAAACTTACCAATCTCTTGCTCCCCGCTAGTCCTCTACAGTCCGATGGACTCTATATTCTGCTTGGCCATTGCCTTGCTGAGTACTAGTCCGTCAATGAAATTACAGATTACCGTGACCTAGACGATGGATTTACAGATATAACCGTGACCTGGACGGATGGATATCAGATTACCGTGACTGGACTGATGGATATTACGATATAAACCGTGACTGGACGTGGATATTACGATAACATCCGTGACCTGGAATGGATATTACAGATATACCGTGACCTGGACGAATGGATTTACAGATATACCGTGTGACCTGGACGGATGGATATTACGACAACCGTGACCTGGACGGATGGATATTACAGATACGCCTAAGAACTAGTGACCTGGACGGATGGATATTTACAGATAACACGTGACCTGGACGGATGGATATTTACAGATCCAAACCGTGACCTGGCGATTATACAGATACACACTAGATAACGTACCTGACGATGGATATTACAGATAACAGACTAAACGAACCCGTGACCTGGAGACTGATGATATTAGCATATACACCGGTGACCTGGACGGATGGATATTACAGATAATACCATAATATACACACACCGTGACCTGGACGGATGGATATTACAGATACACCGTGACCTGACGATGGATATTACAGATAATACCACCGTGACCTGGACGGATGTATATTACAGATACACCGTGACCTGGACGGATGGATATTTACAGATAACCGTGACCTGGAGTAATGGATATTACAGATACACAGAAAACAACAACATCGTACAACTAAATGACAGATAACACACCGTGACCTGGCCGAATGGATATACCGTGACCTGGAACGAATGGCTATTACAGATACAACTGGACACTGACGAATGGATTATGAACAGATACACGTGAGAAAGAAACACCGTGACCTGGACGAATGGAATATTACAGATACATACCCGTGACTCTGGACGAATGATATTACAGATATAAAAGAAACCGTGACCTGGACGAATGGATATTACAGATATACCAGTGACCTGGACGAATTAATTACAGATATACCAGTTACCTGGATTGACTGAATGGATATTAGATATACCGTGACCTGGACGAATGGAATATTCAGATATACCATACGAAAAACACCGTGACCACCATGGCCGAATGGATTTACAGATATATACCGTGACCTGACAATGGATATTACAGATATACCGTGACCTGGAACGAATGGACATATTACAGATCACAACAAGAATACACCGTACCTGGACTGAATGAATATTACAGAATAAACCGTGACCTGGACGAGAATATACAGATTACAACGTGACCGACATAAACATTGCAATACGGGACTGCGAATAACATTACAGATATACCGTGACCTGAGGATAACATTAAGATAACCACGTGACCTGGATGATGAACATTACAGATATACAGTACCTCGGATGGATGAATAAACTTAACATATACCGTGACCTGGATGAATGAATATGTACGATATACAGTGACCTGGATGATGAATATTACAGATTAACCGTGACTGGATGAAATGAATATACAGATATACCAGCAGTGACCTGGATGAATGAATATTACAGATATACCGTGACCTGAGATAATGAATATTACAGATATACCGTGACCTGGATGGATGAATTTACAGATATACCTAATGGACCTGGATGATGATATTACAGATTACCATGACCTGGATGTGAATTTCAGATATACATGACCGGGATGGATGAATGACAGATTACCGTGACCTGGATGAATGAATATTACAGATATACCTGACCTGGATGAATGAATATTACAGATATACCGTGACCCTGGATGAATGAATATTACCAGATATACCATGACCTGGATGATGAATAACGATACCATACCTGGATATGATATAGTTACTTTTTAGAACTTCTCATGGAAGGTAAACATTATCCCTTATATTCCTGGTCCTTACAAAGGCTGGAACTTAAATTAGAAATAAAATCTAAGCTTGTTGATTGGAAATGCAAATAATTTTTGCTGCAGCAAACTAAGCCTAAGCTATTTATTTACAGACCGTTTAATTGCTGGGATGTAATATTGTGGTTGTGTAGTAGATGTACATGTTTTATAATGTAGTTTCTGGCTACGAAAGATAATGGGAAGATTGGGGATATTTACACAATAAATTGGAAGCTCCATTGTAAACACGGACCTCAAAAGGAGATTGCTACACTGGCTATTAATTATATGATGTTTATTTATGGCTGCAACACTTGTTTGCCTTGTCCATTAGGTTATACAGAGAGGTCTCACAGAACAGTGATTAAATGGGTAGTTTTATTGGCACTGAGCTGCCTTGTTCAAACTAGAGACCACTGTGATTATCTGAGGATAGAGATTCCTGGCTCTCTTGTTAACCCCCTGCAGTGCATTTATATACACTCACTGTAACAAGAAAGAGTTTAATATCCACCATAATAATATACATCATTCATTCATGAAAACTGCATACGTTCATATTAGTCTTGGAAATTAACAGGGCGATTCATATAAAGTCTTTTAAAATTTGGTTAAAATGGTGCTATTTTGCCCCAACCAATCATATCTTATGTAACATTTGAAAGCTAACATCTGATTGGTTGGGCAAAAATTAGCACCATTTTAACAATAAGAACTTTATTGAATAACCCTGTAAATGTATACTGGCTGTTGGTAGTTGTAGATTGCTACTAGGAAATATACATAAACAAACTCGGTCCTGGACATTTTTGGGCAACACTTGGAAGAAATCATTACACAGAGCTGTGCTGAAGGTCAGGTTACTTCATTATCCTCCACCTGCAACTATGCACAATGTGTTTTCTTAAAGGCATGTTCCACCCTTATTATCAACTTTTGCCCATAATAGAATACATTCCCCAGCCCCAACCACTATAAAATTAATTTAAGAAAGTGAACAGATGTTTACTTAACTTCCCTCTCTCCTCTGCCGGCCCGACCGCGGCCTTCTCTTGCAAGACACTGCAAGCAGGGGGCGGGACGCGACACTGCGTCCGTGATTGGCTGAGAAGCAGCCAATCAAATGCAGTCTGGCCTGCTTCTCAATGCCAGGGGGAGGGAAGGTAAGTATATTTCTGGGGACTTTCTAAAATTATTTTTTGGCGGTTGGGGCTGGGGGGGAAGTTATTCTATTATATAGGCAGGGGTTTTTATGGTAGGTAAGCAAAACGAGAGGGAGGGGGAGAGGCTGCAGTACGCATGCCAAACTTCTCCCGATGCCAGATAGGAGCGTTCCTAATGGACTCTGCTATCCTCCGGTGGGCAGTTTTTGGACTTGGGGGGGGACTACAGGAGAACTTATGGAGCTGGGATGTGAGGTAAGGATTTATTACACTCACATGATGGGGCCATTAGTGGGGGGGATTATAGTTTTGGGGGTGGAACATGCCCTTTAATTACACAAACGTTTGGTCTATATACCATGCAATATTAAAGGATTGCCTCAAGCATTGTTTAGTTGCTTTAAACCAGAGTAACGGCATTGCAGCCCCCTTCGGCAAGCGACGACGGACATGTCAGTAATTTCCGACGATAGCTCACAAATTCAGCCGTGGATTATTTGCCGCGACCGACGGACATTTTCTGGCAAATGTCCCCGAGGACACAAAGTCCATCCATGTGTACCACTAAGGAGGGCGCCAGCTGTAAGTGATTTCACCTGTGAGTGGGATGTGTAATGGGGGTGATTTTCTCTTGGTATTGTTTTGTCCTTTATACTAACCTATGGTTATTCTATGGGACCAAATGCACACCAACAACCAACGAGCATGAACTGAAATGGTATGTTATAATTACAGACGCAGTTTGGGAACAGTAGCACTGCTGGGATTGGCAACACTTGGACCCAGCAAAACGACGGAGGGTGCTTGGAATAATATGCAACTTCACCCCCCAGATGTTCATTTTCATGGACTACTTATATTGTTGTTGGCACGCAGAAAATAAACCCAACTGCCACTTGCCCCGAGAACGCAGTGAAGAGTTTGGGGGGGGGGGCTGCACACTCGAAAGAGCAGAGCAGATGAAGAATGAAAGTCCAACTTCTTGGTTTAAAGTTTAACTTTCCTCGCAGTTGGATAACTGATGCGGAACATGTTTTTAATCCAAGCAAAATATGTCATGGTTTTTCCATGCAGGAAAAATTCTTGGCAATTGTGGTGTGCGGGTTTAGAATAAATACTGGAATACGCTAGATAAGGAGGACTCTTTCCACACAAGCTGATTTTGTGGCAGCCTGGTGGGTAACCACTAGAAAATCACATACCTTTTAGACTAAAATATGCTTGTGGGAATTAGAAGAAGTACATTTATGTTAAAGAGCCACCTCCTGTTACATATATTTAAGGAACGTTAAAACTCCATATTTTGAAGTCCTTGCCCTCCGTTTGTTTATTCGACAGGAGGTGAGACGCTTATTCCTCACCTCCCTGTGATAATATTTTGCTCAGGGGACACTGGAAGGCTTACCTCGCCTCCACTCGCTTACCGCTCCTGCTCTACAAGCTCTGTCCCGCCATCGCGCCTCTCCTTATGGCGCATGCGCGCCAATAACAAGAGATAGGGCGCACGCGATAGGGACAAACAGCTGTTCTCGTGCAAATCGCTGCGAGCAGAGCGGAGCGAAGTCAGTTCCAGTGTCCTTGAGCAAATATTCATCAAGGAGGTGAGAAAAAGCGTTCTCACCCTCCCTAGTGAAGAATACAGAACGGAGGGCAAAGACGTCAAATATCGGGAGTTTACAGTTCCTTTAATGTGAATGGTCATGTTAAAAAGTATCTCCCACTCGTTTTAGACAGTTTTGGGAATCCGTTTCTATTGAATAACGAGAGGTAGAGGACTGTGCCTTACTCTTCCGTTCTTCATAGAAACACACAGGAGCCGGGAGACAGTAAGAAACTTAACCCCGTTCGCTCGCTCCCCCGGCGCTTGGTCTGACAGGTCCCGACAGACCTTTCTTCTAGCGCATAAAGACAAGGTCCGTCGGGACCTGTCAGACTACGCACCGGGGAGCGAGCGAGCAAGTTCTTACTCTCTCCTGGCCCCTGTGTGTTCTATTGAAGAACGGAAGGTAAGGCACAGCTCCTTTACCTCCCGTTCTTCAATAGAAAGGGATTCCCAAACTTCTAAAACGAGTGGAGATACCCTTTAAATAATGTTTGATCTATCATCTCATATGGTATCTTGCTTTTACAATTGAACAAGGCCTAAGCAATACTGGCTGACACAATAAGATACACAATCTAAATGCCAAGTACACACGCGGCAGCAGAGCAACTCTAGAGTAAAGCATGTGGATACTATTCAGAGGCGGTGTGGAGTAAAACATGTATGGTGCATTGTAACATCATTAGACTAGTGAGAACTAACTCTAGCTATTAGAAACCATCTTTTTTAGGTACAGGCTCCGTTTAAATATGTAACAGAGACACAGACGAGCGATGTACAATCAAGCCACGTATACCCCGTCCCGTAAGGAGGTTTGACTTTCCATTTATCAGACTGAGCGACTATTATTATAACCAACTTAACCTGGACCAGGCAGCGGGTAAACCCCACATCAATCCCAATTAGGATATATTGGGCATTGGTAGATTGTGAATGTCCATTATGTTAATACAGTACGAATGTGTTGACACGATACGTTATATTATATTGGTTTTTGTGCGCAATACTTGAGCATCATAAAGCTATCCTCCACCACTTATGATATTTTGTGTGTTTTAGGGTGTTTTTAAGGGTTTTATATAGTATTTTGTAATGTCATTTTTATCAGGTGGAAGTGGATCAGTGTGGATTTATGGAGTTTGATTATGCCATAGTATCACTGAAGGCGTAAATTGTCATTTTAAAAATCGTCAGTATGATGATACTGTGCCTATAGGTCGAAAAAGCGCGAACAGGGGCACTACCTTAAAGTAATGTTATATACTAATGGGTATAATACTGAGCTGACGTTAATACCTATATTAGTTTGAGCAGGTCTATATTAATTTAAAACTATTCTTATGGCAACATGGAGGACTGGTGTAACTAAAGTGCAAACTTACCCTGGCTGGTGAAATGGAACCCAGTCAACCCACCAGTTTTTCCATTCCTGCATTTCACAGCCACTCTTAGGTCAGTCCCCTTAGTTCATCACACATTGTTAGGTGAGCCTCCAGTTCACAAGCCAGTAACCAGGCACTGGTAAATCTAAATTGGCCACAGATTGTTGAATGTACGCTGCCCATACAGACTTAAATATAAGTTGCCAACAGATGTCACTGTCTAAAATTGCTTAGGACTTTTATTATGGTTTGGTTGTACAGTTAAGAACAGCAGCAATTTAGGATTTCACCTTTTGGGCAATTACTGGTGCGGACTGACAATCACATTACATGTGATGCTAGATATTAATACAAAGGCAGCAAAGCCAGCAAGTTGCAAAGGGTCTCTGGGAACACATATAAGTTCCCCTGCCACAAAATCTTTATATTGTAGAGCAGATTTTTAAACCCTTTGGCTCGATGCCAATTCTCCTTCAATTTCTGTTTCAGGACTAATATTTAAGAGATCAAAATTGACAGGAAGCAGACATTGTAGAATATTCAGTTACTTCTCAGCACCACTATCATGGTCAATGTATTTGACACTAGTAGCTACTACCTTTCAAGCACTGAGTCAATGTCAATACAATTATGAAACTACACAGCTAACACATAGGGACTTCAAAATAAAAAAAAAAAAAGTTTATGGTTTAAAAATGGTGCTAATTTTGCCTAAACCAATCATGATAGCCTCAAATGTTAAATAAAATCTGATTGGCTGGGGCAAATTAGCACCATTATTACGATAAGAACATTTATTGAATCTCCCCGTTAGACCATTAATAAACTGATTCAGATATAGAATGCATTGGTGTCCAAAATAATCACACTGTTCGCATACGAAACCAGAAATAACTAGCACTCACCACCCATTCAACTAATACAAAGCAAAGTAACTTAGTAATTTTATTTATTTTTCAAACCTTTTCATCTCCTGATTGACATACTGGTCTCAGATTCCTAAAAGAAAAAAACACAGGGAAGATATCAGTTTCCCCATCCTGAGAATGAAATTTTTTTTATAACAAACCACCATGAAGGCAAATTGTTAACTTACTTTGAGACTATACCATCATTCTTTGCCAGTCTGAGAATGGAATCATCAATTCGCCCTGTGTGAACACATTGAAACTTAACTGTCCTAAATGAGGGGTCCAAGTTAACCACATTAAAAATGGGCGTGACAAATCACTGTGCTGTAACTTTACAACAATGGACACACCATTAGTTCCTTCTCATTTATATAATTTGTTTTATTATCTGAACAGCAGGAACATTATTTAACTTTCCATATAAGACACTACACTTGTTTGTCGATTTAGCCTCTCGCACCTTAATATAAATGAGGGAACACTTACCATCCCCGCGAATAGCGCCACAAATAGCATAGGTTTTAAACTGACTGTTGATCTGCCAGTCACTTTGTCGACCTGGAAATTAAATATTAAGGAGTATTTGTGTGAATGCTACCATATAGATCAATATTTACTATACACCCTGCAAAAAATGCTTTCACTCAACAATCCAAAAAAATATGTTTCACAACACTTTCTGTGGGTGTATGGCAATCTGCCCAAACAGTTAGACTGCAAAGGCTGTCAGAATTAAAGGGCACTGTGGTCTCCAAACAAGCATGTGTTAATTTCATCTATGCAGTCTTTCCTTTAAAATGGACACTGAATTGCATTGTAAGAAATTATTAGTGGATAATGTGCCCCATACTGTATATTGAAGACAGAGGAGTTCCTGTAAAAGCATGAGCAATACCCAATAATATGGATTCACACAACTTGTACCTAAAGATGTGCACCAGTGTTCATTTTATAGGTTACAGCAGAAGTTTTTTTTTATGGCTATAACGTGGATATAAAGGCTTGGGTGTTTGGCTATAACGTGATATAAAGGCTGTGGGTTTGCTATAACGTGGATATAAAGGCTGTGGGTTTGGCTATAACTGGATATAAGGCCGTGGGTTTTGGCTATAACGTGATATAAAGGCTGTGGTTGGCTATACGTGGATATAAAGGCTGTGGGTTTGGCTATAACGTGGATTAAGGCTGTGGGTTTGGCTTAACGTGGATATAAAGGGCTGTGGGTTTGGCTACAACGTGGAAAAAAGGCTGTGGGTTTTGGCTATAACGTGGATTAAAGGCTGTGGGTTTGCTATAACTGGATATAAAGGCGTGGTTTGGCTATAACGTGGATATAAAGGCTGTGGGGTTTGGCTAGACGTGGATATAATAAAGGCTGGGTTTGGCTAGAACGTCTATGAAAAGGCTGGGTTTGCTAGAACTTGGATATAAGGCTGTGGTTTGGCTAAACTGATATAAGCTGTGGTTTTGCTAGAACGGGATATAAAGGCTGTGGGTTGGCTAGACGTGGATAAAAAGGCTGTGGGTTTGGCTAGAACGTGATATAAAGGCTGTGGTTTGGCTAGAACGTGTAAAAGGCTGTGTTGGAGAAGTGGATATAAAGGCTGTAGCATTGGATATAATGTGGATATAAAGACTGTAGCTTGTATTAAATGTGGATATAAAAGCTGTAGCTTTTGGATATCAATGTGGATTATAAAGGCTGTAGCATGGATAGAAATGTGGATATAAAGGCTGTAGCTTTGGATGATGAATTGGATATAAAGCCTGTAGCATTGGATAGAATGTGGATATAAAGGCTGTACTTGGATATAATGTGGGAATAAAGGCTGTAGCATTGATATAATGTGGATAATAAAGGCTGTACTTTGGATAAATGTGGATATAAAGGCGTAGCTTTGGGATATAATGTGCGATATAAAGCTGT
The DNA here is from genome assembly GCA_019447015.1 of Hymenochirus boettgeri. Classification (NCBI taxonomy): domain Eukaryota; kingdom Metazoa; phylum Chordata; class Amphibia; order Anura; family Pipidae; genus Hymenochirus; species Hymenochirus boettgeri. The sequence continues at coordinate 92,790,992 of CM033476.1, forward strand.
AGCATTGGATTAATAAATGTTGAATAAAATGCGTAGCTTGGAATAATGTGTATAAGGCTGTAGCATTTGGATATATAATGTGGATATAAAGGCTGTAGCATTGGATATAATGTGGATATAAAGGTCTGTAGCATTGGATATAATAATGTGGATATAAAGGCTGTAGCATTGTGATATATAATTGTAGATATACGGATATAAAGTACATTGAAAGTTACTGTCTTGGATTAATGGGTTAGCGTAAATTGTAAGTATATAAGCTTATTTCAGATAGAATTGACAAATCCATGTGTAAAGGGAATAAAGGAATAAACTTTTAGCAAGTAATGTACTAAAGTTACATGATTATGTGGAATAATGTAGATGTAATGCTAAAGCTGAATATATGGGATACGGCTGTAGATTGATTAAATGTGATATAAAGGTGTTCAGATTATTGAAACAGCATGATATCACTTACGATTACACATATGCCAGTGTTCATCACTTTATAACTAATTGAAGCTAATAGTATTCCGCCACTCTTACTACTACAAATATAAATAAAAGGGACAAAGCAGTTCACGACCAGACCATTCCGCAGCAACAAAGTACTCCTCACACACTATGCCTAAAACAAGAAAAAAAAAATCTTAAGAGAACCCTACCCATGAACTCACCTCGCAAATTCATCTGGATAGATGCAGGGTCCTTGCCCCATTATTCTGTTGCTACGCAGGATCTAAAAAAACAAATATAGACTGAAAATTCTGAAACATAACTTGTAGAGACAGTATTTTGTACCATTATACATACGGCATGCAGCTCAAAATCAAAGGATATCCCCCCTAAAAAATAATTAAAACATAGGTAAATCCCCCCCCAACCCACATATTTAGAAGCTGTCTCCATGAACCATGTTATGCTTAAAATTTTTCTCTGCAAATCCTCTTGCTCGCAAAGGTGGCAACCTCTTCTCCAAGCTCTTAAAATCTTGCACAATCTTGGGGGGCAGCCATGGTAATAAGACATAGACATTTGCCATCTTGAAGAAAACGGATAGGAAAGATGTACACGACATCTGGCACATTTCAGTGTTTCTAACTAGTATGTTGAGTGGATATGGATAGTTTTTTTACTAACACTAAGACAGTTTTTGTCTGAAAAAATACAAAAGACAAAATTAACGATCCAAGCAACCTTAAATAGAGCAATGACATCTAATATGTAGCTAAGGTCTTCCAACTTAATAGTTAAACTTCAATGATTATATGGGTGCTGACAGCCCCTTCTATACAGTACGTAAAGTTCTGTAGCAAGTAAGTAGGGTACAGTGTCCTCCATGCAGCCAGTTTACCTCTCATAAATCTATAGGCACACACAATCCATGTTTTAATGGCTGTTTATGTGTTTGTCCTATAAGCCAAACTGAGGGACCCCAAAGGGAAAAACCAATGTGAAATAAAGTTTTGAACTACTTTGTAGGACTAACTACATTGTAAATAACTTTATCTTGTACATGCTCAAATTTATACAAATTACCAGTATGCTCCATCCTGCCAGAATAGATTTTTAAAAATCACTCCCAGAAATTCTTGGCGGGCACGCCTGGGAGTTGTAGTTTTCCTACATTTGTGTAACCGCAGGTTGACTCACTTCTTAACGCTCTCAAAACTCGTATTAGCAAGCTTTCCAACCATTTACGGGGACATACAGATCCAAATTTCCAACCGGCGTCGTTTTGCATTGTTGAAGACTATGTGTTCTCAGGACCGTTCAAAAATGAATAATGCTTTAAATACTAGGATCAGACCAAATGAAAAGGATTCCCGCCAGAAGACAAGCAAACGGAGGACGACTGCGAAGCTAACACAAACCAGGATAGAGGTACCGTGATAGACTGCACACCCCGGGAACCATTACCCTACAGTCAGTGACGATTGGAGTGGAAGCACACAAGATTTATTCAACAAAGTCACTAACAAACTACCCCCCACTGCTGACAGGTGCATCGTGGGCCAATAGAAGGATTGAAACAAACACATCCATCTACAACAGGAAATAACTTGTTCGTTAAACACTTTTGTTGAAAAGTAAGTGATTGGACACTATTACAACATTGGTCACAACTTCTGAAGCTAGACTGTAGAGTCAAGCAGATTAACCATTATATTAAGTTTTTATCATGTAAAAAGAACAATCAGTTTTTACCTATTTTTTAATGTCATTATAGTGAGGTAGTTTAAGTGTTTTTTATATTTAGGCTGAATCCCATTGTGGATGTTTAATGTTATATAGCCGTGATTTAGGTGGGGAGTCTAATAAAACTCACTCATTCCTCTTTAATTTTCCTACTTGGGGGTTTACTTACTACACCATCCAGGTACAGGTAACACAGTTTTACTAACCCCCATCCTGTACAGGTTATCGGTCTGTTTCCTGGTTTTGATCATACGTGTGGGTTTTACATGTGTGGATGATATGTTCTGTTGGGAAACCTTCTTCAACCATAGTACCCCTTAGGGGATGCTGGGAGTTGTAGTTAAGATGAAACACGACACAGTTACATGATCGCTAGTCCCCCTCCCTACACGTGTCGGTACCACCAGCCAGAAATCGCATTCGGGAGGCTCCGTATCATTCCCCATAGGAATGGACCTGTAACACGGACTGGTAATGGGGGTTCCGTGCGTGTGCCATCCCCACTCCTACAACCCCTGAAACGCTCACACAAACCTCTCAACCTCAACACTCTCTCGCTGCAATGGCGGATCCCAAAGGAAGGAATCTTTCAACCGTAAGGATCGTAAGTCCTCCGTTGGAAGAACCGGAAGTTTCCGGGTCACAGACGCAACACCGTTACCGTGAGTAAGGGAAGTGACGGCCATGCAAAAGGATATTTTATAGTTTACAATAATATGTAGGGTGGATAGATCCCAACCGTGTAATTATATAGGGTGTATAATATCCCATGCCGTGTATTATAGGTTAACATGCGTGTGTATATATAATATCCAACCGTGTAATTATATAGGGTGTAAATATATCCCATACCTGGTAATATAGGGTGTAAATCATCCCATACCGTGTAACTATATATATCGTGCTGTAATCTACTAGGGAATACCCCTGCCGTGTAGCATATATCGGGTGGTAATATACCCATGCCGTGTACTACTAGGGTGTAATTCTCCATTGCGTGTAACTAATAATAAGGGTGTAATACCCAGCCGTTAACTATATAGGGTGTAATATATCCCATGCCGTGTAACCTATCATAGGGTGTATATCGCCATGCATGTAACTATATAGGGTGGTAATATATCCCAGCCGGTAACTATATAGGGTATACTATCCCATGCCGCTTGACCTATATAGGGTGTAATATATCCCATGCCGTGTAACTATAATGGGTGTAATATCCCATCTCCGTGACTTAAGGTGGACAGTGTAGCTATATAAGGGTGTAATATCCCATGCCGTGTTAACTATATAAGGGTGTAATAATTCCATGCCGTGTAGCTTAATAGGGTGTAAATCAGCATCCTGCATGGGCAACCTGCGTTAACTATATGTAATAGGCGTGTAATATAATTCCGATGCCGTGTAACTCTATAGGGTGCATACCCATGCTGAACGAATATGCAAACCATGCTGTTAAGCATATAGGGTGAATATCCCTGCCCGTGTACTATAATAGGGTCAATAATCCCACTGCCGTGTAACTATATAGGGTGTATCCCATGCCGTGTAACATATAGGGTGGAATATCCCATGCCGTTAACTCATATAGGTAATAGCGGCTAATATATAATCCCATGCCGTGTAAACTATAATAGGGTGCAATATACCTCATCCCGTGGTAAACTATATAGTGGGAATATCCCATGCCGTGAAACTATATAGGGTGTCCATATTCTCCCATGCCGTGTAATCTCTATAGGGGAATATCCAATGCCGTGTAACTATAAGGTGTTATATCCCATGCCGTTGTAACTATATAAGGTGAATATCCCATGCCTGTGTAAGCTATATAGGGGGAATGATCCTGCCCGTTTGTAACTAGATGGTGTAATATTCCTGCCGTTAACTATATAGGGTGTAATCATCCCATGCCGTTTATGTTAACTCCAGTATAAAGGGTGTAACTTCCATGCCTTACATAGGGTGTAACAGCTGTTAATATTAGGGTACACATGCTTGTACTATATAGGGTCACCATGCCGTACTTGCGTGTACCGCATGCTGCTTATATAAGGGTGTAACATCCCATGTCCCTGTAACTATATAGGTTGTATCATCCCATGTCCTGGAACTATTAGGGTTTATACTCCCATGCCCGTTTAACTAATGTCGGGTGGTAATATATCCATGCGAACATAAGTATACTTTTGTCTTTGTAATGTTCCTAATAGGAATAGCTCCCTGACGCAATGTATTCCAACTTGATATGAACTATACTGGGAGATTCCCCCAGAGACGCAAATACTCTGGGCAAATCTCCCGTACAGGATTTACTAGAGGCTGCCCGGCTCTGGGTGAATCTACCCGCACGTAAGTATTTAACGCCAGCTAGAATACTTATGGGCTAAGACTCACGCAGCCTCTGGTAAATCACTGTCCGCCGGATGTGCGAGTGATCGTCGATCGGTTAGCGTGACGTAAGGAGAAAGGAGCGCTACGCGACTGCATCGCTCCTCTGTGAATTCCCCTGCAAGACTCCCCAGGCCTCTTTTAAAGGGTATCTCCACTGGTAAGACCACTTTTTGGTATTCAGTTTAATTGAAGAACAGGAGGTAAAGGAGCTGTGAATTACCTCCCGTTCTTCAGTCAAACGTTCAGGAGCTGGGAATGAAGGTAAGAAACTTACCAAATCTCTTGCTCCTCCGCTATGTCCTCTTACAAGTCCCGATGGACTCTATATTCTATGCGCATTGCACTTGTGCATAGAGTACTAAGTCCGTCGAATGAATATTACAGATATACCGTGACCTAGACGTATGAATATTACAGATATACCGTGACCTGGACGGATGGATATTACAGATATACCGTGACACTGCGGGGGATGAATCCGGATGGATATTAAGATATACCGTGACTGACGGAATGGATTACAGATATACCGTGACCTGGAGGATGGATATTACAGTATATACCGTGACCTGGACGGAGGATATTACAGATACACCGTGACCTGGACGGATGGAATACAGATACCGTGACCTGGACGGATGGATATTACAGATACACCGGTGACCTGGACGGATGGATATTACAGATACACCGTGACTGGACGGATGGAAGTATTACAGATACACCGTGACCTGGACGATGATATTACAGATATACCGTGACCTGGACGGATGGATATTACAGATACACCGTGACCTGGACGGATGGATATTACAGATACACCGTGACCTGGACGGATGGATATTACAGATACACCGTGACTGGACGGATGGAATATACAGTACACCGTGACCTGGACGGAGTGGATATTAACAGATACACCGTGACCTGGACGGATGGATATTACAGCATACACCGGACCTGGACGAATGATATTACAGATACCGTGACCTGGACGAAGGACACCGTGACCTGGACGAATGGATATTAGCATACACCGTGCCTGGACGAATGATATTACAGATACCCGTGGACCTGGACGAATGGATATACAGATACACCGTGACCTGGACGAATGGATATTACAGATATACCGTGACCTGGACGAATGTATTACAGATATACAGTGACCTGACGACATGGATATTAACAGACTATACCTGACCTGGACGATGGATCTACAGATATACCATGACCTGGATGAATGAATATTACAGATATACCATGACCTGGATGAATGAATATTACAGATATACCGTGACCTGGATGAATGAATATTACAGATATACCATGACCTGGATGAATGAATATTACAGATATACCGTGAACTGGATGGATGAATATTACAAATAAACCGTGACCTGGATGGATGAATATTACAGATATACCGTGACCTGGATGGATGAATATTACAGATATACCGTGACCTGGATGGATGAATATTACAGATATACCATGACCTGGATGGATGAATATTACAGATATACCGTGACCTGGATGAATGAATATTACAGATATACCATGACCTGGATGAATGAATATTACAGATATACCGTGACCTGGATGAATGAATATTACAGATATACCATGATCTGGATGAATCCACAGTCTTTTATTGAATGTATTAGGAAGCATGGTCATCATCCATTGGTAATAGCACCCCCATCACTGGGCCCGATAATTGGAATCCTATGCCTTTAATATAAGCACTGGATGGAGCTGCCTCTTCCCTAACTATAAAAGCCATTGGGCAGGGGGGTACTGTGCATGAAAAAACAAAGAATGCAGTAAATGCAATCGCACATTATGGGGATTCCAAAGTCACAAATTTCTATTTTCTCCAGCGGCAATGCGTTACCGTGTAGGCACCCCTTACTCATCTCCCCTCCGCACACACAATAGAATGCGTCTATTGGGAAAGAAAAAGCCTATTAATGAATCCATTTATTCTGACCCAATGCAGAAGAAATGTCATACTAGCTGGTGGCCAAATTAACCCACAAATGTAACTTTACTTTACTAAAGCCAGCTTAGTAAAATCCTTTACATTCGATACAAAATAGTCAGGAAAGGGAACGTTTTGTGTGGCTATCACGGATAATATGGTTGTAATCCTGTCCTTAACTTCCCTTTTCCCAGTGAAGCAGACACTTGGCACAGACAGCCTTGTTTTAGAGCTGGGGTCCTGCTGGATGACAGTGGAATTTTATCCATGGTTGATTATGGGAAGCTGGAAATGGAGGCATTGCTGAGCAGATAGAATATGTCATAATTCTCATTCTCTGTCTGCTGAATGTAAATGGACGAAGTTTGAGGAATTATGGGCAGTTTGGGAGTTCAATTTACGGAAGTTAGTTTTGCAGGAAAAGGTATGTTTATGTTCTGCTGTAATGTACCAAGGAAGATGGATGGGAGAGGACTGAAATTGTATTTTTTTGAGGGGTGAAGTTCCTTGGAAATTTGGTCACGATGGTGACGTTATTTTCCCCCCACCATCCTCCAATGGGATACAATAAAAGCCTGTAATATGCCTATTATCACTGGCAGCCACCGCATTCCACCTATATCCCCCAGGGATGGAAGTCTTGGCCAAGACAATGGCCTGCCTGGAATCTATGAAAAATTTTCAAGTGATGTGTGGATATCACCTTTTCTAAATCCTAAACGAAACAATTGAAATGGGAGATTGAGCTGAATTTCTGCACATAAAAAATCAACCTGATAATTTGGTTGAATTAGTCGGGTAGTTGATGTGATTTCTTACTGATTTTTGGTCAGTTCAGACATATCAATATTCCATTGTGCCACATCAAGCTGTTATCAGACAAGTTAATTTAGACCACCAGCTAGCTCTGCTGGTAGAATGGAATATTGAGAGATATTCGCATACCCAAGGGATTTAAAACTACAATCCATGCAGTTTTATTAAAGGGCTAGCCCCAAAATAAAATTTGCTGCAAGCCAACCTCCCCCCCAATTTGCTAGAAACAGTTTATTTCTACAAAGCTGAATAAAAAACCAATTCAATTCTCTTCAAGAAGAGATATCCTGCCTAATCTTCTTCGCAGCTCCCGACTCATCTCATCTTCCTGTTGATCATTCCCTGCCCAGAGTCGTGGGACCGGGTTCCAGCCCTGAAACTTTGCAGTATTTGTTTGCAGCATTAAGACCCGCGTTTGGTGAACCCTTCACCCTGGGTACCTATTAAAGGACAACTCCATCCTCATAATAACCCATTTGAAATAATGGCCTCTTTAAATGTGTTATATATCCTACTTTGTCCCTCCTGGAAATCATTACTTGTATGCCGCTATTCTTCTGGATTCCTCATGGAAACTGTATCAATTTAGTGACCTGTACTGAGCCTGTAGTGAGCCTGGGCATGCTCAGAAGAGGCAACAGGGGATTAACCTTCAGTCATTGGCTGTGATAGTCACTGTCAAATCCATAACTGACAGTTACTAACGGGGGAAGCTGAACCAAGAAAGCAGAAACAGGGAAACAGGACATTGTGCAGGATTTCAGTTAGACTTATATATTCACATTTCAAACTATTACCGTTTAGGGTTTTGGGGGTGATTTACCTGTATGTAAAGTGTTCATTTTAAGTAAGCGCTGTACTTGCTCTTTAAGTTTAGGTACCTTTCAGATCCAACGGTATGGGGGCTTTATCGGTACTGTGTGAACCTAGCTTTCCCCGAACAAGTGCGGCGGCTGTCAAAAAGTTCAAGGTTGGCCTAACGCTTGTCGTTGGGCCCCTCTGGCCTTAGTAAACTATTCTGACCTAAGTGTTTCTTTTTACTACTTACAGATCCAAGCAGGGTATAGGGTCTAGGGAGATTTGACGAAGGACGGCCATTCATAGGGTGCCCATACATTAACTCTTACCCGCAATGACATTCAATCCATGCGCAGGAACCGCCTTTCCATATCTCTTCACGACCAACACAAGTACGATTGCACAATGCGAATGAGCAAGGAGGTACCACGCAATCGTATGTCGGTCTCGAAGAAAATCCGGAAAGGCAGTTCCTGCAGAATTTGATTAAATGTTTGCGGACCATTCGAGGTAGTTCTAATGTATGTGCTTCTCCCATTGTCCCATACTGGATCCATGCACCTTTCCATGCACCCTCTAAGCTGAACCCCTTGTAGTTTAATATTTCCTAACCCAAGGCTGGTTTGCAGACTTTATTTAGTGGATATATAAGTTTCAGTGGCTGATTTCTCAAAAAACAGAGACCCGTTTTCTATTTTTGTTCTGTTTGTTTTCTGAACTTTGGTGTCCTTCCTACACGCGGCGCCGTCTATACCCTCCACCATTCAGCCGGTAACAATGGTTTGAAAATATCGTGGGAAGCAGCAACTGAGCTTCGATGAATGCGAAGCTTGTTGAATTCAGTTCTTTCCCCGCCGAGTCCCTTGACCCCGACGGGGAAAAGTAAATAAAAAACTGCCAACACTCCACCAAGTGAAATTGGACAACTCTGGCTGTGGAAAGCCAACGGACAGAGGGAGATTCACGCATTCACACTAATATAACGCAGTAAAATAAATCTCGGCATCAGGTCAGCATTAATCCTGTCTTCCAAAAGAAACGCATCTCCTCTGGTATCAACTGCCGCTGTGCGTGCTGCTTCTTGCTTCTTCTCCTGCTAATTACTCCTATTGACGAATGGTGGAGAATGCGAGTCTCGTCTGTGTCTGTCCCGCCGGATTAAATCCATACAGTTTGAACGTTTGATGCTGATGGAGGATGTGTGTTGCTGTATACGGTGTATATATGGCAATAGCATCTGGTTCTGTTGTAAAAACAGAAGAAAGTTTGCTATATTAAAGCTAAATCTTTGTGACAAAGCGCACACTAGGCTAGCAGGGGTCTCCACTGTGCAATGATGTGCGTTGTGCACTGGACATATCTTGTGGATGTAAGGGACGTGTTTACTCTTCTTGTCTTGGAGTCAAGGCCTAGTTAGAGATCCTCAGAGCCCAGTGCCAACTCCTCATAGTCACGTTTGGTCGTCCTCTCCCCAACCGTAACTTTCTCATCCTTGGATAAATACCGCCAGTGCTTCCATTGCCCTTACCAGCTTTGGGGCGCCTGTCTCTAAGATCTCGCAGAGGCTTCACTTAGTCCTGTTGCTATAGAAGTTGCATGTTTGGCTCTCTGAAAGGACCTGCTTTCTATTTTCCATTCAAACCCAGCGCATAATTGATTGAGAAATAAAGCACAAGAAGTCAGTTTGGTGACGTTTGTTGGAACGTGTAGGGCAACGCTTTTGGGAGACGACAAGAGTTCAATAAAGCTGGGGCACTAGCGAAGTCAAGAATTAACTATCATCTCCCTATATATACCTATAGAAGCCGTCATATACAAATAAAACGAATGAACCACCAAAGTAATTTGGTCTAGGTATCTACACCTGGTAATTAGATCCTGTTAACGGAACTGTGCCAGACACTCTAAACAGACTTTGGCACCGACCCAGTATGGCCGCTTCATGACAATTCCTTCCTTACCCTCTCCTGATGGAAGTTTTTTTTATACAGTGGGACATCTTTAATGAGATGCCGCAGGTGTTGGTAATTAAACAACTGTGTGAACTGTAACTCTATATATTGATAGGGTTATATTATTTCTCATGGTGGCCATATCTTAGACAGGACAAGACAAATCTCAGGGACCCGTTTGCCAAATAAACCTGGACCAATTTTAAAGGGTTTTATTATGGTTGTTCACTTAGTAGCCAGGCTCATAAGTCCTTTCAGGGAAGAGATAGTTAACATGTGGCCATAAGGAACTGCTTAAATGGCCCGTCCTCCCTTAAACGAAACACTAGTCTACTGAAAGTTACCGTGCCCCCAATAAATCTCTTTTGCACTTATTACCTGCCTTACTAGCCTGATATTTAATAATAATTAATGTCCCTCAGAAAGCTGGCTCTCCCTCCATGAGTCAATCAAGGCTGTGACTATGACATCATAGCTATGACTGACTGTGTTTCACTGCCTCGTCCACGCACATGCGCAAGCTTCTAAAAGCTCATTGAGCAAGAGGAGAGGATACAGATGCACTTGCCAGAAGGCATAGAACTTCTAAATATCTGTTCAAATACAATGTAATAACTGGTAAATTAGCATTTGGGTTTGCGGGGCAGCTTCTGACTATCACCACTTTTTTTGTTTAAGGGTGGCAATGCCTTTAACTAACACAGATGTAATTGGAAATCCCTGGGAGCCCCAGACACACAGTTACAGCACGTTGATTATCGGGGCTGTATCTGTAAAGTAAGATTTGTGTGGGCCCTCATCGCTGCTGAGACGGGGGGAGGGAGAAGGGAGATTAGCCCATGGTAGTTACAACAACACACCTCTGAATTAAAGCAACGTACACCAATCATGGCTGATATAGAACTGACAGATTTGCTTTTCAATTGCTATGTGGTATGGGGGAAAAAATCATCACTCCGTGGCTGCCAAACTACTGCTATCAGCCATGGGATTGATTGGATGGAATATTTCAATCGTGACTATAGGCTCCCTATCCACTGCCGGTTAACCCATTGCTCGGCGGCTGAGCGGTATCAAAAGAGACACTTACAGACGATGGTGAATTCTTAAGAGCTCCCCTGTGTGATTTCCCTGAGCGTGAACCACCCTCCTGAGCCCAGCACTGGCTTGCAGAATGCTGGGAGCTGTAGTTTAAACAGTCACAGGCAGTAAGATGTTTTTGTAACACAAGCGCCTGAACAGTACATTCCAAGTAATTTAAACCTCTTTACTTACTACTAACCAGCCCCATGTTCACCAAATGACACTTGACAAATATATTCCCAGCCTGTACACCTGCATCTTATCGCCCTTGATTAACCCAGAAATGGCTTGAAAGTTTTACTATTCCTGATAAATGTGTGCGGTCTCCTCTCTCCATCTAGATCGCTGTGGGGGGGGGGGTATCATCCACTGATTGTGTATAAAATCATTTGATTGTGCATTGTAATGCTAGACACCGGCCATCGATATATCAACCAATTAATGTTCATTTGTTATTGAAAAAAATTTCCATCTAGAACCCCAATTTTCCAGTCCCATGCTGAAATCTTCAAGGAGGATCAGCAGTGCAAGTTGTGGCCGGGAAGTAACAGTGAATAGAGCATTAATAGCCCATGTATCAGTCTATATTAACATAGGCAATCTGATAGTAAATAAACTAATGACTTCAAAACAGAGCCAGACATACACAAGCAGCCACACACTTGACCAATGAACCCAGGGCCATACACAACCTTGCCATTGTTTATATAGGATGTTAGAGTTTTTTATATGTGCTGTATGTACAGTCAAACATACACACATAAATTTCACTGTTTACCACAAGCACCCTTTTTGCTAGTATATATAATATCGCTATCTGCTGTTATTATCTATCTCTCGCGATCATCTGTCTATAATCTATTCACAATCTATATCAATGTCTCTATGTCCATTATCTCTCTCTCTCTCTTCTCATCTCTCTCTCTCTCATAAACAATCTAAAACATTTACCTATCATGCTAGGTCCTTTTCTATAACAACCAATACCTATCTATCTTTCTATCTATCCTATCTATCTATCCTATCTATCTATCACTCTATCTATCAATCCTATCTATCTATCTCTCTCCATCTATCTAGCTACTCTATCTATCTATCTATCTATCTATTCTCATCTATCTATCTATCATCTATCTATCTAACTATCTCCATATCTATCTATCTATCTAGCTCTCTATCACATCTATCTATCTATCTATCTATCTATCCATCATCTATCTATCTATCTATCTATCTAATCTATCTAGTCTATCTATCTATCTATCATCTATCTATCTAATCTATCTATCTATCTTCTATCTATCTATCGTATCTCTATCTATCTATCTATCTATCTATCTATCTAGCATTCTCATCTTCTAGCTATCTCCATCTCTCTCTAGTCTATCTATCTATCTTTCTATCTATCTATCTATCTATTTGAGAGTTGAAATCGACATCAGCCAATGACTGAATGGTAAAGGACAACTCACCCTCATAAGAACATCTTTTTCAGAAAGAATGGCCTCTTTAATAATATTTGATATATCATAGTTTGTCCTATGAATTCATTCTGTATGCCCTTCTATGATTCTGGATGTCTCATGGAAACTGAGCCATTTAAAATCTGTAGCTGAAGGCCGTTACTGAGCCTGATCATCTCGAAGAGACGACATGGGGATTAACATTCAGTCTTGGCTGTGATGTCAACTGCAAATCCATAACTTACAGTTACTAACTGAAAGAACCAGGAGCAGAAAACCTGGGAACAGGACTTGTGTAGGATTTCAGTTAACCTTATATATTTCACATTTCAACTCTTACCTTTAGGGTTTTGGGGGTGATTACCTGTACATTTTCATCTTGAAAATGGACTTGACTCCCCTTTAACTGGGAAATTTTGAGGGGTATAATACCCGTTAAAGGGTGTGGAAATTTCACTGTGGAACTAAAAAATCAATTTTAAATTAAGTTAAATTCTTGTTTGTATTATCATAACCTATATATTCTAGATTCTCTCCCGTTTTGAAAAATTGGTGATAATTTCATACCCTTTGCTTCTCTGCTGTTGACATTAGTGATCTGACATTTCAGTTCCATGTCCTTCTTCCCCTAATGCAACCACATCCTTGGAATGTTCCTAACAGTAATTTCTACTGATTGCTGTTGGATGGGTCACCACATTCTCAGATCTCTCTGAGCACTGAACAAACCCAGGCGCTGGGTCAAGGGCAAAAACCATAACGGTCTCTATTAGGGGTCCTGCAAAAGGAAGTCAGTATTTCTAAGGCATTTTATTGTTACATAGACAAAGTGTTTAAATGGGCAGGTTAAGATCATTGGGAATTGAAAAATGACTGCTCTTTTTTCTTAAAAAGCATATATATTTGCACTAAAGTCCCCTTTAAGCACATCCAGTCCCTATGGCTAGGCCACATTGCTCGTTTAGCGCAGCTATTTTTGGCCAATTGGTCTTGGTCAACACTAGGTGCGCTGCGTTAAAATCCGGCTTACCCGCCCAGAGCACAATTTGATCACTGTTTTTTGTGCAATCACATGCGTTCCAATAATGCAGATTGCAGGATCACATCACAAGTGCTCCAACCTGCACTCTCGCCAAAACACACACGCAATTGTGCATCCATTGTGTGCATGATTCCACTGCAATGCAGTGTGGTCCTTACCTTCTTTCAATAAAGATGCGGATTTTTCCATGATATTAATCGCAGCAACCCCATCAAATCTTCTTCAAAAACGGTATTCTAAACTTTAGTAGACCAGTAAAAAAGGCAACCTCTGATTGGTTGAGGCAAATTACAGCACAGACAATATTTTTTGCACCGCTTCTTGATAATCCCACTATTAAGCACCAGGCCATGTAGTGACAATGTACATGGAACAAATCCCAAGTGATTTGTGCACTACCAAACAAGTATGGTTTGTAAGTAATTATTTAGTAATATTCATTTTAGTAGAAATTAATTTTAACTATGGATGCATGTATGTGAAGAAAAGAACCACCTATTACTTACCTGTAACTCCTCCACAGGGTGTCATGGCTTCATGGATTTCCATGGAGGGCTGCAGTGTGTTATGGGAAATGGCGCTTTTAAACCACAATCTGTCAGATTGCAATCCGATTGTATTTTTTTAAAGCAATAGTTGAGGTTTGTATACCCGTGTTAGCCATAAGTAAGAGAAAGAGAATAGAGCTATGATCCTTTTATATCTTGGCTAACTATAAAAAACGCCTTCCCGATGCTTTTTTTTTTTTTGAAAGGGAATTCCACCCCTTTCTTCAAAAAAATGCATCTAAATTGTAGATTACCCCCCAAAACCTAAGTTTTGTTTTTAGAGAAAAGCTTTACATCGGCTCCCCAACATGGAGCTATATACTACATTCCCCTCCTCGATCCGGGTAAGGCAGTCCTGGTCGGTCCATGACTGTGACGTCACGGCCATCCCTGACTGCTATTTCCCCGGAGCAGTCTCTCACTGCAGCTGCTCAAGAACATCAAAGGAACAGAGCAGCCCTGAGTGAGAAACCTGGAAGCGTCGGTGGGCGAGGAGTTGTGAGTATAATAACTTGGCTGGGAGCAGATTTAAAGCTTTTGACTAAAACGATCTCTATGTTGGGGGGTAATTTACAATAATATGAATTTTGAAAAGAGGGTGGCAGTCCTTTAATCTAGTTAGCCACTAAAAGGTATCAACAGCTCTACTTTGTGTGCGCATTCAATGTGGCAACGCAATGTGCAAAACGGGGCCCCTGCGATCCACATTTTTTCGCCCCATGTGCCAGACTACAAGTCCGTCAGGACCTGGCAGAGGAAGTGGCAGAAGAGGCGTGAGATACAAAGGTTTTTTGTTCTACCCGCTCCTGCAGGTTTTCATTGAAGAACAGGAGTTAAGACGCTGGCCGCTCCTTTAACCTCCCTTCTTCAATAAACTGAACCCTAAAGTAGTTTTCTTAGGTGGACATTCCCTTTAAGATTAGATGAGGCAGTATTTTTTGTCCCTTTTGTTGCCTGTTGCCCTTCACCCTAAAAAAAATGACTTTTCGACAGCTCTTATAATTCATCCATAGAGATGCTTTGTTGGATCTTTGATTTAATATTGCCCTGATAAATGGCTCTGAATGACTACGAATCCATTTCCTTTAAAATTCCTAACTGCATACATACCACTGCGAGATGGTGGCGTTACAGGAACTGGCACCTGGCAGGGTACAAAGCTGGGTGTGTGCAATGGTAGCTTTATTTTGGCAGGAAATGCTTGACAGTATCGGTTAGATGGTGTGTTAATTTACTAGTATGTTTCTATGTGTCTTGTTCCAAATTTGAGCTTTTTACACAATGGAAGGTTTCTACTTCTCGAACACATAAAATTATACGTTTATTTTTCTAAATAAAAAAATGCTGGGAGAAGGTTAAAACTGCAGATAAAATGTAAGGGATGGAGAATTCTTGCATGCTGCTGGTGAGTGGGGGTATAGAGAAACAGGTGGCACATAGAGGAAACCAGTGTAGTAATGAAAATCCCTTTTATTTACCTCTTTCCTACCATGGCATAGATGGGAAGATTACCTGTTAAAAGAAATCTGTTTCTTGTGCCCCATGTAGTGTTCCCAGGGACTACCAGTGGTTTCTTAAAACTTGTTCAATGCAGACATCCCACCCTCCAAAAACTCATTCAGGAGGATAACCCACCCCCTAAAGCCCCACTCCAGATTACGCATATCCATGTGTACAGACACCCACATGTATAACAGACAGAACGCTCTGCATACAAACACATGCATGATGCATTTCACAGACACACACTCATGCAAACAGTCAGAGCGACCCATGCATACAACAAGTCCGTGTCACTATTAAGTGTTTTTTGTCCCTTGTTAAGCAGTAAAAGAAACTCTACTGACATCATGTGTGCCCCCTCCTCTCTCTAATTCAAAACAACACATTCCAGGGAGATTGTCTATTATTTCAGGGAGTCCGGGATCTGACTGCCATTAACTCAGGGAGAGGTGGGATGCCTATCAATGTAAACGGTGTATTGGGTGTGACACTATCATACCATTGAATAATTCGGCTTATGGACTGAGCAGTTGGGTAACCTGGGAAGTTACTGGAATCACAATGTGATATCTTGGCCATATTGAAAACTGAAGAACCACTGAAAATACGTTTGTATTGGATTATTTTGAATATGGTCGGTTTTCTTCTTCTTTTCTCCTCTTCATTTTACATTAAAAAGTATAAAAGTTTTACTTAATAGGCACACAAATTACTTTAGATCTTTTAAAGATGGTCCTTGACACAAGCCTTTCAATTTGAAAATCCATTGTTTCTTATCAGGGCGTGATACTCATCAGGACCAATAAGCTCCTCTTCTCCTGGAAAAGTATAATAATGGCGCTAGCAGGTAATCTAATGCTTCTTCCTGCTTTCCCCCATGTTCCTCTCCCTGTGCTAATATCTTAATTGTGTGGGGATGGTGCCAAATGAAGGTTTGGGTGGTATGCAAGTGTTAACAGAGGATCTTGGGTAAAGTAAATTCTTGTAACCTCATATTCCATAAACCTTAATTTAGAACTTTAGTTCTCTCTCCTTTAAGAAATATAAAGCACCTAAACCTATTTTAAAACCACTGCGATAAGGCTCAAAATAAACAGTATCCACACATGTAGGGACACTCTTAAAACCATGCAGCTGAATAAGAAATTAATGATTAATTGCAAGCAGTGCATTTATTGCGTCCCCTATTAGAAAAAAAAAAAAAATGATCTGCCAACCAAGTTTGTCACTTTTCCTTTAAAAAGAAACACAAAATCCACATGCTAAAATCTTACTGTATTTACTTTAAATCATTATCGTCATACTACTAACGAGGAAAGGGAGGGGTCGCCTAAGAATCGTGCCCTTTAACAAACTATCTGCTACCCAGAATGTCCTATCCACAGCCTTGCATAGATGTGCATGCCCCTCCAATAGTTTACCCTTTATATTTACACTTATCAGAGACAACATTATACAACGCTGGCAGGGAGGATAATAAGTAACATGATCTTGGCTACAGCTCTGTGCATTTGTGTTCACTATAGTGTCCCCTATCTGATGGTGGCACGTATGTCTTTATACAACCTCCAATACTATGTTACAAATGTAACAGTTTACAAAACATTATGTTAGGTACAGAAGGCTTTGGACTAGATGGCCTATGTCCTTTATACAACCCTCCAAACTATGTTTTACTATGTACCCTGTTAATACAGACATTATGGTAGGGTTAAGGTTGGACTAAGATGGACCTTATGTCCTTTAACAACTCCAATTACTATGTTTACTAATTGTACTGTTATATCGACATTCTGGGTAGGTATAAAGTTGGACTAATTGACGTATGTCTTTATACAACCTCCAATACTAATGTTACAATGTAACAGTTTTATAAATAACAGACATCATGGTCAGTGTAATAAGAGTTGGAACTAGATGGACGTATGTCTTTATAGCACCTCCAATACTATGTTTACGATTACTGTTTTATACGACATTATGGGTAGGTTATAAAGGTGGACTAGATGGATGTAATGTCTTTATACCCCTACCCCTAATGTCTGTATAACAGTTACATAGTAACATCATATTGGGTTTGTTAAAGACATACATCCAATCTAGTCCAACCTTATACCGCTACCCATAATGTCTGGTATAACAGTTACATAGTCACATAGTATTGGAGGTTGTATAACGGTTGGGACTAGATGGACGTAATCTTTATACAACCTCCAATCTATGTTACGATTAACTGTTATAACAGACATTATGGGTAGGGTAATAAAGGTGGAACTAGATTGGACGTATTTCTTTAACAACCTCCAATACTATGTTACCATGTAGACTGTTATACAGACATTATGGGTAGGGTCTAAAGGTTGGACTAGATGGACGTATGTCTTTACAAAAACTTCCAATACTATGTAACCTGTTATAAAACAAAAACGAACATTATGGTCTTTATAAATGTGCATTGGACTATATGGACGTATGTCTTTATACGCTTCCAATTATGTTTACAATGTAACTGTATACCAGACATATGGGTAGGGTAATAAAGGTTGGACTAGATGGACGGATGTCTTTATATTATACAACCGCCAATACTAATGTCACTATGTAACTGTTATACAGACATTACTGGGTATGTTATAAAAGGTTGCCCTAGATGAGGACGTATGTCCTTTATACAACCCTCCAATACTAGTTAGATGTAAGGTCGCGAAGTTTATACTGATATTATGGGTAGGGTAATAAAGGTTGGTACTAGATGGACGTATGCTTTATAACAACCTCCATACTATGTTTACTACCTATTAACTGTTATAACAGACTTATGGTTGGGTATAAAGTTGGACTAGATGGACGTCTGTCTTTATATAACTCCAATACTATGTTTACTATGTAACTGTTTTATAAGACATTAGGGTAGGGTATAACGGTTGGACTAGATGACGTATGTCTTTATACAACCTCCATTATTTTCCTATGTAACTGTTATTACAAGACTTATGGGTAGGGTATAAAGGTTGGACTAGATGAATGTATTCTGTTATTACAACCTCCAAATACTATGTGTACTATTTAACTGTTATAACCGACATTATGGGTAGGGTATCAGTTGGACTAGATGGTGACGTAATGTCTTTTACAACTTCCAATTATATGTAACTGTTATACAGACTTATGGGTAGGGTATAAAGTTGGACTAGATGGAACGTATGTCTTGTATTACACCTCCCCATATTGTTACTACTATGTAACTGTTATACAGACATTTTGGGTAGGGTAATAAAGGTTGGACTAGATGGGAGGGAACGTATGTCTTTATACAACCTCCAATACTAATTTTATGATGTAACTGTTATACCGACATTATGGGTGGGTATAAAGGTTTGGACCTAGATTGATTTATGTCTTTATATAAACTCAATACATTTTACTATGTAACTGTTATACCAGACATTATGTAGGGTATAAAGGTTGGACTAGATGGATGTATGTCTTTAAGACAACCTCCAATACTATGTTACTATGTAACTGTTCTAACAGACATTATGGGTAGGGTATAAAGGTTGGACTAGATGGACGTATGTCCTTTATACAACCTCCAATACTATGTTACTATGTAAACTGTTATACAGACATTATGGGTAGGGTATAAAGGTTTGGACTAGATGGACGTATGTCTTTTATACAACCCCAATACTAGTTACTATGTAACTGTTATACAAGACATATGGGTAGGGTATAAAGGTGGACTAGAGGACGTCATTTCTTATACAACCTCCAATCCTATGTTACTATGTAACTGTTATCCATGACCATTAGGGGGTAGGGTATAAAGTTGACAGATGGACGATGTCTTATACAACCTCCAATACTATGTTACTATGTAACTGCGTTCTAAAAAATAACAGACATATGGGTAGGGTATAAAGGTTGGACTAGATGGACGTATTCTTTTAATAACAAAACCTCCATACTTGTTACTATGTAACTGTTATGACCGACATTATGGGTAGGTACGAAGGTTTGAACAGATGGATGTATGTCTTTATACAACCTCCAATACTATGTTACTATGTAACGTTATAACAGACATTATGGGTAGGGTATAAAGGTTTGGACCTAGATGGACGTATGTCCTTTATAACAACCTCCAATACTATGTTCCTATTTAACTGTTATAACGACATTATGGTTAGGGTATAAAGGTTGGACTAGATGGCGGTATCTTTTTACAACTCCAATCTATGTTACTGATGTAACTTTATAACAGAAATTATGGGTAGTTAAAGGTGTGGCTAGATGGTGTATGTCTTTATACAAACCTCCAATACTATGTTAACTATGTACTGTTATACAAGACATTATGGGTAGGGGTATACAAGGTAGACAGATGGACACCGTATGTCTTTATACAACCTCCAATACTATTATTCAGTAACTTTATACCAGACTTAATGGGTAGGGTGTTATAACGGTGGAATAGATGGCTGTAATCTTTATACACAACACTCCAATACTATGTACTATGTAACGCTGTTAAGCAGACTTTGGGGTAGGGATAAAAGGTGGACAGATGGACGTATGTCTGTATAACAAACCTCCATACTATGTTCTACTATGTAACTTGTTATACCAGACATTTGGGGTAGGGTATAAAGGTTGGACTAGATGGAATGTATTGTCTTTATACAACCCTCCATACTGGTTTACTATTGTAACTGTATCACCAGACATTATGGTAGGGTAGTAAGGTTGGACTATTGGACTATGTCTTTATACAACCTCCCAATACTGATGTTATATTAACGTGTTATAAGACATTATGGGGTAGGGTTATAAAGTTTGGACTAAGAGTGACGTATGTCTTTATACTACCAACCTCCAATACGATGTTAACTATGGAATACTGTTAATACAGACATTCAATGGGTAGGGTATAAAGGTTGTGACTAGTAGTGATGAGGTCTTTATACAACTCCAATACTAATGTTACTATGTAAATGTTTACACGACATATGGGTAGGGTATTGAAAGGGTTGGAACTAGATGGACGTAGTCTTTATACAAACCTCCAATACTATGTACTAGTACTCTGTTATAACACATTATGGGTAGGGTATAAAGGGTTGGATAGATGGATGGATGTCTTTATACAACCTCCAATACTGTTAGTCTAACTACATGTTAACAGACTTATTGGTAGTGTTATAAAGGTTGGACTAGATGGATGGATGTTCTTTATACACGACCTCCAATACTATGTTTACTGTAACGTTATAACCAGACATTATGGTTATAGCGGTATAAGAGGTTTGGACTAGATAGACGTATGTCTTTAATACTCCAATCCTAGTTACTATGTAACTTGGTTAACAGACCATTATGGTAGGGTATAAAAGGTTTGGAACTAGTAGGGCGTATGTCTTTATACAACCTCCAATACTAGGTTACTATGTAACTGTTATACAAGACATTGATGGGTAGGGTATAAAGGTTGGATAATGGAGTATAGTACTTTATACAACCTCCAATACTATGTTACTACGTTAACTGTTCTACAGACATTATGGGTTTAAAAGGGTCATAAAGGTTGGACTAGATGGGACCGTATTGTCTTTATACACCTCCAATTACATTTTAACTTATGTAACTGTTATACAATACATATGGAGTGGTATAAAGGTTGGGCTAGATTTGACGAGTCTTATAACAACCCAAGTACTATGTTGATATGTAAACTGTTTAGACAGGCATTATTATGGGTTAGGGTATAAGGTTTGCGACTAGATGGACGTATGTCTTTATACAACTCCAATACTATGTTACTTGTAACTGTATACAGACATTAGTGTGGTCGTAGGCGTCATTAAAGCTTGTGGAGGGCTGACCAGGTACAAAGGGTGACGTATGTCTTTATACAAACCCCCAATACTATGTTACATGTAACTTTTATACAGACCATTATGGAGTAGGGTATAAAGGTTGGACTGATGGATGGATTCCTTCTAGTACAAACCTCCAATATATGTTATATGTAAACTGTATATACAACCGACATTAGTGGGTTAGTGGTATAAAGCGTTGGGACTAGATGATGTATTTGTCTTTATACCAACCTCAAAATACTATGTTACTATGTAACTGTATACAACATATGTAGGTAAAAAGGTTGGACTAGAATGGAGTATGTCTTTAACAACCTCCAATACTAGTTACTCATGAACTGTATTAAGTACATTAGGGTTGTAGGGTAGTAAGGTGTGGAGCTAGATGGATGGATTAATCCGCCCACTCTCCAATGAACTGCTATTGTTCTAGCTATTCTAATGCTGTCCTTGGGATGATCAAGAAATTAACACGTCAGGATTAACCTTCCAAGCTATTTGTAATATTTCCGTGGTTCTCTATTACCTATATCCCCACCATCTTGTCCTCTTTCCTGGAACTTAAGTTCAAGGCTATGAATGGTCAAACAGCTGATAGGGGCACCGAAAGATCACTCCAACCAGTGGTATTATTATCATGGTTCACGAGTTAATAACAATAAGCTATTTACCTTCCCAGTTATTATATGTGGTCCTTCACTTTTGTTTTTTGTGACTTTTTGCAGAATGGAGTGTCACAAGAGTGAGCAGCCTGTTGCTGTAAAATCAAACTTCCTGAACATGTGAGTTGCTATTAAAAATACATTGTAATATCCACTGTTAATATGGCTGCAGCGTTCATTCTATTTTGGTTTGAATGTAAAGGTCTGGATCATGTCTATTAAACCAGGACTCTTAGACGCTAGTGGGAAATCTGACGGCAAGGTCCGTGTTCAAATAGGGATAACAAGTATCAGCTCTGACCAATCATAATAGACCACCTGGTCATTCTGTTTTTATGGCAACCTTTAGCTGAATGTCGCACTCGTCTCGTGCAGTTATATGGACTGATGCAGTAAGTTTGTCCTGTCCTCAAGGCTGGGTACAACACAAGCAGTTTTTTTTGGCCCCCCAACATCCGATATTTCTGTGTATCGGTCAGTCCCTAAAAAACCTGTACTGATTTTCCGGTGGTTGGCAAATTGCCTGTGATCGGGGGCATTTTGGAAAATCACACGAGGATTGCGCCAGTCCATCCTTGGAAAGCATATTGTGGAACAACTGTTGGTCACGTGTGACGGTTCACCGTGCAACCAACAGTGATTTGTCACCAGCCGACCCCTTGACTTGATACTGAACTTTTTGCACCTTTAATTGCATTATCCCCACAGTGTATTAAACAAGTTGCATAGCGCCCTCTGGGATTGCAATACCAAGAATTCTTTTTGATGACATTAACATGTTATTGCCCCATGCCTTTCGGGGCTTTATAGTTGTATAAAAAATATATGTTAAAGGGACACGTGGTTAATGTGTGTTAAGGGGGCTGAGCGGTTAATGTGTTGTACATGGCCTTGTGGGTTAATGGGTGTTACATGGGCGCACGCACTTTAATGTGCATTACATAGACCATGCGGGGTAAATGTGCTGATGTACATGGACCATGTATTTTCATATAAAAAAGACTTTATCTGACATGGATCAATCAATAACAAACCCTCCCACTGTCCACCATATAATATACATAAATAAAAGAAAAGTCTGTGTCTAAATATACAATTAAACCTTGGATCTGTAGACTAAGGTTTAGTTTGACGGTTTTGGGAAACTGTATCGTCTATAAATAACTGCAGGTCTCAAACTCAAACAGTCTTCCGTTTACAATGGGTCAAGTAAGGACATCGAATATGACAAGTCACAAAACCTGGAACGTTGTTTATAATATTATTGCCATAGCATAAGGAATTAAACAAAACAGAATAGATCCAATATTAATGGGGCCTAGCGGGGCTGTGAATTGGGGGCCGGGTGACCAGACATCCACTAGTTAGGGCTTGCCACACAAACGCATGCGTATGTGACAACTTGCATTTTTCCGTGATCATTGGAAACTAGCGTTGTCGGGGGTGCATTGCAATTCCGCATTTTAATCGCAAGTCGCATGCGGTTTCACTACTACGCTAATGACAGCAAACGTAACAAAATCGCACATGAATCGCCATCAATCCGGTGTGATTTGTTCCACCGCAGTGTGCCCATTGCCCTTAGATTGGACTTCCCGACTACACATAATCTTTGGTACTGCAGTCGGCTTATGGTTCACAGCCTGACGCATCCTGCCATCGGGGACACAATACATGATTTGCAGGTAGGTTGGGTTAAGTAACCAGAGTGGAGTTAAATGGGTGGGGTCGGTCAGGGTAGGCTTGGTGTGCGGTCGGGTTTGCAGTCTGACAGTTGTGGGTTGGTCGGGTCGATATGGAGAACCCACCACAAATATGTCAGTTTGTGGGTCTGAAAAATTTACCTGCGCAGGAATCACATGTGGCAAACATCCATTTTAGATATAATGGTATGCATGTAGCCGTTTGGTCAGCCGTCATTTGTTAATCCACAGGGTCAGATCACAAAGGACGGAAAACCAAAAGGCCACACCGTTAGATTATTGCCAAAAGGGACGTTAAATGCCTGCATGGAGCCCCACTCTTCACAAAATGTAATTCAATTCCACTACGGTAATTGGAGAGTGACATATATACTGTTCCTGGGCCCTAAGCAGGAGATTGGGTTTCCGTGGATAATATGAAAGGGAATCTCGTTGAGAACACAAGGAGGATTGGTTCAGGCTTTCGAGAATATCTGTGCACATTTGCCTGTGACAATTTACTCTTTCCCTGCATGACACAACTGATCATGTTTGTCCCACCGGGAGAGGGTAATAGGGGTAAAGGAAGGCATATTTTACTGATTTTGCACTGGTGCATCTTTTGGTTTGAAAAAGCCTACAAGACAAGCAATTAAACAGTTTTCTCGGATAAATGTACTAATTGCCCCATAGTCTTATCATGTAGCCTTTGTTTTGATATTTAAGTTAAGGCTATATTTAATTTATTGTGTAACTTTGTACCAACATTATCCAAGTGGTCCCAGATGTTTGCTGGCATGGAGTTTCAATAGCGGTAGCAGCATCTATAATGGCCAAGGAGGGCAGTTGCCCTAATGCTTTATGTATGTGTGTTGTGTTGTTTAGTTTATTTATATAGCGCCACTTGGGGATTAGCGCTGTACAGTAATAAAATACAACAAGTCATACAAGGGGGATATATAGATAGTTCAGTACATAAATATATAACTTATATAAATAGAATTGCTAGAGCTTTGCCACAAGAGAGAGGAGGTCCCTGCCCATAGAGCTACAATCTAGTTTAATTGGGATTAATTCTAGTAAACCGAGCTTCGCAACAGACAGCTGGTTGGGATTTGAATTTTCATTGATTAGTGTATTTGTTTTATTCATCCTGCTCGCTAATATGGGGTAACTGGTGCCTCTATTACAAATGTGCTCTTCAAAATCCTGTCCAATTATAGCCCTTACAGGGCAATGTATCAGAGCTGGTGTACTGTCAGGTGCAATACATCTGTGATGTAATGAAGCGTCACACTAACCTTTGTTACTTTATAAATGGTTTGCTTTGATAATGTCTCTTGGTGCAGCTCTCTGTTTAGTGTCTACACTTTTTATTTATTATTTATTGGTATAAGAAAGTATTTCTTAACAGCAGAGATAGCTCAATTCACACATACTGGGGCCTCTCTGCCCTTTAGATTGCTTTTTAGCCTTGGCCAAGTGCTGCGCCAGCTGTGACCTTCAGACAAGCTGGGAATTTATGAGGAATGTTTACTTAATGTAACTGTCAACGGATCATTCCCCCTTGAACAAATAGAATCTCTCCAACTGCACAAGTTTAATAACCGGCTTTGTAATTGCTAATAGACTATTAGTGGTCTATATCACTGGGGGAAATTATTTAGATGTTAACAGTTGGCCTTTGATTTTAGGCTTTGCTGTAATACCAGAACTGATGTCACAATAGCTCACTTGCCCATCATACCTTTCTGAACCCATCAGCAGAGCCTTATTCATAGCAGTGCTAGTGCTGCTCCCCTGGAGGAATATCAAACAGAACAACAGTAACTCTCCTGCAGCAATAAAGCGGATTTTGTTTTAAAACTTAGGCCAACTTAGAATTGATCATCTTAAAGGGCACGTACACCCCTTTTTAATATCTAATAGAACCCCCCCCCCACAAAGCTAAGTCCGTCTTAGTTTGGAAAGATGTTCCCCCCCCGCTGTGTAAGAAGCCTTACAAACCACCGATCCAGCGCCGCAGCCTTGCCGCTTCTTCCTCCTGGTATCGGCCCGTCAGTCACGGCCATGGTTGACGGCCATACAGAAGGAACACGTTAAGGACACGTGACCAGAAGCAAGAGGTGTGGGATAAGTGGCGCTGGATCAGTGGTTTTAGGCTTCTTACGCAGCGGGGAACATCTTTCCAAACTGTAAGTATGGATCTTAGCTTTTGGGGGTTTCTATTAGATAATACATTTTTGTAAGAGGGGTGTACGTGCCCTTTAATTAACTCCCAAATAAATATTTTAGAAATTCATAAAGACACAAAAAACACTTTAAAAGAACTTAATCTCCAAATACCCCACTACAGTAATAATATGAGATTTTAATAAATGATTATTGTTCATATTAGTCTATACGTAACTAAACATAAGTATACTTTTGTCTTTGAATGTTCTAATAGGAATAGCTTCCTGACGCAATGTATTCCAACTTGATATGAAACTATACTGGGAGATTCCCCCAGAGACGCAAATACTCTGGGCAAATCTCCCGTACGGATTTACTAAGGCTGCCCGGCTCTGGGTGAATCTACCCGCACGTAAGTATTTAACGCCAGCTAGAATACTTATGGGCTAAGACTCCGCAGCCTCTGGTAAATCACTGTCCCGCCGGATGTGCGAGTGATCGTCGATCGGTTAGCGTGACGTAAGGAGAAAGGAGCGCTACGCGACTGCATCGCTCCTCTGTGAATTCCCCTGCAAGACTCCCCAGCCCTCTTTTAAAGGGTATCTCCACTGGTAAGACCACTTTTTGGTATTCAGTTTAATTGAAGAACAGAGTTAAGGAGCTGTGAATTACCTCCCGTTCTTCAGTAAACGTTCAGGAGCTGGGAATGAAGGTAAGAAACTTACCAAATCTCTTGCTCCCCGCTATGTCCTCTTACAAGTCCCGATGGACTCTATATTCTATGCGCATTGCACTTGTGCTGAGTACTAGTCCCGTCAATGAATATTACAGATATACCGTGACCTAGACGGATGGATATTACAGATATACCGTGACCTGGACGGATGGATATTACAGATATACCGTGACCTGGACGGATGGATATTACAGATATACCGTGACCTGGACGAATGGATATTACAGATATACCGATAAACCGTGACCTGGACGGATGGATATTACAGATATACCGTGACCTGGACGGAATGGATATTACAGATATACACACCGTGACCTGGACGGATGGATATTACGAATACACGTGACCTGGACGGATGATATTACAGATACGAACCACTTAAGAATAGACAACGATACCGTGACCTGGACGGATGGATATTACAGATACACACCGTGACCTGGACGGATGGATATTATACAGATACAACAAACACCGTGACCTGGACGGATGGATATTACAGATACACACGTGTTACCTTGACGGACTGGATATTACAGATACACTACGACCGTGACCTGGACTGATGGATATTACATATACACCGGTGACCTGGACGGATGGATATTACAGATACAACCTACACACCCAGTGACCTGGACGGAATGGATATGTACAGATACCACCCGTGACCTGACGATGGATATTACAGATACATACAACCGTGACCTGGACGATGATATTACAGATACACCGTGACCTGGACGATGGATATTTACAGATAAACCGTGACCTGGACGTAAAAAAAATGGATATTACAGATACACAAAAAACAACAACTGCCGTACAAAATAACAGAACCCGTGACCTGGCGAATGGAATACCGTGACCCTGGACGAATGGCTATTACAGATACATACCTGACCTGACGAATGGATTTACAGATACACAGAAAAACACCGTGACCTGGACGAATGGAATATTACAGATATACCGTGACCTGGACGAATGGATATTACAGATATACCGTGACCTGGACGAATGGATATTACAGATATAAAACCACGTGAACCTGGACGAATGAATTTACAGATATACCGTTGACCTGGACGAATGAATATTACAGATATACCGTACCTGAGAATGAATATTCAGATATAATAGAAAAACACGTGACCACCTGGCCTGAATGGAATATTACAGATATACCGTGACCTGGAACTAATGGATGATTACAGATATACCGTGACCTGAGAACGAATGGCTATTACATGATAACTAAACCAATACAACCGTGACCTGGATATGAATATTACAGAATAACCGTGACCTGGATGATGAATATTACAGATATACCGTGACCTGTATGAATAAACATTAGCAGATATAAACGGACTTGACGAGGATGAAATTACAGATATACCATGACCTGGATGGATGAAATTACAGATATACCATGACCTGGATGTATGAAATTACAGATATAAGTACCTGGATGGATGAATATTACATATACCGTGACCTGGATGAATGAATATGTACAGATATAACATGAACCTGGATGAATGAATATTACAGATATACCGTACTGGATGAAATGAATATACAGATATAACCAAAAAGCCAGTGACCTGATTAGAAGTCACTGAGGAGTTCTGTCTCTAAAAGCGTACAAAGGGACACAGGATTCGCGGGTCTCGCCCCGCTCGGGTCCGCCGCTCCCGACTGCCCCCCAGAGTTCAGATTTTAGATACAGTGAACTCTGTGGTTACCATCATGTATTAAAGGCCGTGCAGTGCTATCCCATACTGGTAAATTATAAGGATAGTAGGGAAGTCACTGAGGAGTCTGTGTCTATATAAAGGTACAAGGTACACGAGGAGTATAACAGTGAAACTCTGGGTCACCAATCTGTATTATACAGGGATAATGCTATTCCCTACTGTAAATTATAAGGATTATTAGAAGTCACTGAGGATCGGTGTCTATATAAGGTAACAAGGACCACAGACTGAGTTATACAGGGAACTTGGGTACCACCATGATATTCGATAATGGATAATGTTCCCCTACTGTAAATTATAAGGATTTAGAAGTCCCGGAGGAGTTCGCTGTCTATATCAAGGTAAGGGACAAGACGTTGAGGTATAAGGGAACTCTGGGTACCTCTCAGTGTATTATAAGGATAATGTATCCCCTACTGTAATTATAAGGATTCCTGAAGGTCACTAGAGATTCTGTGTCCTATATAAGGACCAGGACACAAACTGGAGTTATCACAGGGAACTCTGGTACCACTCTGTATTATAAGGGATAATTGTATCCCCTCACTCCGAATTAAGGATATTAGAAGTAATGAGGAAGTTTGTGTCTCGATATAAAGGTCAAGACACAGCACTGAGTTATACAGGGAACTCCTCGGAGTACCATCTCATATTTATAAGGGGAATGTATCATACTGTTAAATTATAAGGATATTAGAAGTCACTGAGAGTTCTGTCCATATAAAGGTTACACGGACACAGACTGAGTTACAGGAACTCTGTGCTACCACTCATTATTATAAGGTGATAATGTATCCCTACGTAATTAGAAGGATTCTAGAGTCACTGAGGATGTCTCTGTGGTCTATATAAGAGTAAAGGAACGACTAGTCTACTGGGTTTATACATCTGCTGTACCCATCCATGTTTATAAGGGATATGGTTCCTACTGTAAATTATGAGGATATTAGAAGTCACTGAGGAGTTCGTGTCTCTATAAAGGTACAAGACAAGACGGTTTATACCAGTGAACTCTGGGTAACTCCATGTATTTATAAGGGAACTGTATCCCCCTGCACTGTAAATTATAAGGTAAACTAGAATCACTGAGGAGTCTGTGTCTATATAAAAGGATACAAGCACAGACTGATCTACAGGACTACTGGCTACCAACCATGTATATACAGGATCAATGTATCCCCTACTGTAATATTATAGGAAGTTAGAAGTCCTGAGGAGTCTGTGTCTATATAAGGTTACAGGACACAGAACTGAGTATACAGGGAAACTCTGGGTACCATCTGTATTATAAGGATAATGTATCCCCTACTGTAAATTTATAAGGATATATGACAGTCACTGAGGAGTTCTGTGTCCATATAAGAGTACAAGGCACAAGACGAGTTATACGGAATCTCTGCGTATCCACTCATGGTATTAAAGGGATATGTACCTACTGTAGAAAATCTAATAAGGATATTAGAAGTCACTGAGGAGTCTGTTCTAGATAAAGGTACAAGGGACACAGACTGAGTTATACAGGGACACTCTGGGGTACCCACTCATGTATTATAAGGAAGATTATCCCTACTGTAAATTATAAGGATATTAGACAGTCACTGAGAGTTCTGTGTCGCATATAAAGGTCAGGCACAGACTGAGTCTATATCATGGAACTCTGGGGTCACCACTATGTTTATAAGGTAATGCTATCCCCTACTGTCAGATTATAGGATTAGAAGTCACGAGAGTTTCTGTCACGATAGAATGTTACAAGGACACAGACTGAGTTATACAGGGAACTGCTGGTACCACCTCATGTTGTATTGGGATAACTGTATCCCCAACTGTAAAATTATAAGGATTATAGAAGTCACTGAGGAGTTTCTGTGTCCATATAGGTACCAAGGACACAAACTGAGTTATACAAGGGACTCTGGGTACCACTCATTATCTATAAGGGATCATGTATCCCTTACTGTAATTATAAGGACTATTAGAAGCACTGAGGAGTTCGTGTTCCTATTACATACAAGGAACAACCGACTGAGTTATACAGGAAAACCGGGGACCCCATGTATTATAAGGATAATGTATCCCCTACTGTGAATATAAGGATACTTAGAAGTCACATGAGGAGGTTCTTCGTGTCATATAAAGGTACAAGCGACACAGACGATATAACAGGAACTGCTGGACCACTCATGTATTATAAGGGCATAAGTATCCCTCTGTAAATTATACGGATATTAGAAGTCACTGAGGCAGTTCTGTGTCTATTAAAGGTACAAGACACAGACTGGGTATACAGGGACTCTGTGTACCACTCATGTATTATAAGGATTAACGTGTATCCTCTACTGTAGAATTATAAGGATATTCAGAAGTCACGGGAGATTTCTGTGTCCATATTAAGGTACAAGACACAGACTGATTTCATACGGAACTCTGGGTACCCTCACTGTAATTATAAGGATAAGGTATCCCCTACTGTCTCACGTCCCCTTTGCACTCTGTTCCTTTGCGAGTTTTCATTACACAACACATCCCGGGGGTCAGGTCTGTGCTCAGATGCATATTTGCTGCTCGGGGGGTCTTTTCCACCCCAGGTCAGGATCATTATATGAGAGATTTTCTTTTCCACTCCATACAGGATTTTGGTTTGGACATTAAGACTTTCCGTGATTGTGTACCAGACTGTATCCTGCTGACGTTCTCCAGTTAGGTTTCGTTTGCTGCAACGGTGAGGGTTTGGTGGTTTACTTTATGAGTAATATCTGTGATAACCGGGGGTCCCTGAGGGATGCATGAGGGGTCCTTAAGAGATTTGACAGAAACGTATGGATGAAACATATATATTTATTAATGTGCTATATTTGTATGAATTACGTGTTGTGTATTATGTCTGGAGATAAATATTCAAAGAATTTATACCATGACCTGGGGTGAATGAGCCTTCACAGAATCCCATGACCTGGATGGGATGAAAACCTTACAGATATACCATGACCGGATGAATGAATATACAGATATACCATGAACCTGGATGGATGAATATTACAGATATACCATGACCTGGATGAATGAATTTACAGATATACCATGACCTGGATATGAATGAATATTACAGATATACCATGACCTGGATGGATGAATGTTGTTACAGATATAGACATGACCTAGATGGAGAATATTACAGATCTTACCATGACCTGGATGAATGAGAACCTACACAGATATACCATGACCTGGATGAATGAAATATACAGATTACCATGACTGGATGATTGAATATTACAGATATACCATGACCTGGAGGATGAATATTACAGATATACCATGACTTGGATGAATGAAATATTTACAGATATACCATGACCTGGGTGGATGAATATTACAGATATTACCATGACTGGATGGATGAAATTACAGATATACCAGACCTGGATGATGAATATCACAGATCCATGACCTGGATGAATGAGAACCTTCACAGATATACAGTGACCTGGATGGATGAATATTACAGATAGACCATGACCTGGATGAATGAATATTACAGATTACCATGACCTGGATGGATGAATATTACAGATATACCTTGATCTGGGATGAATGAATATTACAGATATACCATGACCTGGATAAATGAATATTACAGATATACCATGACTGGATGGATGAATTACAGATATACCATGACCTGAATGGATGAATATCACAGATATATACCATGACCTGGTGAATGAGAACCTTCACAGATATACCATGACCTGGATGGATGAATATTACAGATATACCATGACCTGGAGGATGAATATTACGATATAACATGAACCTGGATGGATGAATATTACAGATATACCATGACCTGGGATGGATGAATATTACAGATAGACCATGACCGGATGGTATGAATATTACAGATATACCATGACCTGGATGGATGAATTATTACACAGATATACCTTGACTGGATGAATGAAATACAGATATACCAGGACCTGGATGAATGAATATACAGATATACCATGACCTGGATGAATGATATTACAGATAGACCATGACCTGGATGAATGAATATTACAGATATATCGTGACCTGGATGAATGAATATTACGATATACCGTGACCTGATGGAGGAATATTACAGATATACCATGACTGGATGATGAATATTACAGAAGACCATGACCGGATGATAGAATATTACAGATATACCATGACCTGGATAGTGAAATTACAGATATACTGCTGACCTGGATGAATGAATATTACAGAGATCATGACCTGGATGAATGAATATTACAGATATACCTGGACCTGGGATGAATGAATATTACAGATATTACCGTGACCTGGATGGGATGAATATTACAGATATACCATGACCTGGATGAATGAATATTACAGATAGACCTGACACTGTGATGAATGAATATTACAGATATACCGTGACCTGATGAATGAATATTACAGATTATACCGTGACCTGGTGGGATGGATGAATATTACAGATATACCATGACCTGGATGAATGAATATTACAGATAGACCATGACCTGGATGAATGAATATTACAGATATACCATGACCTGGATAGATGAATATTACAGATATACGTGACCTGGATGAATGAATATTACAGATATTACCATGACCTGGATGAATGAATATTACAGATATACCGTGACCTAGATGAATGAATATTACAGATATACCGTGACCTGGAGGTTGAATATTACAGTTATACCATGACCGGATTGAATGAATATTACAGATAGACCATGACCTGGATGATGAATATACAGATAGACCATGACCTGGATGGATGATATTACAGATATACCTTGACTTGGATGAATGAATATTACAGATATACCATGACCTGGATGGATGAATATTACAGATATACCATGACCTGGATGGATGATATTACAGATATACCATGGACTGGATGGATGAATATCACATATATATCATGACCTGGGATGAATGAGAACCTTCACAGATATACCATGACCTGGAGGAATGAATATTACAGATATACCATGACGGATGGATGAATATTACAGAATACCTGACTGGATGATGAATATTACAGATAGACTGACTGGATGAATGAATATTACAGATATACCATGACCTGGATGGATGATTATACAGTATACTGACTTGGATGAATATATACAGATATACCATGACCTGGATGGATGAATATTACAGACTATACCATGACCTGGATGGATGAATATCACAGGATATACCATGAGACCTGGATGAATGAGAAACTTCACAGATATACACATGACCTGGATGGATGAATATTACAGATATACCATGACCTGGATGGATGATATTACAGATATACCATGACCTGGGATGGATGAATTATTCAGATATACCATGACCTGGATGGATGAATACTACAGATAGACCATAACCTGGATGGATGAATATTACAAGATATACCATGACTGGATGGATGAATATTACAGATATACCTTGACTGGATGAATGAACATTACAGATATACCAGGACCTGGATGAATGAATATTACAGATATACCATGACCTGGATTGAATGAATATTACAGATAGACCATGACCTGATGAATGAATAATTCAGATATACCGTGACCTGGAGGAATGAATATTACAGATATACCGTGACCTGAATGGATGAATATTACAGATATTACCATGACCTGATGAATGAATATTACAGATAGACATGACCTGGAATGAATGAATATTACAGATATACCATGACCTGGATGAGGATGAATATTACAGATATACCGTGACCTGGATGAAATGAAATATTAAGATATACCTGACCTGGATGACATGATGATGAATATTACAGATATACCGTGACCTGGATGAATGAATATTACAGATATATACGTGACCTGGATGGATGAAAATACAGATTACCATGACCTGGATGAAGAATATTACAGATAGACCATGACCTGGATGAATGAATATTACAGATATACATGACTGGATGGATGAATATTACAGAATACCTTGGACTTGGATGAATGAATATTACAGATATACCATGACCTGGATGGATGAATATTACAGATATACCATGACCGGATTGGATGAATATTACAGATATACCATGACCTGGATGAATGAATATTACAGTATACCGTGACCTGGATGAATGAATATTACAGATATACCGTGACCTGGATGAATGAATATTACAGATATACCGTGACCTGGATGAATGAATATTAAAGATATACCGTGACCTGGATGAATGAATATTACAGATATACCATGACCTGGATGAATGAATATTACAGATATACCGTGACCTGGATGAATGAATATTACAGATATACCGTGACCTGGATGAATGCAATATTACAGATATACCATGACCTGGATGAATGAATATTACAGATATACCGTGACCTGGATGAATGAATATTACAGATATACCGTGACCTGGATGAATGAATATTACAGATATACCATGACCTGGATGGATGAATATTACAGATATACCATGACCTGGATGGATGAATATTACAGATATACCATGACCGGATGGATGAATATTACAGATATACCATGACCTGGATGGATGAATATTACAGATATACCGTGACCTGGATGGATGAATATTACAGATATACCTTGACTTGGATGAATAAATATTACAGATATACCATGACCTGGATGGATGAATATTACAGATATACCATGACCTGGGATGGATGAATATCACAGATATACCATGACCTGGATGAATGAGAACCTTCACAGATATACCATGACCTGGATGGATGAATATTACAGATATACCATGACCTGGATGGATGATATACAGAATCCATGACCTGGATGTGGATGAATATTACAGATATACATGACCTGGATGGGATGAATACTACAGATAGACCATGACCTGGATGGATGAATATTACAGATATACCATGACCTGGATGGATGAATATTACAGATATACCTTGACTTGGATGAATGAACATTACAGATATACCAGGACCTGGATGAATGAATATTACAGATATACCATGACCTGGATGAATGAATATTACAGATAGACCATGACCTGGATGAATGAATATTACAGATTACCTGACCTGGATGAATGAATTACAGATATACCGTGACCTGAATGGATGAAATTACAGATATACCATGACCGGATGAATGAATATACAGATAGGACCATGACCTGGATGAATGAATATTACAGATTATACCATGACTGGATAGATGAAATTACAGATATACCGTGACCTGGATGAATGAATATTATAGATATACCATGACCTGGATGAATGAATATTACAGATTAACCGTGACCTGGATGAATGAATATTACAGATATACCGTGACCTGGATGGATGAAAATTACAGATATACCATGACCTGGATTGAATGAATATTACAGATGACCATGACCTGGATGAATGAATATTACAGATATACCATGACCTGGATGGATGAATATTACAGATTACCTTGACTGGATGATGTGAATGGAATATTACAGATATACCATGACCTGGATGGATGAATATACAGATATACCATGACCGGATGGATGAATATTACAGAATATACCATGACCTGGATGAATGAATATTACAGATATACCGTGGCCTGGATGAATGATATACAGATATTACCGTGACCTGGATGAATGAATTACAGATATACCGTGACCGGATGAAGAATATACAGATATACCGTGACCTGGATGAATGAATATTACAGATATACCATGACCTGGATGAATGAATATTACAGATATACCGTGACCTGGATGAATGAATATTACAGATATACCGTGACCTGGATGAATGAAATTACAGATATACCATGACCTGGATGAATGAATATTACAGAGATATACCGTGACCTGGATGAATGAATATTACAGATATACCGTGACCTGGATGAATGAATATTACAGATATACCATGACCTGGATGGATGAATATTACAGATATACCATGACCTGGATGGATGAATATTACAGATATACCATGACCTGGATGGATGAATATTACAGATATACCATGACCTGGATGGATGAATATTACAGATATACCGTGACCTGGATGGATGAATATTACAGATATACCATGACCTGGATGAATGAATATTACAGATATACCATGACCTGGATGGATGAATATAGATATACCATGACCTGGATGAATGAATATACAGATATACCGTGACCTGGATGGATGAATATTACAGATATACCTGACCTGGATGGATGAATATTACAGATATACCATGACCTGGATGGATGAATATTACAGATATACCATGACCTGGATGAATGAATATACAGATCACATGACCTGATGAATGAATATTACAGATATACCTTGAGTGATGAAGATATTAAGAATACCAGACCGGATGAATGAATATTACAGATATACCGTGACCTGGATGGATGAATATTACAGATATACCGTGACCTTGATGGATGAATATTACAGATATACCATGACCTGGATGAATGAATATTACAGATATACCGTGACCTGGATGGATGAATATTACAGATATACCATGACCTGGATGAATGAATATTACAGATACACCATGACCTGGATGAATGAATATTACAGATATACCTTGAGTTGGATGAATGAATATTACAGATATACCATGACCTGGATGAATGAATATACAGATATACCATGACCTGGATGAATGAATATTACAGATATACCTTGAGTTGGATGAATGAATATTACAGATATACCATGACCTGGATGAATGAATATTACAGATATACCTTGAGTTGGATGAATGAATATTACAGATATACCATGACCTGGATGAATGAATATTACAGATATACCGTGACCTGGATGGATGAATATTACAGATATACCGTGACCTGGATGAATGAATATTACAGATATACCTTGAGTTGGATGAATGAATATTACAGATATACCATGACCTGGATGAATGAATATTACAGATATACCGTGACCTGGATGGATGAATTACAGATATACCATGACTGGATGAATGAATATTACAGATATACCGTGACCTGGATGGATGAATATTACAGATATACCATGACCTGGATGAATGAATATTACAGATACACCATGACCTGGATGAATGAATATTACAGATATACCTTGAGTTGGATGAATGAATATTACAGATATACCATGACCTGGATGAATGAATATTACAGATATACCATGACCTGATGAATGAATATTACAGATATACCTTGAGTTGGATGAATGAATATTACAGATATACCATGACCTGGATGAATGAATATTACAGATATACCTTGAGTTGGATGAATGAATATTACAGATATACCATGACCTGGATGAATGAATATTACAGATATACCGTGACCTGGATGGATGAATATTACAGATATACCGTGACCTGGATGATGAATATACAGATATACCTTGAGTTGGAGAATGAATATTACAGATATACCATGACCTGGATGAATGAAATTACAGATATACCGTGACCGATGGATGAATATTACAGATATACGTGACTGGATGAATGAATATACAGATATACCTTGAGTTGGATGAATGAATATTACAGATATACCATGACCTGGATGAATGAATATTACAGATATACCATGACCGGCTGGATGAATGAAATTACAGATATACAATGACCTGGATGAATGAAATATTACGATACACCATGACTGGATGAATGAATATTACAGATATACCTTGAGTTGGATGAATGAATATTACAGATATACCATGACCTGGATGAATGAATATTACAGATATACCGTGACCTGGATGGATGAATATTACAGATATACCGTGACCTGGATGGATGAATATTACAGATATACCATGACCTGGATGGATGAATATTACAGATATACCGTGACCTGGATGAATGAATATTACAGATATACCGTGACCTGGATGGATGAATATTACAGATATACCGTGACAGGATGAATGAATATTACAGA
This sequence comes from Hymenochirus boettgeri, assembly GCA_019447015.1. NCBI lineage: Eukaryota > Metazoa > Chordata > Amphibia > Anura > Pipidae > Hymenochirus > Hymenochirus boettgeri. The sequence continues at coordinate 92,829,653 of CM033476.1, forward strand.
TATACCGTGACCTGGATGAATGAATATTACAGATATACCGTGACCTGGATGGATGAATATTACAGATATACCATGACCTGGATGAATGAATATTACAGATATACCGTGACCTGGATGGATGAATATTACAGATATACCATGACCTGGATGAATGAATATACAGATACACATGACCGGATGAATGAATATTACAGATATACCTGAGTGGATGAATGAATATTACAGATATACCGTTGACCTGGATGGATGAATATACAGATATACCATGACCTGGATGGATGAATATTACAGATATACCGTGACCTGGATGGATGAATATTACAGATATACCGTGACCTGGATGGATGAATATTACAGATATACCTTGAGTTGGATGAATGAGAACCTTCACAATCTAACAGAAGAAATAATAATATTTGGTGTGAGTTAAATTATTATACACTATTTTTATGCAAGGTATGGCTGGCAGATCTGCAATGTCCCATAGAGTTCTATGCTTAAAAAACATCCATGTGATCCCACTTAACCTTGGAAAATCCAATTGTATAAAATAAACACAGGTGGAGATGATCAAACCAACATGCTACACTGACAAGGCAGAAGGACTCAACCTTGGACTGTAAAGGGTACCTCTACTGGTAAAATATGCATCGCGCACTAAGGGGCATATTATAAAAGAGCGAAAAGTAGCGAAATGTTTTCGCATTCGCTTTTCGCATGGGTTTTCGCCAAAAAGACAGTTAACGCTATTTATAAGGTAGCGTTAACGAATGGCGAAAACCGTTTCGCGAGCTATCGCTAAACCTTTTGCCTTACTTCGCAATGGTAATTTTAGCGAAAAAGGAGCAAAAAAGGCATAACGCGATTTATAAAGAGAGAAGGGCGATCGCGCATTAGAGTGTAATATGCCTTGGAAAAGCGACATTAGAAAGGCGATCACGCATTATAATGTAATATGCCTTGGAAAAGCGAACGCGCATTAGAAAGGCGAAACGCGATTAGAAAGGCGATCGCGAATGTGCAGTGCAAAAGAAAACTGTATTCCAATTGAGAAATTCTAAGAAGATTGACTAAATAAGACATGGCTGACTTCTTGGTAAATGTGAGGTGGCCATTTTGAACTTGATATCATTTTCTAGTGGGCTTTTTGGTTTCGAATGGTTTTCACAATGCAGTCTTCTTAGATGCGTTAAGTTTTCGCTGCGATACTTTTCACTCTTTATCGCGCCCCGTTCGCCTTTTTCAGCCGCAAAGTGTGTTTTTTTCGCTTTTTATAAATAAGGCGAAACGAAGCCCCAAATGGCGCTATTTTCGCTGCGATGTACTGCGCTAATATTTGGCGAAAAAGACAATCCTTATAAATATGCCCCTAAGTCCGTCCATCCATACTCGTCCCAATGGAGAAAAAACACAGGCCAGCCACGACTCCTGCTACCACTAGTACCTCAACTGCAGCAGCACATCGCAATCCAAGGGACTCAGACAGAGTAGGGAAAAGAGGCCTTCATTTTCATCACCACTATCCAGCAAGAGGAAGCAGGTCCAGCACCAAGGGTAAGATTATCACCCCATCCTCCACTCTCACCTCAGTCCTGGCCTAGTATGTTACCTCCCTCTCAGTCCCTGTCATCAGTGACTGGCACCTGCAACTATCGCAGAGGCAGGATCACTACCCCAACCACATTCACCCTTAACAGGAATTGCCCAGGGCAGAGACATGAAAACAGGAGCGGGGGAGGGTCGTACATGGTACCCCTCACATTATGGGTACCACCCCATGTATTCTACCTTCTATTTTGGAGGGGTCAGAATCTCTGAGCAAGCAGGATGTTAATCAGCTTGCAGCAGAACAGAGCAGCTCACAGGACAGAGTGCAATCAACATCCTGCCAGGAGCCCGGAGGGCCAAAAAGTATGCAGCATTACTACAGGAGCTAGGTATGCGGCATATTTAAAAATATACCCAATAATAAGTAAAAAAAATTTCCCCTGCAATACTGCAGGCGAACTGTGGCCAACTCCATTCCTAGATGGAGAAGACAAACAGGGGGAGTGTCTGGCCCATGACTCAGTCAGTAGGTGGCTTTACTGTCCGCCCCCTCCCTGAACTTGTAGCTTTTCTGGCTGTGACCTCCATATGAGTTGGATGAATGAATATTACAGATATACCATGACCTGGATGAATGAATATTACAGATATACCATGACCTGGATGAATGAATATTACAGATATACCTTGAGTTGGATGAATGAATATTACAGATATACCATGACCTGGATGAAGAATATACAGATATACCTTGAGTGGAGAATGAATATTACAGATATACATGACCGGGAATGAAATTACAGATTACCGTGACCTGGATGGATATATTACAGATATACCGTGACCTGGATGAATGAATATTACAGATATACCTGAGTTGGAATGAATGAATATTAAGATATTACCATGACCTGGATGAATGAATATTACAGATATACCGTGACCTGGATGAATGAATATTACAGATATACCATGACCTGGATGAATGAATATTACAGATATACCGTGACCTGGATGGATGAATATTACAGATATACCATGACCTGGATGAATGAATATTACAGATTACACCATGACTGGATGATGAATATTACAGATATACCTTGAGTTGGATGAATGAATATTACAGATATACCATGACCTGGATGAATGAATATTACAGATATACCATGACCTGGATGAATGATATTACAGATATACCTTGAGTTGGATGAAGAATATTACAGATATACCATGACCTGGATGAATGAATATTACAGATATACCTTGAGTTGGATGAATGTATTACAGATATACCATGACCTGGATGAATGAATATTACAGATATACCGTGACTGGATGGATGAATATACAGATATACCGTGACATGGATGATTGAATATTACAGATATACCTTGAGTGGATGAATGAATATTACAAGATATACCATGACCTGGATGAATGAATATTACAGATATACCGTGACCTGGAGATGATATACAGATATACTCCTGGATGAATGATATTACAGATATACCTTGAGTTGGATGAATGAATATACAGATATACCATGACCTGGATGAATGAATATTACAGTATACCATGACCTGGATGAATGAATATTACAGATATACAATGACCTGATGAATGAATATTACAGATACACCATGACCTGGATGAATGAATAGTACAGATATACCTTGAGTTGATGAATGAATATTACAGATTATACCATGACTGGATATGAATGAATATTACAGATATACCGTGACCTGGATGGATGAAATATTACAGATATACCGTGACTGGATGGATGAATATTACAGATATACCATGACCTGGATGGATGAATATTACAGATATACCGTGACCTGGATGAATGAATATTACAGATATACCGTGACTGGATGGATGAATATTACAGATATACCGTGACCTGGATGAATGAATATTACAGATATACCGTGACCTGGATGAATGAATATTACAGATATACCGTGACCTGGATGGATGAATATTACAGATATACCATGACTGGATGAATGAATATTACAGATATACCGTGACCTGGATGGATGATATATTACAGATATACCATGACCTGGATGAATGAATATTACAGATACACCATGACCTGGATGAATGAATATTACAGATATACCTGAGTTGGAATGAATGAATATTACAGATATACCGTGACCTGGATGGATGAAATATTACAGATATTACCATGACCTGGATGGATGAATATTACAGATATACCGTGACCTGGATGGATGAATATTACAGATATCGTGACCTGATGGATGAATATTAAGATATACCTTGAGTTGGATGAATGAGAACCTTCACAATCTAACAGAAGAAATAATAATATTTGGTGTGAGTTAATATTATTATTACACTATTTTTATGCAAGGTATGGCTGGCAGATCTGCAATGTCCCATAGAGTTCTAGTGCTTAAAAAACATCCATGTGATCCCACTTAACCTTGACAATCCAATTGTATAAAATAAAACAGGTGGAAGAGAGATCAAACCAACATGCTACATCTGACAAGGCAGAAGGACTCAACCTTGGACTGTAAAGGGTACCTCTACTGGTAAAATATGCATCGCGCACTAAGGGGCATATTTATAAAAGAGCGAAAAGTAGCGAAATGTTTTCGCATTCGCTTTTCGCATGGGTTTTCGCCAAAAAGACAGTTAACGCTATTTATAAAGGTAGCGTTAACGAATGGCGAAACCGTTTCCGCGAGCGAGCTATCGCTAAACCCTTTTCGCCTTACTTCGCAATGGTATATTTAGCGAAAAAGGAGCAAAAAGGCATAACGCGATTTATAAGAGAGAAGGGCGATCGCGCATTAGAGTGTAATATGCCTTGGAAAAGCGACATTAGAAAGGCGATCACGCATTATAATGTAATATGCCTTGGAAAAGCGAACGCGCATTAGAAAGGCGAACGCGCATTAGAAAGGCGATCGCGAATGTGCAGTGCAAAAGAAAAACTGTATTCCAATTGAGAAATTCTAAGAAGATTGACTAAATAAGACATGGCTGACTTCTTGGTAAATGTGAGGTGGCCATTTTGAACTTGATATCATTTTCTAGTGGGCTTTTCTGGTTTCGAATGGTTTTCACAATGCAGTCTTCTTAGATGCGTTAAGTTTTCGCTGCGATACTTTTCACTCTTTATCGGCCCGTTCGCCTTTTTCAGCCGCAAAGTGTGTTTTTTTCGCTTTTTATAAATAAGGCGAAACGAAGCCCCAAATGGCGCTATTTTCGCTGCGATGTACTGCGCTAATTATTTGGCGAAAAAAGACAATCCTTTATAAATATGCCCCTAAGTCCGTCCATCCTACTCGTCCCAATGGAGAAAACACAGGCCAGCCACGACTCCTGCTACCCTAGTACCTCAAACTGGCAGCAGCACATCGCAATCCAAGGGACTCAGACAGAGTAGGGAAAAGAGGCCTTCATTTTCATCACCACTATCCAGCAAGAGGAAGAGGTCTCAGCACCAAGGGTAAGATTATCACCCCATCTCCACTCACTCACCTCAGTCCTGGCCTAGTATGTTACCTCCCTCTTAGTCCCTGTCATCAGTGACTGGCACCTGCAACTATCGCAGAGGCAGGATCACTACCCCAACCACATTCACCCTTAACAGGAATTGCCCAGGGCAGAGAATGGAACAGGAGCGGGGGAGGGTCGTACATGGTACCCTCACATTTGGGTACCACCCCATGTATTCTACCTTCTATTTTGGAGGGGTCAGAATCTCTGAGCAAGCAGGATGTTAATCAGCTTGCGCAGCAGAACAGGCAGCTCACAGGACAGAGTGCAATCAACTCCTGCCAGGAGCCCGGAGGGCCAAAAGTATGCAGCATTACTACAGGAGCTAGGTATGCTGGCATATTTAAAAATATACCCTAATAAAGTAAAAAAAAATTTCCCCTGCAATACTGCAGGCGAACTGTGGCCAACTCCATTCCTAGATGGAGAAGACAAACAGGGGGAGTGTCTGGCCCATGACTCAGTCAGTAGGTGGCTTTACTGTCCGCCCCCTCCCTGAACTTGTAGCTTTTCTGTGCTGTGACCTCCATATGGAGCAGGAGGAAGTAACTGTAAGTTGTACTGATCCCATTTCTGCTTGTGAGAGTCCATGGGGATGACATTGTTACCCTCTGTCTCACTGCTGTGTGCAGGGACTAACAGGGACTGCTGGGCTAGGATCTGCATAGCAGTGATGGCAAACATTGTAGCTTCAGATGTTTAACTACATTCTGCTACCAAGGCATGCACTGCACATGGGGTAGGTAATAGCTTAATAGGGCTACTGGGCTATTACCTACCCTATGTGGGCATCTCCACACCATCTCTATCCTGCCTGTATACATATATCCAACTCTGTGTCACATAGCAGTATGGCAGCTCCACACCATCTCTATCCTGCCTATATACATATCTCCACCTCTGTGTCACATAGCAGTATGGCAGCTCCACACCATCTCTATCTGCCTATATACATATCTCCACCTCTGTGTCACATAGCAGTATGGCAGCTCCACACCATCTCTATCCTGCCTATATACATATCTCCAACTCTGTGTCACATAGCAGTATGGCAGCTCCACACCATCTCTGTCCTGCCTATATACATATCTCCACCTCTGTGTCACATAGCAGTATGGCAGCTCCACACCATCTCTATCTGCTTATACAATATCTCCATCTGTGTCACATAGCAGTATGGCAGCTCCACACCATCTCTATCCTGCCTATATACATATCTCCATCTCTGTGTCACATAGCACTATGGCAGCTCCACACCATCTCTATCCTGCCTATATCTAAATTTCTATCTCTGTGTCACAATGCAGCATGGCAGCTCCACACCACCTCTATCCTACTTATATACATATCTCCATCTCTGTCACATAGCAGTATGGCAGCTCCACACTGAGATGGTGATATGTATATAAGCAGGATAGAGATTATGTCACATAACAGTATGACAACTTAAAACCATCCCTATTGTGTCTATATCCAAATTTCTATCTTTGTGCCACATAGCAGTATGGCAGCTCCACACCATATCTATCCTGCCTATATCCAAATTTCTATCTCTGTGTCACATTGCAGCATGGCAGCTCCACACCATCTATATTATTAGGGCATAGACAGGATAGAGGATGGTGTGGAGCTGCAATCTGACACTGAGATAGAAATATGGATATAGGCAGGACAGAGTGTGGAGCTGCCATGCTGTGTGGCAATAGTGGAAGCCTTTTTCCAGACAATTCGGTAGGTGTAAGGATTTGAGCATGGAGAATTGGGGTGACTATATCAATAGTCAATACGAATGAAATACGTTTTAAGCAACACATGATGCAGAATATATATGGGGTCTAATATGGGATCCAGTCTGTGTGGGCTTGGCTTAAAGGTATGTTATATTTAACAGTCTGTGCCCTCTGGGTACAAGGGCATCTTAAGTGTGTGTACTGGACACGGGTACATTTATATTACCGGTCTTGGGTGGTGGTCAGGGAGGTGGAGCATGTCTAGGGCCCGTTAATTTAACAGGCTTAATGCTAGTTAATATATAATATTGTAGGCAACAATGTAAAATGGGAATAATGTTCTTTAAATGGGCGTAACCTTAACAAAGTGGGCGTGGTTTTAACAAAGTGAGCGTGGAAAAAAAATCTGCATTCGCCGCTTTTCTTCTCCCCATGGGTCCCTCTTTTGCGTTTTAAAATGTTGGGAGGTGGTGCACATGTTGAGTTAGTTTGTGCTATTGGGGGCCCAGAAATTTACCCAGTATGGGGCCCAGAAAAGTCTAATGGCGGCCCTGATAGGTCCATTTTTACAGCCACCATTCCAAGGGACAGACCATCATCAGCTGCATCATAGACCCTGTCTCTGAATCATTTTTTTAATGCTAGACACAAGCCTGAAAATATTTTTTTTACTCTTCCTAAGGTGTCCATAGGTAGAGGAAAGGATAAAGAATGGTTTCAGGTTAAAGGCGATAGTAAAAGGGGGTGACTTAGGCAGGGTGTGTTGAACTACTACTCAATGTAGAATGCAATAAATAGGCACCAGTGGTCCTTGAATTAAACAGTATCTTATTTATTAACAGAATAATATAATAAGGCATTGCAATTAGCACAATACAGGTGACAGCATGGCACAGATATCTCTGGTCCCAGCTCTCATGTCACTGTAGTGGAATCTTCTACCCCTATGTCTGGCACTATGTCTCTATTCGGGTCATACCCAGGACTCTAGGTCCTTACTATATCTCCTTGTTGGAGTTCAGGCTGCTCACTAGCTACCCTACTCCAATCTATCACTCCGGAGTGATCTATAACAGAATCTAATCTCACATTAACTGGGCCTACCTGTAATCTAGGTCCCTGGCTCTCCCTCTTCTCTGGGGAAAACTCCTGGAATTAGAGAGGCTGAGCACATGGCCGATCACCCTTTTATACTTTTACACAGCACCCCTACTGGCCAGATCCATTCAGAACAAGAAGACTAAAAGAAAACTAGTTAACAGTTCCCTACACAGGTTTGTGACTAACCTAAGAAAATATCAATTTTGTGGGAAGGGGCTACACAGCAAATCATGTGATTGTCACAGACTCAGACAGCCAGGACAGACAAGGAAGCCTTTAATTAAAATTGAGATAAGCTAGAGACCTCCTAGACTCTTTTAAAGACACTTGTATGGAGACCACATTAACCCTTAAAGATCATGGAAATTAATAAGCTTTAACCGTTTATTGCATCTTTCTTTTAATGTGCCTGCAGCTAACATTCAGACTTGTAGATATCCGCTGTTTGTACTGTGTGTTACTGAACTGTCTAGACCTGGCCTAAAGAAATCAAATCCAATGTGCTGTTGCTCACTGTTTAAAGACACAGTGCACTTGCTTCCTACTCTGGGAGGGTCTGAGAGGGGTGATGCCACACTAACTAGGAGTGGACTAAACAGGACTTTGGGAGATCTGGTGAAAGGGAACACTGAGAGCAGAAAGGCATCAAGTTGCAGCATTGGACACCTTTGCAAGGAGTTTGTTGTTCTCCCATGCTGATAGGTTGTATGTGTCAAATAAATGTGCTTAGATTGTAGCTCTTCGGGTCAGGGCCTGATGTGAATGTATACATGTCATAATAAATCGCTATGGAAGATGTTGGCGCTATAAAAATCTATAATATAATAAAAAATAAAATAAATATAGGCAAGTCATAATTTTCACTTCAGTGTCACTTTGATTTTCTACTAAAGAAAAGTCCAAATAGAAAAAAAGCCCATTACTTTAATGTATCTTATAAAATGCTCTAAATGATTCCTTTATTATAAGCCTTTATAGTATAACCATGGCCCCTAGGAAACCAGAATCAAACATTCCCAAAGGCTGAACTGTAGAAGACATGAGATTTCTGAACGTTTATGGATAGAATTGCGCTATGAAAGGGCCTCGGTATAAATGAGTAAATAGACTTGTGTTTGGATTTTTTTAGATAGGTAAAGTGTATTGCAATTGTACAGACCCAGTTCTTGCTGAACAGACCTCAACATGTTGTATATAAACGTATAACATCTGGTTGATTTTAACCTGGCGAGGGTCTGGTTTTGGGGGTGTTCTACTAAATGTCAAATTTTTCTTTTAGAGGGAGAGACAAACCTTTAAAGATAAAGAGACTTGGACCCACTTTCCAGAGCTTCTCTAACCGCAGTCTGGGATCCTACATTCACACAATAGTTAATTTATATTAATTTACATCATTCTAGAAAATGTTTATTGGATGAATAAGATTTCTACAATACACGGATCAAACATATCCCTATCTAATGCATAATTCAGATAGGATCCTACATTTTTGATTATGCTTTTATTTAATTTTCATATTGCTTGCCACACTACTGTATTTCAGTAGACAGCTCCTACAACTAAGGCAGGGGCATATCTGGTAAGAGGCAAAAAGGTGTAATTGCTTTGCATGGCACAGCACTACCCCATTAAAATGTGAAGGTGGGTACAGATGTGCGATAGTGCACGTAACACTGACGCCTAACTGCAGGATGAACAACCATTCGCTCAACGATTCATTTGTGGATGGGCAATCATCTGATCATCAACAATCATACGCTGTACCAAGCTAAAACTGCCCCACTGCATATTGGTAATATCATATGAGTAGAGATGGCCAGATTCACGGCTGATCTCTGAGATTCGCAGATTTTGGATCTCGGGATTTTCCGGAATTCCGCTTTCCGAGCCGCATTCGAAATTTTCCAAAAATCTAGAAAATTCAAATTTTCAAGGAATTTTGTGACTTTTGGTCTGTTTGTTCTTAAAACACAGCATTTACATGGTGGACCACCAGCAACTCAACTGTGACCAGAAGTACATTTAGAAACTTTGTGCATAGAGACAGTGAATCCTGGGGTCAGGGGGGTGTGACTCTTTTAAGCCAATATGGGCTATGGGTTGCATTGGCAACTACATGGAAGCCTCCTTTGTTACAGAATCTATTACTTATATCTACTAAATCCAAATGACTAGAGAAGAAACTTTCAATGTATAGGTATTCTGGGGAGAAAAGCTTTCACATTAGGATATAAAAAAGTTTAGTTCTCCTTTAACTCAAAGGCTTTGTCCCGACCAATTGTTTGGCACTTGCGAATGGTTGGCCAGGGCAAAGGACTATTCATTGAAATGTCAGTTGGTTGGCGCAAAATATTGGATGGTGTGTACCCAGCTTTAGCCTCAAGTACACAAATTCTAGCCACAGATTTGTTGGGCTTTAGTTTCATGTAATTGTTTCCTTTTGACACCAAGCTAAAGCTGCCCTAACTCTCTGTTATTAAGACTGTATATAAAGGGTTTAAAAGAGGTGTAATTACAGTGTAAAGCAGTGAAATCATTTTTTTACTTGCAAAGAACCATCATTAGTAGGTACTAAATACACAGTGAATAACGTTTATATATGTGTAGAAACAACAATAAGATGAGAACTGCAGGTGGAGAAGGCTTTCTTCCCAATGATGGACTGGATCTTCATCACAGATCTGATAATAGATACATATGTCACTATAATGATTAAAAAGGACTCACAACAAAGATAAAGGGGTAGCAAATAGACTACCCTCTTAATATTAGATGTGTCAGAGCAAGAAGACCTAAAATAGGAACAAAATCACAAAGAAATGGTCAATTGTGTTTACTCTTCCACAAAAATGTTGCTGTGATAGTAAGCCCATTACAAAAACACATCATTATAAAAGATGAGGTCCAGCAGGCAAGAGACAAGTAGCAACTGAACCTGAAGTGCATAACAGAGGAATAATGTAATGGTCTACAGATGGCCAAATATCGGTCATAGGGACATGACTGTAAGAAGATAAGATTCTGCTGCAGCTAAAGTCCCAAAGAGAGTAGAACTGTGTAAGGCAGCCAAAGAGAGACAACCTGATCCCATTTCTAAGTAATACTTCGAGCATAACTGGGATGATATTTGTGGTACATAAAATTTCAGAGAGAGAGAGATTGCACAGAAAAAAGTACATGGGAGAACGAGTAGAAGCTGTTTAAAAACTATTACCAAAATAATAAGAACATTGCCAGACAATATGAAGTTATAGGAATGAGGAATGTTGTGAAAAGTACAAAATGGAGGTTCTAAGGCTTTGAAACCCAAGGAGGAGAACTTGGATTGTTGATTCTGAGAACTATTTAAGAGAGAACTTGGCCCATTCATGATAATAAATATAAATGTAGAGACAATCTAGATAAAATAATGTCAAATAAATAGTATCGTGGTCCTGATAACAGATGTTAAATGAGGTTACCATTTGAATAAATCTGCCAATGATGAATATGCCAAGATAAACTTCCACATCTAAGAAAGAGGTGTGGCAGCTGCAAATAAATACAACACCTAAAATATATGGGTTGTACAGAGTTCTGTCTGTCGTTATAGTGACGTCTGTCTGTTTATGAATCTTCGCTACAGAAAGCTTGGCAGTCTAATATTTATACATTGCAGAGGGCTCAGACTGAAATTGTACAAAATATGTACAAGTAACTCACCTTATTTCTATTGTACGGATTATTCATTTTACCTAATTAAGGAATCACTGATATACCATGACCTGGATGAATGAATATTACAGATAGACCATGACCTGGATGAATGAATATTACAGATATACCATGACCTGGATAAATGAATACCACAGATATACCATGATCTGGATGAATGAATATTACAGATAGACCATGACCTGGATGAATGAATATTACAGATATACCATGACCTGGATGAATGAATATTACAGATAGACCATGACCTATCATTCATCCCAAGGTCTGTATATCTGTAATATTCATTCATTCCAACTCAGGTTATATCTGTAATATTCATCATCCAGGTCATGTTATCGGTAATATTCATTCCCAGGTCATGGTATCTGTAATATCATCCATCCAGGTCACGGTATATCTGTAATATTCATTCATCCAGGTCATGTATATCTGTAATATTCATCACATGCCAGGTCACGGTATTCTGTAATATTCATTCATCCAGGTCATGGTATATCTGTAATATTCATCTCCAACTCAGGTATATCTGTAATATTTCATTCATCCAGGTCACGGTATATTCTGTAATATTCATCCATCCAGGTCACGGTATATCTGTAATATTCATTCATCCAGGTCATGGTATAATCTGTAATATTCATTCATCCAACCAAGGTTATCTGTAATATTCATTCATCACAGGTCTGGTATCTGAATATTCATTCATCCAACTCAAGGTATATCTTGTAATTTCATTCATCCAGTGTCTCATGGTATATCTGTAATATTCCAATTCATCCAGGTCATGGGTATATCTGTAATATTCCATCTCATCCACCCATATGGAGGTCACAGCACAGAAAAGCTACAAGTTCAGGGAGGGGGCGGACAGTAAAGCCACCTACTGACTGAGTCATGGGCCAGACACTCCCCCTGTTTGTCTTCTCCATCTAGGAATGGAGTTGGCCACAGTTCGCCTGCAGTATTGCAGGGGAAATTTTTTTTTACTTTATTAGGGTATATTTTTAAATATGCCAGCATACCTAGCTCCTGTAGTAATGCTGCATACTTTTGGCCCTCCGGGCTCCTGGCAGGAGTTGATTGCACTCTGTCCTGTGAGCTGCTCTGTTCTGCTGCAAGCTGATTAACATCCTGCTTGCTCAGAGATTCTGACCCCTCCAAAATAGAAGGTAGAATACATGGGGTGGTACCCATAATGTGAGGGGTACCATGTACGACCCTCCCCCGCTCCTGTTTCCATGTCTCTGCCCTGGGCAATTCCTGTTAAGGGTGAATGTGGTTGGGGTAGTGATCCTGCTCTGCATAGTTGTGCAGGTGCCAGTCACTGATGACAGGGACTAGAGGGAGGTAACATACTAGGCCAGGACTGAGGTGAGTGAGTGGAGGATGGGGTGATAATCTTACCCTTGGTGCTGAGACCTGCTTCCTCTTGCTGGATAGTGGTGATGAAAATGAAGGCCTCTTTTCCCTACTCTGTCTGAGTCCCTTGGATTGCGATGTGCTGCTGCCAGTTGAGGTACTAGTGGTAGCAGGAGTCGTGGCTGGCCTGTTTTCTCCATTGGGACGAGTATGGATGGACGGACTTAGGGGCATATTTATAAAGGATTGTCTTTTTCGCCAATAATTAGCGCAGTACACGCAGCGAAAATAGCGCCATTTGGGGCTTCGTTTCGCCTTATTTATAAAAAAGCGAAAAAAACACACTTTGCGGCTGAAAAGGCGAACGGGCGCGATAAAGAGTGAAAAGTATCGCAGCAAAACTTAACGCATCTAAGAACTGCATTGTGAAAACCATCGAAACCAGAAAACCCACTAGAAAATGATATCAAGTTCAAAATGGCCACCTCACATTTACCAAGAAGTCAGCCATGTCTTATTTAGTCAATCTTCTTAGAATTTCTCAATTGGAATACAGTTTTCTTTTTGCACTGCACATTCGCGATCGCCTTTCTAATGCGCGTTCGCCTTTCTAATGCGCGTTCGCTTTTCCAAGGCTATTACATTATAATGCGTGATCGCCTTTCTAATGTCGCTTTTCCAAGGCATATTACACTCTAATGCGCGATCGCCCTTCTCTCTTTATAAATCGCGTTATGCCTTTTTGCTCCTTTTTCGCTAAAATTACCATTGCGAAGTAAGGCGAAAAGGGTTTAGCGATAGCTCGCGGAAACGGTTTCGCCATTCGTTAACGCTACCTTTATAAATAGCGTTAACTGTCTTTTTGGCGAAAACCCATGCGAAAAGCGAATGCGAAACATTTCGCTACTTTTCGCTCTTTTATAAATATGCCCCTTAGTGCGCGATGCTATTTTACCAGTAGAGGTACCCTTTACAGTCCAAGGTTGAGTCCTTCTGCCTTGTCAGATGTAGCATGTTGGTTTGATCATCTTCCACCTGTGTTTATTTTATACAATTGGATTGTCAAGGTTAAGTGGGATCACATGGATGTTTTTAAGCACTAGAACTCTATGGGACATTGCAGATCTGCCAGCCATACCTTGCATAAAAATAGTGTAATAATAATATTAACTCACACCAAATATTATTATTTCTTCTGTTAGATTGTGAAGGTTCTCATTCATCCAACTCAAGGTATATCTGTAATATTCATCATCCAGTCCGGTAATCTGTAATATTCATCCATCCAGGTCACGGTATATCTGTATATTCATCCATCCAGGTCATGGTATATCTGTATATCACCATCAGGTCGGTATATCTGTAATATTCATTCATCAACTCAAGGTATATCTGTAATATTCATTCATCCAGGTCATGGTGTATCTGTAATATTCATTCATCCAGGTCATGGTATATCTGTAATATTCATCCATCCAGGTCACGGTATATCTGTAATATTCATTCATCCAGGTCATGGTATATCTGTAATATTCATCCATCCAGTCACGGTATATCTGTAATATTCATTTCATCCAGGTCACGGTATATCTGTAATATTCATTCATCCAGGTCACGGTATATCTGTAAATTCATCCATCCAGGTCACGGTATATCTGTAATATTCATTCATCCAGGTCACGGTATATCTGTAATATTCATCCATCCAGGTCATGGTATATCTGTAATATTCATCCATCCAGGTCACGGTATATCTGTAATATTCATCCATCCAGGTCACGGTATATCTGTAATATTCATTCATCCAGGTCATGGTATATCTGTAATATTCATTCATCCAACTCAAGGTATATCTGTAATTTTCATTCATCCAGGTCATGGTGTATCTGTAATATTCATTCATCCAGGTCATTGTATATCTGTAATATTCATTCATCCAGGTCATGGTATATCTGTAATATTCATTCATCCAGGTCATGGTATATCTGTAATATTCATTCATCCAACTCAAGGTATATCTGTAATATTCATTCATCCAGGTCACGGTATATCTTAATTCTCATCCAGTCACGGTATATCTGTAATTCATTCATCCAGGTCATGGTAATCTGTAATATTCATTCTCCACAAGGTATATCTGTAATATTCATCATCCAGGTCACGGTATATCTGTAATATTCATCCATCCAGGTCACGGTATATCTGTAATATTCATTCATCCAGGTCATGGTATATCTGTAATATTCATTCATCCAACTCAAGGTATATCTGTAATATTCATTCATCCAGGTCATGGTATATCTGTAATATTCATTCATCCAACTCAAGGTATATCTGTAATATTCATTCATCCAGGTCATGGTATATCTGTAATATTCATTCATCCAGGTCATGGTATATCTGTAAATTCATTCATCCAACTCAAGGTATATCTGAATAATTCATTCATCCAGGTCATGGTGTATCTGTAATATTCATTCATCCGGTCATGGTATATCTGTAATATTCATCCATCCAGGTCACGGTATATCTGTAATATTCATTCATCCAGTCCTGGTAATATCTGTAATATTCATCCATCCAGGTCACGGTATATCTGTAATATTCATTCATCCAGGTCATGGTATATCTGTAATATTCATTCATCCAACTCAAGGTATATCTGTAATATTCATTCATCCAGGTCACGGTATATCTGTAATATTCATCCATCCAGGTCACGGTATATCTGTAATATTCATTCATCCAGGTCATGGTATATCTGTAATATTCATTCATCCAACTCAAGGTATATCTGTAATATTCATTCATCCAGGTCATGGTATATCTGTAATATTCATTCATCCAACTCAAGGTATATCTGTAATATTCATTCCCAGTCATGGTATATCTGTAATATTCATTCATCCAGGTCATGGTAATCTGTAAATATTCTCCAACTCAAGGTATCTGTAATATTCATTCATCCAGGTCATGGTGTATCTGTATATTCATTCATCAGGTCATGTATATCTGTATTTCATCCATCAGGTCACGTATATCTGATCTTCATTCAGTTCAGGCATGGTATATCTGTAATATTCATCCTCCCCAGGTCACGGTATATCTGTAAATATTTATCCATCCAGGTCACGTATATCTGTAATATTATTATCCGTCCTGGTATATCTTGTATATCATTCATCCAACTAAGGTATTCGTAATATTCTTCATCCAGGTCATGTGTATCTGTAATATTCATATTCCATCCAGGTCTGGTATATCGTAATATTCATCCATCCAGGTCATGGTATAGTCTGTAATATTCATCCTCCAGGTCTTGTATATCTGTAATATTCATCCATCCAGGTCACGTTATCTGTAAATTCATTCATCGTCATGGTATATCTGTAAATTCATCCCCCCCTCCCGGTCATGGTATCATCTGTAATATTCATTCATCCAGGTCATGGTTACTGTAATATTCATCCATCCAGGTCACGGTATTGGTAATATTCATCCTCCAGGTATGGTATATCTGTAATATTCATCCATCCAGGTCCATGGTTATCTGTAATATTCATCCATCCAGGTCATGGATATCGTAATATTCATCCATCCAGGTCATGGTATATCTGTAATATTCATTCATCAGTTCACGGTAATCTGTAATATTCTTCATCCAGGTCACGTATATTGTACTATTCATTCATCCAGTCATGGTATATCTGTAATATCATTAATCCAGGTCCACGGTTATCTAATATCATTCATCGCGGTCACGTATTCTGTAATATTCATCATCCAGGTCATTGTATCTCTGTAATATTCATTCATACCGGTCACGGTATTCTGTACTATTCATTCATCCAGGTCACGGTAATCTTGTAATATTCATTCATTCCAGGTCACGGTATATCTGTATATTCATTCATCCAGGTCACGGTATATCGAATATTCCGTCAATCAAGGTCATGGTATATCTGTAATATTCATCCATCCAGGTCATGGTATATCTGTAATATTCATCCATCCAGGTCATGGTATATCTGTAATATTCATCATCCAAGTCAAGGTATATCTGTAATATTCATCCATCCAGGTCATGGATATATCTGTAATATTCATTCATCCAGTGTCATGGTCTATCTGTAATATTCATTCATCCGGTCATGGTATATCTGTATTTTCATCCATCCAGGTCACGGTATATCTGTAATATTCATTCATCCAGGTCACGGTATATCTGTATATCCTTCATCCAGGTCATGGTATATCTATAATATTCATTCATCCAGGTCACGGTATATCTGTAATATTCATCTATCCAGGTCATGGTATATCTGTAATATTCATTCATCCAGGTCATGGTCTATCTGTAATATTCATTCATCCAGGTCATGGTATATCTGTAATATTCATCCTAGGTCACGGTATATCTGTAATATTCATTCATCCAGGTCACGGTATATCTGTAATATTCATTCATCCAGGTCATGGTCTATCTGTAATATTCATTCATCCAGGTCATGGTATATCTGTAATATTCATTCATCCAGGTCCTGGTATATCTGTATGTTCATTCATCCAGTCAAGGTATATCTGTAATATTCATCCATCCAGGTCATGGTATATCTGTAATATTCATCCATCCAGGTCATGGTCTATCTGTAGTATTCATCCATCCAGGTCATGGTATATCTGTAATATTCATCCATCCAGGTCATGGTATATCTGTAATATTCATCCATCCAGGTCATGGTATATCTGTAATATTCATCCATCCAGGTCATGGTATATCTGTGAAGGTTCTCATTCATCCAGGTCATGGTAATACTGTGATATTCATCCATCCAGTCAGGTATATCTGTAAATTCATCCATCCAGGTCATGGTATATCTGTAATATTTATTCATCCAAGTCAAGGTATATCTGTAATAATCATCCATCCAGGTCATGGTATATCTGTAATATTCATTCATCCAGGTCATGGTAATATCTGTATATTCATCCATCCAGGTCATGGTATATCTGTAATATTCATCCATCCAGGTCATGGTATACTCTTAATATTCATCCTCCAGGTCATGGTATATCTGTAATATTCATTCATCCAGGTCACGGTATATCTGTAATATTCATTCATCCAGGTCACTGGTATATCTGTAATATTCATTCATCCGGTCCTGGTATATCTGTAATATTCATTCATCCAGGTCACGGTATATCTGTAATATTCATATCATGCCGGTCACGGTATATCTGTAATATTCATTCATCCAGGTCATGGTATACTGTAATTCATTCATCCAGGTCACGGTATATCTGTAATATTCATTCATCCAGGTCACGGTATATCTGTAATATATTCATCCAGGTCACGGTATATCTGTAATATTCATTCATCCAGGTCACGGTATATCTGTAATATTCATTCATCCAGGTCATGGTATATCTGTAATATTCATCCATCCAGTCATGGTATATCTGTAATATTCATCATCCAGTCATGGTATATCTGTAATATTCATTCATCCAAGTCAAGGTATATCTGTAATATTCATCATCCGGTCATGGTATATCTGTAATATTCATTCATCCAGGTCATGGTCTATCTGTAATATTCTTCATCCAGGTCATGGTATCTCTGTAATTTTCATCCATCCAGGTCACGGTATATCTGTAATATTCATTCATCCAGGTCACGGTATATCTGTAATATTCATTCATCCAGGTCATGGTATTCTAATATTCATTCATCCAGGTCACGGTATACTGTAATATTCATCTCATCCAGGTCATGGTATATATCTGTAATATTCATTCATCCAGGTCAGGTTTCTATATGTAATATTCATTCATCCAGGTCATGGTATATCTGTAATATCTCCATTCAGGTTCATGGCTTATCTGTAATATCATTCATCCAGGTCAGGTATATCTGTAATATTCATTCATCAGGTCATGGTCTATCTGTAATATTCATTCATCCAGGTCATGGTATATCTGTAATATTCATTCATCCAGTCCTGGTATATCTGTATGTCATTCATCATCAGTATCATGTCATCATCAGTCATGGTATATCTGTATATCCTCATCCAGGTCATGGTTTATCTGTATATTCATCCATCCAGTCATGGTATATCTGAATATTCATCCATCCAGGTCATGGTATAATCTGTAATATTCATCCATCCAGGTCATGGTATATCTGTAATTTCATCCATCCAGGTCATGGTATATCTTGATATTCATTCATCCAGTCAGGTATATCTGTATATTCTCCATCCAGTCATGGTATATCTGTAATATTCATCCATCCAGGTCATGGTATATCTGTAATATTTCATTCATCCGGTCAAGGTATATCTGTAATATCATCCATCGGTCATGGTATATCTGTAATATTCATTCATCCAGGTCATGGTATATCTGTAATATTCATTCATCCAGGTCTGGTATATCTGTAATATTCATCCATCCAGGTCACTGGTATATCTGTAATTCATTCCATCCAGGTCATGGTATATCTGTGAAGTCTCATTCATCCAGGTCATGTATATATGTATATTCATCCATCCAGGTCAGGTATATCTGTATATATTCATCCATCCAGTCTGGTATATCTGTAATATTCATCTCATCCAGGTCATGGTATATCTGTAATATTCATTCATCCAAGTCAAGGTAATCTGTAATATTCATCCATCCCAGTCATGTCTATCTGTAATATTCATTCATCCATTCATGGTCAATCTGTAATATTCATTCATCCAGGTTCATGGTATATCTGTAATATTCATCCATCCAGGTCACGGTATATCTGTAATTTCATTCATCTCGGTCACGGTATATCTGTAATATTCATTCATCAGGTCATGGTATATCTGTAATATTCATTCATCCAGGTCACAGTATATCTGTAATATTCATCTATCCAGTCATGGTATTCTGTAATATTCATTCATCCAGGTCATGGTCTATCTGTAATATTCATTCATCCAGGTCATGGTATATCTGTAATATTCATCATCCAGGTCACGGTATATCTGTAATATTCATTCATCCAGGTCACGGTAATACTGTAATATTCATCATCCAGGTCATGGTCTATCTGTAATATTCATTCCATCCAGGTCATGGTAAATCTGTAATATTCATCATCCAGGTCACGGTATATCTGTAATATTCATTCATCCAGGTCACGGTATATCTTGTATATTCATTCATCCAGGTCATGGTATATCTGTAATATTCATTCATCCAGGTCCCAGGTATATCTGTATATTCATCTATCCGGTCATGGTATATCTGTAATATTCATTCATCCAGGTCATGGTTATCTGTAATATTCTTCATCCAGGTCATGTATATCGGTATATTCCTCCATCCAGGTCACGGTATATCTGTAATATTCATTCATCAGTCACATATATTCTGTAATATTCATTCATCCAGTCATGGTCTATCTGTAATATTCATTCATCCAGGTCATGGTATACTGTAATATTCATTCATCCAGGTCCTGGTATATCTGAATGTTCATCATTCATCCAAGTCAGGTATAATCTGTAATATTCATCCATCCAGGTCATGGTATATCTGTAATATTCATCTCCAGGTCATGTCTACTGTAATATCATCCATCCAGGTCATGGTAATATCTGTACTATTCACATCCAGGTCAGTATATCTGTAATATTCCATCCATCAGGTCATGGTATTCTGTAATATTCATCCATCCAGGTCATGGTAATATCTGTGAAGGTTTCTCATTCCTCCAGTTCATGGTATATCTGTAATATTCATCCATTCAGGTCATGGTATATCTGTAATATTCATTCCATCGGTCATGGTAATCTGTAATATCATTATCCAGGTCATGGTATATCTGTAATATTCATTCATCCAAGTCAAGGTATATCTGTAATATTCATCCATCCAGGTCATGGTATATCTGTAATATTCATCATCCAGGTCATGGTCTATCTGTAATATTCATCCATCCAGGTCATCGTATATCTGTGAAGGTTTCTCATTCATCCAGGTCATGGTATATCTGTGATATTCATCCTCCAGGTCATGGTATATCTGTAATATTCATCCATCCAGGTCATGGTATATCTGTAATATTCATCCACCCAGGTCATGGTATATCTGTAATATTCATTCATCCAAGTCATGGTATATCGTAATATTCATCCATCCAGGTCTGGTAATTCTGTAATTTCATCCATCCAGGTCATGGTATATCTGTAATATTCATTCATCCAGGTCATGGTATATCTGTGTAGTATTCTATTCATCCAGGTCATGGTTATCTGTAATATTCATCCATCTAGGTCATGGTATATCTGTACATTTCATCCATCCAGTCATGGTATATCTGTAATTATCATCATCCAGGTCATGTATATCTGTAATATTCATTCATCCAGGTCATGGTATATCTGTAATATTCATCCATCCAGGTCATGGTATATCTGTAATATTCATTCATCCAGGTCATGGTATATCTGTGAAGGTTTTCATCCATCCAGGTCATGGTATATCTGTGAAGGTTCTCATTCACACCCAGGTCATGGTATATCTGTGAAGGTTCTCATTCACCCAGGTCATGGTATATCTGTGAAGGTTCTCATTCACCCAGGTCATGGTATATCTGTGAAGGTTCTCATCCATTCAGGTCATGGTATATCTGGGAAGGTTTTCATTCACCCAGGTCATGGTATAACTGTGTAGGTTCTTATTCATTCAGGTCATGGTATATCTGTGAAGGTTGTTAATCATCCAGGTCTGTTTATATCTGTGTAGTTCATCCAAGACATGGTATATCTGTGAAGGTATATCATTCATCTCAATTCATGGTACAGTATATCTGTGTAGGTTTTTATTTATCTAGGTTATGGTCATCGTGAAGGTTTGCATTCATCCAGGTCATGGTATAATCTTTGAAGGTTCTCATCCACTAGCCATGGCATATCTGTGAATGTTCGCATTCATCTAGGTCATAGTAATCTCTGTGATATTCATTCATCCAGGTCATGGTATATCTTGTAATATTCATTCATCCAGGTTATGGTATATCTGTAATATTCAGCCATCCGATCATGGTATATCTGTAATATCATTCATGCAGGTCATGGTTTATTTGTAATATTCATTCATCCAGGTTATGGTATATCTAATATTCACTATCCAGGTCATGGTATATCTGTAATATTCATCACATCAGGCCACGCTATATCTGTATATTCATTCTTCCAGGTCATGTATATCTGTAATATTCATCATCCAGGTCACGGTATATCTGTATATTCATTCATCCAGGTCATGGTATATCTGTATATCATCCAGTCATGGTCTATCTGTAATATTCATCCAGGTCATGGTATCTCTGTAATATTCATCCATCCAGGCACGGTAATATCTGTAATTCTATCCATCCAGGTCATGGTATATCTGTATATTCATCCATCCAGTCATGGTATATCTGTAATATTCATCCATCCAGGCCACGCTATATCGTAATATTCATTCTTTCAGGTCATGGTATATCTGTAATATTCATCCATCCAGGTCATGGTATATCTGTAATATTCATCCATCCAGGTCACGGTATATCTGTAATATCATTCATCCGGTCACGTATATCTGTATATTCATCCATCCAGGTCATGGTATAATCTGTAATATTCATTCTTTCCAGGTCATGGTTATCTGTAAATATTCATCACCATCAGGTATATCTTAATATTCATTATCCAGGTCTGGTAATCTGTAATTCATCTCCAGGTCACGGTATATCTGTAATATTCATCCATCCAGGTCACGGATATCTGTAATATTCATCTTCCAGGTCCATGGTATATCTGTAATATTCATCCATCCAGGTCATGGTATATCTGTAATATTCATCCATCCAGGTCACGGTATATCTGTAATATTCATCCATCCAGGTCACTGTATTCTGTAATATTCATCCATCCAGGTCATGGTATATCTGTTTTCATCATCAGCTCATGGTATATCTGTAATATCCATCCATCCAGGTCATGGTATATCTGTAATATTCATCCATCCAGGTCATGGTATATCTGTAATATTCATCCATCCAGGCCACGCTATATCTGTAATATTCATTCTTTCAGGTCACGGTATATTCTGTAATATTCATCCTCCAGGTCATGGTATATCTGTATATTCATCCATCCAGGTCATGGTATATCTGTAATATTCATTCACACCAGGTCATGGTATATCTGTAAAATTCATCCATCCAGGTCATGTATATCTGTACTATTCATCATCCAGGTCACTGGTATATCTGTATATTCATTCTTCAGGTCACGGTATATCTGTAATATTCATTCATCCAGGTCATGGTATTCTGTAATATTCATCCATCCATGTCACGGTATATCTGTAATATTCATCCATCCAGCCACGCTATATCTGTAATATTCATTCTTTCAAGGTCATGTTTATCTGTTTTAATATTCCAGTTATGGTAATCTGTGAGATTCTCTTCATCCAAGTCATGGTATATCTGTTGTCTATCTAGGTTATTTATTTAATCAATGTCGATATATCACAGTATTTAGGTGAGATCAACTCAACTTGAAGTTTTGTTCTTAAAGAGATGTTGCTAGTCGTCTGTTTGGGCTTTCTCAATTCAAAACTTGTATAATGACTTATATTGTACAAGATTTTCTTGGTAAAAGATAATCTGAAATGTGTCTCAATCAGCATATAAACAGAAAGATGTCAGGGACCTCGTGAATGCAGGTGTTGATTGCATTGTTGCTAGAGGTCTACATCAAAATAATATTTCTTAGGAATGAAGAGAACCCCCCAAACCTGAAACTGTAATAGTCACTGCACGTGAAGTGCTGCTAGAAGATTTTGTGTCGCCCAATACTTACTGCCCACTCACGAATTCCATCTCTTCAAAGTAGACCTGCCAGTTATGGCAATGAATAGTGACGTCACCTGGAGATCCGTGATGGAATCCGGTATTGGGCATAATTACTCCTTCTGCACTGTGTGACCATTACTGTTTCAGGGTTTAGGGATTCTATAACATATACGAGAAATATAATTTTGGGATGGATTGCCCTTTAAGGGTATGTCCACCAACTTTTAAAATATGTTTATTAAGTTTAGCTGAAGAATGGGAGGTAAATGAGCTATGTCTAACCTACTGTCCTTCAGTAAAACACATGCAGGAGAGAGAAGAAAACTTACCTCGATAGCTCCAACGCAGGCTCTCACTAACATGGTCCCAAAACATCCATGCTCCCTTGCATTGTGTGCACATGTGCGCACAATAAAAAATATAATGGAAAGGTGCACAGCTCAGTTTAACACCTTGTCAGAAACACTATCTTTCGCACAGCCACGAAGTGTCAGACCACGTCCCGTCCTTTCAAACCAGGCCAAGGTCACACCGACATGGTCCATGTATTATCTTGTCTCCCCCAAAATTGGTGTTGTATCCCCGCCCCCATCCATTCTCCAGACCTTATCGAACACGCTCACCCCCCCCTCGCGCCACAGAGGCGAGTACCCCAAGTCGCCGCAAACACCTAAAGGCCTCCCACAGAGGGCCTCCTGTATGGTTCTCAGATGGCCAAAGTCGGTCATCGGCCACACTGTAGACGGAACCACCGACATTCTGTGGCAGAAAAAATCAACCACATCAATGACAAAAGGGCCCGGCCACGCCAAAGCGAGACCACGTCCCCCCAGCGTCCCAATTTCTCCTAGCCCACTGACTTCCCGTAAAACACCCCCCTTCGAACTGGATAATTTCTGTGCCCCCCCCGGTACATACAATTACGCGCGCGCGCTTGCTGCCCGCGCCCCACACCGTACACCCCCTGGGTGCCCTTCGAGTCCCCCATTAGCATCTACCTCCCCTCTGCTGCGCCGCTCTCACACACAACCCCCTCCACCCCACCCCCCCCACCCCCCCACCCCCCCCCCCCAACCCAACAGCGTCAGAAAGCCGCCACCCTCGACCACTCCATGCTCTTGCAACACAAGTACCACCCCTGTCGCCCTGCCTCCCCCCCCCCCCCCCGCACCCAGCACCTCGACACCCCCCCCCGGCGCCGGGCCCGTTTGGGTCCTGAGAGGATGTGTAGGAAGTTATCCGGTAATGGTCGAGCATTCAAGGGAAACTAAACAACTTACGCTGCACCTTCCGATCGCTGTTTTGTTCCCCCCATACCATAATCTTCTCCCTCCCCCCTGTATCAACTTAACCCACCAACCATTTCCATCATTGTTTATACTTGCACAGTTTCCCTTTTTTAGGAACCTAGCGAACTACTAACACTCTAAAGAAACACACACGTACAAGAGACTGTCTGTAATCACCACAGATCAAAACAATATGTTGTATAGGAATGAACCGGCAGTACAAGTCTTTCTGTAGCAATTACCGCACTACATGTTAAATGACCCCCAACCACCACCCCAATTGTAACAAATCTGCCTTCACCACAGCAACCTCGACCGACCCTCCCCCCCCATTCCAACATATTCGCATCACATAAAAATTACATTTCCATCGGAAACCGGGGTACTCATTGTTACCACACGAAACCTTCCCGCACGGTAATGCTATCTAACCCCTATAGCTCAACCATTCCCCAATGCATTAGTTCTTTCTTTAAGCTGGAGATGATTCCCCAGCCTGTAGGGCTTGACGCTCTTTCTCCGGCTCTTTCGTTGCTATGCTCTTCAGTCTTACCCTGGGTCCTGTCCCACTGCCCCTGGGCCTTCCTGCTGGGCGCCGTTTCTCTTGTAGTTCCTTCCGGCTGTGCTCTCCCTGGTTCCCCCGACCGGAAACTCGCCCGAACCAGCCACCCCAGGGTATCCATGGTATGCGCCGCTTCCCCTACTTCCCTGAGTGGGCTTGTTCTACCCCCCCCCACCTGTGGATCTGCCCGCTTGTTCGCTCTTTCTTTATCTCCTCCAACAGTCCCGAGAGAGCAATTTCTGTTGTTTTCCTATATTACCCCAGTGCGCTACCCGACTTGCACATTCCACCCGTGCCTTAGAAACCTCCGGGCTGGCTCAAACCTTCTCGGGCTTTGCCTAATTCAAATCATCTATCCCTCTCCCCCTGGCTGCCCCCTGTTTCAAGTTTTCTTGTGTCCCACTGGACCCCCTCCTTCCCCCCGTGCTACTCTAATTCATTCCCTTTCTCAATATTTCCCTCCAACAATTAGGGCCTCTAATATCGCCCCCTCTTCCTCTTTGGTCTTCCCTTGTACCCCCAATGCAAAATCCGAACCGTCGATCCCCCGTGCACAGAACTCCCTCCAGTCTCCTGGTCCTAACTCCACCGTTATTCTCCCTTTACTCTATCATAATCCTGTAATGCCTCCCAGGCTAGTCACTAAACACAGCTATTCCCACCACCCCCATATCCCTCTCGTCCTCCCCCCCCACCTGCGCCCAGACCACCACCAGCCAACCCCCATACCCCACCGCCCGCACTGCCTACTTCCACGCACAAGATCAACTTCTCACCACCACCCTCCACAAGACCCAGACCAATCCATCGACTATACCCCACCAGGCCCTACTACACCCACCCCAGAATACACACCACCGAAACACCATCTCAGTACTCACCACACACACAACCGCCCCATCAGGCCACACCAAACACCATACAACCCATAACCCGAGCTCCCCCTACACAACCCAAGTCCCCAGCCGACCATGACCCGTCTATGCCATTCACTACCCACGTTCTTCCTCCCTCATTATCAGTCTACCCATGCTCACACCCCACAGCCCCACCCAGACAGCACAATACCTTTCTCCCCCCAGCTGACCTTCTCAACTATTCCCCCCCAGAGGCCCGATCCCCTGTTTCACCCACCCCGAACGACACCGTCCTATGTCTATTCACCTCCCAGTCACGAAATAGCCAGTTTGCCCTACTTACACGGTACCTTTTACTCTGCACTGGAAGCTACCGGCGGAGGCCCGCCTGCCAAGGGCAACGAGGCTTATATAAGTACCCTTTCCGGAATACTTTGCCTAACTTTAAATGAGGTCACATGGGGGACATTACCTTACCCCCACATGTGCACAGTTTTTTGGGGGGTGAATTACCCCACCAATTTTAGAAGAGAAAACAATTACCACACCCTAGCACAGTAAATGACGAAACAGCCACCCATCCACCCTTACCATCCCCCCCCCCCCCACCCACCCTCCCCCCCCAGCACACCCCACCCCCCCACAGTTCGTGCCTCTTTCTACGCTGCCCGACACCAGAACACTTTGCTATTCACCATGATACCGTTTTCTACAAAAAAACAATTAGTAAATCAATTTGCCCCCGCCGCTCCACATAACCCTTCCAGCCCGAATGAAAAACAGACCACATCCATCCTAGAGCCCAATATACCCATCACCGGTCTCTGATACGTTATAGCCTGGACAGAACCTTTTAATTATTTTCCATTTTTCCCCCCCCCACACCATAACATTCGTTCCTCACGGCTTTTCCCGGTGTTCTATGAACGGAGCCTACACTTTGTCAATCTTTCGCCTTTACCTCCCGGACTTGACGGGGACGCTCCTCTCCCCGGTCTTAACCCTTCCCCCCCTGCGTTCCCCTCTCCTTCGGGCTGGTCTCCATCCCATTTACCCACACCGTCCAAGGTCATCGTCTCACCCCGGCAGAAGGAGCAGCGTCACTGCCGTCGACTTCCCCTCGTCCCTCGTGATGCTTCTGCCCCCGCGGCGCTCGCACAACTACCCAGCAACAACCACCCCCCTCCCCCCCCGACCGGTGTGCTTCTCGCCGCTCGACCGTTGTGATCCGTCCCCGCCGCTAAGTCGTTCGCAGTAGCGCCCCGGCGCTTGTGGAACTGTCCCCCCCCACCGACACCCTAGCTCCAATACTTTGAACTCCTAGCACCCCCCCCATCCACCCCAACCCGGTTTCTTCCCCACACTATACAGCGGCTCCCTGTAGTCCAATATCTGACCCCTCTTCCTGGCGGCCAAGCATCCACCCCCTCCGTCGTCAGTTACGCTTCGAACGCCTGCCCCATTCTCGACCCACCGCCCCGATCTCCCCAGTCCCCCCCCCCGCCATCCTTCCTGCCGCCCACGGTACCCCCACCCCCGGGCCCACCCCCCGGCTGCTGGATCTTCCGTCCCAATCCTCCCCACCCCACGATTCCCACAAGACCCCCCCCGGCCTCACCTATAAGTCACGATCCCGCTCCTCACCCCACAAACACCCCACCCCCCCCACCAACCCCAGTCCCCTCCCCCCCCCACACCACTACCGCGTCTCTCCCAACTGGGCCGAGGACTTAGTTCCGGGCGCCGCCACAGACCGGTACAACCGGCAGGACATGACGGGACCGTGTACAGCCTACTCCCTAGAGGGCCCCCACCCTCCTTCACAGGATGATTACAACCATATGATCCACCAAGTGACTCCACACAGGGACCCAACAGGACCCCTACCAGAAGTACTCCTAGCCAAACCCTCTGACCGTATCCCATGGTTTGCAGGATCAGCGACCACCGTTTAGCGACAGTTAATGTCACATACCCCGCTTGTGCACCACTTTAATTGACCTGGACGAATGAATATTACAGATATACCGTGACCTGGACGAATGAATATTACAGATATACCGTGACCTGGACGAATAAACATTACAGATATACCGTGACGACCTGGACGAATAAACATTACAGATATACCGTGACCTGGATGAATAAACATTACAGATATACCGTGACCTGGACGAATAAACATTACAGATATACCGTGACCTGGACGAATAAACATTACAGATATACCGTGACCTGGATGAATGAATATTACAGATATACCGTGACCTGGATGAATGAATATTACAGATATACCATGACCTGGATGGATGAATACAACAGATATACCATGACCTGGATGGATGAATATAGTTACTTTTTAGAACTTCTCATGGAAGGTAAACATTATCCCTTTTATATTCCTGGTCCTTACAAGGCTGGAAATTAAATTAGAAATAAAATCTAAGCTTGTTGATTGAAAATGCAAATATATTTTTGCTGGCAGCAAACTAAGCCTAAGCTATTTATTTACAGACCGTTTAATGTGCTGGGATGTAATATTGTGTTGTGTAGTAGATGTACATGTTATACTGTAGGTTCTGCTACGATAAAGATAATGGGAAGATTGGGGATATTTACACAATAAATTGGAAGCTCCATTGTAAACACGGACCTCAAAAGGAGATTGCTACAACTGGCTATTAATTATATGATGTTTATTTATGGCTGCATACACTTGTTTGCCTTGCCATTAGGTTATACAGAGAGGTCTCACAGAACAGTGATGATAATGGGTAGTTTATTGGCACTGAGCTGCCTTGTTCAAACTAGAGACCACCTGTGATTATCTGAGGATAGAGATTCCTGGCTCTCTTGTTAACCCCCTGCAGTGCATTTATATACATCACTGTAACAAGAAAGAGTTTAATCATCCACCATAATAATATACATCATTCATTCATGAAAACTGCATATGTCATATTAGTCTTGGAAATTAACAGGGAGATTCAATAAAAGTTCTTTTAAAATTTGTTTAAAATGGTGCTAATTTTGCCCCAACCAATCAGATCTTATGTAACATTTGAAAGCTAACATCTGATTGGTTGGGGCAAAAATTAGCACCATTTTAAACAATAAGAACTTTTATTGAATAACCCTGTAAATGTATACTGGCTGTTGGTAGTTGTAGATGCTACTAGGGAAATATTACATAATACAAACTCGGGTCCTGGAACATTTTGGGCAACACTTAGGAAGAAATGCATTACACAGAGCTGTGCTGAAGGTCAGGTTAACTTCATTATCCTCCACCTGCAACTATGCACAATGGTGTTTCTTTAAAGGGCATGTCCACCCTTATTATCAACTTTTGCCCTATAATAGAATACAGTCCCCCAGCCCCAACCTAAATATACAATGAGACTTGTAGCCTTATTGGAACGTTAGGAAAGGGCCATAAAAACCAAGTACAACCCATTTCAAAACATTGCTGTGCATCAAGGGTCATGGTATATATGTTGTACAGTAGATTAACTGGATTAAAGTAAGATTCCTGAAGACATTCGCTAGTCGTCCGATTGGATCTCTCAATTCAGAATGACTTGTACAATTTATATTTGCCAACAGATTCTTGTACAAGTCATTTGAATAGAGATTGATCCCCCCAATCGGTGACTAGCGAACGTCCAAGAACTAAAGTTAAGTCCCAGTTGATAACTGAAATACAACAGATTATAGTCCATTCAAACAAAGAAAGGACAGATTGCTGGGGGATAACCGGTACGGACTACATGCCGTCCCATTGACTAGAATAAGACGGAACATTTGTACTTTTGGCACAAGGTGATGTCCTGGGATAAATAGTATTTTTTCCAAAGTAAGAATTGACAGGAAATATCTTATTAGGTAGGAAATCGGGACAGTACAATATAATCACTGGGATATTAGGGTTACGTTCAGACGAAACCCCACTCAGGCCTTTTAATTACAGCTCTCATATGGTTCCGACATTAAAACGCATGACCTCCGCGTAATGAAACATTCCACATGCTGTTTCATGTGAAAGTGGCCTGGTAGGACTTTAGAAGGGTATATACCAAAAAACCATTACAAAACCCATATTTACAGTCCCAGTCCAGTAACAGAGAACAAATAGAATTAATCCAAATAAAAAAAATAATGACCAAAGCAGATCTTCACTGGAAACATTTCCCAACTGCCCCATCAGGGTACCAAGGAAACCAGGCTTGTTCAGACCACAACCACGTTATTACCCAAACTGTGCTCCAATGGAAAAAGCGTCAATGGAATCAAACAGTGTGTGTTTGCCGTGTGTTGGGGAAGGGATTCACAGCCAGTACAACCAATGAACCCCACGATTTGGGCTGAGCTGCTTCTCTGTTGGTGGAGGGAACAATTTTTAGCGTTTAGAGACCACTTATGATGGTGGGGAGGTACAGGCATCAATGAGATTTCTTCCGCATACAGAAACAAAAAAGGGCCCACAATGAGCAACTAGATGACCCCAAACCACTAATAATGGACACCATTCAACTCCATAGGAGGGACTCTATGGGGACGTCCCCCAAAATATTGTCTGTGCCAATGCTTAGATGTCAGGCCCTGTACAGCCCAACCAGTACCTTAAAATAGGTTTAACTGTACCGGTCTGGATTACCATTAAAGGACAATAGTATGTGCTATCACCATGAAGGTCGAACCAGCCCTGACTGTACTTAGAATATAAAGAAAACCATCCAGACCTGTCCAAGATCAAGGTGACGTTGACTTATTGTATTCGAACCCACGGGGACCAGTGGCGGACTTTGCACCAGCGGCTCTGTTCCGTCGATCGGCATTGGATGGGATGCGCCTTATCTCTACTGCTGGCATACAGATTGTCACCAGTACTGCCCCTACCCTAAAAAACAAAATTAAACAGTATGATTAGAAGGGGGGTGGAACAAACTGTCCTAAAAATTAGACGGGTGGGTGGACAAGAATGGATTTTAAAAAATCAGGTTGTGTGTGCACAGCCTAAGGGCTAGGCCAACACTAGCGAGTTTGTCGCGCGTTTGTGCCCGCGTGGCGCATTGCGCCCGCGATTGTCGCTAATAAAATGGAAATACCGGGAACACAAAAAAATTCCTGCGATTTACGAATGCGCATGTGATTGATGCGTTGCGCATTTGGTAACGCATGCGTCCAACAATTTTTGGCGTTAAGCATGCTTTCCATTAATGCAAAGTGGTGAAAACGCAGCGCAAAAACGCTAACACAAAAAATGCACAAGAACGCCGCACAAAAATCGCGTGCGATACCGCTCGCGATTTGGTGCGCGATTCCTGGGCGTTGCAGTGTGACCTCACACTTATAGAGGGCCAGAATAGCTGTAGGTTAGCATTGCTTTATTTTAAATCTAGGGGAACTTACACACTGCAAGGCTAAGGTCAGGGAAGGCCAGTCTGGAATACCTGGTTGGCCCTGTGCGTTGGTCAGTATTAAATTACGGTTTGAGTTGCCCAGATGTTCCCCAAAGAGAAAATTACTGAGCAAATAATACTTATAGGGCTGGTAGACACAGGGGTAAGATCTGTCCTGACTAGTTCGCAATATTGAGCCAGGGAAAAACAATCCGGCTGCGTCAAAAGTTAGCCGTGGCTGACAGTTTGTTTGACAATGTGTGGTCTCTGTGGATGTGATTTATCAGGAATGTTTGATCATTTGTTACTTGATGACGACTTGGTGTCCAACATTGGTTGCAGCCGGGAAAATAACCACTTATGATTAAACTATTTCCCATCACAGGCAATGCAATGACTGGCAAAATGTGTGGGCTTAGATGCCTAGCCCTATTGGTTGTTGAAGGTGCAACTTTGGCCAGTGCTCTTAATCTGTAGCTAACAAATCGGATAGACCAAGTTAAGACGTTGGCGGATTGTAGGCAAAAATTACGGCCCAAGCAAAACTTGTGTGGGACCTCTATTGAAACAACTAATATGTGTGGAGGTGGCACACTATAATCCTGTTGAGAAAACTAGGATATTGCCATTCCCGTTTATCCACTGCCAAAATAGGTGCCAACTCCCTAATAAAAAAGTCTTACCAGTCAAAATCCTCTCGTGTACCAAACATTTCCCTCCTTGTTCCCACCACTTACATGGAATCTGCAGCTTTTAATAAACAATGGTTGGCAGAGAGTCCCGATTAAGTTTAATGATCCGCAACCTCCCACAGCCGTCCAGATTACAGCCTGCTGGGGAGAAAGAACACACTAAAATTGCTTGGGAGGTCCATGTGGCCACTGTTAGTCTCCAGGCCTTCAAGGAAAACCACAGAGAACATAGATAAGGAACCATGGGACGCAATTAACTAAATCAGGGGCCTCTTTGGAAAGACAAACTGATTAGAGCCTGAATCAATCACAGGATCACTTGCAGGAAAACAAACAAGTTAAATAAAGGGGTGGGCTGGGGTGATCAATGCACAGAGTGTCTCAACACATAAAACAGGCGGCAGCAGGGGGGTGTATCAGTAAAATGAGGCGAAGTGAAGGTTTTATGAAGACCATTAATATTGTTAGGTGTTAGAAATAAAACGGGTTCTCTTAGGGAGGGAGGTTCTGGCCTAGTGACAAGGGTAACACCAGGGTGACCCAGTTACACATGTTGTGAGTGCGGTCGCCATGCAGACACCTTCACTTCCTGGAGAAGGGAAGAATTCCGAGCTGAGCAAAGGGTGGAAGGAACATAGTAAATCAGTAACGATACCAACTTCTCTTTACATTGCATAGAATGATGGGAGTTGTAGTGAACTAGCAACAAGCCCCCTCATGAATTCGCTCTAGTTAAATTATAAAAGCTGAAAAATGGTTAAACCACGCAATAAAATCTAGCAAGGGCATGAAAGGTTACTATCATTTTACATTATTCTACAAGGGGGATAAGACGCCTTGCAATGCGTGCAGTGTAGAACACTAAACTAGCCCACTGCAACCCATAGCCACAAAAAGCATGGGCACATGTTGAATCCAGCTTAAACAACTACAACTTACCCAGACATGCAAAAGTGTGACCAAACTGGGGGGTAAACCACAGTCACGATTTTCCCAGGTCCGTGACACTGATTAAACACACACGCAGCATGTTAATGTCGTTTACGTGTAATCAGATTGCAATCGGCAGCCTGGTCATTTTTCAATTATTATCCACCTCCTCAATTCAAGCCATATTTCTGATAGACAAGGTGTGTGGGCTGGTGTTTGATTGGAGGAATCAACTGTTCATCATTGTTATCTGGACAAATTATTTATTTTCTACCAGCGACCTCTGAGTATTGTAAAAAAAAAACTACAAAACTCACTGCACCCCTCAAAGTAAAGACACACGTTGTGGATGAGTATATAGAAGAACAGCTACCACCAGGGTTAGAACGACCAAGGTATGTCCTCTTCAATTATTGTTATAGTAAGAAACTTGCTTCTAATTTACAACCTGCTGATATACATGGTGCAAATTGCAAAAGGGAATAACTTGGCGGAAATGGCAGGACAGGTGAAAGAGGGAGATGTTTGGGTGTTAGTCAAGATTGGAAAGTTCTCGAAGGTGGAAGGAAAATACCAGAAAATAAATTAAATTGGGGAGAATGAAGGCAAAAGGGGGGGAAGACCGTGCGATTAGGGAAAGTGGTATGGGGGACATAAGCAGTATTAAGAAAGTGTGGTATGTGTGGTAGGGGGGGCACTTTAAATTGCCAGTGACAGGCAGTGATAGTTTTTTTTAGTTGACCAGGGCTAAGGTGGGCAGTAGTAGTAGTAATAGGCATTAAAGGGCAGCACAAGGGGCCAGGGGTACGGTTAGCAAAGGCAATGAGGCAGTGCTAGAGGGGAGGTTGGACAGTGCTAGAGAAGTAGGACCGACAGTATAGAGGTGAGCATGACTGAGAGGTAGGATGGGGCCGCAGCGGGATGCGGGGGGTAGGAAGGGCAGTGTAGAGGTGGCAGTGTGCTAGAGGGGGAGGAGGGCAGTATAGAGGATTGGGCAGGGAAGAGGGGTAGGATAGGACAGTTATAGGATGGGAGTGCATGCTAAAGGGGTAGGAGGGCAGTTATAGAGATGGGCAGTGCAGTGGCTAAAGGGTAGGTATGGGCAGCTATAGAGGTGGGCAGTGCTAGAGGGGTAGTATGGGCAGTATAGAGGTGGGCCCGTGCTAGAGGGGTAGTATGGGAGTATAGGAGGTGGGCAGTGCTAGATGGGTAGGATGGGCAGAGTATTAGACATGGCAGTGTAGAGGGGTAGTATGGGCCAGGATAGAGGTGGGCAGTTGTGCTATGAGGGGTTGGGTCGGATGGGCCAGTATATAGAGGTGAGCAATGCAAGACGGGTAGGATGGGCAGTATGGAGGTGAGCAGTGCTAGAAGGGTATGATGGGCAGTATAGAGGTGGGAGGTGCTAGAGGCGGATGATGGGCAGTATAGAGGTGGGCAGTGCTAGAGGGGTATGATGGGCAGTATAGAGGTGGGCAGTGCTAGAGGGGTGAGGGGTATGATGCGGCAGTATCAAGTTGGGCAGTGCTAGAGGGGTATGATGGGCAGTATGAGTTGGGCAGGCTAGAGGGGTATGATGAGCAGTATAGAGGTGGGCAGTGCTAGAGGGGTATGATGGGCAGTATAGAGGTGGGGTATGATGGGCAGTATAGAGGTGGGCAGTGCTAGAGGGGTATGATGGGCAGTATAGGGGTGGGCAGTGCTAGAGGGGTATGATGGGCAGTATAGAGGTGGGGTATGATGGCAGTATAGAGGTGGCAGTGCTAGAGGGTGATGTTTGGGCAGTGTTATAGAGGTGGGCAATGGCTAGAGGGGTATGAGGAGCAGGATTTAGGGGTGGGCGTGATGCTAGTGGGATATGTGGGCAGTATAGAGGGGGGTATGATGGGCAGTGGCAGTTAAAGGTGGCGTGCTAGAGGGGTGTGATGGGCAGCAGTGTAGAGATGGGCAGTGCTAGAGGGTTATGATGGGCAGTATAGAGGTGGGCAGTGCCGGTGTTAATGAATTAAAGTGTATATGTAATTGATGGGGGGGTTTACAGGTATATTGGGTGGCACAATGCTGGTACCTGGATGGTCTGGCTGGACTCCGGACACGGGTCCTCCCACCAATTTGCAGTAAAGATCCTCCAGCGGGCTGCCCCTCCTCCCTCCGCAGGTGGCAGAGGCTGAGATCTGGTGCCTCTGCAAGGTGAAGTAAGGTTGGGTGCGAGGCGGAGCCATTCACCCCCATAGTAGGGAGCTCTTGGCTCCAGATGTCCCAGGGGAACGCCCAGTTAGCGGGCCAGCAGGCAGACCGCACAGGTCACATACATCGTTACGCTCCACAGCAACTCCGGGGGACTGGCACTGTCTCCGCAATGGACAGGGGATTTTGGCTAGAGGGCGGGTCTGGGGAGGACAGCCATGGGGTGGGACCAGAGGTGTATGAATTCTATGCTGTACATATAATGTATATTAATTACGTATATCGTATGGAATATATAATAGATTTTGGATTTAACTAGATGCCAAGCATTATTACTTTTAAATTACACATGGAATATATTAATAGATTATGATATTATTATTTAAACTGATATGGCAACAGTATACTATTAAATCACATAGACTATATTAATAGATATAATTATTAAACTAGATGTCAGTCGTATCAATATTACACATGGCATATATAATAGATATTATTGATATTTAACGATTATGTCAATAATTATTACTTATTAATATTACACAGAGAATATTTAAAAGGATAATATTATTATTTAAAAACTAGATGTCAGTCGTATCAATATTCACATGGAATATATTAATAGATATTATTTTATATTTAAACATTGTCAATCATTATTACTTATTAATATACAAATTAGAATATATTATAGATTATATTATTATTTAACGATATGTCAGTCGTTATCAATATTACCACATGGAATTATATTAAAGATATATTTTCTTATTTAACTATATATCATAATGATTACTTATTAATATTACACATGGATATATTACTAGATATATATTATTATTTTTTTAACTATTATATAAGTGCCAGACATATTTAGTATTAGGATCACAGATACACAGGGAGTTAAACTGTACTAATGGGTAGTATGAACATATGCAGCCATTAAATTCATGTTATACAGTTATTGTATTATATAATATTCTACTACTATTAGTAAATACTTTACTATAATTATGGCAGTGTATCTATTGTTTCATTCATTAGTATTTTTAAACACGGAATACTATTTACTATATCAATATATATAACGTAATAGGTATATTAGGAATTGTATATCAGATAATAATAATAGTAATGGGTTAGATGATTCAAATTTAGCTCATATATTTATAATAATAGGTAGATTTTTAATTAAGTATTTTATATCAGTGTTATCGGTGTTATTTTTTATTGTATTCTGATTTAGAGAATAATACTGTGACTGTAGGCAGTTAGTGACGTATTATTAATTATTTATCACATTTATATATAATCTTAGTAATAGGTATTGCTATTTAATTCATTTTATATCAGTGCCATTATTTATACTTGCTAAGAAGTGTAAATGTTGATATACACTGTAAAGGCTAGTACTGGGTGTGATCACAGGGGGCCAACTTGAGACGCATGATGTGTATGCATGGCCTTTTCAGCTGTCAATCATGCTGTGTATGAGCACTTTGTCAGCCAAAATGGCCGTCGGCTGGGGCTCGTTGATGGTCCGCCCAGAAGATCCCGGATACAGCCCAATCCGGACAAACCAGACTTTGGTTATGTCAGCTTTGCTCTGACATCATTGTCGTTTCTTTTGACTTCGACCGTGCAGCCAGGACAAAGGGACTGTCGTTGCGGCAAAAGTAGCCCAAAGCCGACTGTTTCACTGCGACCACCCTGGTTTTCGTATGTGTCGAATTGGTATGGGACCGGACTGTCTTAATCTGTCGCGGCCCAACAACAAGCCATGCCATTGTTGGGCCCAATCGAAATTCGCCCCCAAAAATTGCTGGTGGTACACAGCCTAAAGGGAAGGTTTTAGAAGAGGTGATTGCGCGGTTAATGAGGACCCTGGGTGTGGTGATTTATTTGATTTATTGTCAGTACAGTGGGTAACAGATGGAGGACAGTGGCAGGTTCTTGTAAACACAGTAGAGAAGTGAAGTATGATGGTTGTAGGAGAGGAAGGGAGTTGTTCGGTTGAAAGGCTCAAATTTACTCTTCCGTCTCACATTGCAACAGACGTACAGTGAAAACTATGGGATTGAAAATCTCAGCAAAATTGTTAATCTGCACTACGAATTGGTAGAACTGATTCCTCAAAGATGTGATTGGATATAATATTCTGGACTAATTGCATGGGAATTGCATGGTAAAATTTAATAAATTCATGAAAGTAGCTACAGTTCATACAGTTGACTTTGGTATACCCAAGACCAAAAACCATCAAGGCCACATCATGTGGGTTATAAGGGCTATGTATCCCCTACTGTAAGTTATGGTATAAGGATATTAGAAGTACACTGAGGAGTTTGTGTCCATCTAAAGGTACAAGGAACACAGTTTGATACAGAGAATTCGGGTACCACGTATGTATTATACAGGGAACTCGGAGTACCACTTATGTATTATAAGGGAAATGTATCCCCTACTGTAAACTTATAGGATATAGAAGTCACTGAGGAGTTCTGTGTCTATATTAAAGGTACAATGACCACAGGGCTGAGTCTGAGTTATACAGGGAAAACTCGGGTATCCACTTCATGATTAATAAGGGATAAAGTATCCCCTACTGTTAAATTAAGGATATTAGAAGACACTGAGGAGTTCTGTGTCTATATAAAGACAAAGGACACAGGCGAGGTATGACAGGGAAAACTCTGGGTACAACTCATGTATTATAAGGGATATGTATCCCCTACTGTAAATTATAAGGATATAGAAGTCACTGAGGAGTTCTGGCCATATAAAGGTTACAAGGGACATAGATGAGTTATACAGCAACTCTGGGTGACCACTCATGTTTATAAGGATAAAATGTATCCCCTACTTGTAAATTATAAGGTGGCTATTAGTCACTGAGGAGTTCTGTGTCCATATAAAGGACAAGGACCCAAGGAATTCTTGTCACATTTGGAATGATAAATTAACATTAAATTATTAGACTATCAATTGCAACTGTATACAGCCATGGCAAAAGTCTTAGACAATCAAATCAGCAGACACAGCTTCTAGTTGGGTACAAAGTTCACCACTAGCCTGCTGCCGATGGGACAAACCACGGGACAAAATTCATTTCAGTGCAGTTTATTAGTATAATGGAATTTAGCAAAAGGGAAAAGAGAGAAAGAAGTCAGGAATGTATATCAGAACTTGGTTGTAGGTTTGATACCTTTATAGGGGCATGTGGAACCATGAGACCCAGTGCAAGTCTTGGTGACAGGACTAATTCACCAGATTGAGAAACAGGCTGCACACAACCGCAGAACAGAAGCTGGTAGCAATGTGGTGCATGATATCATGAGAGGTGGGGTAAGTCTAACATGACTACGTTTTACCTATGGTAAATGTCCCCATCCAGGTATTTGTAACCAGATCTAAGCAATACGTTCTATTCCTTTCGACAAAAGGTATCTGCCTCCTTCTTCTCTCTTTTTTGTAAGCTTGAGCATGTGCCAGAGGAGTTGTTTTGTGGCAGCAGGGGAAAACAGAGTCAACGTTGTTGTGATTATCCGTTCATTAGTCTTGATTACTGCATGGAGGGAGGGGCCAGCCTTACTTTAAAAAGTGAATCTAATGGAAAAGGGTAAGGAAAGGCTAGTCTATGGTACTACCCTAATTAGCCATTTAAATCACTTAAAAGGGCATGTCCGGCATAAAAAAAAAACTTTGTGGTAGAAGCACCCCCCCCCAAAAAAAAAAAAAGGAACTTTACATAACCTGGTCCCTCGCCACTGGTGGCCGCCCTGTGCGCCCAGGCAGTGTAGCTCTGCGCTGGACAGACATCTACTTCTGGTCCCGAAAAGTGACATCGCGACCAGGAAAGAGAAACGTCTCTCAGCCACAGAGCAGAGGTGGAGTGGTAAGGACCGGTCAGGTAAATCATTTAAGAGGCATCTTTAAACAATTCTTAATATCTGCAGGGAAAAGGACCAGGGACGTCTTAAAGATGGGGCGGCAGAAAGTTTCCATATGGCACGATCTTCGTCTTTTCTTCTGCTATATGGACAATATTGAGCGTGTTTTGTGATAAGAGAAAAACAAGAAATAGTTTTTGATATTTTGCGAGATGTAATCAAATTTACTAAGCTTTCATATTAAAGAGATTTTTTTGGGGTGGGGATTTTACAGTGATTGAGTTCTCCCACAGTCTTTTATTGAATGTATTAGGGAAGCATGGTCAATTATCCCAATTGGTAATAGCACCCCCATCACGGCCCATATTGGAAGTCCTATGCCCTTTAATATAAGCACTGGATGGATGCTGCCTCTTCCTAACTATAAAAAGCCACTGGGCAGGGTGGGGTACTGTGCATGAAAAAACAAACGCAATGCAGTAAATGCAATCGCACATTATGGGGATTCCAAAGTCAACATTTCTATTTTCTCCAGCGCTAATGCAGTTACCTGGGCACCACTCATTCCTCACAGCAATAGAATGCGTTCTATAGTGGGAAAGAAAAGCCATTAATGAATCCATTTATTCTGACCACAATGCAGAAGCAAATGTCATACTAGCTGTGTGGCCCAAATTACCACAAATGTAACATTTACTTTACTAAGCCGTTAGTACAAATCCTTTACATTGATACAAAATAGTCAGGAAAGGGAAACGTTTGTTGTGTGGCTATCACGGATAATATGGTTGTAATCGTCCTTAACTTCCCTTTCCCAGTGAAGCAGTACACTTGGCACAGACAGCCTTGTTTTAGAGGGGTCCTCTGGATGGACAGTGGAATTTTTCCATGGTTGAGTATGGGAAGCTGGAAATGGAGGCATTGCTGAGCAAGATAGAATATGTCAGAAATTTTCATTCGTCTGTCTGGCTGAAGTAAGAGGACGAATAGTTTGAGGAATTATGGGCAGTTTGGGAGTTCATTACTTTAGAAGTTAGTTTGCAGGAAAAGGTATGTTTATTTCTGCTGATTGTAATGTACCAAGGAAGATGGATGGGAGAGGATCTGAAATTGTATTTTTTGCAGGGGTGAAGTTCCCTTGGAATTGGTACACGATGGTGACGTTAATTTCCCCCCACTCATTCCTCCAATGGGGGGATACAATAAAATGCCGTGTAATATGCCTATTATCACTGGCACACCGCATTCCACTACTAGCCCCCAGTGGATGGAGTTCTTGGCCAAGACAATGGCCTGCCTGAATCTATGAAAATTTCAAGTGATGTGTGGATATCACCTTTCTAAATCCTAAACGAAACAATTGAAATGCGGATTGAGCTGAATTTCTGCACATAAAATCACCTGATAATTGGTTGAATTAGTCGGGTAGTTGATGTGATTTCTTACTGATTTTGGTCAGTTCAGACCATATCAATATTCATTGGCCACATCAAGCTGTTATCAGACAAGTTAATTTAGGACCACCAGGCTAGTCTGCTGGTAGAATGGAATATTGAGAGATATTCGTCATACCAAGGGATTTAAACTAAAGCCATGCAGTTTTATTAAAGGGCTAGCCCAAAATAAAATTTGCCTAGAAGCCAAAACCTCCCCACAATTGCTAGAAACAGTTATTTCTACAAAGCTGAATAAAAACCAATTCAATTCTCTTCAAGAAGAAGATATCCTGCCTAATCTCTCTTTCGCAGCTCCCGACTCATCTCATCTTCCTGTTGATCATCCCTGCCCATAGTCGTGGACGGGGTTCAGCCCTGAGACTTTGCAGTATTTGGTTGCAAGCATTAAGACCCAGCAGGTTGGTGAACCTCACCTGGGTACTATTAAAGGACAAACTCCATCCTCATAATAACCCATTTGAAATAATGGCTCTTTAAATGTGTTATATATCCTACTTTGTCCTCTGGAATCATTACATTGTATGCCTGCTATGCTTTGGATTCCTATGGAAACGTACAATTTAGTGACCTGTACTGAGCCTGTAGTGAGCCATGGGCATGCTTCAGAAGCAGGGCAAAGGGGATTAACAT
The DNA here is from genome assembly GCA_019447015.1 of Hymenochirus boettgeri. Taxonomy (NCBI): domain Eukaryota; kingdom Metazoa; phylum Chordata; class Amphibia; order Anura; family Pipidae; genus Hymenochirus; species Hymenochirus boettgeri. The sequence continues at coordinate 92,871,462 of CM033476.1, forward strand.
CTCCAGTCATTGGCTGTGATAGTCACTGTCAAATCATAACTGACAGTAAATGGAGGAATGAACCAAAGGAAACAGAAACAGGGAAACAGGACATTGTGCGAGGATTTCAGTTAGACTTATATATTCACATTTCAAACTATTACCGTTAGGGTTTTGGGGGGTGATTTACCTGTATGTAAAGTTGTTCATTTTAGTAAGCGACTTGCTCTTTAAGATTTACGGTACCTTCAGTCCAACGGTTGGGGGCTTTATCGGTAATGTGTGAAACCTAGCTTTCCCGAACAAGTGCGCGGCTTGTCAAAAAGTTCAAGGTTGGCCGTAAGCTTGTCGTGGGCCCCTCTGGCCTTAGAACTATTCTGAACCTAAGTGTTCTTTTTACTACTTACAGATCCAAGCAGGGGTTATGGGGTCTAGGGAGATTGACGAAGACGGCCAGTCTCATAGGGTGCCCATACATTAACTCTTAACCCGCAATGACATCAATCCATGCGCAGGAAACCGCACTTTCCAATCTCTCACGACACACACAAGCGATGCACAATGACATGAGCAGGAGGACCACGCATCGTAGTCGGTCTCGAAGAAATCCGGAAAGGCAGTTCCTGCAGAATTGATTAATGTTGCGGGAGCAGTCGAGGTAAGTTCTAATGTATGTGCTTCTCCCATTGTCCCATACTGGATCCATGCACCTTCCAGCACCCTCTATGCTTGAACCCTTGTAGGTATAATATTTCTAACCCAGAGGCTGGTTGCAGACTTATTTAGTGGATATATAAGTTTCAGTGGCTGATTTCTAAAACAGAGACCAGCGTTTCTATTTTTTTCTGTTTGTTTTCTGAACTTGTGTCCTTCCTACACGCGGCGCCGTTAGTACCCTCCACCATTCAGCCGGTACAAGGGTTGTGAAAATATCGATGGAAGCAGCAACTGAGCTTCTGATGAAGGAAAGCTGTTGAATTCAGTTCTTTCCGCCGAGTCCCTTGACCCCGACGGGGAAAGTAAATAAAAAATTCTGCACAACATTACCAAGTGAAATTGGAAAACTACTGGCTCGTGGGAAAGCCAACGGACACAGAGGGAGATTTCACGCATTCACAACTAAATAACGCAAGTAAAATAAATCCGGCATCAGGTCAGCATTATCCTGGTCTGTCAAACAGAAAACGCATCCTCCTCTGGGTAATCAACTGCCGCTGTGCGGCTGTCTTGCTCTTCTCCTGCTAATTACCCATTGACGAATGGTGGAGAATGCGAGTCCGGTTCTGTGTCTGTCCGCCGGATTAAATCCATACAGTTTGAACGTTGATGTGATGGGGAGGATGTGGTTGCTGTATACGGGGTATATCTGGCCTAATAGCACGGGGGGGTTCTGTTTAAAACAGAAGAAAGTTGCTAGTATTAAAGCTAAATCTTTGTGACAGCGCACACTAGGCTAGCAGGGGTCTCACTGTGCAATGATGTGCGTTGATGGCACTGGACAATATCTTTGGATGTAAGGGACGTGTTTACTCTTCTTGTTCTTGGAGTCAGAGGCCTAGGTTAGAGATCCTCAGAGCCCAGTGCCAACTCCTCATAGTCCACGTTGGTCGTCATACTCCCCAACCGTAACTTCTAACCTGATAAATACGCCCAGTGCTTCCATTGCCCTTACCACCTTTGGGGCGCCTCCTCATGTCGTACTAGATCTCGCAGAGGACTTCAATTAGTTCCCTGTTGCTATAGAAGTTGGCAGTGTTTGGCCTCTGAAAGGACCTGCTTTCTATTTCCATTCAAACCCCGCGCATAATTGATTGGATGAAATAAAGCACAAGAGTCAGTTTGGTGACGTTTGTTGGAACGTGTAGGGCAACGATTTCTTTTGGAACAGACAAGAGTTCAATTAAAGCTGGGGCACTTAGCGAAAGTCAAAGAATTAACTATCATCTACCTCTATATAATATACAAGCCGCAATTATACAAATAAAAAACGAAGAAACCACCAAACGTACTTTGGTTCAGGTATCTACACCTGGGTAATTAGATCCTGTTAAAGGAACGTGTGCCAGACACTCTAACAACTTTGGCACAGACCCAGTATGCCGCTCATGACAACTTCTTACCCTCTCCTGATGGGAAGTTTTTTATACAGTGGGACATCTTTCATGAGTGCCCGCAGGTGTGGGTAATTAAACACTGTGTGTGAACTGCAACTCTATATATTGAAGGGTTATATTATTCGTCTCATGGTGGCAATATCTTAGACAGGACAAGACAAATCTCAGGGGGACCGTTGCCAACTATAAACCTGACCCAATTAAAGGGTTTTATTATGGTTGTCTACACTGAGTAGGCCAGCTCATAAGTCCTTTCAGGGAAGAGATAGTTCAACATGTGGCCAGAGGAAACTGCTTAAAGGGAACGTCCTCCTTAAAACGAAAACTAGTCTACTGACAGTTACCTGCCCCCAACTAATGATACTTTGCACTTATTACCTGCTTATAGCCTGATATTTAATAATAATTTAATGTACCCAGAAAGCTGGCTCTCCTCCATCGAGTCAATCAAGGCTGTGACTATGAATCAGCTATGACTGACTGTGTTTCACCTGCTCGTCCACGCACATGATGCAAGCCTTCTAAAAAGCTCATTGAGCAAGAGGAGAGTACAGATGCACTGTGCCAGAAGAATAGAACTTTAAATATACTGGTTCAAATACAATGTAATAACTGGTAAAAGTTTAGCGATTGGGTTTGCGGGGCAGGACTTCTGACTGATCACCACTTGGTTTTGTTTAAGGGTGGCAATGCCCTTTTTAACTAAACACAGATGTAATGGAAATCCCTGGGGCCCCCAGACACACGTTACAGCACGTTATTATAGGGGGCTTGTATTGTAATAAGATGTTGGTGGGCCCTCATGCTGCTGAGCGGGGGAGGGTTCCCATGGTAGTTAAACACTACACTGAATTAAAAGCAACGTACACATCATGGCTGATATGGAACTGACAGATTGCTTTTCAATTGCTATGTGGTATGGGGGAAAAAAATCATCCAATCCGTGGCTGCCCAAACTACTGCTATCAGCCATGGGATTGATTGGATGGAATATTTTCATCAGTGATATAGGCTCACTATCACTGCCGGTTAACCCATTGCTCAGGCGGCTGAGCGGTATCAAAAAGAGACACTTACAGACGATGGTGAATTCTCTTAAGGCTGCCCACTGGTGGATGTCCCTGAGCGTGAACACTCCTGAGGCTCCTAGCACTGGCTTGCAGAATGCTGGGAGCCATGTGAGTTTAAACAGTCACAGGCAGTAGATGTTTTCTGACACAGCGCCTGAACAGTACCAATTCCAAGTAATTGTAACTTTTACTTACTACAACAGCTCCATGTTCACCAAAATGACACTTGACAGCAATATATTCCCAGCCTGTACAACCTGCATCTTATCGCCCTTGATTAACCCAAGAAATGCTTGAAAGTTTTACTATTTCCTGAATAAATGTGTGCGGGCCTCTCTCCATCTAGATCGTACTGGGGGGTATCATCCACTGGATGTGTATAAAATCATTTATTTGCATTTTAATTGCTAGACAACCGGCATCAGATATTCAACCAATTAAATGTTCATTTGTTATTGAAAAATTTCCATCTGACCCCAATTTCACAGTCCCAGGCTGAAATCTTCAAGAGGATCAGCAGTGCAAGTTGTGGCCGGAGTGGAAGTTAAACAGTGAATAGAGATTAAAGCCCATGTATCAGTCTATATTACATAGCATCTGTAGTAAAAGTAAACTAATGACTTCAAAACAGAGCCAGGACCATACAGCAGCACCACACACTGACAATGAGAGCCGATGGGGCCATACACAACCTGCCATTGTTATATAGGATGTGTTAGAGTTTTATATGGGCTTATGACAGTCAAACAGTACACACAAAATTTCACTGTGTACACAGCACACGGTGCTAGTAGAGATATATCGGCTGTCTGCGTTATTATCGTATCTCTCTGCGACACGGTCGTAGTAGATATCACAAGCGTATAGCAAGTGCGTCAGTGCGAGGATCTCGTCGCCGCTCGTCCGTCTCTCGTCTCCCGAGAAGAAAAAGAACAGTTTACCCGTCAGCGAGGCCGGTTCGGAGTAAAAACCAATACCGTATCATTCTACGAGCCGACTAGTCGAGAGCGCTAGTCGTACTACGAGCTGGCTGGAGTCAGTCGAGCAGCGCCCACTACGACTCGATCAGGACAGCGTATCTAGCACTCGATCGACTAGTCTAGTATCTAGCTATCTATTATCATCATATCTTCTCCTAGCTGCCAGAGCGATTAGCTATCGAGCATCGTCCGAGTCAGTCTAGCTAGCGTACGCATCAGTCGTTCGGAGCTATGGACGTATCTAGTCCTATCTAGCTATCTATCTATCGTCATGATCTATCATCTATCTAGTATGAATCTATTCTATCTATCTCTTCTCTATCTATCTATTATCTATCTATCTATCTACATTCCGATCATTCTAGCTATCTCATTCTCTCATCTATCTATCTCTTCTTTATATCTATCTATCTATGTATTTGCAGAGTGAAATCCATCAGCCAAGTGAGCTGAATGGTAAAGGACAACTCACCCTCATAAGAACATCTTTTCAGAAAGAATGGCCTCTTTCAATAATATTGATATATCATAGTTTGGTTTATGAATTCATCTGTATGCCTGCTATGATATCTGGATGTGCTCATGGAAAACTGAGCCATTTAAAATCTGTAGCTAGGCTGTACTGAGCCTGATCATCTCAGAAGAGACAGACATGGGGATTAACTTCAGTAACTTGGCTGTGATGTCCAACTGTCAAATCCAATAACTGACAGTTATAACTGAAAAACCAGGAAGCAGAAAAACCTGGGGAAACAGGACATTGTGTAGGATTTAGGTTGAGACTTATATCATTTCACATTTCAACTACTTACGCTTTAGGGTTTTGGGGGGTTGATTTAAACCTGTACATTTCATTGTTGAAAGTGGACTTTGACTCCCCTTTAACTGGGAAATTTTGAGGGTATAATACCCGTTAAAGTGGGAAAGTTCACGTGGACAAAAAATCAATTTTAAATTAAGTTAAATTCTTGTTTGTATATGCATAACCTAGATATTCTAGATTTCTCTCCCGTTTTGAAAAATTGGTGATAATTCATACCCTTTGCTTCTCTGCTGTTGACATGTAGTGATCTGACATTTCGTTCCAATGTCCTTCTTCCCCTAAGCAACCACACCTTGGAAGTTCTAACAGTAATTTTCTACTGATTGCTGTTGGATGGGTCACCACATCTCAGATCTCTCTGAGCAATTGAATCACAACAGGAGCTGGGTCAAGGGCAAAACCATAACGGTCTCTATTAGGGGTCCTGCAAACAGGAAGTCAGTATTTCGTAAGCATTTTGGTTACATAGGACAAAGTGTTAATGGGCAGGTTAGATATTGGGAATGAAAATGAACTGCTCTTTTTTCTTAAAAAGCATTATATTTGCATCTAAACGTCCCCTGTAAGCCACATCCAGCCCTATTGGCTAGGCCACATTGCCGTCTAGCGCACGCTATTTTTGGACCAATTGGTTCTTGGTCAACACTAGGGTGCGCTGCGTTAAAATCCGGCTACCCCAGGCACATGTTGATCACTGTTTTTGTGAATCACATGGACGTTCCAATAGAAGAGATTGCAGGATCAATCACAAGTGCTCCAACTGCACTCTCGCCAAAACACACCACCAATTGTGCATCCATTGTGTGCCTGATTCCACTGCAATGCAGTGTGGTCCTTACCTTATTTCAATAAGATGCGGATTTTTCCATGATATTCAATCGCAGCAACACCCACAAATCTTTCAAACGGTATTCTAACTTTAGTAGACCGTAAAAAGGCAACACTCTGATTGGTTGAGGCAAATTACAGACAGACATATTTTTGCAACGCTTCTTGAATAACCCAATAGTTAAAGGCACAGGGCCAGTCGTAGTGAAATGTAATGGAACAAATCAAAGTATTTGTGCACTACCAAACAAGTGGTTGTTAAGTAATTATTGTATATTCATTTTAAGTAGAAATAATTTTAAACTATGAGAGCTATGTATGTTGCAAGAAAGGAAACCAAACACTATTACTACCTGTAACCTCCAGCAGGGTGTCATGGCTTCATGGATTTCCATGGAGGGCTGCAGTGTGTTATGGAAATGGCGCTTTTAAACCACATCTGATCAGATTGCAATCCGAGTGTATTTGTTTTAAAGCAGTAGTTGAGGTTTGTATACCCGTGTTAGCCATAAGTAAGAGAAGAGAAGTAGAGCTATGATCCTTTTTATTGGCCTAACTAGATAAAAACGCTCCGAGCTTTTTTTTTTTTGAAAGGGAATTCCACCCCTTTCTTCAAAAAATGCATCTAATTGTAGATTACCCCCAAAACCTAAAGTTTTGTTTTTAGAGAAAAGCTTTAATACGGCTCCCCACATGGAGCTATATACTACATGTCCCCTCCTCGATCCGGGTAAGGCAGTCTGGTCGGCCATGACTGTGACGTCACGCAATCACCTGACGCTATTTCCCGGCAGCAGTCTCTCACTGCAGGCTGCTCAAGAAATAAAAGGACAGAGCAGCCCTGGAGTGAGAAACTGGAAGCGTCGGTGGGCGAGGAGATTGTGAGTATAATAACTATGGCTGGGAGCAGCTTTAAAGCTTTGACTAAAACGATCTCTATGTTGGGGGGTAATTATACAATAATATGAATTTTGAAAAGAGGGTGGCAGTCCTTTAATCTAGGTTTTTAGCCCAACTAAAAGGTATCACAGCTCTACTTGTGTGTGCGCAGTCAATGTGGACAACGCAATGTGCAACGGGGCCCACTGCGATCCACATTTTTCGCCCATGTGACAGACTACAAAGGTCCGTCAGGACCTGGCAGAGGAGAAGTGGCAAGAGGACGGAGATACAAAGGTTTCTTTTACCCAGCTCCTGCAGGTTTTCATTGAAGAACAGGAGGGAAGGCTGCGCTCCTTTAACCTCCCTTCTTCAATAAACTGAAACCCTAAAGTAGTTTCTAGGTGGACATTCCCCTTTAAGTTAGATGAGGCAGTAGTTTTTGTCCTTTTGTTGCCTTTGCCCTTACTAAAAAAAATGACTTATTCGACAGCTCTTATAATTCATCCTAGAGATGCTTTGTTGGATTCTTTGAGTTTAATATGGCCTGATAAATGGCTCTGAAGACTCACGAATCCATTTCCTTTAAAATCCTAACTTGCATACATACCACTGAGAGATGTGGCGTTACAGGAACTGCACATGGCGGGACAAAGCTGGGTGGGCAAGGGGTAGACTTTATTTTGCAGGAAATGCTTGCAGTTCGGTTAGATGGGGTGGTAATTTAACTAGTATGTTTTATGGTCTTGTATCCACAATTTGAGCATTTTTAGCACAGATGGAAGGTTTCTACTTCTGAAACACATAAAATATACGTTATTTTCTAAATAAAAATGCGGGAGAAGGTTAAAACGCAGCATAGAAATGTAAGGGAGTGGAGAATTCTTGGCATCTGCGGTGATGGGGGTATTATGAGAAACAGGTGCACATAGAGGGAACCAGTTGTAAGGCATGAAAATCCCTTTTATTTACCTTTTCCTCCATGGCATAGATGGGGAAGATTACCTGTTAAAAGAAATTGTTTCTTGTGCCCCATGTAGTGTTTCCAGGGACTACCAGTGGTTTCTTAAACTTGTTCAATGCAGAACATCCCACCCTGCAAAAAATCATTGCAGGAGGATTACCCACCCCCTAAAGCCCCACTCCAGATTACGCAATCCATGTGTACAGACACACACATGTATAACAGGACAGAACGATCTTCTGCATACAAACACTATGCATGATGCATTTCAACAGACACACACTCATGAAACAGTCAGAGCGACAACCATGCATACAACAAGTACGTGTCACTATTAAGTGTTTTGTCCCTGTAAGCAGTAAAAGAAATCTTGACATCATTGTGCCCCCTCTCTCTAATTCAAAACAACACCATTTCCAGGGAGATTGTATATTATTTCAGGGAGTCCGGGATCTGATGCCATATAACTCAGGGGAGGTGGGATGCCTATCAATGTAACGTGAATTGGGTACACAATCATACCATTGTAATTCGGCTATGGACGAGCAAGTGGGGTAACCTGGGAAAGTTACTGGAAGTCACAATGTCGAGATATCTTGGCCATATTGAAAACTAGAAGAACACTGAAAATACGTTTGTATTGGATTATTTGAATATGGTCGGTCTCTTCTCTCTTCATTTACATTAAAAAGGTATTAAAAGTTTTACTTAATGCACACAGAATTACTTTAGATCTTTAGATGGTCCTTGACACAAGCCTTTAAATTTGAAATCCATTGTTTTCTTATCAGGGCGTGAACTCATCAGGACCAATAAGCTCCTCTTCTCTGGAAAAAAGTTATAATGGCGCTAGCAGGTAATCTATGCTTCTTCCTGCTTCCCATGTTCCTCTCCCTGTGCTAATATCTTAATTGTGTGGGGATGGTGCCAAATGAAGGTTTTGGGTGGTAGGAAGTGTTAACAGAGGGAGTCTTGGGTAAAGGAAAAATTCTTGTAACCTCAATTCCATAAACCTTATTAGACCTTTAGTTCTACCCTTAAGAAATATAAAGCACCTAAACCTATTTTAAACCACTGCGATAAGGGCTCAAAATAACACAGTATCCACACATGTAGCGGAACCTTAAAAAACACATGCAGCTGAATAAAGAAATTAATGATTAATGCAAGCAGTGCATTATTGCGTCCCCTATTTAGAAAAAAAAATGATCTGCCAACCAAGTTTGTCACTTTTCCTTTAAAAAATAACACAAAATCCACATGCTAAAATCTTACTGTATTTACTTTAGAAGTATTATCGTATACTACTAGGAAAGGGTGCTAGATCGCTTTAACAAACACTGCTACACCAGAATTGTAACCTATGCCACAGCCCTTGCTAGTAGATGTGCATGACCCTCCAATAGTTTACCTTACTATAGTTTACACTTATAGAGACAACATTATACAAACGCTGGCAGGGAGGATAATAAAGTACATGACTTGGACTACAGCTCTGTGCATTTGTGTTCACTATAGTGTCCCGATCTGCGAGTGGCACGTATGTCTTATACAACCTCCAATACTATGTTACAATGGTAACAGTTTACAAACATTATGGTTAGGTATCAAAGGTTGGACTAGATGGCATATGTCCTGTATACAACCCTCCAAACTATGTTTTACTATGTACCTGTTATACAGACATTATGGTAGGGTTAAAGGTTGGATAAGTGGAGCTTATGTCCTTTAGACAACTCCAATACTATGTTTACTAATTGTAACTGTTATAACAGACCATACTGGTAGGGTATAAAGTTGACTAATGACGTGATGTCTTATACAACCTCCAATTACTTAAGTTACAATGAACAGTTTATAATAACAGACATTATGGGTCAGGTGTATAAAGAGTTGGAACTAGATGGACGTATGTCTTTATAGAAACTGCCAATACTATGTTACATGTACGTATACGACAATTATGGTGTAGGTTTAAAGGTGGACTAGATGGATGTATGTCTTATACCCCACCCCTAATGTCGATAACAGTTACAAGTAACATCATATTGGGTTTGTATAAAGACATACACCATCTAGTCCAACCTTATACCGCTACCCATAATGTCTGGTATAACGTGTACATCAGTACATAGTATGGAGGTTGTATAAACGTGGATAGATGGACGTATATCTTTATACAACCTCCAATTACTATGTTCCGATTACTGTTATAACAACATTATGGGTAGGGTTAATCAAAGGTTGGAACTAGATTGGACGTATGTTCTTTAACAACCTCCAATAATAGTGTTCCATGTAACTGTATACAGACATTATGGGTAGGGTATAAAGGTTGGACTAGATGGACGTATGTCTTTACAAAAACTTCAATACTATGTAACCTGTTATACAGACATTATGGTGGGCTTTATAAATGTGATGGACTAGATGGACGTATGTCTTTATACGCTTCCATATTATGTTTACATGTAACCTGTATACCAGACCATATGGGTAGGGTAGAAAGGTTGGACTAGATGGACGTATGTCTTTATATACAACCTCCAATACGTATGTCACTATGTAACTGTTATACAGACTTACTGGGTTAGTTATAAAAGGTTGACTAGATGGACGTATGTCTTATACAACCCTCCAAATACTAGTTAAGATGTACAGGTCCGATTTTACTGATATTATGGGTAGGTGTATAAAGTTGGACCTAGATGGACGTATGTCTTTATAACAACCTCCATCTATGTTTACACTTTAACGGTTATACAGACTTATGGTGGGTATAAAGTGGCTAGAACTAGATGGACGTATGTCTTTATATAACTCCAATACTATGTTTACTATGTAACTGTGCGTTACAAGACATTAGGGTAGGGTAAACGGTTGCGACAGATGGACGTATGTCTTTATACAACCTCCATTATGTTTCCTATGTAACTGTTTATACAAGACGGTATGGGTAGGGTAAAAGGTTGGACTAATGATGTATTTGTTATTACAACCTCCAATACTATGTGTACTATTTAATGTTATAAACCGACATTATGGGTAGGGTATACATGTTGGGACTAGATGGTGACGTAATGTCTTTTACAACTTCAATTATAGACTGTATACAGACATTATGGGTAGGGTATAAAGTTGGACTAGATGGACGTATGTCTTGTATCTCACCTCCCATATATGTTGACTACTATAACTGTTATACAGACATTATTGGGTAGGTAATAAAGTTGGATAGATGGGACGTATGTCTTTATTACAACCTCAATCCTAATGTTATATGATGTAACTGTTATACAGACATTATGGGTAGGGTATAAAGGTTGGACTAATGGATTATATGTCTTAATAAACTCCAATACTATGTTACAATGTAACTGTTATACAGACATTTATGTAGGGTTAAAGGTTGGACTAGATGGATGTATGTCTTTATACAACCCTCAAGACTATGTTACTATGATAACGTTCTAACAGACATTATTGGTAGGGTAATAAGGTTGGACTAGATGACGTATGTACTTTATACAACTCCAATACTATGTTACTAGTAAACTGTTATACAGACATTATGGGTGGGTATAAAGGTTGGACTGATGGACGTAGGTCGTGTTTATACAACCCCCAATACTATGTTACTATGTAACTGTTATACAGACATTATGGGTAGGGTATAAAGGTTGACTAATGGGGGGGGGGGATGGACGTATTCTGTCTTTACAACCTCCAATACTCTATGTTACTATGTAACTGTTATACAGACCATTAGGGGTAGGGTATAAAGGTGACAGATGGACGATGTCTTATAACCAACCTCCTTTTAATACGATGTTACTATGTAAAACTGTTCTAAAATAACAGACATAGGGTAGGGTATAAAGGGTGGACTAGATGGACGTATTTTTTAATAACAAAACCTCCATACTTGTTACTATTTGTAACTGTTTGACCGAATTATGGGGCTAGGTTAGAAGGTTTGAACAGAGGGATGTATTCTTTATACAACCTCCAATTACTATGTTACTATGTAATGTTATACAGGACATTATGGGTGGGTTAAAGGTTTGGACTAGATGGACGATATGTCCTTTATAACAACCTCCAATACTCTGTTAATATTAACTGTTTATACACGACATTATGGGTAGGGTATAAGGTTGGACTAGATGGCTGTATCTTTTTAAACCTCCAATACAGTGTTAACTGATGTAACTTATCAACAGACATATGGTAGGGATAAAGTTGGACTAGATGGATGTATGTCTTTATACAAACCCCAATACTATGTTACTATGTACTGTTATACAAGACATTATGGGTAGGGGTCATCAAGGTCGGACTGATGGAACGTATGCTTTAACAACCTCCAATAACTATTTCTATGTAACTGTTTACAGAACTTATGGGTAGGGTATAAAGGTGGAACTAGATGGCCTGTATAGCTTTATACACAACAACTCCAATACTATGTTACTATGTAACTGTTAAGCAGACATTTGGGTTAGGGTATAAAGGTGACTAGGATGGAAGTTATGTCTTATAACAACCGCCAATACTATGTTACTATGTAAACTGTTATACCAGACATATGGGTAGGTATAAAGGTGATAGATGGAATGTATGTCTTTATACAAACCTCCATAATGTACTATGTAACTGTATCCAACAGACATTAGGTGGTAGGTATAAGGTTGGACTGATTGGACTTATGTCTTTATACAACCTCCCCAATACTAGTTTACTAGATTAACTGTTATACAGAGACATTAGGGGTTAGGGTATAAAGTGTTGACTAGATGACGATGGTCTTTATACAACCTCCAATACTATGTACTATGTACTGTTATACAGACATTCAATGGGAGGTATAAAGTTGGACTATATGATTGGATGTCTTATACAACCTCCAAATCTAATGTTACTATGTAACTGTATACAGACATTATGTAGGGTTAAAAGGTGGACTGATGGACGTATGTCTTTATACAAACCTCCAATACTATTACTATGTAAACTTTATAAGACATTATGGGTAGGGTATAAAGGTTGGACTAGATGGATGATGTGGTGTCTTATACACCCATACTATGTTCTACTAACTGTTATACAGACTTATATGGTAGGTATAAAGTGGACTAGATGGAATGGAGTTCTTTTCACACAACCTCCAATACGTAGTGTACTTGTACGGTTAATCCAGGACTGTATGGTTAGGGTAAAGAGGTTTGAACTAGATAGACGTGTCTTTAATAACCTCCCAATCCTGAGTTACTATGTAACTTGGTATTACCAGACATTATGGGTTAGGGTATAAAAGGTGGAACTAGATGAGCTTATGTCTTTATACACCACCTCAATCTAGTTACTATGTAACTGTTATACAGACATTATGGTAAGGGTATTATAAAGGTTGGACTAGCTGGACGTATGTCTTATACAACCTCCACATACGTAATGTTACATTAACTGTTATAAGACATTATGGTGTTACAAGGGATAAAGGTGGACTAGATGGACCGTATTGTCTTTATACAACCTCCAATACTATGTTACCTATGTAATGTTATACAAACAATTATGGGTAAGGTTAAAGGTTGGACTAGATGGACGTATTCTTTATACAGACCCCAATACTATGTTACTATGTAATGTTTAGACGACATTATGGGTTAGGGATATAAGGTTTGGACTAGATGGAACGTATGTCTTATACAAACCTCCCAATACTATGTTACTATGAACTGTTATACAAGACATTATGGTGTAAGGCTGTATTAAACTGTGTCTGACTAGCATCAAGGGTGACGTATGTCTGTTATACAACCCCAATACTATGTTACATGTAACTTTATACAGACCATTATGGAATGGGTATAAAGGTTGGACTCGATGGATGGATTTCTTTATACAACCTCCAATACGATGTTATATGTACGTTATAAAGACATTATGGGTAGTAATAAAGGTTGGACTAGATGGATTTTATGTCTTTATACAACCTCCAATACTATGGTTACTATGTAAACTGTTATACAGACATTAGTAGGGTAAAAGGTTGGACTAGAAGGGAATGTTGTTTTATACAACCTCCAATACATGTTATCTATGTAAATGTCATACAGAATTAGGTTGTAGGGTATAAAGGTTGGACTATGGATGTGATGTTCAGCCCACTCTCCAATGACTGCATGTTTATGCTATTCTAATTGCTGTCCCGTTGGGATCAAAGGAAATTCCACGTGCAGGATCTCAACCTTCCAGCTCTTTGTAATATTGTCCGTTGGTCTCCATTACCATATCCCACATGGTCCTCTTTCCCTGGCAAACTTAGTTCAAGGCCTGAATGGTCAAACAGCTGTAGAGTGGCACATATAGATTCACGCCCAGTGGATTATTATCATGGTTCCGGTCTAAACATAGCTAATTTACCTTCCCAGTTTTATTGTGGTCCTGCACTTTTTGTTTTTGTGCTTTTTGCAGAAAGGGAAGGTCACAAGTGAGCAGCCTGTTTGCGATGTAAAATCAAACTCACTGAAACCATGTGAGTTGCATAAAAATACATGTAATATCCACTGTTAATATGGCTGCAGCGTTTCATTCCTATTTTGGTTTGAATGTAAAGGTCTGGGATCATGTCTATTATAACCAGGGACTTCATTAGCGCTAGTGGGGAATCTGACGGCAAGGGTCGTTTCATAAGAGGAACAAGTATCAGCTCGAGCCAATCTAATAGACAACCTGGGTCCATTCTGTTTTTATGGACAACCTTTAGCTGAATGTCGCACCGTCTCGTCAGTTATAGTGGACTGATGCAGTAGTTTGCCTGTCCTATAAGGCTGGGTACAACACAAGCATATTTTTTTGGGCCAACCATCCGAATATTTCTGTGTATGGTCTAGTCCCCTAAAAAACCTGTAACTGATTTGGCCGGTGGTTGGCAAATGGCTCCTGGATGGCGGGCATTTTGGAAATCAACGAGGATTGCGCAGTCCTCTTTGGAAACATAATTGTGGCAACTGTTTGGTCACGTGTGACGTTCACCGTGCAAACCAACAGTGATTTGTCCAGCCGACCCCGTTGATACTGAACTTTTGACCTTTAATTGACATTATTTCCCCACACGTGTAATTAAACAAGTTGCATAGCGCCCTCTGGTGACAATACCAGATTCTTTTGGCATGAATTAACATGTTTTTGCCCATTACCTTCTGGGGCTTTTATTAGTTGTTATTAAAAATAATATGTTAAAGGGACCGTGGGTTAATGTGTGTTACATGGGCATGGGGGTTAAGGTTAAGTGTTGTACATGGCTTGTGGGTTAATTTTGTGGTACCGGGGCACTGCCTTTAATGTGCATTTAACATAGACCATGCGGGTAGGTAATGTGCTGCTGTACATGGACCATGTATTTTCATATAAAAAAGGGACTTTATCTGACATGGATCAATCAATAACAAACCCTCCCCCTGTCCCCATATAATATATAAATAAAAGAAACGTCTGTGTTAAATATACAACTTTAAACCTGGGATCTGTAGCTAAAGGTTTAGTTGTGACGGTTGTTGGCAAACTGTATCGGATCTATAAATAACTGGCAGGTCTCAAATCTCAAAAACAAGTCTTTCCGTGTTCAAAGGGTCAAGCTAAGGACATCGAATACTGACAAGTCACAAAACCATGGAAACGTGTTAAAGTATTCATCTGCCATAGCATAAGGAATTAAAACCAAAGACATGTTAATCCCAATATTAATGGGGCCCTCGCGTGGCTGTGATATGGGGGCCAGGGTGACCGCAGACATCCCTATTTAGGCCTTTGGCCACAAAACGCATGCTATTTGCAACTGTGCAAATTTTTTCCTGATCATTGGAAACTAGCGTTTTCCGGGGTGCATTGCAAATTCCGCATTGGTGTGTAATCGAACCCAATCGCCATGCGGTTTCCTTTATTCTACTAATGACGCAAACGTAACAAAATCGCACATGAAATCGCAGTCAATTCCGTTGTGTGATTGTGTGTCCACGCGCAGTTTGTGCCCATGCCCTTAGATTGGACTCCACGACTACGGACATAATCTTTTTTGGTACTGCAGTCGGCTTATGTTCCAGCCTGACGCATCCTGCCATCGGGCCCATAAACATGATTTGCATGTTGGGTTAAGTAACCCAGAGTGAGTTTAAATGGGTTGCGGGTCAGGTAGGTAGAGCGGTGTGGGTCGGGTTGCAGTCATGACTAGTGTGGGTTACGTCGGGTCCGTATGGAACCCACCATCAAATATGTGAGTGTCAGTTTTGTGGGTCTGAAAAATTGACCTGCGAGGAATACATGTGGCAAACATCCTTTTAGATTATGAATGGTATGCATGTAGCCTGTTGGTCAGTCCGTCATTTGTTAATCCAACAGGGTCAGTCACAGAAGGACGAAAACCAAAAGGCCACACACGTTGATTATGCCAAAAAAGGGACGTTACAATGCCTGCATTGGACCCCACTCTTCACAAAATGTAATTCAACCAGCTACGGTAATTGGAGAGGTGACATATATTACTGTTCCTGGGCCCTAGCAGGAGTATTGGGGTTTCTGTTGGATAAATGAAGGGATCTCTGTACGAACACAAGGAGGATTGTTCAGCTTCGAGGAATATACTGTGGCACATTTGCCTTTGTGACATTTACTCTTCCCGGCATACACAAACTGACATGTGGTCCCACCGGAGAGGGGTATAGGGGGTAAAAGGGAAGCAGGTATTTTACTGATTGCCTGGGCAGCTTTTGTTTGAAAAAGCCTACAAAGACAAGCAATTAAATCAGGTGTTTCGGATTAAATGTACTATTGCCCCATACTTATCAGTAGCCTTTGTTTTGATATTTAAGTTAAGGCTAATATTAATTTATTGTGTACACTTTGTACCACCATTATCCAAGTGTCCCAATGTTTGCTGGCATGGAGTTCAATAGCGGTTATTAGGGTAGCCATCTCTAGTAATGGCCAAGGAGGGCAGTTGCCCTAAGGCTTTAAGTATGTGTGTTGTGTTGTTTAGTTTATTTCATATAGCGCCACGTTGGGGATATGAGCGCTGTACAGTAATAAAATACAAAAGTCAGTACAAAGGGGGATACATACCATGATAGGTTCATGTACATAAAATATATAACTTATATAATAGAATGCTAGAGTTTGCCACAAGAGTGAGAGGAGGTCCCTGCCCCATGAGAGCTACAAATTAGTTTAATTGGGACTTATTCTAGTAAACGAGGCCTTCGACAGACAGCTGGTTGGGATTGGAATTTTCATGATTAGTGTATTTGTTTTATTACATCCGGCTCGACTTAATATGGGGGTAATGGTGTCCTCTAATACAAATTGTGACTCTTCAAAATCCTGTCAAATGTATAGCCCGTTACAGGCAATGTATCAGACTGGTGTAGCTGTCAGGTGCAATAAACATTCTGTGATGTAATGAAGCGTCACACTAACCTTTGTTACTGTTATTAAATGGTTTGCTTGATAATGTCTCTGTGTGCAGCTTCTCTGGTTTAGTGTCTACACTTTTTATTTATTAGTTATTGGTATAAGAAAGGATTTTTAACAGCAGAGATAGTCAATTAACACATATCAGGGGCCTCTTGCCCTTTAGTTAGCTTGTTAGCCTTGGCCAAGTGCTGCGCCAGCTGTGACCTTCAGCGAAGCTGGGAAGTTTTATGGAGGGAATGTTGTACTAAATGTAAACTGTCACGGATCATTTCCCCATTGAACAAATAGAATCGCTCCAACTGCACAACGTTACTAACCGGCGTTGTAATTGCTATGACTATTAGTGGTCTATATCACTGGGGGAAATTATTTAGATGTTAACAGTTGGCCTTTGATTTTAGCTTTTTCTTTAATACCAGAATGATGCACAATAGCTCACTTGCCCTCATACATTTCTGAACCCATCAGGGCAGGCCTTATCTAGCATCTCCTCAGAGTGCTTGTCTCCCCCTGGAGGATATCAAACGAACAACAGTACTTCCTGGCAGCAATAAAGCGGAATTTGTTTTAAAACGTAGGCCACTTAGAATTGATCATCTTAAAGGGCACGTCACCCTCTTTTTAATATCTATAGAACTCCCCCCCCCCAAAAGCTATAGCTCACGTCTTAGTTTGGAAACATGTTGCCTCCCCCGCTGTGTGAAGAAGCCTTACAAACCAACACGATCACTCCAGCGCCGCAGCCTTGCCGTCTTCTTCTGTCCGGATCGGCCGTCAGTCACGGCCAATGTTGACGGCCCATACAGAAGGAAACGTTAAAGGACACGTGCACAGATAGCAGAGGTGTGGGATAAGTGGCGCTGGATCGTGGTTTTGTAGGTTTACGCAGCGGGGAACATCTTTCCAACTGTAAGTATGGATCTAGCGTTTGTGGGGGTGCTATTAGATAATACAGTTTTTGTAAGAGGGGTGTCGTTGACCCTTTAATAAACTCCCAAAATACAATATTAGAAATTCATAAAAGACACAAAAAAACACTTTAAAAGGAACTTAATCTCCAATACCCCACTACAGTAATAATAGCGATGTATTAATAAATGATTATTGTTCAATATGTCGTATACGTAACTAAACATAAGTCATACTTTTGTCTTTGAAGTTCCTAATAGGAATACTTCCGACCAATGTAATTCCAACTTGATATGAACTATACTGGGAGATTCCCCCAGAGACGCAAATACTCTGGGCAAATCTCCGTACGGATTTACTAGGGCTGGCCCGGCTCTGGGTGAATCTACCCGCACGTAAGTATTAACGCAGCTAGAATACTTATGGTAAGACGTCACGCAGCTCTCTGTGTAAATCACTGTCCCGCCGGATGTGCGAGGTTGATCGTCCGATCGGTTAGCGTGACAGTAAGGAGAAAGGGAGCGCTACGCGACTGCATCGCTCCTCTGTGAAATTCCCCTGCAAGACTCCCATGCCCTCTTTTAAAGGGTATCTCCATGGTTTAAGACCACTTTTTTGGTATTCAGTTTAATTGAAGAACAGGAGGTTAAGGAGCTGTGAATTACCTCCCGTTCTCAGTCAAACGTAGGGAGCTGGGAATGAAGGTAAGAATTACCAGAAATCACTTGCTCCGCCGCTAGTGTCCATCTACAAGTCCCATGGAACTCTATATTCTTGCCGGCCATTGCACTTGTGCCTGGAGTACTAGTCCGTCGTAATGAATATTACAGATATACCGTGACCTAGCAACGGAATGGATATTACAGAGTATAACCGTTGACCTGAGACGGATGGATATTCAGATTACCGTGAGCCTGGACGTGGATATTACAAGATCTAAACCGTGACTGGACGGAAATGGATATTACAAGATATACCGGATACGGAGATTCAAAGAACCAGGTGACCTGCCGACGGATGGATATTACAGATATTACGCTGTAGGACCTGGACGGAGATGATCTACAAGTTAACACGCGTGACTGGACCGGATGGAGTATTACGACACAACCGTGACCTGGCACGGAGTGGTATTCAATTACGCCTGACGAGATACGATAACACCTAAAACTGGTAGGAAAGAGAATTACGAACACCGTGACCTGGACGGTATGATATTTACAGATACACCGTGACCCTGGACGGATGGATATTACAGATACAACAGCACCGTGACCTGGACGGAGGTATTCAGACAAAGTAACTTACTTGAGACGAGATAACATAACTAACAACACCGTGACCTGGGACGGATGGATATTACAGATACACCGGTGACCTGGACGGATGGATTTACAAGTACATAATAACCAACCAGTGATCCGTGGACGGATGGTATATTACAGATAACCACCGTGACCTGACGGAATGGATATTACAGACATCAACACCGTGACCTGGACGGATGGATAGTTACAGATACCGTGGACCTGGACGGATGGATTTACGACACCGTGACTGGACGTAATATGGATATTACAGTACAACAACACATCCAATAAAAAGAACCACACCGTGACACTGGACGAATGGAATACACGTACCCGTGACGATATGGATCTATAAGATACAACGTTGACCACTGGTACGAATGGATATTACAGATATAAGAACCGTGACTGACGAATGGAATATTTACAGATCAGTACACGGGACTCTGGAACGAATGGGATATACAAGATATAAAAAAAAACCGTGACCTGGACGATATGGTATTACAGATATAAAAAACCCACGTGACCTGGACGAATGAGGATACAGATATACCGTGACCTGGACGAATGGAATTACAGATATACCGTGACGCTGGACGAATGGATATTACCAGATTTAATGAAACACCGTGCCACCTGGCCGACTGATTTAACAGAATTACCGTGACGCCTGAAACTAAATGGAATTACAAGATAACCCTGGACCTGGACGAATGATATACAGATACTAAACCTAGATACACCGTGACCTGGACGAATGAACATTAACAGATAATACACCGTGACCTGGACGATGAAAACATTACAAACGTACTGACATAAACTGAGAATACGGGATTGCGAAAACATTACCAGATATACCGTGACCTGGATGGATAACATACAGAATATACACACCGTGACCGAGGTATGAAACTTAGAAAAATAACTCGTGACGGATGAATAATTACTCGTTGACCCTGGATGAATGATATTACACGTATTATAACAGTAACCTGGATGAATGAATTACAGATTATACCGGGACCTGATCGATGAATGAATAATTACAGATATACGTGACCTGGATGAATGAATATTACAGATATACCGTGACCGGATGATGAATATTACAGATATACCGTGACCTGGATGGATGAATATTACAGATATACCGTGACCTGGATGAATGATATTACAGATATACCATGAACCGGATGGATGAATATTACAGATATACCTGAAATCGAACCTGGAGAATGAATATTACAGATATGACCTGACCTGGATGAATGAATATTACAGATATACCGATTAGTCATGAATGGATGAATGGAATATTACAGATATACAATGAACCTGGATGATGAATACAACGATATACCATGACCTGGATGGATGAATTAGTTACTTTTTAGAAACTTCTCATGGAAGGTAAACATTATCCCTTTTATATTCCTGGTCCTTACAAGGCTGGAAATTAAATAGAAATAAAATCTAAGCTTGTTGATTGAAATGCAAATATATTTTTGCTGGCAGCAAACTAAGCCTAAGCTATTTATTTACAGACCGTTTAATGTGCTGGGATGTAATATTGTGTTGTGTAGTAGATGTACATGTTATACTGTAGGTTCTGCTTACGATAAAGATAATGGGAAGATGGGGATATTTACACAATAAATTGGAAGCTCCATTGTAACACGGACCTCAAAAGGAGATTGCTACACTGGCTATTAATTATATGATGTTTATTTATGGCTGCATACACTGTTTGCCTTGCCATTAGGTTATACAGAGAGGTCTCACAGAACAGTGATGATAATGGGTAGTTTATTGGCACTGAGCTGCCTTGTTCAAACTAGAGACCACCTGTGATTATCTGAGGATAGAGATTCCTGGCTCTCTTGTTAACCCCTGCAGTGCATTTATATACATCACTGTAACAAGAAAGAGTTTAATCATCCACCATAATAATAAATCATTCATTCATGAAAACTGCATATGTCATATTAGTCTTGGAAATTAACAGGAGATTAATAAAAGTTCTTTTAAAATTTGTTTAAAATGGTGCTAATTTTGCCCCAACCAATCAGATCTATGTAACATTTGAAAGCTAACATCTGATGGTTGGGGCAAAAATTAGCACCATTTTAAACAATAAGAACTTTTATTGAATAACCCTGTAAATGTTATACGGCTGTTGGTATTGTAGATGCTACTAGGGAAATATTACATAATACAAACTCGGTCCTGCCTGAACATTTGGGCAACACTTAGGAAGAAATGCATTACACAGAGCTGTGCTGAAGGTAGGTTAACTATTATCCTCCACCTGCAACTATGCCAAGGTGTTTCTTTAAAGGGCATGTTCCACCCCTTATTATCAACTTTTGCCCTATAATAGAATACAGTCCCCCAGCCCCAACCACTATAAAAATAATTTAAGAAAGTGAACAGATGTTTACTTACCTTCCCTCTCTCCTCTGACGCCCGACCCGGCCTTCTGCTTGCAAGACACTGCAAGCAGGGGGCGGGACCGACAGCTGCGTCCGTGATTGGCTGAGAAGCAGCCAATCACGAATGCAGCTGCCGGCTTCTCAGAATGCCAGGGGAGAGAGGGAAGGTAAGTAGATTTCTGGGGACTTTCTAAAAATTATTTTTTTGCGGTTGGGGCTGGGGGGGAAGTTATTCTATTATATAGGCAAGGGGTTTTATGGTAGGGATAGCAAAACGAGAGGGAGGGGGAGAAGGGCTGCAGTACGCATGCCAAACTTCTCCCGGATGCCAGATAGGAGGCAGTGTCCTATATGGACTCTGCTATCCTCCTGGTGGGCAGTTTTTGGGACTTGGGGGGGGACTACAGGAGAACCTTATGGAGCTGGGATGTGAGGTAAGGATTTTATTACACTACATGATGGGGCCATTAGTGGGGGGGATTATAGTTTTGGGGGTGGACATGCCCTTTAATTAACAAACGTTTGGTCGTAGAATACCATGCAATATTAAAGGATTGCCTCAATGCATTTTTAGTTGCCCCACTGACCTCCAATACTATGTTAACCTATTAACGTTATACAGACATATGGGTAGCGGTATAAAGGTTTGGACTAGATGGAGGATGTGCTTTATACAACCTCCAATATCTATGTTACTATGGAAACTGTTATCAGACATTATGGGTAGGGTATAAAGGTTGGACAGAGGTAGGAGGTATTCTTATACACTCCAACTATGTTACTTGTAACTGTTTACAGACATATGGGTGGGTATATAAAGGTTGGACTACGAGGACTTAGTCTTTATCCAACCTCCAATACTATGTACTATGTAACTGTTATACACACTTATGGGTACGGGTATAAAGGGTGTGATAATGAGACTTGATGTCTTTATACAACCTCCAATACTATTTTTAATGTAACTGTTGATAACAGAATTATGGGGGTAGTGGTATAAAGGTTGGATCCTATGATGTAGAGGCTTGTCTTTATACAACCCTCCAGTACTAATGTTACTAGTAAGCTTATACAGAGCATTATGGGGTGCGGTATAAAGGTTGGGATAGATGACGTATGGTCTATTAACACTCCAATACTATGTTACTAGTAACTGTTACGCAGACCTTATGGTAGGGTATAAAGGTTGGACAGTAGTGGACGTCTGCTTTAGACAACTTCCAATACATGTTACTATGTAACTGTTCGATACGACATTATGGTAGGTATAAAGCGTTGGGACTAGATGGTAGTATGTTATACAACCCCAATACTATGTTACTAGATGAACTGTTCTAACAGTACATATGGTAGGGTTAAAAGGTTGGACTAGATGGACTATGTGCTTGATGACAACCTCCATACTATATTAACTAGTAACTGTTATACAAGACATTATGGATGGGGTATAAAGGTTGGCTAGATGGACGTAAGTTCTATAAACCTCCAACGATTACTTGTTAATGTATAATGTCGACAGACATATGGGTGGGTAAAAGGTGGACTGATGACTACGTCTTTAGTACAACTCCAATACTATGTTACTTGTAACTGTATACAGACATTATGGGTTAGGTATAAAGGTTGGACTGAGTGATGTATGTCTTATACAAACCCTCCAATCCTATGTTACGATGTAACTGCTTCACAGGACATTATGGGTAGGGTATAAACGGTTGGACAGATATGGATGTTGCTTTAGTACAAACCTCACAATACTATGTTACTCTGTAAAAAATGTTTATACAGACATTATGGGTAGGTATAAAGGTTGGGACTAATAGGACTGTATGTCTTTAATACCAACCTCAATATACTATGTTACTATGTAACTGTTATACAAATATGGTAGGGTAATAAAAGGTTTGGACTAGATGGTATGTCTTTACACCTCCAATCTAAGTTACTATGAAACTGTTTTAACAACAGCGCTGGGTAGGGTAAAAGTGTTGGAATAGATGGATGGAGTTTACCGCCCACCTCCAATGAACCTGCTATGTTCATGCTATTCTAATGCTGTCCCTTGGATGTTCAAGAATTACCACGTGCAGGTTAAACCTCAAGCTATTTGTATTATTTGCGCGTGGTGCTCATTCCGTAATCCAACAATCTTGTCTTCTTTCCTGGAACACCTTAACGTTTCAAGGCCTTGAATGTTCAAACAGAGCTGATAGGGGCACCATAGATCCTGCAACCAGTGGGTGATTATACATTGGTTTCGAGTTAATAACAATAGCTATTTACCCTTCCCAGTTATTATTTTATTGTGTCCTTCACTTTTTGTTTTTTGTGACTTTTTGCAGAAATGGAGTGTCAAAAGAGTGAGCAGTCTGTTGCCTGTAAAGCAACTTCCTGAACATGTGAGTTGCTATATAAAATAACATTGTAATATCCACTGTTAATTATGGCGCAGCGTTCTTCTATTTTGTGTTTGAATGTACAGGGGCTGGGATCATGTCTATTAACAGGACTCTCATTAGAGTTAGTGGGGAAATCTGAGGCAGGGCCTGTCAATAAGGGATAACAGTATCGCTCTAGACATAGAATAAAAACCAAATCACATAGACACAGACCATGAGTATTCTGTTTTTGAGTATGCAACCCTTTTGCTGAAGGGTCGGGCACCGTCTCGTGCAGTTATAGGGACTGATGCAGTAAAGTTTGCCTGTGGTCCTTAAGGCTGGTACACACAAGCAGATTTTTTTTGGCCCCCCAACATCCGATATTTTCTAGTGATCGTCAGTCCCTAAAAAACCTGTACCTGATTTTGCCGGTGGTGGCACAAATTGCCTGGATCGGGCATTTTCGGAAAATCAACAGGGATTGCGCATTCCCTTGAAGATTTTGGCAACTGGGTGACTTATGAAATGCTTCACCGACCCATTCTGACATGCGCATATGAGTCCCCCCTGGAAACTTAGCCACAGCTTGACGCGCATAGCAACCAATCATGCACTTTGTCACCATGGCGACTTGGAGCGATTGATAACGCGACTTTTTGCACCTTTAATTGCATTATCCCCCACCTGTAATAAACAAGTGCAGACGCCCTCTGGTGGAAAATACCAGAGCTTTTTGCTGACATTAACATGTTATGCCCCATGACCTTCTGGGGCTTTATTAGTTGTAAAAAAATAATGTTTAAAGGGACACGTGGTTATGTGTGTTACAATGGGCCATGCGGGTTAATGTGTTGTACATGGCCTTGTGGGTTAATGTGTTTGTACATGGGCCACCTCACTTTAATGTGCATACTAGACCATGCGGTAAATGTGCTGCTGTACATGGACCATGTATGTTCATATAAAAAGACTTTATCTGACAATGGATCAATCAATAACAAACCCTCCCACCTGTCCCCATAAAATATCATAAATAAAAGAAACGTCTGTGTCTAAATCATACACCTGGATCGGTAGCTAAGGTTTTAGTTTGACGTTTGGGAAACTGTATCGAGTCTATAAATAACTGCAGGTCTCAAATCTCAACACAGCTTTCCGTTTCACAATGGGTCAAGCTAAGGACATAATAATCTGACAAGTCCACAAACCATGGAACGTGTTATAATATTCATTGCCATAGCATAAGGAATTAAAACTCAAGATGATCCAATATTAATGGGGCCCTAGGCTGGCTGTGATATGGGGCAGGGTGACCAGACATCCCTATTTAGGCTTGCGCCACACAAACGCATCGATGCAACTTGCATTTTTTCCTGATCATTGGAAACTAGCGTTTTCGGGGTGCATTGCAATTCCGCATTTTTAATCGCAATGCATGCGTTTTTCCTATACCTAATGACGCAACGTAAACAAAATCGCACATGAAATCGCCATGCAATTCCGGGTGTGATTGTGTTTGCCACCGCAGTTTGCCCATGCCCTTAGATGGACTGCCCCGACTACGACATAATCTTTGGTACTGCAGTCAGGCTATGTTCCAGCCGCGACGCATCCTGCATCGGGCAAAACATGATTTGCAGGTTGGGTTAAGTAACCAGAGTGTTTTAAATGGGTTGCGGGTCGGTCAGGTAGCGGGTGTGGTTTAGGGTTTGCAGGTCTGACTAGTTGTGTTAGGTCGGGGGTCCGATTATGGAACCCACCAGCAATATGTGCAGTTTGTGGGTCTGAAAAATTGACCTGCGCCTCGGACCATGGCGCGACATTGGCTAAACATCCTTCTGATATAATGGTATGCATTAGCCGTTTGTCAGGTCCGTCATTGTGTTAGCCACAGGGTTCAGATCACCAAAGGACGAGCTCAAAACCAAAAGGCCCACACCGTTTTAGATTATTGCCAAAAGGGACGTTGACAATTGCCTGCATGAGACCCCACTCTTCAACAATAAACAATGTAAATTCCAACCAGTACGGTAATTGGAGAGGTTGACATATAATACTGTTCCTGGGCCCTAAGCAGGAGTATTGGGGTTTCCGTTGGATAAATAAAAGGGATCTCGTATCGAAACCAAGAGGATTGTTTCAGGCTTTCGGAGAATATCTGTGGCACATTTGCCTGTTACAATTACTCTTGTCCTGCATACACACCAACGTGATCATTTTGTCCACCGGAGAGGGATATAGGGGTAAAGGAAGGCGGATATTTTACTGATTTTGCACTGGTGCATCTTTTTGGTTTGAAAAAGCCTACAAGACAACAATTAAATCGTTTTTTCTGGATAAAATGTACTAATTGCCCCATGATCTTATCATGTAGCCGTTGTTTTGATATTTTAAGTTAAGGCTATATTTAATTTATGTGTAAACTTTGTACCACATTATCCAAGTGGTCCCGATGTTTGCTGGCATGGAGTTTCAATAGCGGTAGCCATCTATAAATGGCCAAGGAGGCAGTTGCCCTAATGCTTTTAATGTAGTGTTGTGTTATGTTTAGTTTATTTATATAGCGCCACTTGGGGATTGCGCTGTACAGTAATAAATACAACGTCATACAAGGGGATAAATACAACATAGTTTCAGTACATATAAATAATTATAATAAATAGAATTGCTAGAGCTTTGCCACAAGAGGAGAGAGGTCCCCTGCCCCATAGAGCTACAATCTAGTTTAATTGGGATTTTATTCTAGTAAAAACGAGCCTTCGCAACAGACAGCTGGTTGGGATTTAAATTTTCATTGATTAGTGTATTTGTTTTATTAACATCCTGTCTCGCTACATGGGGGTAACTGGTGCCTCATTACAAAGGTGCTCTTCAAAATCCTGTCCAATTATAGCCCTACAGGGCAATGTATCAGAGCTGGGTGTAGCTGTCAGGTGCATAAACTCTGTGATTAGATGAAGCGTCACACAACCTTTGTTACTTTATAATGGTTTGCATTGATAATGTCTCTTGGTGCAGCTCTCTGTTTAGTGACTACACTTTTTATTTATTATTTATTGGTATAAGAAAGTATTTCTTAACAGCAGAGATAGCTCAATTCACACATACTGGGGCCTCTCTGCCCTTTAATTTTGCTTTTTAGCCTTGGCCAGTGCTGCGCCAGCTGTGACCTTCAGACAAGCTGGGAAGTTTATGAGAATGTTTACTTAATGTAACTGTCAACGGATTCATTCCCCATTGACAAAATAGAATCTCTCCAACTGCACAAGTTTTAAAACCGGCGTTGTAAATTGCTAATAGACTGTTAGTGGTCTATATCACTGGGGGAAATTATTAATGTTAACAGTTGGCCTTTGATTTTAAGGCTTTGGCTGTAATACCAGAACTGAATGTCACAATAGCTCACTTGCCCATCATACCTTTCTGAACCCATCAGCAGAGCCTTATTCATAGAGTGTGGCTCTCCCCCTGGAGGAATGAACAACAGTAACTCTCCTGCAGCATAAAGCGGATTTTGTTTTAAAACTTAGGCCAACTTAGAATTGATCATCTTAAAGGGCACTACACCCCTTTTTATATCTAGAACGAACCCCCCCCACCCAAAGCTAAGCTCCGTCTTAGTTTGGAAGATGGTCCCCCCTGTGTAAGAGCCTTACAAACCACCGATCCAGCGCCGCAGCTTGCCGCTTCTTTCCTGGTATCGGCCCTCAGTCACGGCCATGGTTGACGCCAATCAAAGGAACACGTTAAGGACACGTGACCAGAAGCAGAGGTGTGGGATAAGTGGCGCTGGATCAGTGGTTGTAAGGCGCTTCTTACGCAGCGGGGAACATCTTTCCAAACTGTAAGTTGGATCTTAGCTTTTGGGGGTTCTATTAGATAATACATTTTTGTAAGAGGGGTGTACGTGCCCTTTAATTAACTCCCAAATAATATATTTAGAAATTCATAAAAGACCCAAAACACTTTAAAAGAACTTAATCTCCAAATACCCCACTACAGTAATCAATATGAGATTATATAATAAATGATTATTGTTCCATATTAGTCTATACGTACCTACACATAAGTATCACTTTTGTCTTTGTAATGTTCCTAATAGGAAGAGCTTCCTGACGCAATGTATTCCAACTGATATGAACTATACTGGAGAATTCCCCCAGAGACGCAATACTCTGGGCAAATCTCCCGTACGGATTTACTAGAGCTGCCCGGCTCTGGGTGAATCTACCCGCCGTAAGTATTTAACGCCAGCAGAATACTTATGGGCTAAGACTCCACGGCAGTCTGGTAAAATCACTGTCCGCCGGATGTGGCGTTGATCGTCGATCGGTTAGCGTGACGTAAGTAGAAAGGAGCGCTACGCGACTGCATCGCTCCTCTGTGAATTCCCCGCAAAGACTCCCAAGGCCCTCTTTTAAAGGTATCTCCACTGGTAAGACCACTTTTTGGTATTCAGTTTAATTAAGAACAAGTAAAGGAGCTGTGAATTACCTCCCTTCTCAGTCAAACGTTCAGGAGCTGGGAAGAAGTAAGAACTTACCAAATCTCTTGCTCCGCCGCTATGTCCTCTTACAGGTCCCGATGGACTCTATATTCTATGCGCATTGCACGTGCAGAATTACTAGTCCGTCGAATGAATATTACAGATATACCGTGACCTAGACGATGATATTACAGATAACACCGGACTGTGGACGGATGGATATACAGATATACCGTGACATGGACGATGATATTACAGATATACCGTGACCAGGACGAGGGATATTACAGATATATACCCGTGACCTGGACGAATGGATATTACGATATAACCTTGACCTGGAATGGATATTCCAGTAACCCTGACCTGGACGAATGAAATTACAGATATACCGTGACCTGTACGAATGAATATACAATACGTGAACCTGGAACGAATGAAATATTACAGATATCAACCGTGACCTGGACGAATAGATTACAGATAACACCGGACTGACCTGGAATCAATACAACCATTACAGATAGCACCGTGACCTGGATTAATAAGACAGACAGATACACCGTGACCTTGACGATGGATAAACATTACAGATAAAAGACAGTGACCTGGACGAATAAACATTCACGATATACCGGACCTGGGATGATATTACAGATACCCGTGACCTGAGAATGGATATTACAGATACTACCACTGACCTGGATGGATTATATTACGATACTGACCTGAATGAGGATATACAGTACACCTGACCTGGAAATGATATTACAGATCAACCGTGACCTGGATGGAAACCTGAATATTACAGATAACCATGACCTAATGGATGAATATTACAACAAACCGAGACCTGGATACTATATACCAGATACACCTGACCTGGATGGAGAATATTACAGATATACCGTGACCCTGGAAGAATGAAGTATTTACAGATATACCTGAACCGTGACTGGACTGAATATTACAGATATCACCAGTGACCTTGGACGAATGGTATTACAGATATAACCTGACCTGGACGAATGGATATTACAGATATAACCGTGACCTGGAGAGAATGATATTGCAGATATACCGTGACCTGTGATAGAATGAATTATTTACAGATATACCAGTGACCTGGGATGGCAATGAATATTACAGATACTGCTCATGAAACCCATGGATTAATGAATATTACAGATATACCTGCCTTGATGACGAATAATATTACAGATATACCAGTGACCTGGATGAATGAATATACAGATTACCCGTGACCTGGATAATGAAATTACAGATACCTAACCTGGATTGAATAAACATTACAGATATACCGTGACCTGGATGGATGAATATTACAGATATACCATGAACCTGGATTACATGAATATTACAGATCTAACCAGGACCTGGATGAATGAATATTACAGGATAAATCATAACCTGATGAAGAATTTCAGATTACCTGACGGGAAATGAATATTACAAGATATACCATGACCTGATAATAATATTACAGATATACGTGACTGGATGAATGCATATTACAGATATACCGTGACCTGGATGAATGAATAAGTTAAAGACCGGATGATGATCCGTACTGACCTGGATGAAGGATATTCATCAATATACCATTACCTGGATGAATTGAATATTACAGATATCCATGACCTGGATGATGACTATTCGATATACCTACCTGGATGAATGAATATCAGATATAACCATGACCTGGATGATGAATATACAGATATACACCGATATACATAACCTGGATGGATGAATATAGTTACTTTTTTAGAACTTCTCATGGAAGGTAAATTACGTACCTACCTGGTTATATTACAGATATAGTACCTGGAATTATGAAATTACAAATACCTACAGCTGGATGAATGAATATACAGACTCGACCAACCTAAGTATATTACAGACTTACCATACTGTGGATGAATATTACAGCTTAATGCTGGGATGATATAATTAGTATACGTGACTGATGATGAGATTACAGATATACCGGGATGATGATATTACAGATATTCGTGACTGATGGATGAAATACAGGATATACCAGACGGATGATTTTACAGATAACTGACTGAGAATGATATAGATACGACTGATGATGATTTAGTATACGTTGATAGTTATCAGATATACTGACTGTATGAATATTCAGATTACTGCCTGATGGTATGTACTATATCTGGTTTCAGAACTCTATGAAGGTACTTATCCCTTTATATTCCTGTCCTTACAAGGCTGGAAAAATAGAATAAAATCTAAGCTGTGATTGAAATGCAATATTTTTTGCTGCAGCAACTAAGCTAAGCTATTATTTACAGACCGTTTAATGGCTGGGATGTATATTGTTTGTAGTGATGTACAGTTAGCTGTGGTCTGCTACATAAGTATGGTATGGGATTTACACAATAAATTGAACTTCCATGTAACGGACCTCAAAAGGAGATGCTCACTGGCTATTAATTATGTGTTTATTGGCTGCATACACTGTGCCTGCCATTAGTATACAGAGAGGTCTCACGACAGTGATGATAGGGTAGTTTTTTGGCACTGAGCTCCTTGTTCAACTAGAGACCACGTGATTATCTAGGATAGATTCCTGGCCTCTTGTTAACCCCTGCAGTGCATTTATATACTCACTGTAACAAGAAAGAGTTTAATCATCCACCATAATATATACAATCATTCATGAAAACTGCATATGTCCATATTAGTTTTTGGAAATTAACAGGGGATTCATAAAGTTCTTTTAAAATTGGTTTAAAATGGTGCTAATTTTGCCCCAACCAATCAGATCTTATGTAACATTTGAAAGCTAACATCTGATGGTTGGGCAAAAATTAGCACCATTTTAAACAATAAGAACTTTTATTGAATAACCCTGTAAATGTATACTGGCTGTTGGTAGTTGTAGATGCTACTAGGGAATATTACATAAACAAACTCGGGTCCTGGAACTTTTGGGCAACACTTAGAAGAAATCATTACACAGAGCTGTGCTGAAGGTCAGGTTAACTTCATTATCCTCCACCTGCAACTATGCACATGGTGTTTCTTTAAAGGGCATTCCACCCTAATTATCAACTTTTGCCCTATAATATAATACGTCCCCCAGCCCCAACCCTATAAAAAATAATTTAAGAAAGTGAACAGATGTTTACTTACTTCCCTCTCTCCCTCCGCCCACCGGCCTTCTGCTTGCAAGACACTGCACAGGGGGCGGGACCGACAGCTGCGTCCGTGATTGGCTGAGAAGCAGCCATCACGATGCAGCTGCGCTTCTCAGATGCCAGGGGAGAGAGGGAGGTAAGTAGATTTCTGGGACTTTCTAAAATTATTTTTTTGCGGTTGGGGCTGGGGGGGAAGTTATTCTATTATATAGGCAAGGTTTTTATGGTAGGGATAGCAAAACGAGAGGGAGGGGGAGAAGGCTGCAGTACGCATGCCAAACTTCTCCCGGATGCCAGATAGGAGCATGTCCTATATGGACTCTGCTATCCTCCTGTTGGGCAGTTTTTGGGACTGGGGGGGACTACAGGAGAACCTTATGGAGCTGGGATGTGAGGTAAGGATTTATTACACTCACTGATGGGGCCATTAGTGGGGGGTTATAGTTTTGGGGGTGGGGACCATGCCCTTTAATTAACAAACGTTTGGTTCGTAGAATACCATTCAATATTAAAGGATTGCCTCAAGCATGTTTAGTTTTTAAACCAGAGTAACGGCATTGCAGCCCTCCTTCGGCGCCGACGACGGACATGTCAGTAATTCCGATCGATAGCTCACAAATTCAGCCGTGGATTATTTGCCGCGACCGACGGACATTTTCCTGGCAAATGTCCCGGGACCAAAGTCCCTCCATGTGTACCCCACCTAAGGAGGGCAGCACAGCTGTAAATGTGATTTCAGCGTGTGGAGGTGTAATGGGGGTGATTTTCTTGGTATTGTTGTCCTTTATACTACGCAATGGTTATTCTATGGGACCCAAATCTACAACCCAACGTTTAGCATTTAACTGATAATTGTTATGTTTATAATTACTCAGTTTTAATCAGTAGCACTCTGGTATGCAACACTTACCCAGCAAAACGGACGTGATTTGGTCTTTAATGACACTTCACCACCCCAAGCATGTTCATTTTCATTGACTACATTATATTGTTTTTCAGCGCAGAAAATAAACCCAACTGCCCTACTTGCCCACTGTAGATACGCAGTTAAGAGTTTGGTCTTCACACTTCGAAAGATTAGCAGACAGATGAAGAAGTGAAAGTCACTTCCTTGGTTTAAGTTTAACTTTTCAGCAGTTGGATAAACTGATGCAGGACATTTTTTAATCCAAGCAAAATATGTCTGGTTTTCCATGCAGAAAAATTCTGGCAACTTTGTGGTGGTGCGGAGTTTAGAATAAATAATGGAATAGCTAGATAGGAGGACTCTTTCACACAAGCTGTTTTGTGGCAGCCTGGTGGTAACCACTAGAAATCACATACCTTTAAAAAAATATTGCTTGTGGGAATGTAGAAGAAACTTTATGTTAAAGAGCCAGTCCATGTTACATATATTTAAGGAACTGTAAACTCCATATTTGGAGTCTTTTGCCCTCCGTTTGTATTATTCACAGGGAGGTGAGAACGCTTATTCTCACCTCCCTGTGATAATATTTTGCTCAGGGGACACTGGAACTTACCTTCGCTCCACTCGCACCGCTCCTGCTCTAACAAGCTCTGTCCCGACCATGCGCGCTCTCTTAGGCGCATGCGCGCCAATACAAGAGATAGGGCGCGCGATAGGGACAGAACAGCTGTTCTGTGCAGAAGCGGCTGCGAGCAGAGCGGAGCGAAGGTAAGTTCCAGTGTCCCTGAGCAAAATATTCACAGGGAGGTGAGAATAAGCGTTCTCACCTCCCTGTGAAAATACAAACGGAGGGCAAAGACTTCAAATATGGAGTTTACAGTTCCTTTAAATGTGAATGGTCATGTTAAAGGGTATCTCCACTCGTTTTAGAAGTTTTGGGAATCTCGTTCTATTGAAGAACGAGAGGTAAAGGAGCTGTGCCTTACCTTCCGTTCTTCAATAGAACACACAGGAGCCAGAGAGAAGGTAAGAAACTTACCCGTCTCGCTCGCTCCCCCGGCGCTTGGTCTGACAGGTCCCGACAGACCTTTGCTTCTATGCGCATAGAAGACAAGGTCCGTCGGGACCTGTCAGACTACGCACCGGGGAGCGAGCGAGCAAGTTCTTACTTCTCTCCTGGCCCCTGTGTGTTCTATTGAAGAACGGAAGGTAAGGCACAGCTCCTTTACCTCCCGTTCTTCAATAGAAAGGGATTCCCAAAACTTCTAAAAACGAGTGGAGATACCCTTTAAATAATGTTGATCTATCATCATCATATGGTTATCTTGCTTTTACAATTGAACAAGGCCTAAGCAATACTGGCTGACACAATAAGATACACAATCCTAAATGCCAAGTACACACTCGGCAGCAGAGCAACTCTAGAGTAAAGCATGTGGATACTATTCAGAGGCGGTGTGGAGTAAAACATGTATGGTGCATTGTAACATCATAGACTAGTGAGAACTAACTTCTAGCTATTAGAAACCATCTTTTTTAGGTACAGCTCGTTAAATATGTAACAGAGCACAGACGAGCGGATGTAAATCAAGCCACGATACCCCGACCCGTAAGGAGGTTTGACTTTCCATTTATCAGACTGAGCGACTATTATTATAACCAACTTAACCTGGACAGGCAGCGGGTAAACCCCACATCAATCCACAATTAGGATATATTGGGCATTGGTAGATTGTGAATTAGTCCATTATGTTAATACAGTACGAAATGTGTTGACACGATACGTTATATTATATTGGTTTTTGTGCGCAATACTTGAGCATCATAAAGCTATCCTCCACCACTTATGATATTTGTGTGTTTTAGGTGTTTTTAAGGGGTTTTATATAGTATTTGTGTATGTCATTTTCATCAGGTGGAAGTGGATCAGTGTGGATTTATGGAGTTTTTGATTATGCCATAGTATCACTGAAGGCGTAAATTGTCATTTAAAAATCGTCAGTATGATGATACTGTGCCTATAGGTCGAAAAGAGCGCGAACAGGGGCACTACCCTATAAAGTAATGTTATATACTAATGGGTATATATCTGAGCTGACGTTAATACCTATATTAGTTTGAGCAGGTCTATATTAATTTAAAACTATTCTTATGGCAACATGGAGGACTGGTGAACTAAAGTGCAGACTTACACTGGCTGGTGAAATGGAACCCAGTCAACCCACCAGTTTCCATTCCTGCATTTCATCAGCCACTCTTAGTCAGTCCCCTTAGTTCATCACAATTGTTAGGTGAGCCTCCAGTTCACAAGCCAGTAACCAGGCACTGGTAAATATAAATTGGCCACAGATTGTTGAATGTACGCTGCCCATACAGACTTAATATAAGTTGCCACAGATGTCACTGTCTAAAATTGCTTAGGACTTTTATTATGGTTTGGTTGTACAGTTAAGAACAGCAGCAATTTAGGATTTCACCTTTTGGGCAATTAACTGGTGCGGACTGACAATCACATTACATGTGATGCTAGATTATTAATACAAAGGCAGCAAAGCCAGCAAGTTGCAAAGGGTCTCTGGCAACACATATAGTTCCCCTGCCACAAAATCTTTATATTGTAGAGCAGATTTTTAAACCCTTTGGCTCATCACAATTCTCCTTCAATATTCTGTTTCAGGACTAATATTTAAGAGATCAAAATTGACAGGAAGCAGACATTGTAGAATATTCAGTTACTCAGGCACCACTATCATGGTCAATGTATTTGACACTAGTAGCTACCTTTCAAGCAATGAGTTAATGTCAATACAATTATGAAACTAACAGCTAACACATAGGGACCTTCAAAAAAAAAAAAAAAAGTTTATGGTTAAAAATGGTGCTAATTTTGCCTAAACCAATCATGATAGCCTTCAAATGTTAAATAAAATCTGATTGGCTGGGGCAAAATTAGCACCATTATTACGATAAGAACATTTATTGAATCTCCCCGTTAGACCATTAATAAACTGATCAGATATAGAATGCATTGGTGCCAAAATAATCACACCTGTTCCATCGAAAACCAGAAATAACTAGCACTCACCACCACATTCAACTAATACAAAGCAAAGTAACTTAGTAATTTTATTTTATTTTTCAACCTTTTCATCTCCTGATTGACAGTATCTGGTCTCAGATTCTAAAAGACAAAAAACACAGGGAGAGTATCAGTTCCCCCATCCTGAGAATGAAATTTTTTTTATAACAAACCACCATGAAAGGCAAATTGTTAACTTACTTTGAGACTATACCATCATTCTTTGCCAGTCTGAGAATGGAATCATCAGATTCGCCCTGTGTGAACACATTGAAACTTAATGTCTAAATGAGGGGTCCAAGTTAACCACATTAAAAATGGGCGTGACAAATCACTGTGCTGTAACTTTACAACATGGACACACCATGTAGTTCCTTCTCATTTATATAATTTGTTTTATTATCTGAACAGCAGGGAACATTATTTACTTTCCATATTAAGACACTACACTTTTGTTTGTCGATTTAGCCTCTCGCACCTTATATAAATGAGGGAACACTTACCATCCTGCGAATAGCGCCACAAATAGCATAGGTTTTAAACTGACTGTTGAATCTGCCAGTCACTTTGTCGACCTGGAAATTAAATATTAATGAGTATTTGTGTGAATGCTACATATAGATCAATATTTACTATACACACCTGCAAAAAATGCTTTCACTCAACAATCCAAAAAAATATGTTTCACAACTTTCTGTGGGTGTATGGCAATCTGCCCAAACAGTTAGACTGCAAAGGTGTCAGAATTAAAGGGCACTGTGGTCTCCAAACAAGCATGTGTTAATTTCATCTATGCAGTCTTTCCTTTAAAATGGACACTGAATTGCATTGTAAGAAATTATTAGTGGATAATGTGCCCCATACTGTATATTAGAAGACAGAGGAGTTCCTGTAAAAGCATGAGGCAATACCCAATAATATGGATTCACACAACTTGTACCTAAAGATGTGAACCAGTGTTCATTTTAAGGTACAGCAGAAGTTTTTTTTTATGGCTATAACGTGGATATAAAGGCTTGGGTTGTTTGGCTATAACGTGGATATAAAGGCTGTGGGTTCTATAACGTGGATATAAAGGCTGTGGGTTTGGCTATAACTGGATATAAGGCGTGGGTTTGGCTATAACGTGATATAAAGGCTGTGGTTGGCTATACGTGGATATAAAGGCTGTGGGTTTGGCTATAACGTGGATATAAAGGCTGTGGGTTTGGCTATAACGTGGATATAAAGGGCTGTGGGTTTGGCTAAACGTGGAAAAAAGGCTGTGGGTTTTGGCTATAACGTGGATTAAAGGCTGTGGGTTGCTATAACTGGATATAAAGGCGTGGTTTGGCTATAACGTGGATATAAAGGCTGTGGGGTTTGGCTAGACGTGGATATAAAGGCTGGGTTGGCTAGAACGTGGTATGAAAAGGCTGGGTTTGCTAGAACTGTGGATATAAAGGCTGTGGTTTGGCTAAACGTGGATATAAGGCTGTGGTTTTGCTAGAACGTGGATATAAAGGCTGTGGGTTGGCTAGAACGTGGATAAAAAGGCTGTGGGTTTGGCTAGAACGTGGATATAAAGGCTGTGGTTTGGCTAGAACGTGTAAAAAGGCTGTAGTTGGAAAGTGGATATAAAGGCTGTAGCATTGGATATAATGTGGATATAAAGGCTGTAGCTTGATATTAAATGTGGATATAAAAGCTGTAGCTTTGGATATCAATGTGGAATAAAGGCTGTAGCATGGATAGAAATGTGGATTAAAGGCTGTAGCTTTGGATGATGTTGGATATAAAAGCTGTAGCATTGGATAGAATGTGGATATAAAGGCTGTAGCATTGGATATAATGTGGATATAAAGGCTGTAGCATTGATATAATGTGGATAATAAAGGCTGTAGCTTTGGATATAATTGGATATAAAGGCTGTAGCTTTGGATATAATGTGGATATAAAGGCTGTAGCATTGGATTAAAAATGTGAATAAAATGCGTAGCTTGGAATAATGTGTATAAGGCTGTAGCATTGGATATATAATGTGGATATAAAGGCTGTAGCATTGGATATAATGTGGATATAAAGGTCTGTAGCATTGGATATAATAATGTGGATATAAAGGCTGTAGCATTGGTAGATATATAATTGTAGATTAACTATTATACAGAATTGTCTACTTAGAATACTGATTTCAGTGATGTTGACACCAGTGTAAAGGCTGACATTGGATGCACAGATCAAATTTATGTAAAATGTAGACTTGATATGCCTAAATTAAAGTATTATTGTTTCCGCTCTTACCATCTTTTACTATCTATCTCACTACCAAATTAAAAGGGACAAGCAGTTCAACGACCATACCACAGCAAAAAGTACTCCTCCACACTATGCCTAAAAAAAGAAAAAAAAAAATCTTAAGAGAACCCTACCCATGAACTCCCTCTGCATAATTCATCTGGATAGATGCATGGGTCCTTGCCCCAATGATTCTGTTGCTAGCAGAGCTAAAAAAAAACAAATAAGACTGAAATCTGAAAACATAACTTTTAGAGACGTATTTGTACCATTATAACATGGCTGCAGCTCAAAACAAAGGATATCCCCCTAAAAAATAATTAAACATAGGTAAATCCCCCCCCAGACCCACAATATTTAGAAAGCTGTCCCAGGAACACATGTATGCTAGAAATTGTTTCTCTGCAATCCTCGGCTCTCAAAGGTTTCAACCTCTTCTCCAAGCTCATTAAAAATCTTGCCATTGCTTGGGGGGCAGCCATGGTAATAAGACATAGACATTGCCATCTTGAAGAAACAGGAATGAGGAAAGATGTAACGAACATCTGGCAGCATTTCAGGTTTCTAACTAGTGTTGAGGGATATGGTAGTTTTTTTTACTAACACTAAAGACAGTTTTGTCTGAAAAAATACAAAAAAAAATAAGATCAGCAACTTAAATATGGAAGCAAGGACATCTTAATAGTAGCTAAGGTCTTCAACTTAATATTAACTTCAATGATTATATGGTGCTGACAGCCTTCTCATCAGTACGTAAAGTTCTGTAGCAAGTAGTAGGACAGTGTCCTCCATGGCAGCCAGTTTACCTCTCATAAAGTCTAGGCACAACACAATCCATGTTTTAATGGCTGGTTATGTGTTTTTCCTATAAGCAAACTGAGGACCCCAAAGGAAAAACCAATGTGAAATTTAAAGTTTGAACTACTTTGTAGGACTACTACATTGTAAATGACTTTATCTTGTACATTGCTGCAAATTTAGTACAACTTAATCCAGTATGCCCATCCTGCAGAATAGATTTTTAAAATCAACTCCCAGAAATTCTGGCGGCAAGCTGGGAGGTGTAGTTTCATACATTTGTGTACCGCAGGTTAGACATCACTACTTTAACCTCTCAAAATCTGATTAGAAAGCTTTCATACCATTTACGGGGACATACAGATCCACAAATTCACCGGCGTCGTTTTGCATTGTGAAGATATGTGTTCTCAGGACCGTTCAAAATGAATAATGCTTTAAATACTAGGATAAGACAAATGAAAAGGATTCCAGCCAGAAGACAAAAACGGAGGACGGACTGCTGGAAGCTACACAAACCAAGGATAGAGGTACCGTGAGTAGACTGCACACCCGGGGAACCCATTACCCTAAGCAGTGACGATTGGAGTGGAAGCACAAAGTTTATTGCAACAAAGTCACAACAAACTCCCCCCACCTGACAGGTGCTATCGTGGCATATAAAGGATTTGAAACAAACTAATCCAATCTACTAACAGGAAATACTGTTCGTTTAAAACTTTTGTTGAAAGTAAGTGATTGGAACTATTACAATTGGTCACAATTCTGAAGGCTAGACTGTAGAGTCAAGCATTACCCATTATATACAGGTTTTTATATGTAAAAAAAAATCAGTTTTTTACCTATTTTTAATGCATTATAGTGAGTAAGATTTAAAGTGTTTTTATATTAGGCTGAGTCCCTTGTGGATGTTTAATGTTATATAGCCGTGTATTTAGGGTGGGGAGTCTGAATAAAAACTGCATCCCTTTAATTTTCTACTTGTGGGGGTTACTTACTACACCATCCATACAGGTAACACAGTTTTTACTACCACCATCCTGTACAGGTATCGGTCATGTTCTGGATTTGGATCATACGTGTGGGTTTTACATGTGTGGATGATAGTTCTGTTGGGAAACCTTCTATAACCATAGACCCTTAGGGGATGCTGGGAGTTGTAGTTAAGTGAAACACCACGTTACATGTCGCAGTCCCCCTCCCTACACGTGTCGGTACCCCAGCCAGGAAATCCATTCGGGAGGCTCCGTATCATTCCCCATAGGATGGACCATGTAACACGGACTGTAATGGGGGTCCGGCGGGTGCCATCCCCACTCCTAACAACCCTGAAACGCTCACACAAACCTCTCACCCCCTTTCTCGCTGCAATGGCGGATCCCAAAAGGAAGGAAGGTTCAACCGGAAGGAGTAAAGTCCTCCGTTGAAGAACCGGAAGTTCCGGGTCACAGACGCAACACGCCGTGGTAAGGAAGTGACGCCATGCACAAGGGATTTATTTTATTTTACAATAAATATGTAGGGTGATAATCCCATACCGTGTAATTATAAGGGTGTATAAATCCATGCCGTGTAATATATAGGGTGTAATATCCCATGCGTGTAGCTATATAGGTGTAATATCCTACCGTGTAATTATATAGGTTAATATATCCCATACCGTGTAATATATGGGTGTAATATCCCATACCGTGTAACTATATAGGTTTTATATCCCATGCCGTGTAACTATATAGGGTGTAATATCCCATGCCGTGTAGCATATATGGTGGTAATATATCCCATGCCGTGTACTAATAGGGTGTAATTCCCATGCGTGTACTATATAGGTGTAATACCCATGCCGTTTAACTATATAGGGTGTAATATACCCATGCCGTGTACTTAGTTATACAGTGTAATATATGGGTGTAATATACCCAGCCGTGTAACTATATAGGGTTTAATATATCCCATGCCGTGTGAACCTATATAGGGTGTAATATATCCCATCCGTGTAACTATAATGGGTTAATATCCCATGCCGTGGGTGAATATATCAGGGTGTAAATATCCCATGCCGTTAACTATATAGGGTGTAATATTCCCATGCCGTGTAGCTATTATAGGGTGTAAATAATCCCATGCCGTGTTAACTATATAGGGTGTATATATCCATGCCGTGTAAACTATATAGGGTGTAATATATCCCATGCGTAACTATATAGGGTGTCAATATATCCCAATGCCGTGTAGACTATATAGGTGTAATATCCCATGCCGTGTAACTATATAGGGTGTAAATCCCATGCCGTGTAACTATATAGGGTGTGAATATCCCATGCCGTGTAACTATATATAGGTGTAATATCCCATGCCGTGTAACTATATGGGTGTAATATCCCATGCCGTGTAACTATATAGTGGTGTGCAATATACCCATGCGTGTAACTATATAGGGTGTACATATATCCCCCATGCCGTGTAACTATATAGGGTGAATATCCCATGCCGTGTAACTATATAGGGTGTAATATCCCATGCCGTGTAACTATATAGGGTGTAATATATCCCATGCCGTGTAAGCTATATAGGGTGTAATATCCCTGCCGTGTAACTATATAGGGTGTCAATATCCTGCCGTGTAACTATATAGGGTGTAATATCCCATGCCGTGTAACTATATAGGGTGTAATATCCATGCCTACATGGGTGTAACTATATAGGGTTGTAATATATCCCATGCCGGTGTAACTTATAAGGGTGTAAATCCCATGCCCTGTAACTATATAGGTTGTATATCATCCCATGCCGTGTGACTATATAGGGTTTATATCCCATGCCCGTTTAACTAATGTCGGGTGGTAATATATCCATGCGAGAATACCATGCAATATTAAAGGATTGCCTCAATGCATTTTTAGTTGGTTTAAAACCAGAGTAACGGCATGCAGCCCTCCTTCGGCCGAACGAACGGACATGTCAGTAAATTCCGATCGATAGCTCACAAATTCAGCCGTGGATTAATTTGCCGCGACCGACGGACATTTGTCCCTCCATGTGTACCCAGCCTAATGTGATTTCAGCTGGTGGAGGTGTGGAGGTGTAATGGGGGTGATTTTCTTGGTATTGTTGTCCTTTATACTACCGCAATGGTTATTCTATGGGGACCAAATCTACAACCACGTTATCATTTAACTGATAATTGTTATGTTTATAATTACTCAGTTTAATCAGTAGCACTCTGGTATGCACACTTACCCAGCAAAACGGACGTGATTTGGTCTTTAATGACACTTCACCCCAAGCATGTTCATTTTCATTGACTACATTATATTGTTTTCAGCGCAGAAAATAAACCCAACTTGCCCACTGTAGATACGCAGTTAAGAGTTTGGTCTTCACACTTCGAAAGATTAGCAGTCAGATGAAGAAGTGAAAGTCACACTTGGTTTTAACTTTTCAGCAGTTGGATAAACTGATGCAGGAACATTTTTTAATCCAAGCAAAATATGTCATGGTTTTCCATGCAGAAAAATTCTGGCAACTTTGTGGTGTGCGGAGATTTAGAATAAATAATGGAATAGCTAGATAAGGAGGACTCTTTTTCACACAAGCTGTTTTGTGGCAGCCTGGTGGTAACCACTAGAAAATCACATACCTTTAGAAAAATATTGCTTGTGGGAATGTAGAAGATAACTTTAGTTAAAGAGCCAGTCCATGTTACATATATTTAAAGGAACTGTAAACTCCATATTTGGAGTCTTTGCCCTCCGTTTGTATTATTCACAGGGAGGTGAGAACGCTTATTCTCACCTCCCTGTGAATAATATTTTGCTCAGGGGACACTGGAACTTACCTTCGCTCCACTCGCAGCCGCTCCTGCTCTAACAAGCTCTGTCCCGACCATGCGCGCTCTCTTAGGCGCATGCGCGCCAATACAAGAGATAGGGCGCACGATAGGGACAGAACAGCTGTCTGTGCAGAAGCGGCTGCGAGCAGAGCGGAGCGAGAGTAAGTCCGTGTTCCTGAGCAAATATTCACAGGGAGGTGAGAATAAGCGTTCTCACCTCCCTATGAATAATACAAACGGAGGGCAAAGACTTCAAATATGGAGTTTACAGTTCCTTTAAATGTGAATGGTCATGTAAAGGGTATCTCCACTCGTTTTAGAAGTTTTGGGAATCTCGTTCTATTGAAGAACGAGAGGTAAAGGAGCTGTGCCTTACCTTCCGTTCTTCAATAGAACACACAGGAGCCAGGAGAGAAGGTAAGAAACTTACCCGCTCGCTCGCTCCCCCGGCGCTTGGTCTGACAGGTCCCGACAGACCTGTCTCTTCTATGCGCATAGAAGACAAGGTCCGTCGGGACCTGTCAGACTACGCACGGCGGGAGCGAGCGAGCAAGTTCTTACCTCCTCTCCTGGCCCCTGTGTGTTCTATTGAAGAACGGAAGGTAAGGCACAGCTCCTTTACCTCCCGTTCTTCATAGAAAGGATTCCCAAACTTCTAAAACGAGTGGAGATACCCTTTAAATAATGTTGATCTATCATCATCATATGGTTATCTTGCTTTTACAATTGACAAGGCCTAAGCAATACTGGCTGACACAATAATAAGATACACAATCCTAAATGCCAAGTACACACTCGGCAGCAGAGCAACTCTAGAGTAAAGCATGTGGATACTATTCAGAGGGCGGTGTGGAGTAAAACATGTATGGTGCATTGTAACATCATGAGACTAGTGAGAACTAACTTCTAGCTATTAGAAACCATCTTTTTTAGGTTACAGAGGCTCCGTTAAAATATGTAACAGACGAGCGGATGTACTAATCAAGCCACGATACACCCGTAAGGAGGTTTGACTTTCCATTTATCAGACTGAGCGACTATTATTATAACCAACTTAACCTGGACACAGGCAGCGGGTAAACCCCACATCAATCCACAATTAGGATATATTGGGCATTGGTAGATTGTGAATTAGTCCATTATGTGTATACAGTACGAAATGTGTTGACACGATACGTTATATTATATTGGTTTTTGTGCGCAATACTTGAGCATCATAAAGCTATCCTCCACCACTTATGATATTTGTGTGTTTTAGGTGTTTTTAAGGGGTTTTATATAGTATTTGTGTATGTCATTTTCATCAGGTGGAAGTGGATCAGTGTGGATTTATTGAGTTTTTGATTATGCCATAGTATCACTGAAGGCGTAAATTGTCATTTATAAAATCGTCAGTATGATGATACTGTGCCTATAGGTCGAAAAGAGCGCGAACAGGGGCACTACCCTATAAAGTATGTTATATACTAATGGGTATAATATCTGAGCTGACGTTAATACCTAATATTAGTTTGAGCAGGTCTATATTAATTTAAAACTATTCTTAGGGCAACATGGAGGACTGGTGAACTAAAGTGCAGACTTATCACTGGCTGGTGAAATGGAACCCAGTCAACCCACCAGTTTTCCATTCCTGCATTTCAGCAGCCACTCTTAGGTCAGTCCCCTTAGTTCATCAGCCATTGTTAGGTGAGCCTCCAGTTCACAAGCCAGTAACCAGGCACTGGTAAATATAAATTGCCCACAGATTGTTGAATGTACGCTGCCCATACAGACTTAAATATAAGTTGCCAACAGATGTCACTGTCTAAAATTGCTTAAGACTTTTATATGGTTTGGTTGTACAGTTAAGAACAGCAGCAAATATTAGGATTTCACCTTTTGGGCAATTAACTGGTGCGGACTGACAATCACATTACATGTGATGCTAGATTATTAATACAAAGGCAGCAAAGCCAGCAAGTTGCAAAGGGTCTCTGGCAAACACATAATAGTTCCCCTGCCACAAAATCTTTATATTGTAGAGCAGATTTTAAACCCTTTGGCTCAGATTCACAATTCTCCTTCAAATTCTGTTTCAGGACTAATATTTAAGAGATCAGAACTTGACAGGAAGCAGACATTGTAGAATATTCAGTTACTCAGGCACCACTATCATGGTCA
This sequence comes from Hymenochirus boettgeri, assembly GCA_019447015.1. Classification (NCBI taxonomy): domain Eukaryota; kingdom Metazoa; phylum Chordata; class Amphibia; order Anura; family Pipidae; genus Hymenochirus; species Hymenochirus boettgeri. The sequence continues at coordinate 92,916,338 of CM033476.1, forward strand.
ATGTATTTGACACTAGTAGCTACCTTTCAAGCAATGAGTAAATGTCAAATACAATTATGAAACTACAGCTAAACACATAGGGACCTTCAAAAAAAAAAAAAAAGTTTATGGTTAAAAATGGTGCTAATTTTGCCTAAACCAATCAGATGATAGCCTTCAAATGTTAAATAAAATCTGATTGGCTGGGGCAAAATTAGCACCATTATTAACGATAAGAACATTTATTGAATCTCCCCGTTAGACCATTAATAAACTGATCAGAAGATATAGAATGCATTGGTGCCAAAATAATCACACCTGTTCATCGAAAACCAGAAATAACTAGCACTCACACACATTCAACTAAATACAAAGCAAAGTAACTTAGTAATTTTATTTTATTTTTCAACCCTTTTCATCTCCTGATTGACAGTATCTGGTCTCAGAAGTTCCTAAAAAGAACAAAAAACACAGGGAGAGTATCAGTTCCCACTCCTAGAGAATGAAAATTTTTTTATACAAACCACCATGAAAGGCAAATTGTTAACTTACTTTGAGACTATACCATCATTCTTTGCCAGTCTGAGAATGGAATCATCAGATTCGCCCTGTGGGAACACATTGAAAACTTAAATGTCTAAATGAGGGGTCCAAGTTAACACATTAAAAAATGGGCGTGACAAATCACTGTGCTGTAACTTTACAATGGACACACCAGTAGTTCCTTCTCATTTATATAATTTGTTTTATTATCTGAACAGCAGGGAACATTATTTAACTTTCCATATTAAGACACTACACTTGTTTGTCGATTTAGCCTCTCGCACCTTAATATAAATGAGGGAACACTTACCATCCTGCGAATAGCGCCACAAATAGCATAGGTTTTAAACTGACTGTTGAATCTGCCAGTCACTTTGTCGACCTGGAAATTAAATAGTAATGAGTATTTGTGTGAATGCTACATATAGATCAATATTTACTATACACACTGCAAAAAATGCTTTCATCTCAACAATCCAAAAAAATAATGTTTCACAACTTTCTGTGGGTGTATGGCAAATCTGCCCAAACAGTTAGACTGCAAAGGAATGTCAGAATTAAAGGGCAACTGTGGTCTCCAAACAAGCATGTGTTAAATTCATCTATGCAGTCTTTCCTTTAAAATGGACACTGAATTGCATTGTAAGAAATTATATAGTGGATAATGTGCCCCATACTGTAATATTAGAAGACAGAGGAGTTCCATGTAAAAGCATGAGGCAATACCCAATAATATGGATTCACACAACTTGTACCTAAAGATGTGAACCAGTGTTCATTTTAAAGGTACAGCAGAAGTTTTTTTTTATGGCTATAACGTGGATATAAAGGCTGTGGGTTTGGCTATAACGTGGATATAAAGGCTGTGGGTTTGGCTATAACGTGGATATAAAGGCTGTGGGTTTGGCATAACGTGATATAAAGGCTGTGGGTTTGGCTATAACGTGGATATAAAGGCTGTGGGGTTTGGCTATAACGTGGATATAAAGGCTGTGGGTTTGGCTATAACGTGGATATAAAGGCTGTGGGTTTGGCTATAACGTGGATATAAAGGCTGTGGGTTTGGCTATAACGTGGATATAAAGGCTTGGGTTTGGCTAAACGTGGATATAAAGGCTGTGGTTTGGCTATAACGTGGATATAAAGGCTGTGGGGTTTGGCTATAACGTGGATATAAAGGCTGTGGGTTTGGCTATAACGGGGATATAAAGGCTTGGGTTTGGCTAGAACGTGGATATAAGGCTGTGTGTTGGCTAGAACTGGATATAAGGCTGTGGGTTTGGCTAGAACGTGGATATAAAGGCTGTGGTTTTGGCTAGAACGTGGATATAAAGGCTGTGGGTTTGGCTAGAACGTGGATATAAAGGCTGTGGGTTTGGCTAGAACGTGGATATAAAGGCTGTGGGTTTGGCTAGAACGTGGATATAAAGGCTGTAGCATTGGATATAATGTGGATATAAAGGCTGTAGCATTGGATATAATGTGGATATAAAAGCTGTAGCATTGGATATAATGTGGATATAAAAGCTGTAGCTTTGGATATAATGTGGATATAAAGGCTGTAGCATTGGATAGAATGTGGATATAAAGGCTGTAGCATTGGATAGAATGTGGATATAAAAGCTGTAGCATTGGATAGAAAATATGTGGATAAAAAGGCTTAGTGCATTGGATATAATGTGGATATAAAGGCTGTAGCATTGGATATAAGTGTGGATATAAAAGCTGTAGCTTTGGATATAATGTGGATATAAAGGCTGTAGCATTGGATATAATGTGGATATAAAGGCTGTAGCATTGGATATAATGTGGATATAAAGGCTGTAGCTTTGGATATAATGTGGATATAAAGGCTGTAGCATTGGATAGAATGTGGATATAAAGGCTGTAGCATTGGATATAATGTGGATATAAAGGCTGTAGCATTGGATATAATGTGGATATAAAGGCTGTAGCATTGGATATAATTGGAAAACATTTACAGAATTCTACAAACATTTAGTGACCCCAGTGTAAAGGAATCCAGGTCAATTTATGTAAATACATTGATAATGCCTAAATAAAGTATTTATTGTTTCCGCTCTTACCATCTTTACTATCTATCTCACTACCAAATTAAAAAGGGACAAAGCAGTTCAACAGACCATTACCACAGCAACAAAAGTACTCCTCACACACTATGCCTAAAAAAAGAAAAAAAAAATCTTAAGAGAACCCTACCCATGAAACTCACCTCTGCAATATTCATCTGGATAGATGCATGGTCCTTAGCCCCAATGATTCTGTTGCTAGCAGAGCTAAAAAAAACAAAATAGACTGAAAATCTGAAAACATAACTTTTAGAGACAGGTATTTGTACCATTATAAACATGGCATGCAGCTCAAAACAAAGGATATCCCCCCTAAAATAAATTAAACATAGGTAAATCCCCCCAGACCCACAATAGTTAGAAAGCTGTCCCACATAGGACAGACATGTTATGCAGTAAAATGTTTCTCTGCAATCCTCTGCCTCTCAAAAGGTTTCAACCTCTTCTCCAAGCTCATTAAAAATCTTGCACATGCTTGGGGGCAGCCATGGTAATAAGACATAGACATTTGCCATCTTGAAGAAACAGGAATGAGAAAGATGTAACAGAACATCTGGCAGCATTTCAGGTTTCTAACTATTGTAGTTGAGGGGATATGGATAGTTTTTTTTACTAACACTAAAGACAGTTTTGTCTGAAAAAATACAAAAAAAAAATGATCCAGCAACTTAAAATATGGAAGCAATGAACATCTTAAATAGTAGCTAAGGTCTTCAACTTTAATATTAACTTCAATGATTAATTGGTGCTGACAGCCCTTCATCAGTACGTAAAGTTCTGTAGCAAGTAGTAGGTACAGTGTCCTCCATGGCAGCCAGTTACCTCTCAGAAAGTCTAGGCACAACACAATCCATGTTTTATGGCTGGTTATGTGTTTTTCCTATAAAGCAAACTGAGGACCCCAAAGGAAAAACCAATGTGAAATATTAAAGTTTGAACTACTTTGTAGGACTACTACATTGAAACTTTATCTTGTACATTGCTGCAAATTTAGTACAACTTAATCCAGTGATGTCCATCCTGCAGAATAGATTTTTAAAATCAACTCCCAGAAATTCTTGGCGGCAAGCTGGGAGTTGTAGTTTCATACATTTGGTGTACCGCAGGTTAGACATCACTAATTTAACCTCTCAAAAATCTTATTAGAAAGCTTTCATACCATTTACGGGGGACATACAGATCCACAAATTCACCGGCGTCGTTTTGCATTGTGAAGAATGGATGTTCTCAGGACCTGTCAAAAATGAATAATGCTTTAAATACTTAGGATAAGACAAAGGAAAAGGATTCCAGCCAGGAAGACAAGATAACGGAGGACGGACTTGCTGGAAGCTACACAAACCAAGGATAGAGGTACCGTGAGTAGACTGCACACCCAGGGAACCCATTACCCTAAGCAGTGACGATTGGAGTGGAAGCACCAAAGTTTATTGCAACAAAGTCACTAACAAACTTACCCCCACGCTGACAGGTGCTATCGTGCATATAAAGGATTTGAAACAAACTAATCCAATCTACTAACAGGAAATACTTCGTTTAAACTTTTGTTGAAAAGTAAAGTGATTGGAAACTATTACAATTGGTACACAATTCTGAAGGACTAGACTGTAGAGTCAAGCATATTACCCATTATATACAGGTTTTTATATGTAAAAATAAAATCAGTTTTTACCTATTTTTAATGCATTATAGTGAGTAAGATTTAAAGTGTTTTATATTTAGGCTGGTCAGCCATTGTGGATGTCTTAATGTTAATATAGCCGTGTATTTAAGGGTGGGGAGTCTGAATAAAACTGCATTCCCTTTTAATTTTCTACTTGTGGGGGTTTACTTACTACCACCATCCATGTACAGGTAACACAGTTTTACTACCACCATCCATGTACAGGTATCGGTCATGTTCTGGATTTTGGATCATACGTGTGGGTTTTACATGTGTGATGATATGTTCTGTTGGGAAACCTTCTATAACCATAAGACCCCTTAGGGGATGCTGGGAGTTGTAGTTAAGTGAAACACCAGTTACATGGATCAGTCCCCCTCCCTACACGTGTCGGTACCCAGCCAGGGAAATCCATTCGGGAGGCTCCGTATCATTCCCCATAGGATGGACCATGTAACACGGACTGTAATGGGGGGTCCGGGCGGTGCCATCCCCACTCCTAACACCCTGAAACGCTCACACAAACCTCTCACCTCCTTCTCGCTGCAATGGCGGATCCCAAAAGGAAGGAAGGTTCAACCGGAAGGAGTAAAGTCTCCGTGTGAAGAACCGGAAGTTCCGGGTCACAGACGCAACACGCCGTGGTAAGGGAAGTGACGCCATGCACAAGGGATTTTATTTAGTTTACAATAAATATGTAGGGTGTAATATCCCACACCGTGTAATTATATAGGGTGTAATATCCCATGCCGTGTAACTATATAGGGTGTAATATCCCATGCCGTGTAGCTATATAGGGTGTAATATCCCATACCGTGTAATTATATAGGGTGTAATATTCCATACCGTGTAATTATATAGGGTGTAATATCCCATACCGTGTAACTATATAGGGTGTAATATATCCCATGCCGTGTAACTATATAGGGTGTAATATATCCCATGCCGTGTAGCTATATAGGGTGTAATATATCCCATGCCGTGTAGCTATATAGGGTGTAATATCCCATGCCGTGTAACTATATAGGGTTGTAATATATCCCATGCCGTGTAACTATATAGGGGGTGTAATATCCCATGCCGGTGTAACTATATAGGGTATGATATATCCCATGCCGTGTAACTATATGGGTAAATATCCCATTGCCGTGTAACTATATAGGGTGTAATATATCCCATGCCGTGTAACTATATAGGGTGTAATATCCCATGCGTTGTAACTATATAGGGTGTAAATCCCATGCCGTTGTAATATATAGGTGTATGTAATATATCCCATGCCGTGTAACTATATAGGGTGTATTATATCCCATGCCGTGTAGCTATATAGGGTGTAATATCCCATGCCGTGTAACTATATAGGGTGTAATATCCCATGCCGTGTAGCTATATAGGGTGTAATATCCCATGCCGTGTAGATATATAGGGTGTGCAATATCCCATGCCGTGTAACTATATAGGGTGCAATATCCCATGCCGTGTAACTATTAGGGTGCAATATCCCATGCCGTGTAACTATATAGGGTGCAATATCCCATGCCGTGTAACTATAGTAGGGTGCAATACCCATGCGTTGTAACTATATAGGGTGCAATATCCCATGCCGTGTAACTATATAGGGTGCAATATCCCATGGTGTAACTATATAGGGTGCAATATCCCATGCCGTGTAACTATATAGGGTGCAATATCCCATGCCGTGTAACTATATAGGGTGCAATAGCCCATGCCGTGTAACTATATAGGGTGCAATAGCCCATGCCGTGTAACTATATAGGGTGCAATAGCCCATGCCGTGTAACTATATAGGGTGCAATATCCCATGCGTGTAACTATATAGGGTGCAAATCCATGCCGTGTAATATATAGGGTGCAATATCCCATGCCGTGTACTATATAGGGTCAATATCCCATGCGTGTACTATATAGGGTGCAATATCCCATGTGTGTAGCTATATAGGGTGCAATATCCCATGCCGTGTAACTATATAGGGTGCAATATCCCATGCGTGTAACTAATAGGTGTAAACCCATGCCTGTAATTTATAGGTGTAACATCCCATGCCCTGTAATTATATAGGGTGTAACATTCCATGCCCTGTAACTATATAGGGTGTAACAGCCCATGCCCTGAATTATATAGGGTGTAACATCCCATGCCTTGTAACTATATAGGGTGTAACATCCCATGCCCTGTAACTTTATAGGGTGTGTAAATCCCATGCCTTAATTATATAGGGTGTAACATCCCATGCCCTGTAACTATATAGGGGGTAACATCCCATGCCCTGTAACTATATAGGGTGTTACATCCCATACCTTGTAACTATATAGGGTGTAACATCCCATACCTTGTAACTATATAGGGTGTAGTAACATCCCATACCCTGTAATTATATAGGGTGTAACATCCATGCCCTGTAATTATATAGGTGGTGTAACATCCCATGCCCTGTAACTATATAGGGTGTAACATCCCATGCCCTGTAACTATATAGGGTGTAACATCCCATACCTTGTAAACTATATAGGGTGTAGTAAAATCCCATACCCTGTAATTATATAGGGTGTAACATCCCATACCTTGTAACAATATAGGGTGTAACATCCCATGCCGTGTAATTATATAGGGTGTAACATCCCATGCCCTGTAACTATATAGGGTGTAGTAACATCCCATACCCTGTAATTATATAGGGTGTAACATCCCATACCTTGTAACTATATAGGGTGTAACATCCCATGCCGTGTAATTATATAGGGATGTTGGTAAACATCCCATGCCCTGTACTATTAGGGTGTAGTAACATCCCATACCCTGTAATTATATAGGGTGTAACATCCCATACCGTGTAACTATATAGGGTGTAACATCCCATACCGTGTAATCATATAGAGAATACCCCATACTGTGTAACATTATATAGGGTAAAAACAAATGTTTTACAGTGTGACACGACTGACTAAATATTTAAAGGGCAACTATAGTGAAAAAAAACCTTTGTCTGTATACAATGTATAGATCACTTAGTATAAGCTGCCTTACTTTCATGTTTCTGTGTGGCTTCATTTCTTCACACTGGCAGAAGTTTGTACCAAGCTGTGTAGTCCCCCTCCCCTCTCTGTCTACTCCCCCTCAAGCAGTGACGGGCTGTATACAGAGTCCGAGCATTGTCAGTTGAAAGGACTTTAAATGAAGTGCTGACATTCTGTTGACCCCTCCCTTCCAGAGCTAGACTGCAAGCAATCAAAGTGTGGAATAAAGTAGCAATATGCTGAAGGGAGGGGCAGAGGGGGAGAGAGGAGGACAAATGGTGCTGAGATTCTTTACAAGTAAGTTACTGAACTCTGCCTGTTCTCTAACTTTGCTAATTGTTATTTACTTTTTACCTAAAGTTCATATCTCTCCCCCTGCTTAGCTGAGATCATAATCACTGAAGAGTCAGTGTAACAGCAGCTTGTAGTGAGACCTTCACAAACACAGTGACACAGTTGCTTTAGTCTATATATTTCATAGATTGCACTGTGTGTCTTGTTTGGTATATAGTCTGTATTACTGTATTATATATACTGTATTAGTGTTCCATTTGAGTCACTGGTTTTGTATGTATATAAGTTTTTTTGGGGGGAGGGGCTGTTTTATAGTGTGTTATGCTCATATTGCTGGGTTAATGGTTTTTTGATTGTGTTTAGCACTACAGCATTTGACTATATGTTGCACATGGTACATATAGTGTGGGTGAGAGAGTGTGTGACTACTGCAGGGGAGCTTTGGATTGTGTGGGTGTGTGCCTTTGAGTGACAGATGAGGTGTAGCAGCTCCTACAAATCACAGCATATTCAAAGGCTTATATCTCGGGGACTATGTAGAATTTAAAGAAACTAAAGGTACCCTGGTGGATGGGATGACTTATAGGATACATTAGAAGAAATTAAAAAAAAACAATTTTCTCACTATAATTGCCCTTTAAATTAGGCCCAACATAATTTATTTAAATAAGAACAGATTATGGATGTTATCACATGATGATAGAAGATACCTCTCTCCATTGTGTGACACATGTGGTCCCTTTAGTACCATTAGTTGAGTACTATTGAAGTATTTAGTTTAATAATAATAATAATAATAATAATAATAATAATAATAATAGCTCAAGCATTTAGACCCAATTTTAATTGGTGCTGATTGTTCTTACTCCACATACAAACTACTTGTAATGGAAAACCATACCTTTGTATATTCTCCAAGACTATATCCTTATTAGGATGTTATTTCTAGATCCAATCTGACATTAACCATTCTTTACACTGCCACACATGTGCCACTTATGACCCCAATCCTCTAGATTTAAAAAAAAAAAATCTTGAGATGGTTCATAGATATTTCTTTTAGTGGAATTTCAGATAGTGGCAACTATTCACAGAAAGACCTGCAACCTATATGGCATCATCCTTACAAGAAATACGGACCATTCATTTAAAAGACCCCCAAAATGTGAAATAAGACACTATTTTGTTTTAAATGTAGAAAAACTTTTATTCACATCTACTTTGTAATGTCACAAATGCATTACTAGCAGGAACACACAGGAATGATAGTACAAACAAGGTGCTTTCTGCAAAACATACAATATCTGCACAATACAAATCAATAGGGATCAGATCATTTGCTTGAACAGTTCTGGAAGCCCCTAGTGGAACACAGATTAAAACTGGGTTCACACATTAAACCATAAAGGGAATGTCGGAATTACCCCTTTATTGGTAAAGTGTGTACGGTGTAAACGATTGTATCTGACAAACATTTAATGTCAGCATCGGGAACAATCGTTAGCCTCCGAAAATTTCCCTTGCCCGCGGTACACTCCCAGTACTTAAGCATACAGAGATGGCCGTGGTTGTAGGAAATGCTTAAGTCTCGCATGTTCTCACTATACTTTATATATATTCTATATAGGGAGAATACTCGGGACGTAGCCCGATCTTTGAAAAATAATAGGATTCATCTTTCAAAGATTGTGTGTACCCAGCATTAGATTTATAAAAATAGATACAGCTCATCAACAAAGATTAAAATACTTCAATAACAACAACAAAATATATAATTTCCTTTCCATTTTTAGATCACGCCAAAACAGTAACAATATTTTTAAAAAGAAGTTGATTTTCTACAGCAAAAATGCGTCTCCAAGTTTAAATGTTTTAAGTGTTATGCAAGCCCTTTAATAATGCACAGCCAGTTACTCTCCGTTTGTAGTGATCCACAACTCGGTATTGTAGTCTTACAATATATGGAATGGAACATTCCAGCTCAAGGGTTACTGGAAAGCAAACTTTTTAAGTTCTTGCATATCTCTTGACAGTACAATTCTGCTCCAAGTACAATTAGTTTCAGATAGGTGCAGTATATGCAATCTACCACAAGGAGCTGTAAAATGTGATCACAGTCTCTGTGACAAGGTCTAACCCTGACCTAAGTAAATGCTGGTGATTTAAACAATGCCTTATAAACTGCCAGGCAGGAAAAACATGTAATGTTTAACCAAAGTCTGCAGAGGGCACTATCATTTCTGTCTACAAAGCCATTCCTCCTACTAATTAATGTTTGGAGTTGCAGGAATATGTTAATTTTGTTTTTTGTGCTTATACAGTCAATGGATTAAAGTAATTTAAAAAGTAAATTTGACTTTCAAATGTAAGGTGTTTAAGGGTAAATAATCCAAATTTAGATTTTACTGTTCAAATCATTTCTTAAAATAAAGCAAAATACAGGATATGGCTTGCATGTATCCTTTTATGTATTATGTCTGATAACTTGTATATACAGTAGCCATATTTACTCTTAAAGGGACACATGCTATGTTGTGGTCATTTATAGTAATCTTACTACTATACTTTTCTATACAGAATGCCTCTGTTGAGTCAAGCAGTATGGCAGATCCCAGTAAGTCACAGTTACCCTCATACTGCTCTTTGCAAAGGAAGATAAAGCCTTCAAAACAAGGGAGCCATATGCTTCTACTGCAGTTTGAGACGCTGCATAAAATATAATCACAGTAAGGCAAAGTAAAAAATTCACAGATGGCTCACTAAGGGAGCCGCAACCTTTTGACAGCACCTTGACAAGAAAAGGGGAGTTTGTCCTGCTGGTCTGTCCCTGGAAAGGGGATAGAGGCAGGAACATGTTACTCAGGCAATTAGACAACATAGTAATTCTCAGTATTAACTGAAATAGCAGCACAATAAATGTGCTTTAAAGTAAATATTCTCTAACATAGAGAACCTCATTAACATATATAGGAGCCACAATGGCTGAGTTTACAGAAAGTCACAGTGGTTAATAAAGCTTGGAAGAACTAAAAGGTCAACAGCAGTCAAAATAGCACTGGTTTGATTCTATACTGATGAAGGTGGCACTGGCAGAGGCTAAATATAGTTACACACAAAACACACACACAGCTGCTAATTCAATGTTAACATTTCTACTCATTTACCATTGGCACTAGAGGTCTAGCATGTACACAAGGATTAAAACACAGCAAGTTAGTGGCACTAATTCCTATTGCTAGAGTTTTACACATAGAAAAAAAAAACCAGTTAAACCTGCATTCAGTATTCCAACAAACTTACAGCACAATGCTCACTGCTTTATATCTTCCTGTTAGGGCTACGGACAGTGTACAAACAAGTCATGGCGTTTACACATTCGTATCACAGTACACACAGTAAATACACTGCTATAGAGAGTAGTATTAACCCCATTACAGGGGAGGTCTACAAGGTTGGTTGAGGTGAACAAAACATTTTTTTTAAATATTTGATGAACTTTACATTTTGATGTTTAAAGGTGACATGTCCTTCCAACTGGTATTGGTGTAAACAGCTAAGCACACAGAAGGATCCTATCTGATTACATGGATTAAAAATCATAGGTTTTAATGTGCTGTTATAGTTAGTTAGCGTAACGTTATACGGCTAAATGAACAAATCACATAAAAAGGGCTCATCTGGTCTCCACCATGGGCCAAACCTTTCAATTGAAGTTTGTAATATGGTAAAATGGAAAGTTTTCAAGATTGTTATGCATCAAATAAAAAAAGGAAAAATATAACTATTGTTAGTGCTATTTTAGGTCCGATAAAATTGATATGAAAAGCTTCTAACTGGACGTGTAAACCACCATTTATTTTTGTTCAGGTTCTCCCAAACTAAAAGAGAAATGAAAGCCTGGATTTTGAGTGCATTCTGTGTATTTACGTAGAAATGGCAGAAGCGTATTTTCAAAGCAGAAAAAAAGCTTATTAAAAACATTTATATTGCAATATAACAATAAATAATGAATACTGGTACCAGACCAGTTTAAGTTAGGCACATCTTTTAAAATATATATATATGCATATTATTTTATGTTTATTTTGTTTGTTATTCCATCTGGAATGCAGCTCCTAGGAAACAATTTCAATAACAAAGTGTCAGAAGTGAAAGATCCATTAAATAATAAAGCATCAAGTCCACAGAAAAATATTCTCACATTGTTATATATATAAAAAAAAATGTGTGAATGATTCTCTCCTAAAGCCAACGTGCGAATTCTTACATACATTTCATGTTAGGATTAGGCTGGACTTTTCTTATGTACAGTGTATGTTCTGGAATAAAGACTTGCCTTCGTGTGCTTTTCAATTCTAGATTATTTAAATATTCTCTTTCTCTAATCACGTTTTGCAAAAGAAAGACATTTTTATTGCCCAGATATGAAATGCTAATGCTTATAATAAGCATTGATAAATATACTCTCATTAATAAATTAAAAGAATTACACCAGTCTCACACTGGGGATCTGTGTATTGTTTCAATAGTACTGCAGATCTACTGCTGCACAATATAAAAGAATGCCGGCCTTCTGATGCATAGGTAGCTTTAAGAGGGTGGATCATTCTTGTGTAAAAATAGTTGCTTAAAAAAAAAAATGGTCAGGCATTTCTGGGAGATGCTTCTTTCAAAAAAAATATTTCAATACAAATATAAATAGTTTTCCTTTGGTACAAATCAGAATTGGGGCTGTCAGATGCTACTAGTAAGAACTAGTATTGCAACTGACTAAACTATATCTCCAAGCTTGAAAACTGCTCCCCCAATAATAAGAGAGCTCTTATTTTAAATCACATGACAACTTGACCATTTTTAGAAGATAAAAAGTCTTAAAATATGTGATGAAATCCATTTTACTGCCTGTAGAGATTCATTGTACGTTTCCTTCTGACAGGTTTTTAATATGGTTGCATCCATATACCAGCTGAAGACGGAGAAATAACATTGTGGAAGTAACCTGCAGATTCAGAGGAGCAGCCCGAACAATGACGTCATTTATTGCTGCTTGGTCAGACGACGGAAGTGAGGTAATACCTGGGACTCAGGGAGGTAGAGAGCCAACTCCATAGCAACCAGAACTGTCAACTCAAAAGCAACCAAGTCCCTTCGGTTGGATCGGAAGCGTTCTTCAAGCTTCTGCATTGTGAGAAAAAGAAAAAAATAATGTTATGCGATTTCAGTTCTAGAAAAGTTCACCAACAGGGAGATCGGTTCCACACACAATAACTCACATCCAGCAAGTGCTTTAGCTCTGGTTTTTTAAAGTCACTGCTAATTTTGGCAGCCAGTAGGACGCAGGCACCGGCACACAGCTTGCGGTTCTGTTTGTTGACTCTCCCCTGTAGGACCAATTTTTCAAAGTAGACATAGGACATAGCCACAGTTACAGGCTCCAGGTTACACTCCTTGGCTACGTTCCTCATCTCACGTTTCAAACTGGTGAATTGGGGGGAAAGGGAGAATCAATATGGCTACAAATTCATATATGCATTACAGAAAAAGCATAATAAGAGGGGCATCGGTTTGCCAGCACTTATCTGTAGCAACCAATCAGATGTTAGCTACTTGTTGCTGTTTGTTAACATCTGATTGGTTGCTGTAGATTAATAGCAAAGCAAATGTTTATATTATTACTAATGTCCCTTCAATTTCACCTGGAAAATGTCTGATATGTAGCAGGATAATAATGTAGTGAAATGGTCAGGTCTGTGAATGAGTGTTTAAATTATTCCTTAATGTGTAAATAGATCAGCAATCCCATCTCAGACTACGAATGGCATTGCACTGATTTTATAATATGCCGTTGGTTTAAGAAATCCATTTCCAGTCCCCAGCAAATGTCTAAACTTTCTCAATAGGCTGCAGGTGATTTCCAATTATATATCCCAGACTAGAGGAATTCCAGCACCACTAACTTACCTCCGTATCTTGCTCAATGTCAGCTTCACATGAGGAAACTTCTCTTTAAATGTTTCATTCATGTCCTTTTTCAGGTCAGCTGGTTTCACATATTCAATCACCGTAGTCTGTTAGAAGCAAAGAAGTATTATTTATGCAATTGCATCATCCCAGTCATTAAAGGGGAAGTTTTGAGCAGTATTTTTCCATCCTAATGACCTTAACCTGCCCATTCAGCATTTTGTCCATTATGGTCTTGCCCTTGACCCAGCACCTGGGTTGATTCAGTTGCTCAGTAGAGATCTGAGCATGTTTGACCCATCCAACAGCCAATCAGTAGAAAATACTGTTAGGGACATTCCAAAGTAGTGTGCATTCTGGGTAGAAGAAGGACCGTTACAGAACCTGAAACAGCAGCTCACGATTGTCAACAGTAGGGAAAAGCAAGGGGTATAAATTAAACTGATTTTTCAAAATGGAAGAGAATATGCATAATATAAACTAATAATTTAAAAAATGATATTTCCACTGAACTTTCCCTTTCAACTTCAAGCATAAACTTGCACGCGGTTACAAGGAAGTGTTTCCGCATTCGTAAATATACTTGTTACAACAGAAACACAGTGCAACAGGGTTCTCCAATGTCACATACCCATTGAATGAGAAGTTTGGAAAACATTTTAAACTGTTCAAGTTGTATGTCATATGTAAAACTAACTGATAAACATACCATGTAAGAGGCAAAGATGAGGACACGCTTATGCTTCCCGCACGGCCACTGAGGGTCATCCAAGATATTGGGGTTATATTCCATACTCTCCCCTGATTCTGCAGGAACAATAAAACAAAGGGAATGTAAACTGCAAGAGTAACCAAATATGTAGATAAGGAGCATGCAATCTGCAATATTGAACATGACTGAAAAAAAAGAGTATAGGCTTTAAAATGCAATCCTGATGACAAACATATTCAGTATATAGTTGTAATGATGTACAAACATGAAGCATTGCATTATTATTAGAATTATTTACCCAATTCAGGTCCAGCCGACACAGGTTTAAACTTTGCAGAGGAAAGGTTCCGCTTGGCTGACTCACAGGAGCTGATTCTGTGTGGAGGTGCAGGGGGCTGACTTTCAGCTTTTTTGTTCACAAAAGCATTTGTGGGATACAGAAACCTGGAGTAAGAGACCGTCTGGAAAAATGAAGGAAAGAAAAAACAATGAAACCCTATTATGCCACGGTGCTAAATGCCATGTGATCTCTCTTCTGTCACTGAGCCAATGTCCTTGGCTATTAAGCAGAATTATCTTTAGGCAATGACCGTCAATGAAAAATAAGAAGTCGTTTTAATAAAAGATTTTCCCATAATTCCTTGCAGGATGTTGGCCTATGACAAAATATAGAATATTGGATAAGCCATTGTAAATATTGCTCAGCAAGTTATTATTGGTTACTATTGGTTTATTTTTAGCACGACAGCTATTGAATACAATGTGCAGCAGGTATCAGTGATAATACATAATATATTAATACTGGGATATCATTTCTTACCTCCCCTTCAACCCCCAGTTCCACTCCCTCCATTCCAAACACCGAATCAGCTGTAGAAGACACCCCACCAGAAGCATGCCGCTGCCTTGCCCCATCCGCTCGCAGATCACTGAAGCATGAAGAACAGTGTTTCTTTAATGGTCAGGATTTCCTAGCATCACCTTAAACACCTAATAAGTTTTAGCTACACCACTGGATACAATAAATGTTAGAGTTACAAGAGCTGCATGGCTAGAATTAGACTCCCCTATAATTTTAAGTCAAAATTCACCTCATTCCCAGCGATAGCCCTTTGGCTCAGCTTTGCGTGGGTATTTTTCACCATGAATTGTAATTTGCACTCAAAGTCGATATATTAATCCCTTTTACTTATTGCCCCTCAGAGTTCTGGCTACAATATCCTGCTCTTTCCTTCCTGCTCCCTAGACATTATGGAGAGAACACAATGCAGAAAAACAATGACTGCAATGCAAAATACACACAAGAACTACAATGTGCTAAAGGATAAACAAAGGTCTTCCTCAAAAGGCTTAAAGGTACCCAGTTCACAGTAGAGGAAGTGAGGGAACAAACCATTTTACAAACGCTTAATAAAACGGAGTCCTTACCTGCTCCGTAGACTCTCTCCATATGGAAGGATGGAAAATGCTCCGCAGAGAGACCTTTTTGCGCAGATCAAAACTATTCTAAACACAATGGGAAAGAAAGAAATCATTAACACTGAACATGCAAGTGGATTTAAAGGGATACTATATAGGGGTTAGACCTTCATAAAAGATGATCAGGCTTGAGCAGGACATTCACTTGTGTCACTAGTTGGGGACAAGGCAGTTAAACATGCTCTTTAAGGATGTCAATAGAATGTAAACCACACAGTATTAAGAACATCCAAAAGCAAAGTCTATTCTTTCAGGGTGTTACGGTATCTAAGCAACTGTCACAAAGTAACCATGCAATGATTGGAGATTCTTACCTGCTGTTTCGGATATCATACTGCCTCATGTTCTTAATGAAATGTATCTTCTTCAAAACAGAGTTTCGCGGTGACTCGTTGAGTTGTTTAGGTCTGCAAAGAGAAATAAAGAGCTGTACAGTGCCTACTGTCTGGGGCAATGTCTTTTGGTAACTGGCATTGAACCAAAAGCATGAATAGTGCAGACAGTCAATACCTCTTAGGTACCCATGTAAAGATGCAGAGGAAGAAAGTTCACGGTAGATTTTATTCTCATGCTGTACGACCGCGATATTTTACTGAAAGATTATAGGAGAAGGAGGGTAAACTGGTGTTGTGCCCACACTCATTATTTAGGTTATTGTACTGACCAGGCCACTGGTCAGTACAATGCAGATCGATCATTAAAAATGCTTGAGGAATGAGGGTTCTGCCCCAGAGAGCTTCCTATCTAGTGCTTTAAGCAAATTGTTTTATTAGTACGTATAAAGAGAAGGGTTAATGTGGTATGAAAAGGTTAGACTTGGTGAAGAGCAGCTGAGGTCAATAAATAATGTACCTCTGAAATACAGCACATTCCTCTGTGTCGTCTATTAATTCAAGAGAGAAGCGCTGGGATAAATGACGCCTTCTGTAAGAGGGGATGAGGACATTCATTTAATAATAAAACACAATGAAATTCTTTCATAATGGGAAACACAACTGTAAACAATTACTACAGAAATGTATTAACGTATTGATGTGGTTCAGGCATCCTGATCTCTTATTGTGTCTGCAAATGTTCACTAATAAATCTAGGAACACGGGGAGAGATACTTCAGCCTGACTGACTGCTTGGTGTGATATTTCAATCATTCAGGCCAAAATATGGCTTGGAATTTCTCAGATTTCAAGTTATATAATCTTCAGGCATTTGGCCTGAGTGTACAGTCCTATTGGATCAATGAACAACTGCCGGAATGCTCAGTCTGCGTGATGTGTACCAACGGCCGACTATCAGTAAGTGTATGGGCAATGCCCGACTGAGCGCCCATGCACTTACTGATAGTCGGGCGAAACGGTTGTGCAAACAAATCGTGCATCGAGTGTCGGGCCCCCACAATCGCAGGTGTCTACGGGCCTTTACTATTCTTAACCCGTTGAAACAGCCCTGCATATGATAAACTGGGTCCTGTCACATACATGTACATATTATTTTACCAAAGCTAGTTTTGTTTAATGTGTGTGTGTATGGCCAGCTTTGGCCTCATTTGGCGTAATCATTGGTGTAGATAGAAGGTGTAGAAGTCAGTGATAAATTTATTATCTGCATAGTAAAATGGAGCAAGTTCCATCCAATGCATGCAACTATTCTATTCATTTTACAGCGCAAAGAGATCTGCAATGCATCCCAAACCCAAAAGAGGGACCGCAGTAGAGATGCACATTAGGTAAGTAGGTAAATCTCCTTAACTAAAGAGAGCCCAGGGTCAAGGACCTAGCCGTATTACATTATCTTTGTGTGTGACTTAAGATACCAAATAATTCCGAATAAAAATAGTCTTCAAGTCAGCTAAAACACAGTGACTAAACAAGTGTAAATTGTAATGAAAAAATTATAATTTAAAAAAAAAAGTTAAAATGTCTATTTTCCCATAGTTAGTAAACTCCTCCTCTGCTGTAAGAATAAAGACTAGTGGGTAGTTGTTTCACTAGTGTAATGTCCAGCTGAGCCACGTTTATTTTAGTGTCAACACACGTAACTCATAAAATAAATGAATTTGCCATATTGTTAAGTTTGGTCATGACATAAGCTTAGCTAAAGGTGTAAGTCTACACTTTAACAGTATCATTATTCCTGCTGCCAGTGAAAAGTTTGTATGGCCAATATCACGCAGTGACAGTTTTCTAGCCAGTAATCCTTTGGTTTGTTCCCAAAAGCAGACACTATTTTGTAAATCAGAGTATCAATCAACACGACTGACTTTCCTCCTGTCTCCTGAACATCACACAAGACTAAAGGTACTCATACATTAGAACTCACCTTCTGATCGCAAAATGAATGGGCCAGGCATGAACTTGGCGCTAAAGATATATGGGCACCTTTATGCTGGCCATACACTAGTCAGACATTATAAAAATTAGACTTTCTTCCATACAGCTGGCAATACACAAGCAGTGCTTCTTGCCTTACAAAGTTCCTGCGACATTCCTGCCTGGGCTAGGCAGTTCTTCAGACGTTGCACAAATGTCGGTAGTAACGTCGCAGGAACGTCGGAAGGGAAAGTACAGCGACCTTCTGTTAAACCATATTTAATTGCTTGTTGCATGAATAATTGGACAGCACAAACCCTGTTCTGAACAATCGCAAAATACATGCTACGCATGAGATTATAGATTAAATTGTCTAACCACAAAACACATGGAATTTTGTGAATGTCAATCTTACTAGAACGTAATGAGCTCTGAGATGTAAGTGAATGTAATTGAATAGCAAAATGAATTTTCTATCCCAGGGGAAAGATTTGAAAATATATACGGTATGTGTAGTAATGTAGTGCACAAGCAACATACGAAGAGAGAAAGTGGGTGTTAAATAAGATATGTCTATATTACCGTCTGGTCATGAAACATGATCACATTTCCATTCAAATTGCACCTTGTGAAGTGAACATAAAAGGAATGCAATGTGGTAACAGTTGATTAAATTCTATTTTAATGGCTTTGTGGCTTGAGCTCTTGTGTTTCAGACATTGTTACCAATGGCTTCTCTTTACTGATACCCAAAAGAAATTCAAGAGCACAATGGCAAGTCCAAAATATTCATGGTCAGGTAAACCAGATAAAGGGCAAATCCTGTCTGATCCAACATTATTCTCTATAATGCAGACAAACTCCCGCCCCTCTGTATCGTTGAGGATAGGTCCAGACAGAAAATTTATATTGGACTGCATCAGCTTCCATTACGCCAAGTAGAGGTACCGGATTCAATCCTCCTGGCCAACCTTCCCAATAAAGAATGTGGAAGGCAGAGTGCATGAATGAGGCTATCTTTGCATATTGGAGGGAGAGGCTTGGACTTTATCCAGGAGATAATTGTTATGACAGTGGCCTCTGTAACACAGTAGAGCATTGTCCGAGCCCTGTTTGATCATTCATCCTTTTTGTTTCCACCACACCAACCCCTCTATAATCAAAGCAGTAGGGAATTTACTGAGAATTCGCCCAGCGTGGCTCATTTTATTAACGGGTAACTGTGGTCTCAAATTCTTCCAAGCTAGTAAGAATTATATAAAAAGCCCTCCATCGTACCTTCAAAACAAAATCTAAATCACATGTCTAGAGAAAATTTATAAAGTTATTGCTGGAAAGGTTCAGTAAATTTACTTCCTGCTTGAACACTTCCTGTTTTCAGTCATGTGACCAGCCTGTCTGCATTAATAGGCTCCCCTTCTCAACTGTCAATTTTTTCCCCAGGTACTTCCTGATTTCCCCAGCATTAAGTCTTAAAAGAGCATGCTTCTCCCCCGGGGCGGACGGGTAGTGCATTGGTCAGGTGATGTCACTCTACCTACTGGAAGCAGGAAGTTTGAACATTCACCCCAATGTAATTTCTCACAGGTTCCAGTTAGAGATATGATTGTCGCACATTTTAAAGGAAATACTGAAGACTTTCATTTAACCCTCACTTGTTTTGAGACCACAGTTGTCCTTTAAAAACAGTCAACAGAGCATGTGACAAATCAGCCAATCAAATCATTAGAAAAACAGTTACCATTTTAGCTTTATAAATACAAAAAAAAAATAGATTTGGTTGTGTCTTGGTAGACATAGTGAAATAATCAGTGACCAAATAAAAGCACAAAGCTGTAGTAGGGACATCTTTGCTGGGTTTAACTGTAATGTACGGGTGAGGGTGCTCTTGTACAAAATTTTTATACCTCTGTAGAGCGACTAGAACTTAAACTAATATCTGTTTTTAAAAGATTAAATGGAGCATCATTTGCTGCGGAAGTACCTGGCTGTGACTTTAACCAACACAAGCTCGGACTTGATGGCAGAAAGATTCTCCTTCCCTCACACAGTATTAGAAATTTAGCTGTTGGTGAAATGCACAGAAAATGATGACTTCTAACTAAATTCAAAACCTATAAATGTACCATGTGAAACCATAAACTGCACTATCCACATTAACAGAGGTGACAGTGATGCTTCCCTTCTGTTTCTATCAATATTTAGCAGCCATCACTGCAGACACGGTAATGTTTTACATCTGTTCTGTGACCAGCTGAGTGTGTGATAACTGAAGAACACAAGCAGGGCACAAGAATAGGAATCTGGTCTCCCTGGTACAGAGCACAAACTCCTTCCTCAAACCAGGAGCAAGTGAATTGCACAGCTAAGGGTTGCAGATAAAACGGTTGTACCCGTATTAGCCCAGTAGCATACACTAAGAGATGGGTACTGTAGGATAAGTTGACACCTTTTTATTATGGACTAAGTTTATTTTTACAGACAATCTTTCAAGAGATACACTTCTCTCTTCCTCGGGTAAAGCAGTACTAAGAAACACAGGGTACATCACATCTTTAAAGTTGATAGAGTTGCAACCTTTTTTTGGAAATCCTATTATGTTATGAATGTAAAACAAGGATAAGCATATACAGCTAAGGGTAAGTCACACTAACATACGGGTTTAGGTAAACCTACCCACGCAGCTACCGCAAACCATGTAATTAAGCAACGGCCAGCTCTTTTGAAGGACTTTTGCCAATTTATGGATGGTGTTAAAGTTACATTGCACATACAAGAGAGAGAACAGCTCTATGCAACATTAAAACATAAACATTTTAATTAGTATGCTTAATGGAGTAACCACCATTAATGTTACAAGTAATGCTTCACACAAGAATTATCTTGGAACTATATAAGGAGGGTACACACCATCCAATAATTTAGCCCGACCGACATTTCAGTGTATCGGTTGGAAATATTGGAGGGCCCTTTCGTTTGGCACGCTCATCCTGGCTGGACAAGGTAGGAGATAGGCTGCTTTTTGCTTTCACAGGGAATTGGCAAATACTTACAAAGAAGAGTAAAACCTTCTTTATTTGTGCATACTGTATGCACAAATATAGGAGGATTTACCCCTATTTGCAAGTATTTGCCACTTAAGATGTTGATAACTACAATCCCAGCATGCTTTATTGGTGGGAGTTGTAGTTTTCAAACATCTTAAGTGGCAAATAGGGGTAAATCCTCCTATATTTTGCATACAGTATGCACAAATAAAGAAGGTTTACTCTTATTGCAACTTAAGATGTTTTAAAACTACAACTCCCAGCAATAAAGCATGCTGGGAGTTGTAGTTTCCAAAACATCTTTAGTGGCAAATACTACCCCCTCGGTTTATACTCGGGTCAGTGTGTTTCCTACTTTTCCCCCTAAAACTAGGTACCTCGGTTTATACTCGGGACGGTTTATACTCGAGTATATACGGTAACTAGTGGTGGCAGAACTGTAACACAAAGTACTATTAACCCATTTCCTTGTAAGCCTACTAAACACAGTCACATGACATTGGACATGTCCTATAGTATCTTCCATACATAGTACATTGTTTAAACCTGTGAATCCTCCAATCCCAGCACTCCACACAGTACAGGGTAGTATTACAGTGTATGTACCAGACTGATCTATCATTTTAACAGGACAATGTATCCCAGCTTTGTATATAAAGTACAGTTACCTACAGAGGTAGGTAGGGGTGAAGTAGGGAGAGGTAGGTAGGTGGGGGAGAGGTAGGTAAGTCCGTAATGGATGATGGGACATGACCGGTTGGATCTGGGACTTACCGGGGGTTTGGCGGTTGGAGGAGCCCAGGACTCAGGGTCCCTTTTACGGACGCGGCCTTCCCTCTCCAGGTCTCTTCCTCCCGGGGGCCGTTGACGAAGGTGGGGGAGATGAGGGGGAGACCGGGGGGCTCCGGAAGGTCCCATTCGGGCAGAGGGGGGACAGGGCAGAGGGGCCGCCCATCCAGGGATATGTTATTGAGGAAGAACAGGGCGGCCTGTCTGCGCCGGGAGTCACCGCCCCGCTTCCTCCGGTGGGCGATTTCTGTCACACCGGGAGAACCGCACCTGGTGGCGGCCATTGTGTCACCGGTCACCGCCCCGCCCACTCCGCGAGGTAATTGGACAGGCCCATGGCAATAGGCGGTAAAGCTTCCTTCCAATTGGACGGGCGATCTGCCAGTCGGAATGAAAGGAAAAGGCGGGGAAATGACGTCAGATCACAAGTCAATTGGGGACAAAGTGATAGAAGTAGAGGGGAGAACAGAGGCATTGTGGGTTGGGGGGTGAGTGAGTGGGGACTACTGGAGTAGGGGTTAGTACTGAGGCATTGTGGGTTGGGGGGTGAGTGAGTGGGGACTACTGGAGTAGGGGTTAGTACTAGGGCATTGTGGGTAAGGGGGTGAGTGTGAGTGGGGACTACTGGAGTGGAGTAGGGGTTAGTACTAGGGCATTGTGGGTAGGGGTTCAGTGTGAGTGGGGACTACTGGAGTGGAGTAGGGCTTAGTACTAGGGCATTGTGGGTAGGGGGGTCAGTGTCAGTGTCGACTACGGTAGTGGAGTAGGGGTTAGTACTAGGGCATTGTGGGTAGGGGGGTCAGTGTGAGTGGGGACTACTGGAGTGGAGTAGGGGTTAGTACTAGGGCATTTTGGGTGTGGACTCTGTGATTGGGTGTACAGGGGCATAGAGGGTAGTGGTCCCAGGGGAAGTACATGTGTATAATGGGTGGATGGACTGTGAGGGGGAAGTACCTCTGTACCGGTTGATGTGTGGTTGAGCATTGTGGGCAATTCACCCTCAAATTGAAAATTGTCTGTATGTATACAAAATGTAATTTTACGCTACACACACTGATACACACTGCAGCACTTATTCCAGCAGATTTTAATGCTCCACTTTAACCTGTATGCGTAGTGCAGAGTTCTGTGTATGCTCATGAGCTCAATGCTTAGAGGGAACACTTAGAGGGAGTAGTGGGGTCAGTGTGAGGGTGAGTATAAGGTCATTGGGATAGTCAAGTCAGTGTGAGGGTGAGTAGGGACATTGGGATAGTAGGGTCAGTGTGAGGGTGAGTATAGGGACATTTTAGTACTGGGGTCGGTGTGAGGGTAAGTATAGGGGCTTTGGGATAGTGAGGTCAGTGTGAGGGTGAGTATAGGGACATTGGGATAGTGGGGTCAGTTTGAGGGTGAGTTCAGGGGCATTGGGATAGTGGGGTCAGTGTGAAGGTGCATATTGGGGTAGTGGGGTCAATGTGAGGGTGAGTATATGGGCATTGGGAATAGTGGGTTCAGTGTGAGGGTGATTATAGGGACATTGGGAGTAGTGGGGTCAGTGTGAGGGTGAGTATAGCCTCTCTCCTCCGCTCCAGTGCAAGTCAAAAAACCGGTGAGAAAAAAGCAAGTAAAGAGGCCGAAACCCAGAACCTCCCCCGAACACCGACAGCAGAAGGTCTGATTCTATAGTCAGTAATGCCAACCACAGTTACTTCACGTGTGATCAGCCACAAATTCACGTCAGATTCCATTGGAACGACTGGGTCCGTATTCTTTGTAAGGAACGATCGTTCAGTGCTCATACACACACCAATAGAACACGTGCCAATAACAATCCAATGGAAATGTTCCACCTGTAATGATTGGCCCATCACACCTGGCTGTCCTCTACAAATCCTTTGATCCAATGGAATTTGGTCGATTATCAACTAAAGGCCCTTGTTGTTTCTGCTTCATTTGATGTTAAAATCCCCCTTCCACCTTATGATTTCTGGTGAAATTGAAAGTAAATTTGACTCCTTTTTCCTTTCAAGAAAATCTCCTATTGAACCAGAGCCTCCTCAGGTGGAAAAGATTTCCCTGACCCCAGCCCCGGCCCTGAGACGCACATCAGGAAAGGTTAGATTTAAATGAAAATACTTTTGGAAGTGTATAGAATAAAGGAGAATTCAATTCTCATATACATTTCAAGGAATTCCCCATGTAACAAGGACATTCTCTAAACTTCTCTGGAACTTTAGAAATCAGTTCATTAAAAATGTGGCTTGTTGGTGTCTGCTCCTCAACTTCTTCCCATGATCCTCTGCTTTTGCATGCCAAATTTGTATTTGGCACCATCCCTATAGACTTCAACTGGGCTTGCATACCCCAGCAGCTCGAGGACATAGGAAATAGGAAGACAGATCAATCAATCAGTATATAGTTTTTAAGATATTGACAAAAAACCTAAACCTAACTTAATTTACTTTTTTACTATTTATTTTTAGACATTTGTTTTGCCTTTAACCTATGATGACGTTGAGTTGTATATGTAACAAATGCACAATAGGTCTATCTATAGAGCCATCATTACTCAACTAGGGGAGGCAGAAGAGCAGGATCAGATCAATCTCACACCTTTGTCAAATACCATTGGCTGTCAAAACAACGTGGTAAAAGTAATGCAGTTCGTACAATAGCAGACCTAACACAGTCATACCCCAACTTATGAATAAACACGAGGCCTGAATATATATATATATATTTTGCACTGCCCAAATTAAAAACTTTTAATAATGAAAAACAGACTAATACGTCCCATGATTCCTTTTTTAGAATATGCTGGTGGGACAAAAGATATTTCTGAGTTCCCTGAGTCAACAAAAAATCTCCAATCAACTCCATGGGACCATTGCCGGCTGAGACCAGATTTAAGGGAGGCCACGCAGGATTGGCCCACCCCCTTAACAAACGTCCTTGACCAATGAAACGTAGGTGATGCTCTCTAGTATTATCACTGCAAAGTTACAAGGATAGATTTTGATAGAAACATTTGTGTATGAAAGAAGTATAAGGCACCGCAGTAGGTACAAAGGGAAATATACAGAGATTAACGTATCCTGGTCCGCATCACCCCTGGAGGAACCTACATTTGTAATGACTAGATGAGTGCGGGTGATTATTGTATATACTGTATTGATGTAAGAAGTAAAATCTATAGTGCTTTGAGCTGTAATTAAACTTGTGTATAAACAAATATAGAGATCGTGAATCCTTAGTAAATGCAGTCCAAACCTATTGCTATATATGGACATGAAATAATTTACTGCTAAGAATTGCAGAAGCATGATGTTAAAAAAAATCACTGGGCTACAAATTCCATAACAAAACACATTGACCCAAAATGTCATGTTTGTAAATTCAAAACATCACAGAAACAATCCGTGGGGTTTGCGTAATAAATAAGGTTTGGGGGTTTATTTCAGACAAATTACCATCACACTGTGGTGGATTCTACAAGACTACTAACAATAATAATAATAATAATAATAATAACATAATAATAATAGTAATTACCTTGTCTGGCAGTACAGTATGAAGCAAGTGGAATATGGTGGGTTGTGTATTTAGTTAACTGTGAACAAAGGGAAAAGTTGATTATAACAGATGTGCACAAAGGTAAAAAGGTAAAAAAAAAAAACAAAGGTAAAAAAAAACAAACAAAAACCCCGAAATATTTGTGATTTAAAGTCTGATCAAGGTAATTAACACATTCTCCCAGTATCCTCTGGAGACTGTACCTGTATAATGACTAATAATCATATCAACATTAATTATAATATCTAGATCAATATACAGAATAAATGGTCGAAATATACTTTTTAAGGGGATCTCCTGACAAAAGTGAGTTTGAATTTCCAGTTTAATTGAACAATGGGGGGTGAAGGATCTTGCCAGAATGCACATAGAGCGCAAGCTCCATCAGACCTTTCAGGAGAACAGCAGAGGAGCGCGATACTTGGTACCTTCCCTCCCTTTGTTCCTGGCTCCTGGTCGTTTAATTGAAGAACGGGATGTAAGACACAGCTCCTTACCCTCTGTTCTTCAATTAAACTGAAAAACGCACTCACTTTTATCAATGTAGATACCTTTAACCCAATATTCCTACTTAAAGAGGCCGGTAACCTTTTTAACGGGATAGCGTCACTTTAAATGGCTGAAAATTAAAGTAAGTTCCATTTTTTTAGGTAACAGACAAGCATGATAGTTATATCATTATCATTACAGTATTCCAAGGCAAGCAGTGCGGATTCCATTGAGGAATCTCTAAAACATGGTATCCCAGAGGAACAACTCCGCATCCTGCGGCAACATCTGGCACAGAGGCGTTTCACCCAGCATAGCCCTACAGCCCCTGGAGATGGAGTTTCCATGTTTTCTAACAAAACTAATGATGCAGAGGCTACCAGAAAAATCCCACAAGATGACTGGGACGAGAGAGCAGCAATGGCTGGCTTCACGGGGCAATGGTGTACTTGAGAGAGCATGGGTTCAGAGGAAGGTGACTCCCCCTAACCAGGATAGGCTTCATTACATCCTAAACACACAGAACCATGGGCAAAAGTCCCAAAGTCCCAAGGGGACATCCCTACATCTCAGCGAAGAGAAAGCCTTGAAGAAGAGACTTGTCATTGTTTCAAGTCATCAGCACTCACTGGAAAACTAACGCATGAAACTCAAACTAAGAAAGCGAATCAGATATTGAGAGATTAACATGCATGGAGATTGAAAAGACAGAGCAGTGCCTACGCAGATAAACCACTGACCTATCAGATGCCAAGAAGGCCAACTAGGCCACTGGTCACCACTAACAGAGAGGAACAGAGAGGACATCATGAAGGTTTCGTAAAAACCCATCTTTCAGAGTTTTCTCCCTCTCAAACAAGATTCTGAGACAGAATGGTCAGAGGAGACATGTTATCAGCTAGTCCTCTAAAGGATGAACACATTGGACACAAGATGAAGATACCAGAGATTTAACATGGTAAGATCTGGCCTGGCATATTACGTTACATTCCTTTATAAAAATTACACATTTCACTGATAAATAAATATTTTGCAGACTGATTGCTTGAGACACTTTTTAAAGATTAAAACTGAACTTCCTCTTTAAAGGCAGTGTAGCAATCCTGAATTTAATAAGAAGCCTGTATTCAATGGGGCTTATTCTAACTGTGGTAACCAGTAAAAGCAGATTAATGCAGGGTAAATCTTTTCCTCTTATTAAATAAACCTCTAAGAAAAAGTAAAATGTCTGCATTCTTTTAGGATAAGACAGAGATGCAACAACTAGACAGACATCAACAAGAGGGCAGCAGAAAAGAGAACGGCATATTGAACCAGGCAAGTCTTCTACATTCCGACCATGATCTGAATCTGCCTAGCTTTAAAGGGCATGTCCCCCACCCCAAAAAACCAAATTTAACCCACTTCTGGCCCACTGTTAGTGTTAAAAAAAATCCTTACCTTATATCTCTGCCCTTATGGGTCTCCTGCAATGCCTCTCCAAGTAGAAAAAAGTGAAGAGTAGGAGGTGTCAGTGAGTCATCCCTGATGCTTGCTTGTCCTCTGAGAGGTTTCTGGCACACGCAGGGAAACCCTTTTCCCTCCTCCTTCCTCTGATTCTCTTCTGGCTGTTTGATGCCTACCGTTTAAACATTTTCAGTCAACTAGATTGTAAGCTCTACGGGGCAGGACCTCATTACCGCTTATGGCAAAGCCCTAGCACTTCTATTTATAGAAGTTCTATACTTTATGTACTGAAGTATCTATGTATTTATCCCCCTTGTAGGACTTTATTGTATCCTATACTGTGCAGCACTTGTCCCCAAGGGGGGGCTACATAACATATACATACATACTATGTAGAGGACCTCAGCCCCCCGACCGCCGATATACTGCAAAAAAACCTCCCAAAAAATACTTATAAGAACTTTGCTTACCCGGTGTTCAATATAGCTGTCAGCCGCGTCCTCGATGGCTGCTGGCTAGCCAATCACAGACGCGGGTGCGGGTCCCACCCTCTCTGCTGCTTCCGGCTTGCGGAGCGCCAGGGGAGAGCAGGTCTGTAAGTATCTTTCTGGGGATTTTTTTGGAAAAGTAAATTGATTTAGGGGTGAGATACCTTTTAATTGCAGATTACAGAGCTCATATTGTGAGATCAATTTTTTACATTACTACCACACTCAGTAAGTTCGACCCCATTGTTGTTAAGGGGATTTTTCTGCCTCTCTAAATGCCCAGAGTTAAAATGACATGTCTTCATTTTATTGTCTTTTAGATGAGGAGGATGAGGGGATCTGGTAAAGGATTCTTCACAGGCCGACCTAGATGAATGGAAACCTCTTGACATTGAGGTAGGACTGATTTTCTATTTTCTATCTCGAGATATAAAATATGAACCGTGCCAAAGGAATGAGAAACTTAGCTTAAAGAGAAAACGATTTCTCTATCTCTGAGATGTGCTGCTCTAAACTCACTCTGTGCCTCTGACACAAACATAAAACATCGCACCACAACCCTTCACTAAAGGAATGTTCACTGCAATAGATAGAATCGTTTTTGCAAAGATTTTTTTTTTTTAGGAATTTATTATTCTGATCATTCTTTTTTTTTTTGTAGGATGAATTAGAAAGTGTCGGTAATCCTAACTGGCATATCAGCAGGATGGTTACACGCAAGGACAGGGTTACAGGAGACGCACGTGGCAAAAAAGCCACCAAGTGCAGTCAAACTAGAACTTTCTAAGGGAAGAAGTTACTTTTCTTTGAAAATCAAAAGAGAGTAGATAATATTAACATGAAAGAAGCTAGTAACATAGCTAAAGTCCCACGTACTGGTGTAACACATTGCTACTAATAACAGATGGACCAGGGTTGTTCTGTGTAAAAATTCTGTGGGTAGTTTCGCCCGTGAATTTCTAATTGGGACCAGGAGTTCCAACCCCAAAGCAGGCTCTTTGAACCCGGCACACCCCCTAATAAAGAAAAAATCACTGGCGTCTTTACAGGACATGAAACTAGATCTTACAACTCCAAAATCTTACATGGCCACTGAGTCTGTCTCTCCATCTTGTATCTCACGCCTCCAGCAAGAGTATGGAAAGGAGAGAAATAAGAGACCTTCCAACTGGAAGTGACACCTCCCAAATAAGATCAACGTCTACGTAAATCTTTTCATAACGATATACAGTAGTCAATGTCCTGGATGAGAAGGCCTGATGGTGTAACCTGGAACATTTTTTATTATTTATAAAGACCAAGAAATTTGTAATCTACAGGCCAAGACCATAACTACTGTGCTGCCCGCTAGATTTTGCTTTCGGCTGATTTCAGCGTGGATGGTGCAATAATAACAAAAGTGAGACCACTTTAATATGGAGCACACTTTGAAAACTTGCCTTTAAGATTATATGTGGGAATTCAAAACAGTTAGATAGATCCATGTCTGTAAGACTTTGTCTGACTATAATATTTTGAGAATTCAAATGAAGTCTTGTGTGTCAACTGGTATGTCTAATGTTTTAGGAGAGGTTGGGTTGGTCCTGTATTCTAAGGCATTGGGAACCTGTAACACAGTTTCAACAACTCGCAGCAATTTTCATCAATCTTCACTTTAATGCCCAAACCAACCAGCAAGGCTATTGTAAAGTCTGTAGGGTTCCTTCGGCTAATTATGGTGTTGAGGTCACCACAACCCCAAATCAAAGCCAATGGAATGGGGGCTCCTAACGAGTTGGGCCCTTGGGCGTACTGCCTTGTTTTCCTGTACGGTAAAATCAAGTTCTGTCATCACTTGCTTGCATTGTGGGTGGTATGGTGTAGTGTGATGGGGTGGAAGATAGATTGGAAAAATGTCAACAGAAATAGTAACATAAAGCAAGCACCTAATATAGTCTACAGTTCTCACTGCCACTCATAAATACAAGCAGATGCATTGTGGTCCTGTTCTATCTATCAATACTATTTTAGGACAATGAGACATGCTGGGTTAAGCGACCATGGGAGTTTGTTAATTTGGCTTGACCCCCAACCAGTGCAATATTTGGTCAACAGCCAAAACATCATCACGTGCAATCGGAAGTCACAGGAGGTTCCCCTGACATTGTGAGAACACAGGGGGGACTACGGAAGGTAAAGTTATAGTGTACGGGCAGCATTATGCTAGCTACGCACTGACATTTTCCTTAGACCATAAAGAGGTTTGTCTGCTAATCTGCTCCACAATTATGTGTAATGACTGCACTTACAAACGACTAAAAATAAAGTTGTGTTTTTGGGGGGAATAATAGATGCAAAAATGAAAAAAAAAAGCAAATATTTCCATTTCTGTTGAATATTCTTCTATGAAATACTGGAAGTTTGCAGTTAATGTTCCATAATAAATTGTGTTTTTGTATTTCAGTATTAACAGATCAACCCTTATGTATAAAACAGTCAGAATAAAACATTCCATTACTTAGCACACGATTCCAAATGTGTAAATGTTAATGGTCTCGTTCTCCCTACTTTATATCAGACATCAAAGGAGCTCAACGAATCCACTGCTGTGGCTTACAGTGCACCAAGATCTATTTATAGGGTTTATTTTTAGTTGTAATGTTATGTCACAGTGTCTGTAATGATGGTCTAATATACTACGGTGTCCGTACTAGCTGTATATCCTGTCTATACTCACCGTGTCTGTAATATCATCATGTCTATAATACTACTGTGTCTGTAATAATCCGTGTCTGTATAATCTATGCTTAATACTATGTGTCGTATATCATGTTATATATACACCGTGTCTGTTAAATCATCATGTCTATAATACTACTGTGTCTGTAATATCACTGTTTATATATCACCAGTGTGTCTATAATATCATCATGTCTATAATACTACTGTGTCTGTAATATCACCGGTCTGTAATCTCGTGTTTATATATGACAGTGTCTGTAATATCATCATGTCTTAATACGTACTGTGTCTGTAATATCACCGTGTCTATAATATCGTGTTTATAAATGACAGTGTCTGTAATATCATCATGTCTATATACTACTGTGTCTGTAATCCACCGTGTCTGTAATATCGTGTTTATAATATGACAGTGTCTGTAATACATCATGTCTATAATACTACTGTGTCTGTAATATCATCGTGTCTATAATATTGTGTTTTAATATCACCGTGTCTGTAATATCTCATGTCTATTATACTACTGTTCTTTATCGTGTTTATAATCAGTGTCTGTAATCACATGTCTAATACTACGTGTCTGTAATATCACCGTGTCTGTAATATCGTGTTATAATATGACAGTGTCTGTAATATCATCATGTCTATAATACTACTGTGTCTGTAATATACCGTGTTTGTAATATCGTGTTTATAATATGACAGTGTCTGTAATATCATCATGTCTATATACTACTGTGTCTGTAATATCACAGTGTCTATAATATTGTGTTTATAAATCACCGTGTCTGTAATATCATCAGTCTATAATACTACTGTGTCTGTAATATCGGTTTATAATATCAGTGTCTTAATATCTCACGTCTATAATACTACTGTGTCTGTAATATCACTGTGTCTGTTATATCATCATGTCTATAATACGACTGTGTCTGTAATTCACCAGTGTCTGTAATATTGTGTTTTAATATCGCTGTGTCTGTAATATCATATGTCTATAATATTACTGTGTCTGTGATATCACTGTGTCTGTAATATCGTGCTTATAATATCACTGTGTCTGTAATATCACCATGTCTGTAATATTGTGTTTATAATATCACCGTGTCTGTAATATCGTGTTTATAATAGCGTCTGTAATATCACCATGTCTATAATACTACTGGTTCCGTAATCACCATGTCTATATTACTACTGGGTCCGTAATATCACCGTGTCTATAATTCGGTGTCTTTAATATATCGTGTCTATAATATCATGTGTCTAATACTATTGGTCGTATTCATGTCGTAATATACTGTGTCGTAATACACTGTGTTTATAATATCACGTGTCTGTAATATCACCGTGTCTATAATATCATGTCTGTAATACTACTGGGTCCATAAGATCACTGTGTCTGTAATATCACCATGTCTGTAATATCACCATGTCTAATATCACCGTGTTTATAATACTACTGGGTCTAATATCACCATGTCTATAATATCACTGCTGTAATATCCATTGTCTATAATATCAAGTGTCTGAATACCACTGTGGTCCATAATATCACCGTGTCATAATATTACTGTGTCGTAATATCACAGTGTCTGTAATATCACGTGTCTGTATTACTGGGTCATAATTCACCGTGTCAGTAATATTCGTGTCTATAATATCACCGTGTCTGTAATCACTGTGTCTGTAATAATACTGGGTCATAATATCACCGTGTCAGTAATACTCTGTGTCTATAATATCACTGTGTCTGTATACACGTGGCTGTAATATCACCATCGTGTCTGTAATAATCTGGGTCCATAATATCACCGTGTCAGTAATATTACTGTTCTATAATAATCACGTGTCTGTAATATCACCGTGTCTGTATATCACCGTGTCTGTAATAATACTGGGTCCATAATATCACCATGTCATAAATTACTGTTGGTCTATAATATCAGCACACGTGTCTGTATATCACCGTGTCTGTAATAATACTGGTCCATAATATCACCGTGTCAGTAATATTACTGTGTCATAATATCAACGGTCTGTAATATCACCGTGTCTGTAATACTCACCGGTGTCTGTAATAATACTGGGTCCATAATATCACCGTGTCGTAATATTACTGTGTCTATAATATCACCGTGTCTGTAATTTCACGGTGCCTATATCAGCGTCTATAATATTACTGTGTCAGTAGTATCACTGTGTCTCTCATCTCTGATATCTGGAATACTATAGAAGAATCGCATTCGCTACTTTATTTTAAAGTAAATAGCGCAGGAAAAGTCTTTACCTTTTAAAGTATAGGGATCAGCCCTTTGAAGGGAATTTGTCAGTTCCGAACATTCTCACTATACTTTATATAGGGATTATACTTTCTTTGGGAGAATACTTGGACCGTGTGCAGCCTGGTATTTAAAAGATTGTGAACCGGCTTTAATCAGCAACACCAATCAGGTTGTCCAGCTTTAATCAGCAACACCAATCAGGTGTTATCAAATGTTTTCTAACTGTAGTAGACCAGTAAAACTGTATCATCTGATTGGTTGAGGCAAATGAACAGCTCATTCATCCAAAATGAATGTTCTTTAATCAGCCACAGCCTTCGATTAGAAACGAAATAATGCGATAATGCTGCAGAATTACAAATCATCTCAGGTTTGAAAAGGCAGACACAGGAATATTAACCATTTATATTTGGTTTTATTGTGTTTAGTACAATAATAACATGATATCATTTCCTTATGATAGGGGGTGCACAACACGTTAATAACTGCAATGTTTATTGTTTAACTGTGCCATTAAAATATGTAGAGTGTGATGGTATTACAACGACTCCGAGAACCAGCTGAACAGGAAAACCAGCTTTACTGAGGAAAGAAAGCAAAGGAAGGATTCACCATAACAATTCAACGGAAAGAATCGTTACTCAATTAACAGCATACAAGCAAACAGCATGTCACATTCTGTGTGGAATATACCAGAGATCTGTGTATAAGGTTTCTATTCCTGCACAGTTTTGTTTTAGGCATTAAGGATGTCCGTCCTTTTTTTCTGGTGTAAAGTGTCATTGCTTAGTGCAAACCTAAACAGCAGTGGCTCCTAATAAGACACAAACCTGCTTGATAAGTAACACTTCCTGTGCACATTGTTTTTCATGGTGTTTTATAGCTTAAAGGGTAAGTCAGGCATCTCACCTCTCCTGAAGTTCAGGGAGTCTCCCTGATTTTAATGGCAGATCCCGGACTCCCTGAAATAATATACAATCTCCCTGAAATGTGTTGTTTTGAATTAGAGTGAGGGGCACAATGATGTCGGAGTCTTTTACTGCTTAACAAGGGACAAAAACACTTAATAGTGACACGACTTGTTGTAATGCTGTTGTCTGACTGTTTTCATGAGTGTCTGTCTGTTAAGATACATGTGTTTGTATGCAAGAGTGTCTAACTGTATACATGTGTGTGTCTATACACATGGATTATGTGTTAAACTTGGGGTGGGGCTTAGGGGTGGGTACCTCCTGAAATGTGTGGGTACCCTCCCTGAAATGTGTGGGTATCCTCCCTGAAATGTGTGGGTACCCTCCCTGAATGTGGGGTATCCTCCCTAAATGTGTGGGTACCCTCCTGAAATGGGTGGGTACCCTCCCTGAAATGAGTGGGTATGCTCCCTGAAAACGAGTGGGTACCCTCCCTGAAATGTGTGGTACCCTCCCTGAAATGGGTGGGTACCCTCCTGAAATGGGTGGGTACCCTCCCTGAATGTGGTGGGTACCCTCCCTGAAATGGGTGGGTACCCCCCTGAAATGGGTGGGTACCCTCCCTGAAATGTGTGGATATCCTCCCTGAAATGTGTGATATCCTCCCTGAAAGGGTGGGTACCCTCCCTGAAATGAGTGGGTACCCTCCCTGAAATGTGTGGGTACCCTCCCTGAAATTAGTAGGTACCTTCCCTGAAATGAGTGGGTATCCTCCCTGAAATGAGTGGGTATCCTCCCTGAAATGTGTGGGTATCCTCCTGAAATGTGTGGGTACCATCCCTGAAATGTGTGGGTACCATCCCTGAAATGTGTGGGTACCCTCCCTGAAATGAGTGGGTATCCTCCCTGAAAAGATGGGGTACCCTCCCTGAAAATGTGTGGGTACCATCCCTGAAATGTGTGGGTACC
The DNA here is from genome assembly GCA_019447015.1 of Hymenochirus boettgeri. Lineage (NCBI taxonomy): Eukaryota > Metazoa > Chordata > Amphibia > Anura > Pipidae > Hymenochirus > Hymenochirus boettgeri. The sequence continues at coordinate 92,951,098 of CM033476.1, forward strand.
TCCCTAATGTGGGGTATCCTCCCTGAAATGTGTGGTATCCCCTGAATGTGGGTCCATCCCGAAATGTGTTGGGTACCATCCCTGAAATGTGTGGGTACCATCCCTGAAATGAGTGGGTACCCTCTCTGAAATGAGTGGGTATGCTCCCTGAAAAGAGTGGGTACCCTCCCTGAATGTGTGGTACCATCCCTGAAATGAGTGGGTATCCTCCTGAAATGAGTGGGTACCCCCCCTGAAATGAGTAGGTATCCTCCCTGAATGAGTGGTACCCTCCCTGAAATGAGTTTGGCAGGGTGGGATGTCAAGTCCATTAAAAATATTTTTTGCTGTAGTGAACCCTAACCGCATGGATTAAATTGTAAAAAAAGTGCCAGATAGCTTAAAGGAATAGTGCACTGCAAAAGTGAACTATCCTTTAATGCATTGATTGAAGACCGGGAGGTTAGGAGCTTTATCTTCCGTTTCACAATCAATGCCTGTGGAGTCAGGAACGAAGATAGAGGACACTTACCTTTCACGCAATCCTCCTCTGTCACACCGAAATAACCGACAGCTTCCTGGTTCTGATTTAGATTTTACGATGAGTGTGCAGATTCATTTTATTGACAGAAAAGACAAAACAATATTTGTACAAACCTTTCTCCTTCCTGTGTCTTGACGGGAAAATTAACATTTCGTTTTGGTATTGCCGGGATGAAGTCTGCAACAGAAAATAAGAACATCTTTAGAGAGGTAAACTAGAAAAAAGGCTGGGTACATACAGGACAACCAACAGTCGGCAAACAGACAATAATCCAGTTGATATTTCAGCCCGTCCAACTGATTGAAATATCACAAAAGGTTGTCAGTTGGCCCAAAATATGACCCATGGGCTATCTGAGTTATACAGGTCAGGAAACTCTGGGTACACTCATGTATTATAAGGGATAATGTATCCCTACTGTAAATTATAAGGATTTAGAAGTCACTGAGGAGTTCTGTGTCTATATAAAGGTACAAGGACACAGACTGAGTTATACAGGGAACTCTGGGTACCACTCATGTATTATAGGGATAATGTATCCCTACTGTAAATTATAAGGATATTAGAAGTCACTGAGGAGTTCTGTGTCTATATAAAGGTACAAGGACACAGACTGAGTTTACAGGGAACTCTGGGTACCGTCATGTATTATAAGGGATAATGTACCCCTACTGTAAATTATAAGGATATTAGAAGTCACTGAGGAGTTTCTGTGTCTATAAAGGTACAAGGCCACAGACTGAGTTTATACAGCGAACTCTGGGTACCACCCATGTATTATAAGGGATAATGTATCCCCTACTGTAAATTATAGGATATAGAAGTCCTGAGGAGTTCTTGTCCATATAAAGGTACAAGGACACAGACTGAGTTTATCAGGAACTCTGAGTCCCATCATGTATTATAAGGGATAATGTATCCCTACTGTAAATTATAAGGATATTAGAAGTCACAGGAGTTTGTGTCCATATAAAGGTACAAGGACACAGACTGAGTTATACAGGGAACTCTGGGTACCACTCGTGTAATTAAGGGATAATGTATCCCCTACTGTAAATTATAAGGATATTAGAAGTCACTGAGGAGTTCTGGTCTATATAAGGTACAAGGACACAGACTGAGTTATACAGGGAACTCTGGGTACCACTCATGAATTAAGGGATAATGTATCCCCTATTGTAAAATATATGGATATTAGAAGTCACCGAGGAGTTCTATGTCTATATAAAGGTACAAGACACAGACTGAGTTATACAGGGAACTCTGGATACCACTCATGTATAGGGATAATGTATCCCCTACTGTAATTATATGGATATTAGAAGTCACTGAGGAGTTCTGTGTCATATAAAGGTACAAGGACACAGACTGAGTTATACAGGGAACTCTGGATACCACTCATGTATATAAGGGATATGTATCCCCTACTGTAATTATATGGATATTAGAAGTCACTGAGGAGTTCGTGTCTATATAAGGTACAAGGACACAGACTGAGTTATACAGGGAACTCTGGAACCACTCATGTAATAAAGGGATAATGTATCCCCTACTGTAAATTATATGGTATTAGAAGTCCCCGTGAGTTCCTTGTCATATAGGCCCAAGGTGGATTAATATTCTATACTAGTTTGAAGAACAGAAATGTGACTATGATAGTCTTATGTCTCATATAAAAGCAGAACACTGGGGTCTTATAAACGAGCCTTGATCATTTTGCTTGTGGGGGTTCAATATAGTGTTTGTGGCTCTGGGTAAATACCAATTTGGTCTAACCCCGTGTGACTTTTATACCAGCTGATTCTGGCCTTAAAATACCAAGTGTGAAAACAGGTTAGGCGTGATATTTTTGATATTTTGAATTGCGGAGGCTATACAGGTGACTTTAGTAAAATCCGCATAGATGTTGCCATTCCCAAGTAGAATGAATGCAAAAGTAGCAATAATAGTCCTATGCTCATTTAATAGTAAACCATTATCTCTTATATACACATGTAGGGTAATCCTTAAAGGATATGTACACGGGGAAATTTGTTTTTTTTATTGCCTGTTTCTGGAAACAATAATTCTTCCCAACTATCACTGTACTATTTTTTGTTGATCTGTCCCCTCTTTCTTTAGCTATCCAGTCGGAACCATCTTATATTTCCGCTGTCAATCAAGTGCCTTAGTTTCATAAACTCTTCTGTTATGTATAGTTTTTGCTGTAGCTGGATGGTGATAGTTGGTACCTAACTGTATACAGGATTACTGAGCATGCTTGCCTTCACAGAGAGTCAGATAGTCTGTCAGGGGCGGGGGACTGAGCTTGAGTGTAATGCAAGTTCTGGTTGAAGTCATACAGTAACACAAACCATCTTCATATAAGTGCTGCTTACATGAATTCATTTATAGATTCAAAAGGGGAAATATAATTTTTTCAGTGTACAATTTACTGCGTGGCATTAGTCCAGTAGATATGTTAAGTCATAAATAGTGTTGTATATGTCACATCATAGATGGTACTCATAGTAGTCAGGCAGCGTATAGACAGAGAATAGCCTGATTGCCTGATGTGTGTGGGGGCATTAACAATCATACAGCCTTTGGCACTTAGGGTTGGGTTAGATTATTGTCTAAAGTGCTCATCATTTAATCCTGATCCCTCACTATTATTTCAGCATCATGTGCCTGTAAACTAGTCTGAGTAACACATACCAGACAGAGCCATTGGTGGGTGTCTTTTTGGGGTTCTGTAGTGTGTGGCAAGGCCACAAAAAGTCTTTACATTGCAACTGATGTAATAAAGTTCATGATAGCATTGGATGTTGGTGTGACCCAGAGCCGCAAAACCCTTAACCTAACCTGGTCATCTGCAAAGAGTAAAAATAAAATCATACAAAACACAGGAACTAATCTTACCGGTTCCAATTTTTCAGATATTAAGACAACCACTGCAAAACCTCTCTTAACAACATTGTGGGGCTGGAGGGTGTGGCCCATAAGGAAACATTTCGGGCCACTCATCATGCTGCTGACAAACTATCACCATTGGCCATGGATCATTGGGTCAGGACTGAAAATTTTTATTGGACCTCAAAAGTGGCACACAGAAGGATCTCCCAATACAAATATATGGAGAATGAATTGTGCATATGTTTAGCTTACAATGGAATCTGTCATGTGTGTTAGAATAATGAAACATATTAGGATGTTACTGTGTTCTCACTAGTCCAGGGGCCATTTAAATATGATCGCTGCTCTGGGTATGTTTAGCTTTACAGCTAATCCTTTGTGTTGTATTGTGCTGACTGATCCCCCACTACTAACTAAGGCCCCTCCTAATAAACCAACACATAATCATCACTGAGCCAGTACTCAGACCCCCCATATCTCTAGAAATGTAAAGACTCGCCCACTGATCCTTACTATTTCTTCCCTCACACCAATTAACGTCCTTGTGATCACCCTCAAACTGACCTCAATATCCCAATACCCCTGAACTCCCCCCACTACTCCCAATGTCCCCATACTCACCCCTCACACTGACCCCACTACTCCCAATGTCCCTATATATAGGGACATTGGGAGTAGTGGGGTCAGTGTGAGGGTGAGTATAGGGACATTGGGAGTAGTGGGGTCAGTGTGAGGGTGAGTATGGGGACATTGGGAGTAGTGGGGGAGTTCAGGGGTATTGGGATATTGAGGTCAGTTTGAGGGTGATCACAAGGACGTTAATTGGTGTGAGGGAAGAAATAGTAAGGATCAGTGGGCGAGTCTTTACATTTTCTAGAGATATGGGGGGTCTGAGTACTGGCTCAGTGATGATTATGTGTGGGGTTTATTAGGAGGGGCCTTTAGCGTAGTGGGGGATCAGTCAGCACAATACAATCACAAAGGATTTAGCTGTAACAGCTAAATCATACCCAGAGCAGCGATCATATTTAAATGGCCCCTGGACTAGTAGTAACACAGTAACATCCTAAATTATGTTTCATTACTTCTAACACACATGACAGATTCCATTGTAAGCTACACATATGCACAATTCATTCTCCATATATTTGTATTGGGAGATCCTTCTGTGTGCCACTTTTGAGGTCCAATAAAAATTTTCAGTCCTGACCCAATGATCCCATGGCCAATGGTGATAGTTTGTCAGCAGCATGATGAGTGGCCCCGAAATGTTTCCTTATGGGCCACACCCTCCAGCCCCACAATGTTGCTTTAAGAGAGGTTTTGCAGTGGTTGTCTTAATATCTGAAAAATTGGCAACCGGTAAGATTAGTTCCTGTGTTTTGTATGATTTTATTTTTACTCTTTGCAGATGACCAGGTTAGGTTAAGGGTTTTGCGGCTCTGGGTCACACCAAACATCCAATGCCTATCATGAACTTTATTACATCAGTTGCAATGTAAAGACTTTTTGTGGCCTTGCCACACACAATACAGAACCCCAAAAAGACACCCACCAAATGGCTCTGGTATGTGTTACTCAGACATAGTTTACAGGCACATGATGCTGAATAATAGTGAGGGATCAGGATTAAATGATGAGCACTTTTAGACAAATATCTAACCCAACCCTAAGCTGCCAAAGGCTGTATGATTGTTAATGCCCCCACACACAATCAGGCAATCAGGCTATTCTCTGTCTATACGCTGCCTGACTACTATGAGTACCATCTATGATGTGACATATACACACTATTTATGACTTAACATATCTACTGGACTAATGCCACGCAGTAAATTGTACACTGAAAAAATTAATTTTCCCCTTTTGAATCTATAAATGAATTCATGTAAGCAGCACTTATATGAAGATGTGTTTGTGTTACTGTATGACTTCAATCCAGAACTTGCATTACACTCAAGCTCAGTCCCCCAGCCCCCTGACAGACTATCTGACTCTCTGTGAAGGCAAGCATGCTCAGTAATCCTTGTATACAGTTCAGGTACCAACTATCACCATTCCAGCTACAGCAAAACTATACATAACAGAAGAGTTTATGAAACTAAGGCACTTGATTGACAGCGGAAATATAAGATGGTTCCGACTGGATAGCTAAAGAAAGAGGGGACAGATCAACAAAAAAGTGGTACAGTGATAGTTGGGAAGAATTATTGTTTCCAGTAATAGGCAATTAAAAAAAAACAAATTTCCCCGTGTACATATCCTTTAAGGATTACCCTACATGTGTATTATAAGAGATAATGGTTTACTATTAAATGAGGCATAGGACTATTTATTGCTACTTTTGCATTCATTCTACTTGGGAATGGCAACATCTATGCGGATTTTACTAAAGTCACCTGTATAGCCTCCGCAATTCAAAATATCAAAAATATCACGCTTTAACCTGTTTTCACCTTGGTATTTTAAGGCCATGAATCAGCTGGTATAAAAGTCACACGGGGTTAGACCAAATTGGTATTTACCCAGAGCCACAAACACTATATTGAACCCCCACAAGCAAAATGATCACGGCTCGTTTATAAGACCCCAGTGTTCTGCTTTTATATGAGACATAAGACTATTCATAGTCACATTTCTGTTCTTTCAAACTAGTATAGAATATATAATCCACCTTGGGCCTTTATATGGACAAGGAACTCCTAGGGGACTTCTAATATCCATATAATTTACAGTAGGGGATACATTATCCCTTATATTACATGAGTGGTATCCAGAGTTCCCTGTATAACTCAGTCTGTGTCCTTGTACCTTTATATAGACATAGAACTCCTCAGTGACTTCGTGGGCCGTTGACGAAGGTGGGGGGATGATGGGGAGACAGGGGGGCTCCCGGAAGGTCCCATTCGGCAGAGGGGGGGACAGGGCAAGGGGCCGCCCATCCGGGATTGTTCATTGAGGAAGAACAGGGCGCCTGTCTGCGCCGGGGGAGTCACCCGCCACCGCGCTTCCTCCGGTGGCGATTTCTGCACAACCGGGAGAACCGCCCTGTGGCGGCCATTGGTGTCACCGGTCACCCTGCCCCGCCACTCTCCGCGACGTATATTGGACAGGCCCATGCATAGAGTCGTAAGCTTCCTTCCCATTTGACGGGCGATCTGCCAGTCTGAATGAAAGGAAAAGGTCGGGGAATGACGTCAGATCACATCAATTGGGGACAAAGTGTGATAGAGTAGAGGGGAGAAACAGGCCAATTGTGGTTGGGGTGTGAGTGAGTGGGGACACTGAGTAGGGTTGTACTGAGCCATTGTGGGTTGGGGGGGAGATGGTGGGGACTACTTGAGTAGGGGTTGTACTAGGAGCATTGTGGGGTAAGGGGGTGATGTGATGGGGATACTGGTGAGTAGGGTTAGTACTAGGGCATTTGGTAATGGGTCAGTGTGAGTGGGGAACTATGGAGTGGAGTAGGGCTTTATTCTACTAGGCATTGTGGGGATGGGGTCAGTGTGCATTTCGACTACGGTAGTGGAGTGGGTTAGTACAAGGGCATTGTGGGTAGGGGGGTCGTGTGAGTGGGAGCTACTGGGGGGATTGGGTAGACTAGGGCATTTTGGGTGTGGACTCTGTGATTGGTGTACTGTGGCATAGAGGTAGTGGTCCCAGGGGAAGTACATTGTATAATGTGGTGGGATGGACTGTGAGGGGAGTACCTCTGTACGGCGGTTGTATGTGTGGTTGATCATTGTGGGCAATTCACCCTCAATTGAAATGTCTGTAATGTATATACAAATGTAATTTTAGCGCTACACATCACTGATACACACTGGCAGCAGCTTATTCGCAGCAAGATTTTAATGCCCACTTATAACCTGTATGTCGTAGTGCAGAGTTCTGTGTATAGGCTCATGAAGCTCAATGCTTAGGAGGGAACAACTAGAGGGATATGTGGGGTCATGGGAGGGTGAGTAATAAGGTCATTGGGATTAGTCCAAGTCAGTGTGAGGGTGTAGTAGGGACATTGGATAGGAGGTCAGTGTGAGGGTGAGTATAGGGACATTTTAGTACTGGGTCGGTGTGGGTAAGTATAAGGGGTTTGGGATAGTGAGGAGTCAGTGTGAGTGGTGAGTATAGGCACATTGGGATAGTAGGGGTCCTTTGAGGTTGATTCAGCGGGCCATTGGATAGGGGGGTCAGTGTGAAGGTGCATGAGTGGGGTAGTGGGGTCAATGTAGGGTGAGTAATCATGGGCCTTGGGAATAGTGGGTTCAGTGTGAGGGTGATTATAGGACATTGGGAGTAGTGGGTCTGTGAGGGTGGTATAGGGACACTTGGAGTAGTGGGGTCATGTGAGGGTGATATAGGGACATGGGATAGTGGTCATGGTGTAGGGTGATAATGGGGAACTTGGGAGTAGTGGGGAGTTCACAGGGGTATTGGGATAATTGAGGTCATTTGAGGTGTGATCAACAAGACGTTAATTGTGTGAGGAGACATAGTAAGGATCAGTGGCGCGTCTTTACAATTTTCTAGAGATTAGGGGGTCTGAGTACTGGCTCAGTGATTATTATTTTGGGGTTAATTAGGAGGGGCCTTTAGCGGAGTGGGGGGATCATTCAGCACAATACACATCACAAGGAATTTAGCTTGTAACAGCAATCATAAACCCCAGAGCAGCGTCATATTTAATGGCCCCTGTACTAGTATTAACACGTAACATCCTAAATTATGTTTCTTACTCTCTAACACACATGACCGATTCTCATCATGTAAGCTACACATATGCACAATCATTCTCCATATATTTGTTGGGAGTCCTTCTGTGTGCCATTTTGAGGTCCATAAAAATTTCAGTCCTGAACCCCAATGTCCCATGCCAATGGGAGTGTTTGTCAGCAGCATGATGAGTGGCCCCGAAATGTTTCCTTATGGGCCACCCCTCCATGCCCGCAAATTTGCTTTAAAGAGAGGTTTTGCGTGTTGTCTAAAATATCTAAAAATTGCCACCGTACAGATTAGTTTCCTGTGTTTTTGTATGATTTTTATTTGTACTCTTTGCAGATTACCAGGTTAGGTGTAAGGGTTTTGCCGGCTCTGGGGTCACACCCAACATCCAATCCTATCATGAACTTTATTACATCAGTTGCAATGTAAAGACTTTTTGTGCGCTTGCCCAGCCCAATACAGAACCCCAAAAAGAGCACCCACCAAATGGCTCTGGTATGTGTTACTCAGACACATTAGTTTACATGCACTGATGCTGATAATAGTGAGGGATCAGATTAACATGATGAGTCACTTTTGACAAATTCTAACCCAACCGCTAAGCTTGCCAAAGGCTGTATGATTGTAATGCCCCCCACACACAAGTCAGGCAATCAGGCTATTCCTGTCTATACCTGCCGACTACTAGATTACCATCTATGGGTGACCAGATACACACTATTTAATGACTTAAATATCTACTGGACTAATTCCACGCAGTAAATTGTACACTGAAAAAATTAATTTTCCCCTTTTGAATCTTCAAATGAATTCATGTAAAGCAGCCACTTATATGAAGATGTGTTTGTGTTACTGTATGACTCATCCGATGCACTATGACATACACTCAGCTCAGTCTCTCCCCGCCCCCTGGACAGACTTATCTGACTCGTCTAGTGAAGGCAGCATGCTCATATCCTTGTATAACATTCAGGTACCAACTATCACCATTCCAGCTACAAAAACGATACATAACAGAAGAGTTTTAGAAACTAAGCACTTGATTGACAGCGGAAATATACAGATGGTTCCGACTGGATACTAAATGAAAGAGGGGACCAGATCACAAAACAGTGGTACAGTGATACGTTTTGGAAGAATATTGTTTCCAGTAATAGGCAATTAAAAACAACAAAATTTCCCCTGTAACATATCCTTTAATATACCTACATGTTTATATAGAGATAACGGTTTACTATTAAAGGAGGCTAGGAACTATTTATTGCTACTTTTGCACTTCTTCTCTTGGGAATGGCAACATCTATGCGGATTATTACTAAAGTCACCTGTAAGAGCCTCCGCAATTCAAATATCAAAAATAAGTCACGCTTTAACCTGTTTTCATCCCTGGTATTTTAAGGCATGAATCACTGGTATAAAAGTCACACGGGTTAGACCAAATTGGTATTTACCCAGAGCCAACAACACTATATTGAACCCCCACAGCAAATGATCACACGGCTCGTTTATAAGACCCCAGTGTTCTGCTTTTATATGAGACATAAACATTCATAGTCCAATTTCTGTTTCTTTCAAACTAGTATAGAATATATAATCCACCTTGGGCCTTTATATGGACAAGGACCTCCTAGGGACTTCTAAATCCATATAATTTACAGTAGGGGATACCATTATCCCTTATATTACATAGTGGTACCAGAGTCCCTGTATAACCAGTCTGTGTCCTTGTACCTTTATATGACACAGAACTCCTCAGTGACTT